>OY292327.1:6250000-6875000 GCA_958496145.1 Heliothis peltigera
GTATTAGTACTATTCTATTTGTCAGCATCATGTCAGGAGTTTATGCATGAGTATTTTTAAAATTCTTAAGGCTTTTCTTGAAATTGCAAATAACGAACTGGAGTCTCATGTGGCTTGACAGTGAAGTACAGACGCCAGCACATTAAGCTACTACAGTCTGTCGAATATCTTTACTATAGATTTCAACTCTATCGCTGAAGCATAAGCATGGTTCGAAGTTGATTGGGAAAATTTTACAGTTTCGGTAGCTTGATGTGCTGGCGTCTGTACATGTAGACATGACTGGGGTGAGTTAAAACTTGGGATGAGCTGCTAAGTAAGCTTAAAAAAAATACTATCCTTGTTAAAACTAGCACAGATAAAACATTACCAGTGGCTTATACTTTTGTTGTTATTTTTGAAGCAGGCACCTGTTAATAATCTAGATATTCGCTCCACGTCACCAGAAATACACAATTAGAAAATATTTGGAACACTAGAAGCGATCGTCAAAGTTTCTCCCTCCGTTTGATGTTCACGGATGAAGTGAAATCAAACACTTAAATATTTCGCCCGTTCACACCTTTTGTGTAGTGATACAAAACAACTGAACTGAAATAAATATAATATATAATACGGAGAAAAATAAAAATATCGAATTGCTGTGTTAAATAATTCATATCATGTTTAAGTTAACATCTGACATTTATATAATCAGGTACATTATCTTATCGATACTTATATAATATATACTTATACTAATTTGTATACAATTTTTCATAATAAATGTTATGAATAGATAATAGTAGAAAATCCGTCGACAATATTTTACGATGAAGCCTAGGAAGATATTTCGATTCACCAAGTTCTTAAAAGTTATTAAATTAATTACTTTTGCTTTCCCACAACGTCCATTAAAGGTAAACTTTTAAATCTGGCACAAAATACAGTTTTTGAGTTGCGTTACGTAGGAAGGTACAGTTATTTAGCGAAAGGGACTAGAAGTTATTGATTTATTCAACAAGCTTATTGAAAGTTTTACTGTCTCACGAAAACAGAACAGGAAGTAAGTAATTTAAGAAGGTAAAGTATAAAGTTTATAATAAATCAGTTGTTTTCAATATTCTTGCTTTGAGCCGTATTTAATTTCCTGCGTAAAATGCAAAATATTTGAAATCAGGGCAGGGAATGCTTCGTACAAAGTTTTTTATTAAAGGCCGTGACAAAAATGCGTATGCATATATGAAATTTCTCTGGCGTTGTATAACATCTAAACAAAGTTTATTAATACGGGATCCTCTCCACATACTTGTGTAACAGTGTAATCCACTCCGCATGTTTGTTGTAATAACATAAAGTATCGTTGGGGAATTTTGAAGAAATTATTAATCAGGATTTGGAAATTAAATAACTTAAATAAACGAGGGTTTCTTCCTGTTTATTAAGGGAATAGAACCGGAATTGGATCAAAGGGAGATCAAAATGGTTTACTAATTGATCAGTATATTAATAACACAGTTTAAATATGGTAATAATGTCAATCCAAATAAAAATTTAACTGGTTATTTCACAGCCGTTGAACTTATACTATCAGAATGTCATAAAAGTATGCATTGGCAGATTTATTTTCTGTGTAGGTACCTACATTGTAAACCAAAATTTCGTAAAACAACTAAAACATACGAACTGCATTGTAAAACTTGCACATTGTATCTAAGTAGGTCAGTTTGTCTTTCAAAACTTAGATGTATTTCGGCATCAGACAAGTTTAGTTTAAGTTTACGTGTAGTATACACAAATACCACTTGAGTATTACTCCGTAGTTCGTACTCATGTAAAAGTTTGTTCGTGTTTGCAAAGCGTTTTCGGTTCAATATGTGCTGGCGTTGTTTCCTCTCATTGCGACGCTCATTCTTCTGACGGGGGTCGGGAAGGGTCGCGTAGGCAGGGGATGCCGGGGTCTCGCGGGTCGCGGCGGTAGGCGGGAGTCCGTGCTGGCTCGAGCGCGGAACTCGTCCCCGCACTCCGACCGACCTGATGACGACGTGGAGTCGCTGCGGCCGACGCACACCTCATCTTCTTCATCCAGCTCCATCTCTGTCCATCGGCGACCTAGAAAATATAAATAACGTACCTATTAATAACTTCAAATGAAAATTGTATAAGGATTCAATGAATGAAAATATTTAGTCACAGCTTTTAAGTCAAGATTAGAATATAGCAAGTTGGCTAATATTTATTTAAATCCTATTTTCCACCGGCGGTTTCACCTGCGTTCTGAAAGAATTTCTTTCTATTTATTTTATTCGTTATATTATACTTATAGTTTTTGTTTAAATCTAATTTTTAAATCATATTTATGTATGATACAAGGAAAATTCTCACATATTGTACAAAAATATAAAGCAGTTTGTTTTAATAAAAGACAGGATCGGCAGGTAATAAATAATAACCCATAGCGCGCAAATCTGATTTTATTCTAACAAGAAAAATTACATCCACTCAATCAAGATTTAGGTACATAGGTACTGTGCTGGAGTAAACAATTTATTATTTAATGTAATGGAAAAATACGATCACAATTTTTCATTTTGAATGTCTAGGTAAGTATTACATTGGGAAGTTAGTAATAAAAAGTCAAGAAGATAATATCGTACTTAATTATTCTACGTACCTATAACGTAATAATAATCTTGAAGGGTAATCTACTTCTGGGTTTACGTGTCGTTAGATCTCTCTGTGGATTCTTTGTGCACCTGACATAAAACCAATGTAATCTGTATTGCTACGCTCGATCCATGCAAAATTTATATTTAGATGCATTAGTACAGATGGTTGAATGGCCAGTAAAACATACACGGAAATATATATCACAGCTACCAGCCATCGGTTTTCAATAAACACGGTTACAAATAGCTAAAATGATTTTAAAAATCTAGCTACTAGATTTTATTGTTATATATCATTTAAATGGTACGCTTGTGTAAATTATACAGGCATAGTAGATATCTTGCCAAACCCAACTGCATTAGGGACTCCACAATATTTTCACCAGGTGATGTTCATTCATCTAATACGGAAAATAGGTACATTTTGTTCCCAAGGGCGCCATAGAACCCTTACATTGGCAGCCCTAAAGTCGTCCACATTATTATAACCGAGATAATAAGTCCCTCAAACATTCGTGTTATAGTGAGCTTGTTTATCTGTGTATTTTATTCGTCCAGGAAGTCACAAGGGATTGCTTGAAAATTTTGAATAATTTTGTAGGATACAGGTCTTTTGTTCTTTCTTCACCCGTAACAATTTAAGTAATTCGCAGCTGTTGAACTGTTCTCTCAGAGTACACTGTAAACTTTTTGTCGGCCGATTGTATCAATGGCTCAAAAAACAGTAAGGAGATGAATACTCGTAGGAGATGAATACTCGTAAGGAGATGAATACTCGCGATACTACTACTTTCAACGATGAAAACGAAAACGAAAAATTAGTAACAGAATACCCCATAAGGTTAAAATTGCTATTGAGATCCATTTGAAGTTCAATTGACATAATTAACTTAGCAGACTTAGACCCCAGGTCGTCGTAATGTATTGCTTGAATTCACGATTACCTTAAAAGAAAAACTGTCTACTGCAGACCAACTATCGGCCGACTGTTTGGTCTGCAGTGTGGCCCCGCACTGAGAATCATTATTTCCCAAAGGCCTCGTTACCAGTTAAAAGGTTTTACCGGGTTATTTTTCAGTGATGTCTATTAGAAAAACAAATGCTTTTTTCGAATTCATACCTACTTAGTTAATTTTATTAAGTTAAGCTTTTGAGTTACCCACTGTAGCATGCAGACAAGACCAAAGCGAGAAGCATTTTTTCTCTTATGTAACATAGCATGATATATAGTATATGAATGTATACTGACAGAAGGGTGGTGCCGCATTGGTGTCGGGCGTAGTATCGGACGAGGCTCGTGCCAAAGGCCGTCCTAGTGCCGCCGGGTGCCGGTCGCCGTCACGCCGCGACCACTTGCTACTGACACGCCAGAAACGTCGAGCATCACGGAATACACCCCATACCTGGGAAAAATACATGACATTAAACAATTTTTAATTTACCGCACACAATAGCAAGAAATATACGATATCAGCAACTAAGAAGCTTGCTCGACTCTGATCAATTCCTTACCCCCCAGAAACACAAAAATGATGAAAAGCCAATTATAATTATTTCAACTACGGAAATAGGAGCTAATTTTCTAACATGTGATTTTTCTAAAGTTAATTTGATGAGTAGCCTCTAAAATCTTTTTATGTGGCACACCACTCATTTAATATTGTTTTGTATTATACCATTAAAAACTATAGGAGAGCGGAGAATAAGTCAACCTACTTCAATCTGTCAAATTTCTTTAACAGATTTTCAATCTTATCACAATACGGTAAAAATTAATATTCAATTGGTAAAATGTTACAAATTCAGGTAGGTTGATCTGCTGCTGTCTGTACATAGATATTCGTCCGTGATACCAGTCGCGTTAACTATGCATGGGTCCAGAGTGTGAAGTTTGTCACACTGTGGAATATAAACTCATGCATTTATTATGCGTGTAGTGATACCTTAGTTTGATGATGAGTGGAATTGCTTCCCAGTTGACTCCGAAATACCTACCGTTTGTTTTTTATGTATTCTGTTATTGGGGGATAAATCAAATTCAGCACGTCTAAGATCATTCAAGTCAAGTCTATTTGAGTATATCTACTGAAAGAAACGTAACTGTGTGAAAGTACAGATAGCTTTAATTTCCAAGATGCAGGCAAATATATACTTTTCTTAAAATGTTTTTATTTTGTAAGATTTAATATTAGGTATAGACGAATATTAGCGAATGTTTATTGATCAGTAATATTTTCAAATTTTATTTAATATTCATGTATATACAAGTAAAAAAACCCTTATTAATAAATTGCGTCAAAATATTCCTCCTCTTAAAATACAAATTTAAATCCTCCTCTCCTAATCCTTCTCTTAAAATATAGAAATTGGGAGTCAGGTTTGTTTTAACTATACTGGTAGATTTTATTTCAGGCCTGAAACTTGTGTATTTATAGTCACGTGTTAGGTGGTCGACTTCAAATTAATCATAAGTCGCCGTCCCACTGTTCCGTTAAACTAACACCTACGGTACGAGGATGAAAATAAATATCTGAGTAAAGTAGTCAGTATGCATGTTTACAGGAAACTGCAAATCTTTTTCCAGTAAATAATAAAAGAATCATCTCTATTACGAATGTTTTATTCTGGAACATCATACCTACACTGTATTACGAACATTATTTTAAGACTAGCGGTCGCCCGCGGCTCCGCCCGCGTGGATGTCGGTTTTCGCGACAAAAAGTAGTCTATGTGTTGTTCTGATATATAACCTATAGAGGACCCCCGCGGCTATGCCTGTGTGGATGTCGATTACCGCTACCAAAGCCTAACTTTTGTCGGGGTGAGAAGCTCGCGCTCGGACCTCCCGCCTTATTATACCTACCGACCGATTTTATGTATAAGTTTGGTATTTCTACACCGATTTCTATGATTATTTTTTTAATAGAATATGTTATCTTTTGTTAATTAGGCATGAGCGAGAATATTATAAACATAAGAGTAAACAAATCAATAACAAATAATCAGAAAGCTCCGAACTGGTAAACTATCGGGAGTTATACGTGTTATTGTGAGTCAACCATTAAAGATAGACATGTACTGTAGTGGATTTTTTTTTTAGATAATTTTATGTAGAACATTTTCGTCATACATAATTTCTATGTAGCTTTAACCATTAAGGCTGCACACGCGACGAAAGCTTAAAAAATGGTGTAACTTCTCCCGTTTTCCCAACATTTTCCTTCACTGCTCTGCTCCTATTGATTGTAGCGTGATGAAAACTATCCTATAACCTGCCCAGGAGTATGAAGAATAATTTTACCAAGTTTCATTAATATCCGTCCAGTAGTTTTTGTTCCTATTAATAACATACAGACAGACAGACAGACAGACAGAAAGACAGACAGACAAAAATTTTACTGATTGCATTTTTGGCATCAGTATCGATCACTTATCACCCCCTGATAGTTATTTTGAAAATATATTCAATGTACAGAATTGACCTCTCTACAGATTTATTATAAGTATAGATAATACAGGTTCAAACAATCCCACGAGCTGTATCTTAAAGGACGCGTAAATTATTGGCTCAACTCACAATAAATCGAATATGTCAGTAACAGACTAGCGTATAAATTAGATGGGATTGCAAAGTTAAATTAGTCTATACGACCTTTGAGTAGGCAAGTAACTAAGTAAGTAGACGTAGGTAAGTACGTATGTAAATAAGCTACAAAGCCGCGTCATCTTCACCAATTCGTTTACTAGGGTTAGGGGTCTCAAAATTTTGTCCATTTAATTAAATATATCCAATCATGAACGCTTACTTTAATTAACTTAACGTTGATCAACGTCATTACATTAACAAAATATACTTAACAGGATTCTCAGCTAATATTTAAGTAAAACCCATTTCTACGCACTTTTGTGTCTCTGTTCCAACTGGCTGGTATTTTAGCCCTACCTTGTAACACCACAGACTATTAGCTGATGGTGACGGGGTGTTGGTCGTTTTAATCTGGAACCCGGAAATTATGGCAGTGTGGGAACTACCTCCCTGAAGACCAATCATACAAAATTATGCCAGGTTTTTAGTAAAATTTATGGTGATATTCCACCAAAATCGCAAATTGAAAAGCAAAAGCAGTTTCGCGGAAATTGTAAAGATGAGCATATAGTATGACGACCAGATGGCGTGGTGGTTAGTGAACCTGCCTGCCACGCTATAAGGTCGCGGGTTCGATTCCCGCATAAGTCAAACATTTGTGTGCATGAACATGGGTGTTTGACTTAGTCTGGGTGTTTCTATGTATAATATGTATGTATTTACAAAAGAAAAGTATATAAGTATGTTTATCAGTTGTCTAGTACCCATAGTACAAGCTCTGCTTAGTTTGGGACTAGATGATGTTGTGTGAATGTGTGAGGGATATTATATTATATTTTTATAGTCAAATTCAATTCGTTACTTTTTGCTACAGCGAGTAGACCCGAAGAAACAGTGCTACACACCGGTAGAATCTCGTCATGAATAACAAATTGTTACGATTATGTTGTCCGATTAACTTTGGTAGCCCTATTGGCTATTTGGTTTCTACAAGTTCCTCCTGTATCAATGTAGATTACAGTTAAGTATACTGTTTCGTACTGCTGAATATTTGCCTCAGAGTTACGAAAAGAAGATAAGGCGCGTTTAGCATGAAGAATCGTGATCCGAATACACTTCAACTTCTGTTAAGTACAAACCACTCGTAAAAGAAATCCTTTGTGCACAGTAGCGGTACATACTTATTTCCCTTAGGGTCGGTTCATATCTAACGGAATATGCGTCGCGTATTATCGGTCGCGTAACGCCAGAACTGACAAATGTATAGAAAAACACTTGACCGTTCACACTCAACACATGATACGTTAGTGCGACTGATGATACGCTCGGCGTATTTTACGTCAGATATGAACCGACCCTTAGAATGAAGTTACTTTGTGCTAATTTTTAAAAAATAGATTCGACCCTTGTGGACGAAACGTAATCGTGGACCATTAATATTTACTTTCTTGTCGGGGATTTGTGTGTACCTAAGTATTATCAAGGATCGTTTGTCCTTATATTTACGCCTGTTTTGACAAAATGTAGAGACAAGAGGTTTTTATCAACATTGGGGTCGATCGATTCAATAGGGGTTGTGGTATTTTATGTATTTGAACGATTCATTTAACATTTTGTATTATTTATTATTTGTCATATATGACTGCCAAGATTCATCTAAATTCTATCAGCTGTTTGGGCGTCAAGAGGTAACAAACATAAACACACACACAAACTTTCGCATTTATATATTAGTGTGATGCGATGTGATAGTGTGATGTGGTGATGTGATAATGAAGTCTAATGAAAGCATATATGTTTTTGCCGTTGTTACACGATTTATAAATGCGAATTTGAACATACATAAAAGGATTCACGAATTCGGACGTCAGCGTCGAAGCATGGAATTTTATTTATGCGGAACCGTTTACCAAGCGGACATTCAAAGCACTTCCGATTTATTCTGACAAAGGAAAATACATTATATGGAGGAAAATATATTTCAAGTCGTGAGATCACATAGTACCTACGTTTAAAGTAAATATCTCTTTTGTTATTATATCGAAGTATACGTAAGGATGTAAAAAAAGGTCAGCCTTTAGGCTTAGTTACTTCTTCTAATCTTAGTTCAGTTACATTAGGTACATAATTAATGCAGGAAAATTATTTTTTACCTAACTTTTCAGTTCATGTCGTCAATCGATTTGCGTTTTCACTTAGTTACTTGCCTACTTGAGCTTAACTGAAACGCTGTGGAATTTTCAATTCGAAAATAGAAATCTCTATATTTTGCTTTGCTTTGCTCTGTTTTGCCTTTATTACAAGAGAAACATTTCACATTTTCATTGAATACAAGGTTCTAAAATATGTATTGCGATTATTCAGTTGATTCAAAATATTTTCCTTTGTTGCTCTACGTATTTAGCGTTTGGGACATTTTTTGAAAAGTTATTTAAATAGAAATCTAAAAATGTTAAGTTTAAAAGTTTTATGTTAGTAGACATTCTGACATATGCGACAAATGCATCTGTTCCGCAACAAGAATATTTTGTTACTATGTAAGTAATTCACGTATTCTCGATTCTGCGGTAGTATTATATTGTACATGCTTCAGAAATTCACTAAGCCTTTTCAGAAATTCAAGAGATATAAGTTTATTTTTTTTGCATAATTACACATTTTCTGCATCAATATGAATACAGGCAGTTTATTTTTTCGTATTTATATCTGATATAACTTCTGATGTTGTTCTGATCATAAAGGACTAAGGGAAGAAATATTGCGCTAAATAGTCTTGCAAATTGAATAAAAAGGGACTGAACTGGGATTTGTACATTCACAATAGGGAAAGAGATTCAGGTTACCTGGTCAATACTTTCTCGGACTGAGATCTCGTGGAAGCAGACACAGCCGATCTCCTTGCTGCGCCGTTGGCCTTCTTCGGTAGTCACCATGCGGTCGCCTATTTGGTCTATCTTGTTGCCCACCATCACCACTGGTGTCTCTATTGCACTATCCTGACAACAGAGCCGAAATTTTAAAATTTCTTTACTCGGTGGTAGGTACCAGTAGTAAATAAGTCCGTTTTGAATATTGAGTAGGATCAAAAAAGTAATGTTAATAAAGATGATATGGTATATACTAATGGTCTGTTATGGAACTAAGATCCTACAAGTAATTTTGTTATAAGCTTTCAAATATATTTTCCATAATTTCCCCCAATTATAGTGTGACTAACTTCCGTGCCTGGCTTGTTTAACAAGCTTTGCACCTGAATTGTGTTTACCTTCGTGCCTACCTATAATTAGTTGGCTATCTATTGGCGGCTAGTGTAATGTTTTCTAGTATTTGCCATCTATGTTTATATGTAGATAACAATCAGACAATTATTTTGTGGATAATTGAAGACCAGTCAAGACAAGAAAAAGTGTTGATTTCAACCTATTTGCAAAATAAATATCATTTATCATTTAGTCTAGTGATTTGCAGTTTGTCTGAAGTTTTTAAGCCAAAACCAAAAATAATAAAAACACAATCCGTTTGAAGCACGCCTTATTTATTATACAAACTCCGCTTTATCGTGTTTATTATACCATCGTTCGGAGTTTAAAAAAAGTTTATTTAAAATTAAAAAGAAGTGAAACCTTATAAAGACGGTATCGCTAACAGTGCCGAAAAATGAGTGTAAAAATAGAATTTTTATCAAAGAACTTATTAGGCAGGTATTACGTTGCACCATTTGCGATTGTTTATAAACAAAATCAAGGAAAAATATTTTTCTTCGTAACTTCATTGTGCTAAATAACGAACTCTGTCACGTAAAGCTTTTGAAGAGGTCGGTAAAATTTATTGACTATTCAAGCCGCTCTCCCAAGGACGTAATTAAATAGCATAATTTTACGTTTGATTGAAAAGAGTCACCCTTACTGTAAACCCAAGATTTAATTGATAAGAATAAAGTAATTTGCAGCATAAAGTATTTAGATACCTAAAGCCTATTTTTACTACCCCATAACCCCGTGTAGCCTTAATGGATTCAGATGGTTCGTCTGTTAATGAATGTTTCCACATATTTCCTGATGAAAAAAAAATACAAACGAAGAGCTAATATTTAGTTAGTTGCGTGACTAACCCTCATAGTGGAAGCGAGTCTGCGTCTCCTCTTATTGTAGTTGATGAGGAATTTGAGCCGGTGGCACTCGTCAAAGGAACACTTGTCCGTGACCGAATACATTAGAATGAACGCCTCCGCCCACCGTATGTTGCTCTCGAGATTCGCGTATTCACTTTCCTGAGTGCAATAAAAATACATTCATGAATCATCGTGTTTATTTTTATACTGTAACAAAACCAATATCAGTTTGTTTAGCGTGGAATTGAGTGATAAGTGATACATTTCGTACGTAATAAACTTTTAGAAAATGATTTTGAATACCATTCGAATTTCGTAAATGTAGAAGGTAAAAGTACTCATTTTATCATGTCAAAATATAAAACTTACATGTGAATCTCCAGCGGAATCTAATATTTCGAAATAAACCATCTCGTTATCAATGACGGTTTGGAATGCGTAGATCTTCTCTAAATTGGGGTCGTATTCGCCGATGAATCGTCGTGTAATGAATCTGACTACGAGAGCTGAAAGTGAAGTTACATAACGGCCTGTCAAAATGTTTACCTATAAAGGTGTCTAAATAGGGCAGTATTATCAAATTGAAATTAAAAAAGTTATTTTTTAGCTTAGGCTGATTTTCTGATATTGTATATTCTAGATTACATGACGTCTTACCCGATTTGCCAACTCCAGATTGGCCTAAAACCATGATCTTGAATGGTTTCGGCTTAGGATACAAAACGAGTTTGGCAAGCGAAGTCTTTGGTGACGTCGTGGTGCTCATCGCCACAACAGCAGTCATTATAATATGACCACTTCAGATTGCACAAGTGCATCGATGTTTGCTGGATTATTGTTGACCTGTTTGTGAGAAAAACTATGTTAATATGACTTCTCTTTAATATTGATTCTTCTAATTATATTTCTGTTTACGGTTGTACCTATCCAAGATAAGATATAAATATAAAATTGTTTTATATCCTGGTTTATCAAATTTTTTGAGAAGAACGAAAAAAATGCACTCTTTGAGTGTCACTATACGAATTTCGTCAAGCCCAATCCTGGCATGCATGAGTTAGCTTGTAGCTGCCGTCTATTTTCCTCCTACTTATGCAGCTCAACGACCCGTAGAACATTACGAGCACTAAGATTTTTGTAGGTCGCATGAAGAAGGCTAGCAGTGTATAAGATAATGCCCTACATATATTCTAGTCTTGAAACTTTTAACTCATGTACTTTGTCGCTGACAGAAATAAAATACACTTGTTGATAACTTTGCCGCTCGTTATAAAAATATCGCATATTTCTGACCTAATCATAAATGCTTCATAAGTTATTATTAATGTCGTTCCTGTAGTCTACAGAGGGATTAGGGCTAGAAACATCCAGGACCACATCAAGAACACAACTAAGTCACTAGTCAGTATGTGTCTACGGTATGGATGAGTGTACGATTAACCTACATGTTTTCAGCTTCATGGTATATCGATAGTAGCAGCGACCAAAATTGCCTTGCGTAAAAAGTTAACGATCTCGTCCGCCATGGTGTGTATTAGAGTTCCCGCCCGGTGATATTTTTTATGTTCGTCGTATCTGGTTTATTTTATTACCATGGGTAACCTTTATGCATCGATTAATTAATTTATCATTCCGAAAAGCTTTTATTTTTACGTCGTAATAAATATTCTTATGAATTTATAACGACAAGAAACATACACAATACAAAGAACAATAATATGCGTCTGTTATTTCAGTAGATGTTTAGTCTAGATACCAGAAAACGAGACTAGACGTGATTGTTCTACGTTTCTTCACAGAGGGCTTGGCAAATACAATTTATCACGTGTTGAAAAACAATTGTATTCTATAACTAAGATTTACGCAGTCTGTGGGATTGTTCGCAAGTGTTACCGAGGCCATGCCATGCCACACAAAGATCTCCAAAAGGAGCAAAGAGTGTCTGACACTCCCTCCAGCTGCACCCACATCGGGAGGTGTCACTTGATGATATCCAACTCAAATAAAAAACATTTCAGTGAAGTTGCTTGTGGGCCTGGTATTAATTCTAATGCATATCGCTTCACATAACCTGCTTCTGTTTCATTCATCAAGATTCTACCTTCAAATCTCTCGGGAATGGTATAATAGAAACAGGTGACTGATTTTGAAGGGCTGGCATCAAAACAAATACTGTCTTACGACTTTCGGGCAACGAACGATGTCTTATTCTAGCGTTCTCTATTTATATAGTGCTGTCAAGTGGAAATAATTTATGTGCTCTAACTACAGTACATTCAACATATTTAGCGACATCGTCTATACATCCCTAATTCTCATATTTTTTAGGTACTAAGTCATTGAAGTCATTTATACTCAGAAGATGATATATCAATATGTGCTTTCTAAAAAATGTTCATGTTCTTTTGACGCAAAGCTTGCTAAATCGTTAATCTATTAAATAGCACCAGCATCCAAAAGATTGAGAGAAATGTTGATCAGACGATCTTATTTGAAACAGTGACGGGTCTAATTTCAGTTCAAGGTTAGTGCGATATCGGATAAATAGGTGGTTTAAAAAATCTTGTAGACAGAATCCAAGCAAAACAAATTTAAAACTTATCGGAACTGGAATTTCAACAGAATGTAATCGGAATCTTTTCAAACGAAGATAAATGAATGAAGAGAGATAATAAAAATGAATTAAAAGCTCTCTAGTCTGTAGATTGCCATTCCACTTCAATCACAGATACACAAATGCAACAGCTCTGACGCGGGCGTCTGTGTGCCTGTCGACTGAGATGCGTAAATGATGAATGAATTTACTACAACAATGAATGTGAAACGAATGTAGCTTTTCGTTTTATTTTTTGGCACCTATTCACTTTTGGCTTGATACATGTAAAATACAGAAATAATAAACTTTTTGTATTTGATTTTACCTTGAACTTCACTCATGCATTATTAACATTTTATTGATTCACGTCAAATCGTTCAAACGTGTCTTTCGGTGACTTACTAGGTGTTGTTTTTGCCACTGGTATTTCGATTTTTCAGAAGAGAAAGCTTTATAGAATTCAGTGAAAGTAGTTTTCTATTTTTAGTAAAAGTAGTACATAATGGGTACGTTATACGTGTAGATAACAAAATATTCCTTGTTTATATTTGACGAAAAAAAATCTAACCTAAAGATATCAAGCAATGGTCCTACGATAAAATCAGTCCTATTTGTATTACCAAAAGGAAAAACACTTACAGATTAAACCTTTTTGTTTCCCTCTAAAACTTGAGGAAAATACACAGAAATCACTACGGCATTGTTATTTTTTTGTCCCCAATTTGTGTGATTGTATTTTATCTTGATACTTATACAAAAATCTTAATTTTACTTGTTACCTGATATCTACAAAAAAGGGCTTATGTTGGTTGGTAAATCATGAGGATGCGGCCATGCGGCCAATATGCATAGATAAACGTTATGTATTTTCAAAATATAAAAGTAAATCCTTTATGTGTTTCATTATTAGGTAGGTGCCACGGTGAAAATAAACTCTTTTATTGATTTATAAATTTCACTTGTGAAATATAAAAAAAAATCGTAACCTACCGTTTTTTAAGAAAATGTAGGTACTCTAGGTATTGTGAAACTATTACTTTTCCACATTGCCAACTAGTACCGGGTAAAAATATTTTTTACTCAAAATACGACAAATTACCTCACCTATTGTGTCAATCATCCGCATTGTTGACAAGTATAAATTTTAGAATTTCAGAAGTTGCTTGATCTATGGAGAATTGGTTTAATCCTAAAGGTTTACGATGATTAGAAATGGTTATTTATTTCAAAATATATGTGAATAGAAGCTATGAGAAAAGCAAAACTTAAGCCCTATTGAAAATGAAAACAAATCTTAAATGTAGAATTTTTACATACATAATCAAACAGACAAACTAGTCGATGTAAATAACGCTATCAATATAAGATTACTTACAACATGATCTATGTTCTTATAGTCGATAAGAATCTTGTACGTAGGTAAGACTGAACATATTTACCTATATATACTTTTTTAACCTACAGGTAATGCGGCTCAATCCTTCTTTGTGTGAGAGGAGGCCTTTGCCCAGCAGTAAGGCCATAAAGAAGGCTGATGATGATGAACCTATTACTTAAATTGATATAGTGAAACTAGTTATGATCATCGGTTGAGTTCTTAGAAATGCTATTGCTTAAACTATATCTTTTATAACTTGAAGTAAAAAAAGTTAAAAAAAGCTTTTAAAAATGCAAGCAAAAAGGTTATAAACGTACATAGACTGCTTATTTCGGAAAGCACTTAAAGCTTTCAGTACAGTTTTTCCATAGAATAAGATGTCATTTCCATAAAAAGGCCATTTTCCGGAAACGGTAATAAAACCTCTACTACTCCGACTTTAATTAAGCTACAATGAAAAACAAAAGCGGTTAACCAATTAATTTATGTACAAAGAAAATTAGAGCAAGCTGCGATTCATTAAAGTTAACATAAAGGAGTTTGTTTGTTTATGTGTTATATTCATAATTATTGTTTGTAACGAGTAAATTACCTCGGAGATTCAATTATCGTGAATATTATTTGACAGAAAAAACTTAAATTCCTAACTTATTTAAAAAATTACTTACGATTGTTTAAATTATTGTAGTTTATAATGCACAGATACTCTGAAAACACTTGAACAAAAGTTAAAAATACACCATAAAGCGAATATTAGAGGCGAATGGATACTTTTCCTTTGATACTAGAGGAGCATATTTCTTAAAAACTTTCCGGATAAAAAATTAATTCGTTTCTGAATGTTTGTAGAAGATATTATATTCGATAACGTGTAAGTGCGGAGAATGCGGGCGCAATCGCGCGCGGGCCCAACTCGAATGACTATTGTTGTCGATGCCTCCCTCGCCTCGAGGGCTGCTGCGTAACTCTGCGGTACACGTACGAGGATAGCTCGTGTTTTTGTTTTGATATTGTACTGAGATACGCTGAAACAACCGTCCACACTAATTGGTAGAGAGTAGGTAAACGTTTATCCAGAAACATCGTAGAGTTACGTTTTAAAATGTACTATTACAGTTCAGTTGTGAAACTTTTCAGATTTTTAAGAACTTTTATGTAGCAAAAACAATAAAGCCATTTGCTTGATTCTAGTCATTCAAGTTTGAGATATCCTCGTCCCGACTAAGTAGTTTATAAATTTATGAACGTATGACGCTGTTGCTGTGCAGAAAGTTTGTGGGTGACATCAAAGAGCTGCCAAGAATTATGATAAAACTGCTGCACTGTTAACACTTTTTATACCTGCCCTTGGGTGGCTCGAAATGTGATGATATTTTTATGTATCTTCCGGCTTAATAAATGTGACTTATGTGATATTACACATTTTTTATATATTAATAAGTAAGCTTTTATGCAGGTAAATCGTATGAACGAGCATTGATTAAGCTTTATATGAATTTAGAGTATAAGACAAACATATTGGATAATATATTAGGTACCGCTTCTATAAAATACAAATTCTTTCATGGAACGGGTGTGTCATAACCCTTTGTGGCAGTAGGGTAAGATAAAATGTATAATATGTGTTACATAATTAAACACATTATAAGAATATAAACTTGAAAATTGCTTGAACTTTGAAGTAGATAATAACAGCTTTTACCAAACTAAAAAATATAAGTCGCTTGTTCACATATGATTTATTGTAAAAAATCTACGGTTGATTCACTGTGTGTTGTCTGTCGTCCGTGAGTCGGCTCATCGGCTGTCAGGGCTTGCCGGCCGGGCCGTGCATTTCTGCCTTACAACACTGACGTGTTCTATGGTTCACTGTGAGAGCTTGGTGACATGTGTATCTGCTCGTACTCATGTGTGTGCTCATGTGGAGCGGTCGCCAGGTCGCGGCGCCGGCGCCGTTGCCCGTCGGCGTCTACGCATGCCGCGATTTTCGTCACTGTTGTAACACTGAGTATCGTAGTGTCACAGGATACATAAAGCAGTCTCACACGCTCTAGTCCATGTCCACGCGTGCGTGTGAACGGTGCCGGATGTTTTAAAGTTTTCGTGATATATTCATGTGATTTTACGATTTAAATGATAATAAATCAGGAATTTTTAATTACTTTAATTCATAAAATACCTATTAGTTATACATATCCAAATACTTATACCTAACACTAAATTACGCAAATATTGTTAAAATAAGAGGATTAAGTGTGATTTCAGGAAAAAAAATCTTTGTAGATCATAATTTGACAAAATAAAGCGGTAAAGTCGGTGGCATAACGATACGTAAATAAATACAAAAAACTAGTAATCCGTTTCGCTCACACTTAAATTTCAGGTTAATGCTTATTTTATCTATGTACGTTTTATTAACCATACGGCTGACTCGCCGTATGGTTGAAAAAACGTAAAGTGTACAAAAGGCCTTAGAATGTAAACGCTACTGTACGATTTATAGCATGAGTTACGATCGAAATACACATAATAACAAATATACGACTACAACATCCATTCATATAAAAATATTTTGATAAGTGCTGAAATATTAAATAGTAGGTAGGTCATGAAAATACATTCGTTTTTCATATAATCTTTTAATTTAGTAAGCATGTATTTATTTAGTTCCAATGCTAAGCTTTCATGGTGTTAAGTATGAATGTGAATGGATGGAGAGATAGAGGTAGACCAAGAAAGAGATGGATTGATTGCCTGAAAGACGATATGATTAAGAAGGGAGTGGATAGTAGTATGACGGCTAACAGAAACGAATGGAAGCGGCAAACATATTGCGCCGACCCCAAATAGAATTGGGAACAGGGCTGGAAGAAGAATAAGCTAAGCTTTCATGGTGATGTAGATTGTACGTAGAGATAAAGAAAGACATCTGTCTTTCTTTAGGTACGTTACTGAGGTATAATTAAGCTAACTAAAGAAGTACGATAGGTAGGTTATAGGTATTAGATGCTGGGAAGCATAAACGCTGCAATGATCTGCCATTGAAACACACTAGTCCGGGAATCTAGGAATGTGTAGACGTAGGGTAAGATAAAATGTATAATATGTGTTACATAATTAAACACATTATAAGAATATAAACTTGAAAATTGCTTGAACTTTGAAGTAGATAATAACAGCTTTTACCAAACTAAAAAATATAAGTCGCTTGTTCACATATGATTTATTGTAAAAAATGTAGACGAAGTGTAGAAGCATACGAGTGATAGGAACTCGCGATGGTTGGTGTTTACAAACAAGCCTTCGTGAAATTATGGTCTGCTGGGTTTAAAAGAGGTTTACCAAATATTTAAATACATAATACTGTGGGGGCCAACATTGTTCCCGATACATAGCTAAAGCCTTACATGGAACTGATGACACCTTATCGTCAGCTGATTCTTCCCACGGTAGATACATTGTTATCGAACGTGTACAAAAATGTAATAACGAAAATTTTCATTAATGTTACACAGGTAATAATAATAATAACCAATAGCAACAGGTTGATCGATCGATCTTTGCCCTCATCAATTTATTATCTGCTTATGGGCTTATCGCTCTCTCTATTTTAAATGGATAGGTATTTTATTACAGTAATTTACCTTGAACGCGAGATTCGGTATTTTATGTGATGAAATATTAAAAGCTTTACGTAAGACTAGGATGAGACCTCCTGGTTATCTGCTAATCTACTTATATTTCATTTTTTTTATTCTGTGTTTTTTTCATTATGTAATAATAAGTAGGTAGGTATATAGATATGTATCGTTAAATTAAGAATAGGTACGTGCTTTACGTAGATTATAAGTCCTATTTTATCAGTTAGGTTGGCTGATTGATTTTTATTTTAGTCTTAGTATGCTAGTGCATACCTGCCTATCGGGTTATGATATTGAGCCACAAGATCATAATAATATACCTATTAGGTCCATGTAATATGTACTCGCATACGTGGATATCGGTTACCTCAGAATGACCTTCGGCTTCCAGCCCACTGCTATACTTAGTTGGTAGTGTTATTTATATCCAAGACCAATAACAAAATTACCACAAAAAAGCATTTTTTTCATTTGTGTAAGGATCACCCACCAGTCCAACTTGGTACCTAAAATTTTTCAATTCTTAAGCTCATAGCCTGGAAACTGGGAAAATTCATAGAAGAACTAGACTCTAATGGTGTCCAGTGGAAATAAATATAAGGCCACGCATACACCAGACAGAGCCCGTGATGGCCGAAAGGTTCTTTAGTGAAGCTTAATGAGGACTGGCAAAGGCAGCGTAATGGGTACGGCTGTTCACCAACGTTGGCTATCAACGAGCTGGGTGGACGATTTAACTAAATATTGCTAGAAGGCACTGAACACAGGCCGCTTGGACCGGTCTTTTTGAGAATAAATTGGGTACCTACGCCTTTGTTCAAAAGTAGAAACCTAACGGTTGAGCGCCTAAATAAAGCCTAACATTTATTTTATCATCGCGACCAATAACCAGAAACATCGCTATTGAGCTACGTAGTTTAAAATCTTTGTAACTTTATACTTTATCTCTGCAATCCTAATTATTTGATTTTTCATCGGCATTTTCTCTTTTGTTAGATGTTTTAGGGTTATTTCAAGAGCTAATTGAAGAAAAATATTCAATAACCTATTTGAAAACTAGACAATTGGACCTACAATTTTCCTGTAAGAACGATAATATTTCATTACATGGGTGTGTGTAGATAATAGCTCATTACCGGAAGGTAATGTGGACGTACCTACTACATAGTTTTTCAGATAAGGGTATTGAAATAAAAAAAAAAATTGCAGCAGTTGTACAGTCTGCATATAGTTAATAATGATATTTTGATCTCCGTTTCTGAGAAAGCAGTAGGTGATTAAGCCGTCTCTTGACGCCTTTGTGCACTTCTTGGTATTAATAAGATGAGACAAGTGTCGCACAATTATATTCACGGATCAATGAACCATCACATTCGATTTGATAAGGCTACGTTCGTTAGTACCGATTATGAACAAAATTATGTTCCTTATTAGTTATGTCATAATTATTCTTAAAGCAAATGTTCAATTTTAATTCGGTATTAAGTTAGGTACTATAATTTGCGTGGGTGAGTGGACGAGCACGGGTTTGTGTTGCAAACACAATTCAAAAAGGTCTAATCAACATTTGCTACAGCCGATATGGGCCGTAAATTTGCAAAGCTGAAGTTTGATTGAGCAGAACGCAAGATCCAAGAAGGTTTAGAGATAAATTAAGGAAGCGAAAATCCGATCATATACGCACGACAACTATTTAATTTGCCGTATTCGCTTGGTTTCAGGTGTCATCGGTCGAACTTGTTCGACACTGCGTGTGGCCTCACCGTGATGTAACGAAGTGAGGTTGACTAAAAAGCGACAAACGTGTACGAGGGATGTGTAACGTTCCATGTGCGGTACCTGTACCAGTCATAAGATTTGCGAGAAGAAACAGAAAATACACTTGATAAGAACATTATTATTTTTGTTATGCATAAACAAAAAATACATTTGGCAGTTAACAGTCACTCCGCCCTCAATATTCGCAGTATCGCAACCTTCGCAACGCATCCTCGAGAAGTTTACCATGCACAGCCACACCGTCGTTGGAGTAGCATTAGACGCATTTGGATTCATAAATTTTTTGATGTTCTATTTTTATTTATGAACACATTATATCTTCATCGTTCTGTCAACTGTCAAACTGTTATTGACAACGTCAGTGATAATGATTTTGACAGGTAACAGTGACAGCACAGCTGATGTCAGCTGTAATCGAGGATCTTGTGGACGTAAACGTTCATATTCAGAATATTAATTAATAATTATTAATAAAATCGACATGACACCAGAAGAAACTATAGAGAGGTTTAAGCTTTTAGGCCTTAATGAACAAAAGGCAAAAGAGACATTGAAAAACACAAATGTAACCAAGTATTTACTCGCCGCATTAAATGAGGTTAGAACTTTCAAATTCTATAAGATTTCTATTATTTTGAAGAATTTAATCATCTGTGATAATTATATAAATTGTTGGAGTTTTAAATGTATCGAATTTCATTCAAGTTTATTTATTCTAATTTGTTATTTAGGTAGACGTAGCGAAATTACCTGCTGGCGCTGGGATGTTGGTATACCATCTGGCAACAAAGATCAAGCCGCAGATTGCTGATAAACTACCGTTTGTTTGCGACTTCATTGCCAAAAGCAAGCTCGACTCGACCCTAAGAGTAGATGCTGCTTTAGAATATCTGATCAGTCATGTGAACGAAGCTAATGTAGACATCAGTGCATTTGAACAAGCCTGCGGAGTGGGGGTCGTAGTCACGCCGGAGCAAGTGGAGCAGGCTGTGGAGAAACACATGGCACAGTACAAAGCAGAGTTATTAGAGAAAAGGTACAGGTTTAACTCTGGTATTGTCATGCAAGCTGTGCGAGCAGATCTGCCCTGGGCTGATGGAAAAGCCATAAAAAATGAAGTTGATGTTCAGGTGAGACTTTTTTAAAAGATTTAATTTCAAAAGATGCTCTTAATTATTGTCTATGTGTGTAGTTTTAAATAAATTGTGATTGTGTTACAGATTTTAGATCTGTTGGGTCCTAAAACTGAAGCAGATCTTGCTCCTCCACCGAAAGCAGAAAAGAAACCTAAAGGTGATGCGAAGAAAGCCAAGAAAACTGATGATAAAGGTATTTTTATTTTGTTTACTACTTATAATAGTCTACAAGTTCAGTCTTAATTTACATATAAGTAATTTTGGGTGTGATGCTGTAAAATGTGGGATGAGTTTAGAAAATAAAGTTTGTTAAATAAAACACTGATGATTAACTTACAAAAATTCCAGCTTCAAAAGCAACTGAAAAACCTGAATCATCGGATGACATTGGTGGTGCTACATCTATATCAGAATTGATGAAGAAGTTACCTTTCCATGCTCCTGGTGAAAACTTCAAGTCTGATGGTTATGTAGTAACAAATGATACTAAAAGGTTACTTGAGGAACATCTTAAAATCACTGGTGGAAAAGTGAGGACTAGGTTCCCTCCTGAACCGAATGGTATTCTACATATTGGACATGCGAAAGCTATAAATATTAACTTTGGTTATGCGGCTGCCCATGATGGTATCTGTTTCCTAAGATATGATGATACCAACCCTGAGAAAGAAGAAGAAAAATTCTTCGTGGGCATCAAAGACATGGTAGAGTGGTTAGGTGAGTAATAAAATAATAATTATTTATTTATTCCTTTAATTCAGACAACTAATGCCCATAGAAAATACAATACAAAACAATGTCTATAAACAAATAAATACAACTATAAAACAAAAATATAAAAACGACTGGACAATGTTTGATTATTGAATTATATTTATGTACTATTTTGTTGCTGTGACTAACTTGCTATAATAAAATTTATTTGAATGTATACTAAAAAAATGTATAATATAACTTAATTAAGTTACTTCCTTTCATTTTAAAATATTTAATTACAATTACAAATTTTTGGTGTTTCCAGGTTACACCCCATACAAGATCACACACTCATCCGACTACTTTGACCAGCTTTATGAATGGGCAGTCCAGTTGATTACCAAAGATCTTGCATATGTGTGCCATCAAAAGTCTGAGGAGATCAAGGGTTTCAATCCACCACCTTCACCGTGGAGGAACAGGCCTGTTGAAGAAAGCTTGCAACTGTTTGAGGTAAATTATTATACATTACTTCTAAACAACGTAATCCTACTTAGTTTTGGTCTAGATGTGATAGAATTTGTAACTGACTTTAGATTATTTGCAAAATTTTCAAACAGCGATCCATTAACTAGTGAAATTCTTAAAAAAAAATTGGATAAATAAGTACACAACTAGCTTTAGTAAAGATTTTGCTTTGAATTAAGTATTTACGACTCAAATAGTACATCAGAAATGTTATTTTTTTCTAGGACATGAAGAATGGCAAAATTGATGAAGGAGATGCAACCTTACGAATGAAGATTACTCTTGAAGAAGGTAAACAGGACCCAGTGGCCTATAGGATCCGGTTTAAGCCTCACCACCGCACTGGCAACAAGTGGTGCATCTACCCTACCTATGATTACACTCACTGTTTATGTGACAGCATAGAGCACATTACTCATTCTTTGTGTACCAAGGAGTTCCAATCAAGAAGGTTAGTATATATTTATGAGCCAGCTAAACTTAAGACCATGGTGATTATTTAAAATGCCGTTTAATAGGTTTCATTTTGTGTAATTGTTTTTTGCCTACAACTTGACGACCATTGACAGAAAATTCAATTCAGAAATTTCACAGAAAATATTTTAGCAATTTAAAACATTAAGATGTAATCTTGGAAAAGCTATTTTTATGGATGATTTATTTGTGAACCTCTTTTTACAGATCGTCTTACTACTGGTTGTGCAATGCGCTGGGCATCTATTGTCCTGTGCAATGGGAGTATGGTCGTTTAAACGTAAACTACACGGTAGTCTCCAAGAGGAAAATAGCGAAACTTATTGATGAAAAAATTGTTAATGGTAGTTATATTTAATTTTTAATCTAACTTCACCTGATGTGTTCTAGTCCATTTTTATTGTAAGTTGTCAGCCAGTGGAATCG
The DNA here is from genome assembly GCA_958496145.1 of Heliothis peltigera. NCBI lineage: Eukaryota > Metazoa > Arthropoda > Insecta > Lepidoptera > Noctuidae > Heliothis > Heliothis peltigera. The sequence continues at coordinate 6,273,000 of OY292327.1, forward strand.
TGGTGTGCTAGAGAGTATTTGTCCTAGACGTTAAGGCCCCTGCAGCTTACGGTACAATTCGGACCCAGGCAATAAACGGCAAATGCGTCATCAGTCACATAACCTTGGAAACAGTCTCAAATAATCCGAAACGTTGACCATATGGTAATGGCGTCTTTACCGATTATCGGCCACGACTGCTATTTTCGATTAAATCAGCCAGCCAAACTTCTTTATTTCAGATTGTTTATTTTGTTATTGTTTGCGTAAGACTAAATTGTTTTTTTCTTCTTCTTTAGACTGGGACGACCCTAGGCTGTACACTCTGACGGCGCTGCGCCGGCGCGGCGTGCCGGCCGCCGCCATCAACTCGTTCTGCGCCGCGCTCGGCGTCACCGGCGCGGTCGGCGCCGTCGACCCCGCCATGTTGGACGCCAGCATTCGGGATGTGCTTAACAATACGGCACCCAGGTATTTTTTTATTAACATTCAAATTATGGTGCTCGATTTGTTTGCAACAAAGATAATATTTTGTATATACTTTGTTAAGAGCATACAACGCAAAAAAATACTTTTCTTTCTGGCCATCTATTCTTGGTCTCGTTTAAAACAAGACGATACTTTGCGCTTAAAATTTCATTAGATGAGATATTTATATAAAAACTGTATTTTTTTATATATATTGGACCCTTGCTTCTGAGATAATCGCGTTCAAGCAACTAACAAAATCTTCAGATTTATAAATTACAGCTAATATTAAAAAAATATTAAGCTAAGTGTACCACATGATTAATTGTAAATACAATTTCCAACCAAATAACTTTTAATACAAAATCATCCTCTCCATCTTTTTTCTGTCATTTATGCTATTTTGTTGTTTTTATGAATATAGCCGGACACACCCACGTAGGAGATTAAAATGTGCATTGACATTTACATAATACAAAGTCATTTTAAAAGGACCGACATAAATATTCCGTTATCCATACAATGTTATCACGAACACGCGAACAGTTTTACATGTCATTAAATTTCAAGGGTAGTGCTGATAAATTGTTGCTCCAGTACTTTAGAATCGTATGAACGGTTCGAAGCTTGAATATTTAGGATGTCACCATAGCCGTTTAATCCATGTCTTTGTCACAGCCACACACACACGTAGACACAATCATACAAACAAACACACACACATAGGTACATGTTACTTATGTTGTACAGATGTGAATAAGATTAATATAAATTGTATAAATATTATAATAAAGCTACTGCATAGCTCTTCACCTTCTTTAAGCTGTGCAAAAGAGGGGTCCATATTGTTTCTGTTTTGTTAAAATGTACCAACTTTATAAAATAAGAAATGGTCATAAAGAATTCAGCTTTGAGTACTTCGTTAGCAAAAATTTCTAAAAATGGTTCAAATTATCTGTGAGTATACACACAGGTTGTTTAACTAGGTATTGTATTTGCTTTGCGGTGGTGACTGGGTTCTTACTTTTTTAACTTTGTGTACGGCCTTATAAGACATACCTCATACATAAGCAGCATTTAACCTTTTGACCGCCACTGTCACGTATAGATGGCAAGCCAAAAAGTACCCAGCACGCCATAGTCACGACTATATGACAAACTTTTAAAGTTCAAAATTAGTCAGATTTAATCGATATAATTCCGAACTCACTACTACTACATTGTAGGTTTTTATGGATGAATTCTTAGCTCGGCGCTGAGGGCACGTCGTCTTTTTTTTTGACGTGGTGATCAAAAGGTTAAAAAAGAGATACATTAATATAGATATGTAATTAATTTTGTTTCAGAATCATGGTAACACTAGAGCCGTTGAAAATCACTATAGTGAACTTCCCCAGCGACAAACCTATACAAGTCACAGTACCAGATTTCCCCAACGAGCCTGACAAAGGAACTCACACAGTCACACTTGGCAAAGTTCTCTACATTGAGGCCACGGACTTCAAGGAAGAACCTGAGAAGGGATACCGCAGACTGACACCAAAACAATCAGTGGGGTTGCGACATGCAGGCTATGTTATTAAGGTATAATAAACCATTTTTTTTGTATGTTTTGGTTTTAGGTAATAGGTACCTATATGTTTTCTGACTTTGACTGCCTCCTTGGTCTAGTAGTCGCATAGCGCGACCGCATGTGGCCTCGGGTTCGATTCCCGGGTCGAGCCGAAATCGCTTTGTGGGTTTTGAGAAACTTTCATAAAGCAGCCTGTAGTCTGTAAGTTGGTGATTGATTCACCCGTGCTTCGGAGAGCACGTAAATGTCGGTCCTGCGCCTGATCTCTTTCCGGTCGTGTCGGATTGCCGTCCCATCGGACTTTGCGAGTGTACCTGTATCTTCGCGAATGCTTGTGCAGTATAATATGTCCTGCGCAGCTGGCTGATCTCCATAAAAGAGAACGGCCTTTCATTCTGACAAAAGACAGTTACGCAACTTTTAATTTAGTCTACACAATTTTTTTCTCTTGTTTCTTCTATTCACAGTTCGAAAAAATATACGTAACAGAACTCCGAAGCGAAAACATTGTTTTCAATTTCATACAAAATGAAAAAGAAGCCTATCATCTGTTAAACATTTCCACTGGGTTTTCAACTCATAAATGGCTTGGTTTAATAACTTTTTTGTTTATTTAGGTGTCAAAGGTAATCAAGAGCGCGGACGGAAAGGTAACCGAAGTAGAATGTATCGCGGAAACGTCTGAATCAGCTGAGAAACCGAAGGCTTTCATTCACTGGGTGTCTGAACCAATCACTGTCGAAGTCAGGTTATATGAACCACTGTAAGTATATGATAACAGTTAAGTAATAAATACAGGATGAAATTGAGAAGTCACGGTGTAGCTAACTTAAAGAATTCAGAACATGTCGGTTTTGTTTTGAGTAATTTCGTCGTTTCTAGTATTCTTTCAACATTGGCCCTATATTATATCATCAACGGAGCATTTTATTTTGACTCCGTCTTTTGGAACCCTCTAGGGGTAAGTCGTGGTGGCCTAGTGGTGAAAGAGCCAACCTCTCCGGTGTGAGAGCGTGGGTTCGATTCCAGGTCAGGCAAGTACCAATGCAACTTTTCTAAGTTTGTATGTACTTTCTGAGTATATCTTGGACACCAATGACTGTGTTTCGGATCGCTCCTTGTAAAACACTGGTATTCAGCCGAAACCGGTTAGACTGGAAGCCGACCCCAACATTGTTGGGAAAAGGCTCTGGAGATGATGATTTTGGAACCCTCTAGGAATGAAGCAAAGTGGTTATTTAAAACAGACACTCTCCCGGCCATTACACAAACAAATAGTATTTACTAATTTCCAGGACTAAACTCAAATGTTTTGTACTTAGATTCAAACATAAAAACCCAGAAGACCCAAGTGAGGTGCCGGGCGGCTTCCTTTCGGACTGTCGCGAAGACACGCTGAAGGTTGTAAATGCGTATGCTGATGCCTCTGTCAAGGGAGCCAAAGTATACGACAAGTTCCAATTTGAAAGGATCGGCTTCTTCTCCGTGGACCCCGATACCAGTGCTAATCACGTGAGTCTATATCTAAGTAAATAATTGATGATGGTATATTTTAATTTTAGTAGTTGTTTTATGTGTTGCTAGCTATTTTTTAAATTTTCACCCGCTTTTAATACTTTCTTAGCGTTCGAAAGCTTATGTCCCGCGTTCGAGTAAAATTCCTAGCTATATATCAAACTTCGAATGAAAGGCGATCTAGTAAAAAATATCTTTCCATCCAAAAAAACGACTTTATGAATACATACTATTGTGATAGTTTTCTTGGCTACTCAAAAAACGTTAATGCCTAAAGTTCTTAATTTGATTTATGTTGCTGTCAAACAAAATAATGAAGTTGGGATTGGCGATTGACACTAAATAGCCCCGTCCCACAAATAGCCAGGGACGACAGTATTGATCAATTTTATTTGCCAATTAATAGTTACATCAGCAACAAGAATGTCGTCAGTGTGCTAGTAAGTACCTATTTTGGTACTATTTATGTAAGATGGCTTTAATTGTAGGTATATAATATTATTTTACTAACGCACTTATTAACGATAATATTTTTTTCTTATTTTTACAGATGGTGTTCAACAGAACCGTTTCTCTCAAAGAGGACACAGGGAAATAAATCCATTTAAATGTAATAAAACAATAAACCATTTGATATTTAATTATTTATACTAAATGTGTTTCATTTCGGAATAAAGAATGAAGACTAAATTTAATCATTTAGCCAAACTTTAAACACCTGAAAATCTACAAGTGTCTCATAAAATACAATGTCATCAGCTGCAATAGGAGACCACCCGTAACCAATCCCTTCGACGCTACATACTCGTATACATAGCTAAACCAAAGGAAATTACTAAATAGATTTTACTACATTGAATTTTCCGAAACAGTACACAAGAAAAATACCCGTTTAAGTTCAAAGCCGTGGCGCAATGGATTGTTAAGTTATTGTGAACGTACAATTAGGTGGTGAGTAGGGTGGGATGGGCCGCGCAAGTCGGCGCGGCGGGCGACGGCGCGGCGCGTATCGAGCGTGGGCGGCCGCGCATGGCACTCCACTCGCCTCCGCCATCCCGCGATATGCACTACTACGCGGTTACATCTCGTACTCAAAACCGACACGCACGATATCACGTTATTGCGCGCGACGTGCTTACCATGTAGAAACTATACAACCTCACGTAAACTTAAGGTAAGTCCTAGTTCCAGTACTGACTAGATGCTTTAGTGTTCCTCTTTCCAACCCTGAGATTTTCTGGTTTGCTTTACGATGTTCATTACCACTGACCGGTGGAAAGTGGTTCAAGTGCGTCATGTTGACGTGTGTGTGACGTAACCCACTGAAATAGTCCTGAAAAAATACATCTATATTGTGATTTCATTGCAGTCTTTATATATACTTTATATGGATTTACTCTTCACCTTGGGTACCGTGCTGCCTTACCCTACTTATGACTATTTATTCATGTTTATATCCTTCGTTAGAAACTTCTCAACTTAGTGCCTTGTAGTAATATACCGTCCTATCCCAGTGTAGTAAGTATATTCAATGTTTATATAAGTACGTATAGGTACTGTCAGTTTCGATCTGAAGGAGCGGTCTTTCATACATAACAATGGTGTGTATAAGCTCAATATGTACCTGTAGCAGTTCATTTTGTATTGCTTTAGATATCTTTAATATGTAACTGCAAATGAAACAATGATATAACATATCGTTATATCGTGTTAACCCCGTACTGAATGTAGGGAGCTTCCTAATGTTCAAGAAGACATTTACCTAAATAAACCTTTTAAGTTCGAACGTTCGAAAGTACCTATAGGTATATTTAAATTTCTGTGTGATTTTATTTATGACCGTGGAAGCATAGATTTCCTTAAAGAACTGAAATGTTACCACTTTATAAAATGTGATTACGAGTTTTTGTCAACTATTGGATGCGTAGTAGAAATATGAGTAAAACTTTGAATTATATATCTGTACAAGACTACAAGTACGCAACCACTACCTATAATAATATGTACCTAGAGTAACGACGTATTTCCAAAATGTAACTTTAAAACCTCTGTTTTAAATGAATACCTTATAGTATCGAAGCGTAAGTACTACCTACATATACATATGTCAACGTAAAAAAGTAAAAACAACTAAAATAAAACATCTCCCAATGTATTATTGTTTGCGGCGCGAGCCACTAGAGCTTATCTCGCGTTATCAGCTGTAACAGCATGCGCTTGAAAACCGAAATGCTGGTGCGATTACTTAAATGGAACGCGATTTGCATATCTACGAGTACACTATACGACCTACCTACATATGTTTTCACACCATCGATTGTTTGAAAACGTATGTGACAATCACATTAATAATGAATAGATACGGGCAAAACAATTAATTAGTACCCGGTTCCTGTAAATAATAAAGTCGTTCCGTAGCCATTTGACAAAAACTGGAACACTTATGGATTCTGGCTGTCCCTCCGTATGTCACAGCCACTATTTTCCAGAACTAACCACCTATGCTCTTGAAACTCGATGGATGTATTCTTTAAATTTTGGGGATTTGTTACACAAAACCATACAAACTTGACTACACCGAAACTTGGTTTGAACTTCGATTTCAGGGGCAATTTCGACTAACATTTACCCAATTTTTTGGCATGAGCTTCATTGAAAATATCCTTCAGTAAGCAAAACGAATAACTTATTTTGATAGGAACCGGGCTTTGGACTATCACAGTAAAAATAAATACATGAACGATGTTAATGAAATTTCGGCATCGCATTTTTTCGTGAAAGCTTACCCACAGTAAATCTGCGGAATGTGCCCTTTAAAGAAAATTATGTATTGGTGCTCTTCAGTGCATAGATATGCTTGTAGCTTTTACAGTTTCTTTACTTAAGCACTGTTAATTTAAAGTAAAAATCAAGCTGAACTGGTTAGTTAAGAGGTTTCAAGCTTTTAAAAGTTAATGGGGGATCAAGGATGCTTTATATTTTTAAAGTTATAACAACAGATGTAACACCAGAAAAAACAAAATTGGATTTTAGTCAGTAAAAATATTTCACTCCCTCCCTGCATCCACAACGCGAAGAATCACACTCAGATAGTCATGATTGGTGATGATTTAAAATCCGAAAAAATACATACCTATCTACATTTAATTTTATAAACTTCTTCTTCTTCTTCTTCTTCAATCTTTAGTCACCCAATGTTGAGTGTAGGTCTCTTCCAAATCTTTCCACTTCTGGCGGTTTTGTGTTATGGCTATCCAGTGTCTTCCGGCCACTTTAACAAGATCGTCTGTCCACCTAGTCGGCTGTCTCCCTACATTTCTCTTTCCCGCTCGTGGCCTCCACTCCAACACTTTCCTGCCCCATCGCCCATCCAGCCTTCGGCATATATGGCCCGCCCACTTCCATTTTCTTTTTGCTATCACCCATGCTATGTCTGTAAGTCGCGTTCTTCTACGAATTTCGGTGTTTCTTCTACGAATTTTATAAACTATATTATTATAATAGGTACTGATTACTAACTCTCGTAATAGCCTTCGCGTTGTTTTGCACTACAAAACTGCAGAGGCGGAAGGCGGAGGAAGGGTACAGTAAATAATTATGAATCCACCAGCACCCGAAACAATATCTCACGATGTTGGCGTAAACACGAGAAACTCGGTACTAGCCGTAATGTAAAACAATTTATTGATAATATCAACATTTCAGACGACCCTGCTCAATTACGATTGTGACAGACGACGGCAGACGACGTCCTTGAGTAATTAGAGTCGATAAATTTTAATGTAATCTTGATTAAGCAAAACTCAATTGGCTACAGAATTACACGTACATTATACGTATTACTTAGTTAAGTATTTCTTGCCCTCGTAGTAATAGATTATTAATTTGTTGAGCTCAATGTGAACAGAAAAAATACACAACAAAAAAAACTCAAATGAAAACAGTTTTACTACAACAATGAAAAATATAATATTCTACATATATGCCAAGACGGACTGTTATTTCTAAAGACCTACCCGTGTCGTATACAAGAATTATCAAATCTATCAAACAATATCCGATACCGCGGCTACAACGCCTACGCCGTAGCAAGTCTGTGACGTAGTAATTCTCTAGTTCACGTAGCATTTTTGTTGATGCAGTATTTTCGTTATTTTCCTCTTCCGTAGCTTGCGAGGTTTAATTTGGTATACCATAGAAGGAGAAAATTTAATTCATTTGCACCGTTTGGCCCGTTTCAAAGGTTGGAATGATTTAATTATACATGCCTTTAACTCGTTTAAGCCAGCCGGTACAGGTATACTAATGTATATCAATTTGATCCACGAAGTGGAAAATAGGTGTTATATATCACTCTACAAATATTAGGTGCTTAAAAAATTTCCTCTGATAATGGAATTTGAATATAATGTAATATAGGCAGGTATTGCACCTGGCTCTCAATTTTTGTCGTCATATAATAAATTTGGCTCTGCAGATCTATCTCTTAAAGTATTTTTTAAATCAATAAAATCTCTGGAGCGATTCCAATTACGGTCTCGAGCGGCTTACATAAATATTTCCAGAATAGGAGGATTTCATTTTCCAGATATCTCTTGATTAGTTCCATTTAATGAAAGTCCTTCGATCTACTCTCATTCATTGAGCACCCTTTCCAAATGTAGGTATATATAATATAATGCGGAGTAAATTCGTTATTTCGTAAAGGTAGAACGTCCGGATAATATTATTTTTTCTGCTCAATTAGGTTCGTCGTTATGTTGGTATCTCAGTTAAATGTAATTAAAAGCTTACATTTTCATTAAGCCCCTTTGGCGCTATACAGAATTGATTAAAAAACGTTAATGTAAGCTTGAAGTATTAAGTTATCCTTAATGTCATATTACAATACCTTTGTCATAAGTTCTGGCTTAATTTATCATATTTTAAGGGAACATTTCATACATTAAAAGCAATGTAGCTTTGTATCGATGAAAATACATGTGAGTCCGGTCTCGAGAGACACGCCCCTTGTCGTATGAGACGACCCTTGTCGCAAACCGTGGCTGTATTGTAACCTCGCTTTAATTTAGGGATCAAGGGCGCACGTGATGGTTATAATAATATGACAGATGATTAATGTGTCCAACAATACCATGTCGTCTTAGTTACGTAAGTATTAAATCACGAGGGAAAAATGGAATGATTATGCGTCATAAGAATGCGTTTTCCATGACCGCTCGTCGGGTCGCTTTTGGATTTAGGTTCAATTTAAAGCTGTTGAGGTTGCCTTAATTTATCGTTCATCCCACCTCCTGAATATTTAGAATTGTTCATACTCCTTTATAGATTAGATAGAGACCAATCATGGGAGAAATATCATTAGGTACAACTAACAGTAAATAAAATTCCGCTATAGTAAAACATTGAACAATCAAAAACCGAACATCGGTCGAAAATCTAACTTGATAACGTTAGCCAAAGAATATCTGACACAATGTATTGATTTTCTACAAAGCGTTGGAACATTGAGATACTCCTACAATTAATCTAGATGCTGAAATATTCCGCTCGTCTAAACGATGCTTTAAGATATTGGCCCAACATCAATTATGTACTCGTATAACTTCAAGAGTGCCTACCTATTATATTTCAATACACTTACTTGAAAACTGACACCATATAATACTGCCTACTGTCACGTGAACTGGTATTTATCGATATTAGGAAGGTAGTGCAGACTCATATTTTTTGAAATTCGAATAGGAATGCAAAATCTTATTTTTTGTCAAATACCTATTCGCCACTAGAAAGAAACGTTGAGAGCAAAATTGTTTTTTTTTTTTGGTTAATGGATCGTTTAAGCCTAAGCAACTACAGCCTAAGCAAACGGGAGAAGAAAATCGAATTTTAAATGTTTAATAGTTTTTTTCCTTAGATACTAGTGTTGTATTCACTACTGCTGCGTTGTTATTTTGATAAAAATGTTGAGTAAGTTTGGACTACTAGTCTACTTTACACTAGAACAAGAAGTTTATTATCCGTCTTTCCTTTTTGAACGATCAGTTGATCACTTGGCAAGTTATTTAATATTTACGACAAGTTGATCATTATGAATTTTCTTAATATTGAGGACTGTCATCATTAATCATATTAATAAGCTATGAAAATAGATGCGCACTTCTTATTTGCCGTGCCTCATTACTGAACATAGGTAGATAGATAGTACTCGTATAGTCATCCAGCTGATATGCAGTAGGTGTTACACAATGAATAGAAATTAATAAGATCTTAAGATACATTTGTGGTAATGAAAGAGCGACTATTTCGTATTTATAGTCCATTTTATTATAAGCAATAAACGTATCTAAGCGTATAAAATATTTTATTACTTGTCGTTGTATATTAAACCACGAGGCACGGGGTATTAACCCCGTAGTGTAAACAAAAAGTAAGTTCGTCCTTATTGTATCCAATTTATTTCTTTAACATTTTATTTAAGTAATTGTCTTTTGGGAAAGTTTTGGTGCCCTTTAAATCTCGTTAAGCTAGTTTGGCAAACACAAACTCTCGTTAGTTTATCCTTTCAGCTACGTATCCCTAATCAAAAAGTATTGAAGTCGGCTTGCTTACTTTCTCAAAGAAAAAGTTGTTTATAATTTTACTTTTAGGTACTATTTTTATGCGTAGGCATAGACATTTGTGATACGTATATTTACCCTGATTGCCACCTACGACTGCCGCCAATGACGTAACATGATACGCAGACAGGGCCGGCAATTATCCGAGCTCGTTATGTCAATGCATAAAACGGATTCTCGAAGTAGAAGGCACTTGAATGGTTGAAGTGCAGAGTTAAATGTGCTGACGTACTTACCAAACTGCAATCGATATGGATTAGATTTCTGAAGCGTTCAGAGAAAATAAGTAAACTCAAGTTCATTTAGACACTCGTCCATATACACTCATAGAAAAGATATAATTTAGATTTTAATACCTTAAGAGTTGGACTCGCATAGTTGACAAATTTTCAACAAGCGATATTGTCACTTAATGACAAGACTAACAGATCGCCATTAGGGTCCATAAATGTCTTGTTTATATGCGTCTTCCCTATTAGACTTGTGGTCAAATAAGTCTTCGATTTCGATTCGATTAAGTTAACATCGAATCAATAAAGTGGCTTGAAGTGTACAAAGCTTTTCGATTGACAGAAAGTTCGGTCATCTTCGACTGTTATCCTTTCGCTCTGGGGGACCAAAATTTACTAATGGTCAAATGTTTTAGATTCTCTTGTACGTTACGATAAAAATATTCATGTGATATTTAAGTGCATGAAATCGAATTGAAATAACCTTTACAAAACGTAGGTAATAGAAAGTTGGGACATGACCTTTGTAAGTCATCCCTCAAACAGATTATCCTCAAATAGACGCAGATAAATTTCTGAAGCGTAACAACATGTTTAGCGCGTGTGATCAAAAAATATGTGCCCTGAATAACATCAAATACCTGACATATACCAACAGGGAAGCTGGGTGTTACGTAAAGTAAATGGAGCTCGGAAAATATTCCAATACGTTAGCAGCTATTTCTGCATTATACCGCGATGCTGCTCTCAAGGCTTTATCTACCCACACGCTAGAGTACTCGCGTCCTTGATTTAACTATCGTACTGTACGCTGGCATTGTGTTTGGATATTATGATCTGTTTATTGTTATTAATAAACTTAGGATTTCATAGAGTAATAACGTTTTACCGCTTCTGTTATACTTTATGGAGCTTGTTTACTGCACCTATATTATCTGCATTTTTATGGGATGAACAAAATGGTGGTTATAAAAACTACGATATTACTTAGAAATCTGCTTATTTAGAACGCTGGAATTACGCTATTTTTTTGTTTTCCTAAGTTATCATCAGATATTTGTCATATTTTACATAAGTTGACATCAAATACGAGGCGCGATCTTATAATTCCCGCTAATAATAACTTCAAAGTAATATGAATATGATGACTTTGTTTAACTCCGAAAGTTCTTACAGTCGAAATATTATAAAAGATATTTGGATTTAAAAAGTTTATAAGTTGAAGGTATATTATAAGCAAGAATCTATCTGATGTGAACTTATGTAAAATATAATAAAAAAAATGAATTTCCCGTTTCCAGTCGTCGCGTTCACCTTGGCGAGCTATAGTAGGTATTTATTTTGCATATACCTTATATAAAAAAAAATTAACCAGCTTGGTAACCGTCGTATTTAAGTTTGGAATCTACATATAATAACACACATATAAGAACATTTATATCAGATACTTTCATGCGTGTAACCTCGCCCTCTCTCGAGTTAATCTTCCTGTTCATTAAGTCTTTTGATGAAGAAACTTTATGAAGGCTCTGATGTGGTTTTATAGGCAACTGGGATTGTAAAGTTAGCTAGTTGCCATCAGGCGGCTGTGAGTGAGCTCCCTCGGAAGCGTGTCAAGGCAATAAATGGGTCAAGGGGGCCTGGGCTACAACACCGCTTCATACATCTTAAATCGATAAGTGTAGGTTGAATTGGATTGAGTTTTAACATGATAGAATTTAATTTCTGATTGTATACGGTATTAGTTTTGTGAAAGCATTCGTTTTTTCGTCGAGTACTTCATAGTTTGCGCGATTAAAATAAGTCATTTAGGGTTATCGTTTTCATACTCATAGATGAAAAGCACATGTGTAATCGATTGTTTTAATTGTTGCCTTTTTATTTTGACTAAAAACTGTGATATTATTGTATTTCCACTAATATATGTAGAAACTACTTCATCTTCGTAAGCGAACTCCAAAAGTTATAACTGTTGCGGGCTCATGTTTACTGTTTACATGAGATTGCAAAATATATATTTTTGTTTCAGGCATATTAATAAAAAAGGTGATAATTATGACAAGCAATATATTTTTTAATTATAATGGGTTCGAAAAGGCTCTCTTATAAAAGGAATCTATTGAACCCCCTATCAATATGGACATTCAGAAGCAACATTTGTGTCCGCGACTGGTGGATTATTTGACTATCGTTGGAGCGAAACCATACACTTCGGGCAAGGGCCTCGCCCCCGTGCAGGTACGTAAATTTATAGCTGAGTATTTAAGGAAAATCTCTCTATCCTATTTACTAAATAAATGAAAGATTAATTCTTCTCGATATTATTACGACCTCCAAGTCTCCAGATATCTTCCCGAAAACGGATTATCCGTGTTTGTGTACCTAATGGATGCCTCAAGGGATTTATGAAGGGCGAGGATTTTGATAGCCTTGAGGCCTCCTTTATTGACTTAATAAGGGATCGTTTATATAACTCGGTTGTGGCAGGAAGTATATTTTTATTTTGTTTAGGCCCCTGAGCTGCTCCGTCGTTATCCGCTGACCAATCACGATGATTTCCCCCTGCCGTTGGACATGGTGTATTTCTGCCAGCCGGAGGGGTGCGTGTCCGTGGGCCCTCGGCGAGCTCCCGGGCACCTCGCTTCCAGAGATACCACCTCTTTTGTCTTTCAACTCACTGATAAAGACTCAGGTGAATAAACGTATTTAAAATGTATATTTTTGGTGAAAATATAATTTTAAATAAAATGTTTACTGTTGCTGTCAGAAGTAAATTTTGCATATCAGTGATTATTAATGTCAACGTTACCCTCAGGGAAGACTCGTTTCGGCATCTGCGTCAACTTCTATCGAGCAGTGGAGCGTGCTCAAGTGCCCGGACCGCGCGAGCGGAGCATGTTACGCCGTGAGTCATGGCGCAAATCCATGGAAAAAAGCTCCGATTCCGCATTTTCTAGGTGAACATAAACTCCTTCTGATTGTCTTTGACCTTGCAAATATGAAATCCCGGAATAATGAGTAAAAGGTGGCTAAGAACTCCCTTAAAATTCTTAAATTATAATTGATTTCCAGGTTTTCACTGCATTATTAGTTTTCTGAATACGTTATGAAATTTGTACATATGACGACTCTGGAACTTATGCTAAGACGTAGCGAATGTTCCAGTGACTATAGGAGCAGCAACGTAGCGCCGAGTGACTCGGAACGCGACTGCAGTGCGACGCTGGCGCCGCGACTTGCGCCCGCGCCTGATTCCGAGAGCGGTGGCTCGCATTCGCATTCACCCAGCCCTAGGGCTACGAGGAAGCGGCAGGTATAAATCCATACCTAGTAGGTACTTTCATCAAGTAGTACTCCTCCTCAAAAAAAGGAAATGGTACCTACTTATAAATACCTCGTAGACAATAATTTACTGATATAGGATTTGTGCTAAAAGGCACAACCCTTAATTAAGTTTACTAAAAATATTATTGTTAATAGCGGTTCTGTGGTTTTAATTTTTAGTTGACTTTATATTCATTTTGTATTCATAATAATGTATTCATAACTTTATATATTGTATTCATGCTAAGTGAAAATATTATTTTGATTTTACACATTACTGACCCTAATTTTGTTTCCGTTTGTTACAGAGAGTGCGGAATCATTCCCTAACCTCTCTATGTCTGCTTTCACATCACCCATTCTTCTCCACATTCCGAGAGTGCCTATTTATCCTAAAGAAATTAATAGATGCATGCAACGAGTCTTCCAGTCCACGGCGCGTCGGCGCTTCGAGACAAATCCTTAGGCAAGTTATGGTACTAAAAAGACTTCTAGGTATTCAGTCGCTAGAGTTGGATGGTTTCGAATCTCACTGGCAATGTAGGGCATGTGTAATGCAACAACTCTTTTTCGACAAATAAAATCCCTTAAGAACCTAATCTAGAGATTGCCCTCGGCTACTCGAAATGTTCAAAGGTAATCCATTAATTAAATAATTTACCTGATATTATAAACAGACATTTATGTAATGTTTGTCTTTGATCAAAACATTGCCTCTAGCTTTTGTATAATTTATTAACCTAGTTAAATACGTTATTCAGAACAAGGACCCTTCAGAACCTTCAGGCCATCCATTCTAATTATTATTAATGACATTATAGAGATACGGTATGGTCAGTATTAACTGGACAAGCTTACGACAACACCCCAACGATCGTGTTGCACGACGTCAAAGAGATCGAGACGTGGATACTGCGACTTCTGTCCGCGCCTGTACCCGTGCCCGGCAAGACGAGACTCGAGCTCGAAGTACTGTCGCCGACAGCGCACTCGCCGCTTCTGTTCGCGTTGCCGGATCATACGAGATTCACGCTCGTTGATTTTCCTCTGCACCTGCCTTTGGAACTTTTAGGCAAGTATCTTTTGCATTTAGGTATTTTTTTATCGTTAGGGGTTTGATATATACATATAAATAAGATAAGTGCACCTTCAATTTACTCAATCTGGATGTAGCAGCTTTCGCCAACGGTTTCACCTGTGTCCCGTGCGAACTACTCCGCGCATAAGGATAAAAAGAACCCTATAAATTTTCTTCGATTATTGGATAACTTCATATTTTGCATGTGCAATATAATGCGAGTAGGTACCTTTAGATTTTGAATACTACAATGCATCTAAGTTTGAATATTTTCCTACAGGCGTGGACACCTGCCTAAAAGTCCTGACGCTGATCCTACTCGAGAACAAAGTAGTGGTGCAATCACGCGACTACAACGCGCTATCGATGTCGGTGATGGCGCTGGTCGCCATGTTGTATCCGCTCGAGTACATGTTCCCGGCAATACCTCTGCTACCCAGTTGTATGAGCTGTGCTGAACAACTGCTTTTAGCTCCAACGCCTTTCCTGATTGGGATACCAGCCACCTTCCTCACTTATAAGAAGAATTTTAGGTGAGTTTTAGATTTAAAAAGTGTTAAGTTCCACGTTGCTAGAGTCATAAAAGTGTTATGCACAACACACGGGTCTTACTATGCTATATGCTACCTCTTTTCTCCCGACGCGACGTTTCGGCCGAATTACACCGACCGTGGTCATGCGTGTACTTAAAAGGATAAAGGGGTAACCTTTATAATTTTCATCGTGAGTAAGACCCGTGTATTGTGTATAATATGTGTACAAGTCGTTTATAAAAGTGTTGTTTGGTAACCCGGGTCAAGGTCAACCCGTGTATTGAATGTCCAAATCCGCTTAGCCGTTAAGGCTTGATTGATTAACAAATATCCGGGTACTCAAACGTTAGTGAAATTGACAGTTATCGATATGACGTAATATTTTTCATAGGATGCCCGACGACATATGGCTTGTGGATCTGGACGCCACTAAATTGATATGCCCATCGGGGACTGACCAAGACTTACCGCCACTACCCGAACCAGAAGGCTCAGTCCTTAAGAATCATTTGAAACAGGTATTTATATATTATATAAATTAACTTTGTGTACACGTTTTTCTATGAATGTTTTCTTACATGTCTACATAGTACATTTTCTTCTATCACCTAAACTTTTCTAATACTTTGCACTTGTGAGCGCATTTTTATCGATGTCGCTGAGCTGTTGTGACTATCAATTGTTACTTTAATGGTGATGTCTTTAAGTGTAATACACTGAACTTTTATACGTCTCAATTATTACTATGTCTCTGTCACTCATTTTAGAAGAAAAGTAATACAAAAAATACTCAAATTTCAGCTTAAAAAAAATCTTCTCTTGAACGCATGGTTATTTGAAAAATTAAAATATTTTTGGGATTTCATAGACTTGAAAAGCATATTATGATAAAATGAAATTGAAACGATATGCAATATTGCACTAATTTGTGTTTCAGAATGTTAATTGTCACACTTGTGTCGTTCGATCTATCACTAACACGCACTCACTTCTCTCCTTACGCTAGGCCGTGCATCTCATGGGCAGTGCCGGGAGTGGTGTAAATATCTATACTCTTTTTACATTGCACACTTTGAATTATTCACAACATATTTACGATATAATATTTATGTATGTGCCGATACAGTATATTATACAGCTAACTTGCACATGACACAGAAGTTAGTATGTATCTTTTATATAATTTATTAAATGTAAAATTATATATTTTCTTAATTTAAGGATCAGTTTTTCTTATCTCTTTTATCATGAGACCAGATTTGGTGTTATTACAGGCTGAAAACCAGAATAATCATCCACTACATCTCCTTAGTTCTTCCTTTTTATTCAATTTATTTTTTTGTCTGCAAAATAAAAAGAAGGAATTCCCTCTAAGAAAACAAAAAAATATCAATAATTAGATAAGAAAAACTGCAGAAAATAGAGGCACACATAAATATTCAACTGAAATACGTGTTACTGTCTAGACATACACATTGCTAAGGTTCAAACACATTCTTTCTTAACACTTCTTTTATTTATTTCTAGGGTTTCGTACCTCAAAAGGATAAAAACGGAACCCTTATAATATCACTTTCTTGTTCGTGTATCCTTTCCGTCTGTCATGACTCTTTATTTTGGCAATTCCTGAAATTGAAACAGTACACATATCAACTATCAACGGTCTCAAGAAGTTCTGAAAGAATCAAACTTCTTAAGTTTACCTACGTGAAAAAAGACACACCCATTTATTCAACAATTCTTGAACTATTTCTGATGATCCTATATAGGTGCGAAACCCTCGATAGACGAATCCAACTCGCAATTGTTCGGTTTAATTAGACTGTAACACTGTTTCAGCGTGTCTTGTGTTTGTGTGCGGCATGTTTTGTCTGACTTGTTGTGATTGTGCTAACGCCGATTGTGGAACAGTGCAGCTTCTAATAAATACACAATATATTTATCTTGTACTTTATCTCTAAAGTAGTGTTTGAATGATAAAACAACAAAGCTAAATTGTAGGTTTGATAAAGTTTGGAATTCGAGTAGATAAACTGCAAATGAATTAACATGATTTTTGGTTTGTGCTATTTAACGAACAAGATTTTGCTTAGATTTCGAACACTAACAATTTTGAACTAATATCTGCTATTTATTACAGCCCACCAGTTTTAAAAGCGGCATTTGCTTTTAATTTATTTGATTTTTGTACAGATATTGAGTGACTTTTCTTATATGAGAAAATTATTTGCAGTCAATCTAATGCACATATTTCTCTGACAGGCCCTCAACAGCTTGACTAGTAGTACGGCTGAACAAGCAGCCGCTCCCCTCCTGCCTTCAAGACGAGACAGCGTGGGCGGGGCCACACTCAAGTAAGTTATATGTATAGTACTTAGACCTTGTTACTTGTTATTTTAGAATATTATAAAATGCTTGCACTAACGTTACTCACTGATAAAGCGCTACTAGATCAGCCTGATGCTGAAGTACATAACCGAATATGATGCAAATTTTCGAAAAGTTGAGATTTGTTAATTTATGTTTATAAAGCCTGCAAATACCTCATCCTATACTAATATGACATCGCTAGGGTACAACCAGCATCATACCGCTATGGTGACGGCGCTCAATCAGCTCCACACAGTACGCCGGAGTCACGCCGCGTGTCCGTGTCGGGTACAGCCAGTGCGGGTCACACGCCGCAACGACATTCCCTGGCGTCGCCGCATACGCAGCAGCCCTTCAACCCGCTTATATACGGACATGATGTCGATTCTGTTGATGTCGCTACCAGAGTTGCTATGGTAAGCTATGATTTCAAATCATAATATTGCTTTCATTTTTGTAACGGGACATTGCAGTCCTTCAGTCGAATATGCGGATGTCAACTCAACAGGTCTATTCTAATATTAAAATGTCTTTATAGGTTAGATTTTTCAATTCTCAAAATATCCTGGCGAACTTCATGGAGCACACGCGGACGTTGCGTCTATACCCGCGACCAGTAGTGGCCTTCCAGATCAACAGCTTTCTGCGTTCACGACCGAGGACCACCTCTTTCTTGAATAAATTTGCTAGAACGCAGGTAAGTTTACAAAACTCCTTAACGCATACTAAGGGTTTCATTTTTTTTAAATATGCTCCTAATTTTTTTATTTGTATTCTTTTAGGCGGTAGAATTTCTAGCGGAGTGGTCTTTAACACCGGGCAACGTGGCGTTCCTTCGGGTACAGACCGGGTTGTTCGACCCCCGCCAAGTCGGTGATAAGCCCAAGTGGTTCGCAGAACAACTGCAGCCTATACGCTTCCCCGTGTGGGATGACGGTAGCTCTCTCAATGGTGCTCTACGGCAATTACAGCGACAGGAAAACCAACCCACAGGTTGGTAACACCTGGTTACTTTTACTATACACTTTCAAAATCTCCCTCCATCAGTAGCCCTCTACTAATGGGGGACATCATAGTAGTTAATTGCCAATTATTGAGAAGATTTTATTCTGTAACCCAATGTATTTTTTTTATATAGATGAAAGTGGTTCCGACTCTGAGGCAGCGGAAAGTACTAGTTCTTCGTACTCATCACTGAGTGATTTCGTGTCAGAAATGGCTTCATCCGATTTGTCACCAGGTAAACCATTTTCTTGTGATGATTGACTTTTTATGTTTTGATCTTAGCATTTATTTGATATATTTTTCATTGTGTAACGTAGGTGGAAACCCGCATCAGCAGCACGTCATTGGGGAGACTTACAGCGCTGTAGTGCAAGTTCCGATGACTCTTTCGTCGTCTTTAGATCCTAAAACGGTAACAATTCAAAGTACTATTATAATCACTTAAGAAGCGTGTGAAAGTTACAAAAAAAGTGCGTTATTGAAATGAAAATTTATCTTTTATGCATCACAGGCGGGTTCAAGGACCTCAATTCGCAAAGAATTACTCAACTAAACACTTAACGTCGAATTTCATTCACGAATGTCCCTTTTTTATATCAGGTATACAGTCCTCCATCGTCGCTTATGTTCGGTAACGTGGACGAGATCCCGGACCGGGAGCCGGGGCGCGCATCTACGTCACCATCCGCGTCCAGTTCTGATCACTCTGACTTGTCGGACGACGAGCCCGCTGGTGACGTCATCGCAGAGCCTGATGCTGCGCATGCGCCGCCTGTTAAAAAGAGCGTAAGTTTTAAGTTAGAAATAGTGTTGGTTTCAGCTAACTAGTTTTGTGTGTGTGTGAATTAAAGAGTTTTTTGAAAAATATGGGCACCATCACCATCAATTTAGTATAAGATCTACAATATAGTGCATCATATCACAAAAAAAAAATGGCTCCAAACAGTTTGAACACAAAATTCGACACAAAATGGCGAATCTTGAAGGAGATAACTTTTTTATCATTATTCCAATTATGTCCTCATGATGCTGATAGTAATTCGATAGTGAAAGTCTCCGCTACGATCCTCCATATGTATGCCGGTCGTTGAAATCAACTTCAGTAGATATCAGTAGCAACTTAACAGTAAGCTAGATTAGAAAGTATATGTAGTTGGACGTGGTATGGCCGTAGCTAACACAGCACATTACCTAGGACACCGACAGCGGCAGCTTCGGGCGCGAGTCGGACTCGAACTCGACGACGACGAAGACGGTGGTGAGCCGGCAGCGCGCCGCCGACAGCGCCTCCACCAGCGACTCCGAGCGCGCGCTCACGCCCGCGCACTCGCACCGCGACCCGCACGCGCACGCTAAAGTACGCACCCCCGCCACACACCATCTAGCCCCTACACTATACTTAGTGCTCCTATCCACCTGGTTTTTTCGCACAAATTAACTTTCAGATTACATCAAGGAATACAGTGTTGTTGACTATAAAAAAAAAAGTTTTGTATTGAGATTTCAATTTCAGAAAAGCTTTTAAGATACTATGAATATTAAAAACTCCACACCTTAATAACGACGAGCAATTTGCTGTTTGTATTGCAAAGGTTGAGATTTTTCGTCTTACATTCACTTTAAAATTGCAGAAAAGTAGGTACTACATTGATCACATAGTGACTCACTTAGCCTCACTTAACAACAACACTATGGTACGATTTAGTTTCGTTATTGTTTTTGTAAATTAAATGACACATGTAACCTTAAAATAAACAATATTGTGACATTCTAGAGCGTAAGTAGCGGCGTATCGCGACAAGCGTCACAATCGTCCCTCTTGGAGCAGTTTGCTGCACAAGCGAAAGAGTTGGTGAGGGAAACTACACGGCAAAGCAGTCAGGAAGGCCTCCTCGCGCACATGGATAAGGTAAAGCAAAAATATACACTGATATTCACTATTAAATTTATCTTTTTATTTATTAACTTCTATGTTCATTAACGTTTATAATTTATTTATAACAATATGTGTTACTTACTCAAACCAATAAAGAAGAAAGGAAAAGTAGCAGATGGAGAGGAAAAGAAAATATTTGCGCCATTCGGTCAGGTACAGATCACCGTGTGGAGATAAGCAACAACTTGTAGAAGCTGCATAGCATACACACTTTGTAGCCTGTAATATTTAGTAGCTTAGCCGGTCATTAAAACTGTACTTAAAATCGCAGAACATTAGTGATAATAAGCCACGTCATTTATTAAATCCATTGCCTAGAATACCCCCTTATTCATTTACTAAAAACCCAAGCTTAATTTGAGCTAGAAGTCGCTAACAGAATGTATCTTCTGTAGCATAGTGTGACAAGTTCTTAAACTCACTTGACACAAAAATTGCTTTTTCATTTTATCACGATTACTTCTGATTAAACTATATAATGAAGCTGAGTTTCTTATCTAACGTGATGACGAGTAAAACATGTCAAAGAACAGAACAATATCCTAATATTATATCTGATCTTCGACAGCTAACATTGCACGCGAAAAAGGCAGCGGAGGAAGCTTCAAAAAGTATGCACGAGGCATCGAAATCTGCCCTGGAAGCCAGCAAAACGGCCACGGCCGTCAGTAAGAACACCTTCGAAGATCTCACGTATGTCGGCAAGTCTACGTTGGGTGACCTTACTAAGAGTGCGAAGGAGGCTGCCGCTAAAAAAGGATTGCTGATGAAGGTTCGAATTCCATTTTTAAATCTAAATTGTCTCTATTCTTTAATATTTTCGTGTTAGCAGAAAAAAACAACACTTGTTTGTTTGCTTGTCTGTAAACAGGTCAAGGTTATATTTTTCTTGTTTGTGCAACAGGGTGAAAGTCAGGACTCGAATGGCAGCACGAATGCTCGCCGTGACTCCACAGCTCTACAGACTACCAACTTGCTGACAGCTACTCATCGAGATTTTTTCTCTAACATCAGCTCTGATCTTAATGGCTTGGCTGCATCCACTTCTAGCATGTTTAGCGACTTCTTTGGGAATAAAGGTAAGAGAATTAGGAATCGTTATCAAAATGAAAATGCACTGTGACAATAGCTTAACATACTAAAGACACTACAGATAAACATTATTTCTTCCCAGCAAAAACTCATAGGTAGTGGTGAAGGGTGGGCGTTTTGTTCTTCTTTGGTAATTTTGGACGTTTAAAAGTGCTGTTTGGCAGCTAAGTTTCAATAAATTATTTAATACTACTTGACTTGTGATTTAATTAAAAAGTGTAGGTTTCGAAAAAAAACAGTCGTAAGGAACACTATCTCAATAATCTGCATTAATTTGGGAGGTCGATCTGCCTTCCTACAAAATTGTTTCAATTTAACAGGCACCAAGCAATCTAAACCAGGAGAACAGGGTCGTGGGACTGCTGGAGCGGGTGGGTCTGGCGGGCAGGGTGGTGGTGGTGGCGGCGGGGCGGCGCTGGGCGCGTCGTTCGGTCCGTTCTCGCAGGGCGCGCGCGGGCTGGTGGCGCGCTCGCCGCTCATCCGGCACGCGCCGCCCGCGCCGCCGCCCGCACCGCCGCACTCACGGCCCTCGGCCAACACCGAGAACCAGGCATTCCTTAATGATGTACGTATCATCGTCAATCTTTTTATTGTCCCACTGCAGGGCACAAATCTCATCTCATTAAGAAAAGAAATTTGTGTTAATTGCCATTCTGCCTCATAACGAATTAGCGATTTCAGACAAAATAATAATATTCAGTTTTGGCGATAGCCCCTAAACTAGGATATAAAAGACCTTAGCCGCCGCTGTTAGGGTCATAAATACACATCTCAAATTGGGTGTTCCAGTTGGTTCAACACGTCCTGGAAGGCGAGGGCGTGGGTTGGCTAAAGTTAAACCGCCTCAAGAAGTTGATGGAAGACGAGTCCTATAGGAACATGGTGCTCAGCAAACTGAATAGGAACTTTAATAGGAAGGCTACTCCCAATGACAAAGTCGATGATGTGGTAAGTTCATTATTTCTGCCAAAGTAATAAAATTTGTCTGTCTACTGACATTATCGTCTTCTTTTCTAAACAAAATTTACACTCACAAAGTACAGCTGAAGTTTTGGACACCAAAGAGTCTCAATAATATTTCTACCTCCCTTAAAGTTCGTGAGCAAGCCAGTCTGGAAAGGTATGCTGAAAGTACTACAGGCAGTCGTTCACGGCCTTGAGCACACATACTCGAACTTCGGCCTGGGCGGCATGGCTTCGGTGTTCCAACTAGCGGAAATGGCACACACGCACTATTGGAGCAAGGAGATTGCGGGACTAGAACATGGGGGCATGGCCGGCTCCGCACTGATGGACCACTATGGCCGACAAGATCTGGAAACCCCCTCTTCCTCACCATCGTCAAGGAAAAGCTCACAATCGGGTTCGTACAAAAAATATCATAGTTTATACTTGAAACTTGAGAACTATTCATGACAAGATGATCACCCATCCATTCATCAGTCATTCCATGACGAGTTTCTCCGTGTTTCGGAAGGCACAATAAATTGGTGGGTCCCGGTTGTCATTTGTACAATTTTGGCAGTCGTTACGGGTAGTCAGAAGCCAGTAAGTCTGACAACCAGTCTAACAAGGGGTATTGAGTTGCCCATGTAACTGGGTTAAGGAGGTCAGACAGGCAGTCGCTCCTCGTAAAACACTGATACTCAGCTGCATCCAGTTAAGACTAGAAGCCGACCCCAACATAGCTTGGGAAATGGCTAGGCAGATGATGATAAGTAAACCAGTCGAATTGTGTCTGGTCTTTTTATCCGCAATAATTTGGTGTTTTGTTGTTATTAGACGTCCCGGTGGTAAACTATCCTGAAATGGATTCGTCCGAAGCGCAGAGTACTACAGAAATGTTTAAAGATATGCTGAACCAAAAGAGGAACTTACTTTTCAGCAAACTAACGTCATTCGATTCAGATGTAAGTGTTTTATCGAAGTTGGTGTACAATCAGTGTTGCTATACTGTTGCATGTTCTTGTCGCTCTCAACTTAACTATGTGGAAACTATATCTATCTATTTGTGTACAAAGCTGGAACAAAAACCCTTAAGCATGTCAGCAATCAATGGTGTTATTTAAAATCCCTTTGGTACTTATTTTTCATTTGTAATAAAATTATAAATTTAACCTTGTTTATGCTTAGAGCGATGGTGTATTGCTATACTTCTAATTTCAGCTCCTGCGTTACTTCATACTATTTAAATATTTAATACAGTTACACAATTATCTCAATACAATTTCCTTGTACCAACCTGACCTTTAACTAACTTAAATGAGCAAGGTATGTTACTTCCAGCATGATTGTGATACGTATACTAAAATACTATATATTTATGTCGTAGAATAATGTATATACCAATAATTAGTAAATATTAAGCTAGTCTGTTGGAGTTGTAAGTAAAACGTAACATGTTTCTCGTCATTTCACTTCTAATCAAACAGCAGAATCGGCCCCAAATTATTCTCACACGATATTTTCGCGAGTATTCAAATACCACTTAATTATTAACTACAAGAAAGGCCGGAGTTTCGCGCCAGCTGTTTATTAGTGTGCGTGTGACATGCGACATGGTACAGGCGGGTTGTTTGTGTGCGTGGCAGGCCCCTCCCTCGTCGGACTGCTCGGCCGACGAGAGCGGCTCGATCACCACCAACCGAGCCAATATCTACGACCATCGCGCCTCCTTTAAGTCCAACCTCTCTGACACTGACGTCATGTTCCTCAATGTAAGTCCTAGAGCGATTTGTAGTGACCCGTCTTAGACGCTTACTGAGCTTCCATAGAGCGAACATATAGCCGAACTATTGGAACATTTTACTCGAAATTTAAGAAAACGGCTATCTAAAGCAATATTTAGATTTGCATGATACGTGTCTATTAACAGTATAGTAAGTTTGTAGACGATTCATATTCCTCGAAATCTGTCAGATTTAGTCAGTCTACTTAGTAATTAGACAATTTTATTTTCTTATATTTAATTCATAGATAAAAATATTGCTTCCTGAATTTGATACACTAGGTTCTTACTAAGGTATCAGATGAAAAATATACGTACATTCTAGAACATTAAGAAACTATAATGTCACTACGCTATCGAGTAATACAAATGTGAGATTAATAGAAAAAATCGTCGTATCGGATTCGAACAGAGATTTACTAGAGAGATAACGACTTTTCACTCAAAATGCATGCGTTTTTTTAAATTTTATCAAAAAGAAAGGTGTTATCGAAATTTATATGAGTGGTGTAATATAGGTGAATCGCGGCACGAGTGGGCAGACGGCGGGCAAGCCTCGCGCAGCTAGCGTGTTTTCTTCTAAGTCGTCCGTGAGCGGCTACCGGCCGCCCGTCGGAGTGCCCGTCACCTCGCCCATTACGTCGCCCGATACCACCCGCACCTACCTCTACCAGGGGCTCATTGGTAAATTTACACTATTCTTAATTTTAACGGTAGTATAAAAATGGTAAAAAGCGGATCTATCTTAATTTTGTAATATCATTATCAGCAAAATTGAAGTTTCTCGCACAATCCTCCATTTTATTCAGAATCACGTTTTCTTTGAATAGAAAATGCAAATAGACCCAAATTCTTCAAACATTTTCTATGACATGAGAATTTGTAGATATGCAATCTAATAACTATTATCTTCATCATTCAAGGCAAAGAAAGATCAAATCTCTGGGATCAAATGCAATTCTGGGAGGATGCGTTCTTAGACGCGGTCAGTCAAGAACGCGACATGATTGGTATGGACCAGGGTGCTAATGAGATGATGGAGCGCTATAAATGCCTAAGTGAGACGGAACGTAAGAGATTAGAGCATGAGGAAGATCGGCTTCTGTCTACGGCACTGTACAACCTTACGGCAGCTATGGTATTGGTGGGCGTGGCGCCTGATACAGTGCGCGGGAAAGTTCGCCGTCTGCTCGCAAAGAGTCACATTGGACTCGTATACAGCCAGGAGGTTAATCATCTGCTCGACGTCGTGCATACACTGGTGATTATATAATATTTTAATGCTATTCTTTATAAATATTGATATAACAATGGGTATGAATTTGAACAATTTTGAAAATAGAATTTAATTTCACACGATTTTTTTCAATATTAATGCTGACTGTCATTTTTTTATTGAATATTATGTAGGTACTGGTATAAAACAACAATTTTGCCCTAAAAGTACTATTGTACCGTGTGGAACAAAAATCTAAAGTGGATCTCCACCATTCTAGATCTTTCTCATGATTAATGACTTTTTCTATGATATAGCACGGCAACGACATCGAACTAAAGCCGCTAGGGTCGCGCCTGCTGCGGCGCGCGTCCTTCACCGTGCACGAGGGGGACGCGGCCGGCGAGCTGCGGTTCATGGAAGTGCGAGATGACGGTCTCATACTGCGCTCCACGCAAGGTAACTACGTAACTATAGTCATGTGACGTAATTAAATACAGTTCACATTCAATTTCTTCTAATGTATGTGTTTATCCATTGTATGACTTGCGCAGTCACTAGTAGCGACACAAGGGCAGGAAGCAAAGTTATTGTTTTGTAGGTTCCTGCGGCAGTGGCCCGGTTCGGGAGGAGTTGTCCTTACGTTCTAGGGACGTCAGTCGTCAGTCGCCAGACTTCAGCTGATCTTCATTTTAAGGGCGATGTAACTCCAGATTTTGGAAATTTATAAACCTAATAATGGCGAAGTTTAAAAAATCCTTTCTATTCGTGGTTTTTGTCTTCTGTGGAAGGCATCCACGAAACTAGTTCAATGTATTATATGTATAACCGTACCTATCTGATAAATAAACAATTCCTTTCCAGGTACTATCGTGGAGAGATGGTGGTATGAGAGGCTGGTCAACATGACCTACAGTCCGAAGATACGAGTTTTGTGCCTTTGGAGAAAGAACGGCGGACAGACGCAACTACATAAGTACTACACCAAGAAGGTAAGTGAAACAAACGCCAACCAATCGATTGAAAAGTTTTAGAGTGTCTTCACGATAGTGACTTAATTATTGAGCTTGTACAGTATAAAACAGAGAACACAAAAGTTCTGATATATGTGTAAGATTTTTTTTTCAGTACAGAATTGTGATTATGTTTGCAGTGCAAAGCGCTGTACTACTGCATCAAAGAAGCGATGGAGAAGAGCGGTCGGCGACAAGACGCGGCCGAGCTAGGGGGAGAGTTCCCCATACAAGACTGCGCCACCGGGGAGGGCGGGCTCATACAGGTGACGTTACTGTACAGCTGACAAGAGACATTCTGTCCCTCCCTCCCCCCCCCCCTGTATTTGACTTCTTCTCTCGCTTTTAGCCCGCCAACTAGGGAGCTTCTTTTTATCAGTACCCAGTATACCTAACATGTTAATTGAATCGATCGATTAACTTCCATCTTTGAAAGCCAACTATGGCAATCACACTCGAAGAATTTTTAAGATTCTCGTGTTTTTATTGGGGTTCAATTTCCGTGTTTGATTTAGCCTGAGCGTTCCTATCTTTACATTTACATAAGAAAAGTATATAATAACAAAAAATTTGCACCCATAGTACAAGAACTGCTAAGTTTGGGACTATATGCCATTGTGTTGATGTGTGAGGAATATAATGATAATTTTTGATTCGAAGGTGTGCATGGAAGGCGTCGGTCTTCTGTTCCACCACAGCAAGGTACGTCTCAACGCTTTGTGTGTCCGTCTGTTTTTGTCAGCTTATTTATGTTATTCATACAATAAGTTAATGATAATGTACCAAAACCCCCAAGTGGGAGTATTTGCAACTAGTTTTGGTATTATCATGTTCGTTCGACCAGGTAAGATATTTGTCAGTGTGTATGCTTGAATTGGGAAGTCTCGATACAACTGAGTGATTTTCATATAGAGTGTTGTACAAGAGCGCTGTACGACAGTCTATACATCAGTACATCAGCGTGCGCGCTGCCAATGCTTCATTGTATCAATATTGTATCGGTGCCGTTAGCGCGTTGTTTTTATCGTACCTTATTATGAAGCTTCTCTATCCAACAAGACAAGTTTATCTTCTAATATTATACAGGCACAGAAGAGTTACTAGTAGAATTAATATTTACTAAAAAGTATCGTAAAATAACTTAAACCATCATTTTTCAGTCGATGCCCCACATAATTATGCCTAGTTTTAAAATTCTCATCCTCATAAAACTTATCCGAACGCAAGGACCACTCAAACTTTCCTATTTGAATTTCACTTCGTTTTTTTCTCTGAATATTTTTTCTTATATTATATTTATATAATATCTATATATCTATTTTATTTGAAATTCAGGTGATTTTGCATTTACTAATTCCGTATTATTGTCGACAAAGCTTAGGTCTAATTAAGACCCAGTATTTTTGCCCTTAAATATCCTTATCTACTATTCGATGTAATAGTTTAGATTATTTTTTACATTTAAGAGTTCCCGTTGTCCATCTGATATACGTTCTTATACTCCATACGACTTGTGCATGTGCTATTTGTCTGCAACACCCGTACATCGCTGGAGTGTGGGCGCGGCGTCGCTCCTAGGAACTTTTGAGATGGTCCTTGACACGCGCTCGGCCTCAACTAATCTCATCTTTTTGTCTGTTCTACTCTTTCCGGACACGCCGAACACGCGCCGCTGCGCAAAAGGATTTCGAGGTACACAGTGGTTCATTCATAGTAATGGCTGGCTCTTACGATGATCGACACGACCTTTATGACCTTACACATTTAGTCACGGTCACCGTGAGAATCGCATCTAGCGATGATCGTTCGAGGTCGTAGGGCTTTACTTGTAGTTTTGAGGCTTACAGATTGTTTTTAGCCGTTGTTAGCGTTGTATTAGTTCTCCCGAGTGCGGCGAGCGCCGATGCGCGCAGTCGTGCATGCACATAGACGCCCTTTGTTTATTATCTGTTTATATTAACGCACCCGACAGCTTGCATTCGTATCGTGGATCGTCCGGCGAGCGGTCTCGATCTTTCGCTCTCGCACATTGTGTCGAGATTTAGTTCGTTCGTCCCCTATCACCCGGAACCATAGCGAGCGTCCCGTCAGCGCTAAAGCTTAACGGACGCGAGTCACGAGGTCAGTCGTAGAGCATTCGCCATCTCACAAGTTCCGGTGCGGCCCGGGCTGCGTGCACCCGCCCCGCACCCCGCACCCGCCCCCGCCCCGCACCCCGCACCCCGCACCTGACCTCGCCCACTGCACTCCCGCCGCCTCCCGACCCTCGCTCTGCTCGATGTGTCCACCTGCAGGAACTAACTCGCGCCACTTCCATCCTTGTGTTACTTTATTGTCACGTCACACTCGTGCTCCGGCTCAATCGCGGGACAATTTAGTAATAAGGAATCGACGAAGATGCATGCATTATAGTATTTTACGATCAATATATACGATACACTAACTGTTTGGTAGACGAACGCAGGTTTAATTTTAACGTTAGTGTATTGGTCTCTACTCCGCGTATTGCATGCATGTGCATGTTTAGTTTTTCCTTTGAAGATTTTTTATTTTAGTCAAATCATGATACCTACGTTTGGCACCAAACACTAATCGAAATCAAACACAAATCCAAAGGAAAAACTTATGCTTTTTATTATATCGAGATTTAGATGATGCTTATAAGCAATGTCCCAGTGCATGTTAGAATTAAATTGATGTTATTGTTGTCTAGATTTGCATTGTCTATTGTAATGTAGAACTTACTAGAACCCTGTTTTGAGGTAATGTAGGATCATAAAGTTGTGTTTATTTAGGAAATCCACAAGTATAGACTTCTAGCTAGGAATTTGATAACTTTTACGTTACATAATCACAACTGGATTCCATCGTTCTATTCAAATCTAATGGCTGTTCAACTTAACCACTACAATTATTTAAGTATACCTATAGAGACAAAATGAACCATCGTCGAATAAAATTGTATAAAACTTAAGTACACTGCGCATCACTATTATCGCTTTCCTTAGCCTTACGCCACCTAGTCGTGCACGAATGTTCCATGTTCGTGCACATTTGGTTTCGCACATAGCACATAATAGCTAAGCAGTTTTATACCACTGGGATGTCTGTGTTGCAGTTTTTCGTGCGGCTGGATCACATTAGGAAGTGCTTCACGCAGAATGGCGGTATCTTCGTTTTAGAAGAATTTAGTAAGTTTATTTCCTAATTACTTAGCATTGTTGCTAATATTATTGTGATTCAGATTGTGTACGACATTCATTGAATAACATTTTGGAGGCTTGTAAAAATATTAGACTTGATAGCTAAAACCATGTTTGCCATAGAAAAATCCTCTTTTTCTCCACAATTAATTCGGCACATTCAGTAATGATTTAAATAGGAACATTTTTTTGAGTGAAGGACCCACCTATTGATAAAAATCATCAATCATGCAGAGTTTCACATACCTAAGTAATTTATATCAGTAAGATTTTTTATTTATGTTGATGTACGTTTCAGATCCCAAAACAAGGCAAATTATACAAAGGAAATATAAATCAGTAATGGTAAGCACTTATTTTCACTTTTCAGTATTGTGTACTTAGTACCTATTAGTTTTTTGTTATTCATCCACTTTTGATTTGTTTAATTTTTTTCTGTGTCTATGTTATGTTTTAGGCTGAAAAAGTAGTGCTTGATCTTCATCGTTTCTTCTCCTTGTGGCTTTCCCGTTACTTTGTTGAGACCGGTGGACATGAATTAAATGTAACACCTTGCGTCTCATAGCTCATACCGTTCACAATCAGTGATGTACGTACCAACGACATGTGTTTGTTGTATTTATTTTTTCATTCTGCTCTATGTTATTTGCACATCATTAATCCTCGCATGTTATATCATTTAGTACTTGCATGCAAATTATAACTGAATTCTATTTCAGGGCCCACAACACTGTAAGTTGTTATTTGTCTTGGTTGCCACGCTTGCCAATATTGCCATGCGCTCTTTTCTGTAAATGAACTTCATTTGGATCGGTTTGGTTAGTAGGTATCTATTGGTTGGGGGTAAAACGGTGTTTGAGCAACACTCCCCTCGTTAACTTTGTGCTGACCACTTGTGTCCTATAGAGAAGGCCGAGCGTATTCGCTCTAGGACACTCAACTGTCCGGGTTATTTCTTTTTGTTTATGAAAATGTAAAAACCTTAATTGAAATTCTGACAAAAAAGGGTAGGTATAAAATATCTTTTGTATATAATTACAGGCGGATCAAATATGTTACGCGGTGCTTTGTGTATTTTCGTACTTCGCGGCGGGACAAGAGCAAAAGAAAGCAATATTGGAGCAAGCCGCGCGTGTGCCGCCCGCCGCACGCGACTCCCTCGCCCCCGCCAGCCCCGCGCACGACACTGAAGCGCGCAGGAAAACCAGCCCACAGGTTCAGTCTTTACAAACCTTAATCGCTCCCACGGTTTAGTTTAGTAAGGCTTATCGAGATGCAGTTTGTCAAAAAGCTCATTTATCTTCACATCTGAATCTTTCCCACAGGCAGAGAAACGTTCACCAGTGAAACGAGGCGGTGAGGCCAGGTCTCCCGGTAAGGCAGAACCTAACGATTTTAGAGAAATGGCAGAGCGGCAACAGGTCCGCAGTGGAGGCACTCTCCCTCATTCTACTGATCGGGCGGGACCTGAAAAGAGTTCTGGAGATCGGGCCAGTGGTGATCGTACCGTGGAGGAGGGGGGCGCTGCTCGGTCGCGCGCCGCTCGCGCCGACAGCGTGCCGGCGCCGCGCCGCCCGCCGCCCCCCGCGCTGCCGCCGCCCCCCGCGCCGCAGCAGCGCCTGGCGCGCGCGCACTCGCACGCCGCGCCCGCCCGCCCGCCCGACCCGCCCCTCGTCAGTATATTTTATTGCTTATCTTAATTTCATGCCAACAGATTTTTTTTTGCAGTGTCTCAATCTGTAAAACTATAAAAATTAATTTAAATATAACATTTTCAAATCCGCGCAGCTTCACTAAAACGGTCGACGCACTAGAATAGTGAATTGACATTGACAATTTGGTGCCTAGAGTGGGCGTGTTATTACGTCATAGACAATCATTAAAACTAATAAAAATATATTTTAGGAGGTATTATGGCCGGAGTTGCGGAATTCTACGAAAGAGTTACCACGGCTCTAGTTCACAAAGGAATAGATATAGAAAGAACAAAAGTGGATCTAGACAATAATTTAATGTCTAAAACTCTTCCTCCAATGATCATCTGCTGATATCCCATGAAAAAAAGATCGTGCATCTGATACCTTTTAGTGAGAGCATCTTTTCGACAATATCGTAAATTTTCCGATTTGTTCTCGTTCGCTAATGGTTAAAGACTTATGAACATGCTTACCCTTTCCGTTTCTACAGATTCCACCTCGTGTTGGAACAACGGCGCCGCGGCCAATCGGCCCACCGCCGGCTTTGCCTCCGCGCCAGCTGTCTGCAGCAGCAGACGTCGGCTCCGCGCCGAGGTGAGCGTCCTCGCTCGTTCAGTTATATACCGAGAACTGTATTCGTCTGCCGTCCAGCGATATAGTCTTTAAGTACTAGAAAGGATCGATGAGGCCCTAAAAGCGCTGATCACGCATGTCGCAGAGGCGCGGCGCGTGGGTGCGAGCCGGCGGCGGCGGGCGGGGCGGGAGGGGCAGGCGGGGGGGCGCGGCGAGGCCCGCCACAGCGGCAGGGCTCGGTGTCAGCACCTTTCGCGTCAACGAACCCTTTCACCTCCCCGCGCCACGCCGAGTTTGTGATACCGCAGCGGAACAACGTGCGACGCTCCTCTACCACTGATAAAAGTTAATTGCATTCGAGGTTCCGGTGTTTTGTCCTTAGAAGTGTATCCGTGCTACTAACCCATCCTTCCCTGTTCCAAACTAGCCAGTAGCATTTTGTGTATAGCCCGCTGTTGTCTACGTCAGTGACTGTATGTAAACTGGTAGAGCTTGAAAATGTATATGTAACAGAAAACCTTCACAAAGCAATAATTTATATTTCTCAGGATTTGTAAATATTAATTGCCGTTTTTGGGTAACCCACAAACCAATAAGTGAATATGATAAAGAAAAATAGAAATTGGCGGGTAAGCGCTGTGAGATGTACAAAGTTATTATATATTGCGTTGTAATGCCGCTTATTGAAGCTGTCCTGATATGAATGATAACCATATCTATATATTGTTACTAAAACATTGAGTCCTAGTTACTCAATACAGATATATAAAATTAAAATAAATTTAACTATGCACGGTAAACTTTGTTTCTTTTCCTGAACCTAATATGCTGGACTTACCTACATCTTCCCTCTAGGTACGGGGTTACTAACCTCAGAACTTGAATAGGTAATTGAAATTAAAATAAAATAAATAAAATGAATATATTGAGACGTCCGGTTTTGGATTCATCGTGAAGGAGAGGCCTAAGTAATAGAAGTTTGTAAGGCAGATCTGGAAGCGAAACTTATCTTTGCCACCTATGCATCTGCAAGCAGCATCCAACCTTAGGGTGGTAAACCATTTTCTTGGCGGAGGGAAAGGAATATTTATATGTGAAGGAAAAGAAACTTCAAATAACAGCGAGTGTAATTTTGTATTCTGCATTAAATATAACTCTAGATGCTTAAAGTACCTACGACAATTATCAACATTAACCTAATTAGTAGATAGGTAATGTTTCAATGTTTGTTACGATAGAGGTACAAAATCG
Source organism: Heliothis peltigera (assembly GCA_958496145.1). Taxonomy (NCBI): domain Eukaryota; kingdom Metazoa; phylum Arthropoda; class Insecta; order Lepidoptera; family Noctuidae; genus Heliothis; species Heliothis peltigera. The sequence goes on from OY292327.1 coordinate 6,306,404, forward strand.
CTTCAGACTTTCAGGAAATAAAATCAACTTTTGCAAGTTGTTAATTTGTATTATCACAGATATTCAGTTTCCTTAGCAATAACAAAATAAGAGCTTTAACTATGACCTTTATCTAGAATGATAATTAGTCACGAATAGTTAAAAACTGCTGAATTTTATCTTAAGGTATCTTTGACTTGTAACGATAAAATAAAACACAACGTTAGCCCAAAAATGTGTGATGACGTTTCCACACACTCGCTAAGTTGAATGCGACAACTAAAAGCGACAAATTCAAATATAAAATGTTTTTGTCATATTATATTTTACCCAAGTTAACATCAGATATCAGTTGTGATCTTTTCATTCGCTCTAATATGTATACTTCTTTTGTTTTATTGCTATCGCGAATGATAAGATCACGCTTCATTCAACGTAGGCAAATTATCACTTTAAAACATTTCATATTTGAATTTTTCACTACATGTCGGAGCTTCAGCCTTAATGTTTTACAATTATATAAACTTACAACCTTATCCTTAGCGCACATGACGACACAAACTACCACTGAACAATAAGGGAAAATATCCTTTTCAAGCATACCGACATTTCAGTAAATCTTATCATAAACATTTTGTAGGTAATCTAGCAATTTACTTAGAATATAAAAATATAGTTAAGTAGATAGGTTTAACTAAAATACCTAAGTTACTACTCACCTAATAAAAGTAACAACTCAAAAGTACGCCTTGTGCAAGACGCTCTTATAAGTAGGTAGGTACTTAAACTAATTTGGGTTTTGGTACCAACAAATAATACTAAAACTATGTTTTAGGAATCACTCAAATGATAAAAGGTAAATAATACAATGGCAGTCCCTACAATAGTGGAATACAGTGAAACTTATTCTACTGAGCAAATAGGTACCTAGTCTTCAATCTGCAGCTATTTACATTTCAGATCACTAAATTGTAAAATAATTTGATTCTTAACTGTGAATCGAAATAAGTCAGTAAGTACGAGTTCACGAGAATTCAGGTAGAGTAGGTACCTACTTATAGAAATCAGTCTGTCAAGTAGTATGTAAAACAACAACAACAACAACCTTCAAATTTTAGCAAATCGAGCAAAAATGACTAATCGCATTTAATTTTTCATCCAAATACGAAAACTTAATGAGGAATATCGTCTGTCTTCGTGGTTTCTTCGGGATCTTTCAGCAAATTAACCTAAAAAGAATAAATATACAGTAAAGAGTGAAATAATTTTCATAATTCACAACCACAAAGAAAAGTGAAACAGTGAAAAGAGGCATCCCATACCACATATCACCAATAAACTCATCCACAGACAATCACCAATAGCCAATAACGCGTTAACGTTATATGGGTTTTACTAACACAAAACTGTTAGTGGAGCTCTCAATCGAGTTTATTAACTCAGCTTGAAAGCTAGTTAGGAACACTATTGGACTTATGACCTAGATTAGTAGTGAAATTAGTTTTTCATTCGAAGCCCAAAGTTTGGACGGGATAATTGTTGATATGTAATACCTTGCTGATTTCACACGGGGATGCGGAACCACGAGCTTTGCTTTTCAATGTTGTTTTGGAATAGGTTTTAAGATTATCCTTATTACTTTTTATTATATCACTGGTGTGTAACAGCCCTTCTTTTGTAAGTATCTGAGGAAAACGTGTTTTGTTAATAAAATAGCCATCAACTTTGTTATATTGCCTTTATGAATGGCTATACAATAATTATATAGAAAATGGCTCGTAACTGAAGCCGTAAGTACTTGAAATATCAATTCAGGCCATGTAAGTTAGCGTTTTGGTCACGTCATAACTTCACGAGTCCGAAATTCTGTATATAGGTAGTCAGGCCTAAACGATAGATAGTTCTCGTTTCCTCTGCCAAGTGGCCCGACCATAACATACAAGCAGAGCAGGTGATCACAAAATCTATCATTTTTATCCAAACTAAACTGTACTTACATAATCTGGATACAAATGGTCAGGGTTAATTTCCTGACCTTCAATTTTGTTACTTGATTCATTGACTTTCCATTGCAATGTTATATTCATTGAACTATTGATCCTTTTAGACAATTCTCTGAAATGAAACCAGAATGTAGATATAGGACGTAATTACATTTAGAAATGTTTCTCTGTTATTTGAAGTTATTTGGAGACTTTATTGAACGCAAATGAAGTAATAAATAAATACTAAGGCTTTTGTCAATAATTCGTCCGCGGGTTTTTCTACTACTTATTAAAAGCTTTGAAGGTATATATGTATATTGAAGTTATAACACTTAAAGGAGTGGGTTCAAATTCCCAGAACTCTAGATTATTAAGTCTTTATTAATGGTTTGGCGTATTTGTAATGGAACGAAAACTAATTTGAGAACAATATATGGGGATGCCTTTGTCGAGCAGTAGGACTATGCAAGCTAGAAAAAAAAATGGTATGTACTTACAAGTTGATTTCTGCAAAAGCTTTTTCTTCTGTATAAAATTCTGAATATTCAGATCCAGGTAATTTGAAACTGAGTAAATTATCTAAATTCTTTATTCCTGCTACCCAGCCTAGACTTGGAATATTTGTACATTCTATGCAAACGTCCGTCCATAATTGTGCGTTATTTGTAGTTTCACTAGTTCTTCCATTTTCTTCATCTGATAAGACGAATACATTAACATTATCGGCATTCCAATCTGTTGACTCAGGCGTTACATTTTCATTGTCTGAATCCAAGAAAATGCTTTCAGGCCTATTATTAATCTCATAATTATACGTAGAAACCGGTGTTACTTCCGCCATCAATTGATTTTGTATAACTTTTCTATTTATTTCTTCAGGTTTTAAAATGAACATTCCTCCCTCCTGTTTACCGGATTTAGAAACTGAGTGTTCACTTTGAGTTGAGAACACGGAGGATATTTTTATTTGAGATAGTGCTTCAGTAACCGGCTCTTGTGAAGTTGCCAATACTGAATTTACTTCATTAACACTATTATCAACGCTTGTTTTTTGTTTTAGCAATGATCTGGTGCTATCTATAACACAATCTCCGATATCTAAACGTGTAACAACAGGTTTTGGTGCAATTTTCTGAAAAGATATCTTTTTTAAAATACCGTCGGATGCCATATGGAAGAAGCCATTAGTTTTACGTATTTTGATTGGTTTCACTTTTTTCATATCTTTTTTGCTGGGAGAACATTCTTTGGATTCTTCAGTTTTATTTGAGTCTAGACTTTCTGGTAATTTAGTTTTCTCTTGCTGGTTTTTATTTATTTCGAGATTTGAATATAAATGAGCTTCTAAAGGAATTTCACTATTATTTTGTGGTTTCGTTGTAGGAACAAACGATAAAGGATTTTCTACAACCCTCAAATTATCGACTTTGTTTGTTGTAATCCAAAAACCTCTTGTTCTTTTTAAGCTCCCTCTTCTTACATCTAAAATCGTCTTAATAGTCTCTATCCCTAAAGTATCTTCCATTTCATATGGTCCAACAAAAACACAATATTCGTTGTTATTGGGAATCGCATATATCCCAAATTGAGGAACTTCAGGTTGTTCTATACATTTTTTAGAGGATAATCGAACAGTTTTACCAGATAAACGTGCAACGCTAATAGCATTTATAATACTTTCATATTTAACGAAAAAACCTTTTCTAAAAAATCTTATTTCACTAAAATCATTTTCTATTGTCATAACAAACCATTTTGACGACCCAACATAGTCCAAATAGCCTTTAATTTTGGGTTCCTCTTTTTGGGTAGGTGTAGTTTGAATTTCGTTTTGTTCCGTATGCTCAATCAAAGTTTCCTCAGATATTGAATCCTTTTGATTAAAATCAGCCGACATATCGACGTCACCTTCATCCTGCGGATGCATATTGATTTTTGGGGAAACCTCATGTTCCGCACCTGATCCATCACTCTCGCTTACTTTAGTCACAGAGCCGATTAATTCCCAGCAGGAAGACAAACCACGTAAAATACAAAAATTGTCTTTTAGGTCAGTTGCATTTATTAGTAAGTTTTTTACTGTTTGTGGATATTTGTGTAAGTCCGCAAATCGAATGTCATTTATATTGATACAGTTTGCAAAAAAAGAATTGTTGGTATTGACTGCCATAAAAATTCGGAAAGGCTTTTGGCGAGATACTAAAAATAGGTTTTTGCGCTCTCGATACCTTGTTAGTATGAATTCCCAAGAGTGTAACGCTACTTTGCCTAATTGAGGAGGTTCTAAAGCATTTTTAAAAAAACCTCGATCGTTTCGCTGTTTATATATTTTGTAATTCGATTCTAACCAAGACACAAGTTTGGTTTCGCTCAATAAACGCTTTCTGTTTGTCGGAGGTAACGCGTCAACACTATTTTCATTAGCTTCACAAAGCATTTCTGACTGACTTTCTGCGTCACTGGTAGTTTTCGCGGTTGCATTAGGGGCAATCTTTTCACTATTAATTTTGGAATTAATTGAATCCAATTTCTCTTGAAGTCTTTTATCGTGTTTTTCCATTTCCAATATTTTCCTATTTGTATTTTTATAATAGCCATTAGAATATTTTCTTCCCACATATGCACTCGTTCTTGAACATTTATTTGTTTCTTCGACCATACAATCGAAAGAATTGCTGTCATCCGAGTAAAATGTTTCTTCATCACTTTTGTCCGTATCGCCACTGAAAATTGGCGTTCTTAACTGTCTTAGAGTGTATCTTGAGTTCTTACTCCTTTCTACATCTAGAGTCCGTGTATTCCGATCACTTTTAATGTCATTCTCAGAATTGTTACTGAAATTCTCTTCAACATTATTGCTATGTTTATGTTTATCAAAACTTCTTGATTTGTTCACTTTATTAGGTTTGGTGTACACGTTTTGAATAGTTTTCGATTTTCTGACTGTGATTGTCTGCTCTGTAGATTTCTGCTGCACTTTCATTTGTGTTAAAAGACATTCCTCGATACCAGTATCGTCATTCGTTTCTTTTGTATTCTTATCTAAACACTCAGCATCATTAGTAGTTTCTTTGCACAGTGATTCTTTACCGATATCTTCGCTTATATTTGCACAAGTTTGGGTAAATTTACCTTTACAAAAACACTTATATAGCCGATGAACCATACACCATGGCTCTATATTGTTACAATTTAATTTTAATGCGACAACTGATGCATATAGTTTTCTCTGCTTTTCTTGTTTTGAAGTCATATTACTGTAAAAATCAGCATATTTTCTGGATGGTTTGCTGTTTCTTTTTTCCCCTTTTAATAAAATTCTTTTTTTGCCAGTTACTATTACAGTTTGATGAAACTTTTGCTCTTCTTTCGCTAAATGTAAATCATAATCATTTTTTATGTTTATAAGTCCAGGTAGCAGGTCTGAGCATTCTGCATATGATGGATCATTTTTGTACCTTTCAAAGTCACACTTGCAATCAAACATGCATTCGATACGGCCACAATGCTGCTTCAAATTGTATGTGCCTTGTAATGAAGCGCAAATGCAGCCCAAAGAACAGTGCATGTTATTGCAGCTTTTTGATGAATGAGACTCTTCAATTTCAGGTAGTGTAATAACTCTCACGGCAAGTCTGTCTAGTTCACCAAATTTTCTTTTGAGTTTGTCTTTGGTGTGTGTTACATCCATAGACTTCGAATCAGTTAGTAGTAACGGTTCCAAACCCTCTTCTTGAGTAAATAATGTATCTTGAATTAAGTTTATTTCTACAGCATCTATTATTTTATTCATAATATCTTGTATTTCAGTTTGCACCGGTATGTGTTCATTCTGCATGTCTTTATTGCAAACTTCAGTCAATGCGGAATTAGTCAAAAGGTTATCAGTACTACGGCGCATTAGTAATTTATTTTGATTGTATTTATAAGCTAAATCAAATGTAATACAATCTTTGTTTCTTTGAACAGCATTAGCTTTTTTTACCGAACCTAAAACAGATACTGCAAATTCAGCCCATTTTTCGGTTACAGTACCATCCTCAGGCCGTAAATTGTTAAGATATTGCGTTATTGTAGGCTCTAAAGCAGTACCATAAGTAGGTTTAATATCCAGCCCAGGTTTTGGAAGATCTATAAGTTCGGTATTACCGACGTGGTATTTTTGAGGTGAATTGTCAAGAAATTGTTTCTTACAAAGGGGACCTGGTTTAAATTTAACGACTAAAGAATTTCTTAGAAGCCCTTTCTTATTTCTTGAGTTATTATTTAATATTTTTTTCTTGCCAGTACCACTTTGTGGTGGAGGTGCCCTGTACGCTAAATCATAGTTACAGATTATTTGTTTCCTACCACCTAAGCTTCCGTTCACTTGAATATATTTCCCATTCCATTTAACAAATTGGCGTGGATGTGTGTGATGTTCTGGATTCAGATTAATTAACATCTGCCAAGTCGATCTTGAAATGGGAGCATCGCCTCGTAATAACTTTATGGCCAAATTTTTTGTTAACTCGTCTCTTGAAGAACCATGTCGTATTTTTTTTAATAACGCATTTTGTTGTGTTTCCAGTTCAGTAAATAAATAAGAAAATGTGTCTTGTTCAAAGGACTTTCTTATGTCTCGTACAGTTTTTACTTTCAGTCGCGATTTTCTTTTAGGCGTATAATATTTACCAGTTCTTGGGGTATAATCGCAAGTGTACTTCTTTATTTCTTTTTCTTTAAGAGGTTTAGCTGGAACTATATTTAAAAGTTCGTATAAATTATTTTTATGATGATTACCAACCCTCGTTATTTTTGAGGAGAAGACAGTAGTGCTGCTGTCCATCTTTCCAAATATCTGCAACAAAATTAGAATACCTATATTTTTCAATGGGTACCATGATTAATATCTACCGGATCTGATATTATTTGGGTTTTATTTGGGGGCGCGGAGTGCGGTACGTGATTGAAACCACGTGCGGTAGTATTATATATTGGGTGACTGGTAATTAGTGACCGATATTCAAACACGTGTTTGTAACAAACAACTTTCGCAAAGATGTTTCTAATCATGAGTACAATCACGTGTTTAAATATCGGTCACTTATTACCAGTCACCCTATATAATAATATACATACCCGCGTACTTTTTTTTTGTTTTTGGCAATATTGGTATCAAGTTTAAGGGCTTATCATGTGGAATTCAAAATGTCTCCAAATAGTACAATTTTGCATACCTACTGTATGTATGAGGTAGGTATGTTCTTTGTCATCCAAACAAAATAAACGCGAGGCGGATAAGTAGGTACATTTAAGTTTAAAGTGATAAATGTACCTACCCCTTAAACATAAAAATGCCCTTAATAGAAAATTTATTAAAACCATCAACTATATAACATTTTATTATAGTGTACCTAATAACGAAATAAACTTTTTTGATTTTTTAATCGACTTCCAAAAAAAAGGAGGAGGTTCTCAATTTGGCCGATGCCAATGATGATGACATGTAACTTACCTACTTATTTAAACATATTATTATTATAAATTATAAGTCACCTAAAATAGTTGTAGTAGAGTTCCCATAGTCCCAGATTGGGAAATAGGTACCCAGGAATTTGGTAACGGTGCATGTAATAAAAAAATTGTGTCTTTGATTTCATTTAATTTTATCATCATAGTATGTATAATACAAATGATATAAAGGCGCAAGCTTGTATGTTTGTTACTTCTTTTCTTTCAAGAGGCTGGATCAATTTTGGTAAATTCTAGTCTGCAGATTCCTGACATCCTGTATCAATTTATAACCTAACTTTTATCCGTTTGCATTTGTAGTTATTTATTAGTGTAGTTACTTTAGTAATTGTACCTGATTTGAAAGTTTAGGAAATGTATGTAGGTGTTTTCCTATAAACGGGGACAGTTTCTCGTCTCGAAGATACAATAGGTAATTGAAGGAATATGAAACATTTCCTTCTTCTAAACATTGACTCTTCTCACCCGTTGTCATGGGCGACAAGGCGTGGCATTTCGCTAAACTCGAATGGCAAATCTCGCGCTCAAAACGGTTCGCACCGATTTGTACGATACGCGGAGATCGTGTTTATACAACATGTAACGTACCTAATTAACGCACTTCTTGAAAAATAGATTGTTCAGAATCGTTTACTGAATCGATTTATCTAGTTTTTCATATAGGTAATTTTTTATCGGAAAAATAATTAAAACTACGGAAATTATTGTCATATGACCTTGTACACTCAAAACAAATTGAAATGGACTGTAAACCATTGTAATTACACTTTTAAAATCGCGATAACTGCTTGTGCGATGTGTGCGTTGCGTGCGGAGAGTATGACCATAAAGTTGTCTAAGAATTGGTACAACTTATTTAATACATAACAATGCACATACATGTTAAATTAACAACTTAGTGTATGTATTATTATGATTATAACATAATATTCTAATTGAGGTGTTTGAGGGTGTGCGTTAATTACGTTAAATGTTGTATAAGTCGAGATATTCGTATTCGAGAAAATTCTTTCTATGATTTAGCTGTGTAGATAAACATAGACAATTATCGTCTAGCGTCATATGTCATGTGCGAATCTCGAATGATATATCGCTGGCGACATTTTAGTTCTTGCCTGAATGTAAACATTTTGTTACGATTATGTTATGGCAATTATTGCTTGCGATAGTCCTGGAGACATTCTCGCACCAAAACGTGCGAATTCTTCCTGTCTAAATGGGCTTTATGCACGATCTTAGTAATTTTTTTTTGTAAAAAGTTCCGATGAATTTTTAAAACTGCTTTTCACATTTTTCGAATTTTGAACTACTTTTTCTACAATAAATTAATTGTTTATATAAACAGACACATAATACGAGACAGTAAAAAAAGTTATCTTGAACTCACCTTATTGGTAAACTTTTCAAGTTATTAATGAATTTAAAAACCAAACAAATACACTTGAACTAAAAAGTTAAAACTTTTTGGTAATTAATAATTTTGTCCATTATTTCTTGTTCTCATTTATTTTAAGTCATTTAATAATAGTGTTTCAAATGTACTTAATTGTAATTAATAAAATGAAATGTAATGCGTAGCACAGACAGCCGTAAATAAAAAAATAAAAAAACTTAAAATTACATTAATAAAATTACAAATTATGGTTTAGTAAGTAAGTACATATACCTACTCGAATTGTGTGTAAGTTATTATAATATAAATGAGTTATAATTATAATATTCGACCGTTTGACCATTGGTGCAATGCTAACCACGTCGGACTGCCGATCCATGCACGGTCGACATTTGTGTGAAGAGCAGCACGCTTTTTGGTTGGTCTGGGTGTTATAATATGTATGTATGTAGTATATGCAGTTTATCAGTTGTGTTGTCACCCATAACACAAGCTTATCACGAGGGTAACTTACCCTGCGTGAAAAAGGCGTTCCGATTTTATATACGTAAGTATGTATTATGTACCTACACATTAAATTAAAGTACCTAATTTATTAAAATTAAATTCGAATGATACTAGTCTTCGGAGTCCCTATTCAGTTACTTTACAGATCAACATTTGTAATTGTATCACTAACAACTTTATACAGAAATGTATCTGCGGCAAATCGTTAATTTCCTGCTTCGCTTAAAATCGTTATTCCGGATACAAACATAAAATTCTTGATGTGAAAAGTTCGAATGAAATATCTAGAATTAGGTATGTTATAATGGCATAATTAAACATAAATATATTTGTTATGATATGAAAACTAACTGTCAGTATTTTTTGGAAAAATGAAATTCAGAAAAAAATGTAGCTTCGGCTGTAACTCTTTATCAGCTGGTCTCCCTTCAATGACATTTCAAGATGGTGGCCTTGCATTTGTTTTGTTCTTTCCCTTTTTCAATAGGCATAATAAGTCCATCATACATAATTTCATTGATTTAAAGTGTTTGGCTTTTTTAAATAAAATGGCCTTTCGTTTTTATTCAACAAACTTTAGATTAAATTTCATTCCACATATCTGCCTAAACCCTAATGTGTTGGGTTCGGTTTTTAGCCGGGCCGGATGCAGATGAATAGGGGCCAGTGTTTTAAGGGGAGTGACTGCCTATCTGACCGCAACTCAGTTACGACGTGGTAACATGACCTATTAAGAATGGTTATTTTCTCTGCTTTTCTCAGACTACACGTCTGGCTTATGACAGCCGACAGTCTTCCGAAACACGTAAAATCTTATTGTTGTCGCAGTCGGTCGACCCTTGCATATGTGACTTGCACCACAACCACGCGCTCCAGTAAGTATTTGTTTAGAAAATGGCGCCCTGTTGTTTACTGACTAAAATATTTTTTTTAACTTTGAGAGGGTTTGAATTATCATGGGTTCCGAGATCGTATGTGAATCGGATTAGAGAAGAATCTTAAAAAAAATTGTGCACTCAGGAAACGTTACATTTCACAGGATAATAATCAGAAGTTCAGAATGAGATAGGTACCTACCTACTGACGCGGTCTAGACCTAATGCGCGCTGCAGCTGTTCGTGGAGGGCGTAGTGGGTCTAAAGGGAAATGGCAGGAACCTTAAAAAGTTATATTAAAAGAGGTTCAGGAATTACAGATGAAAACACAATAGTCGTAGTCACAATATGCATTTACTTGGGGAGCTACTTATGTAGCAATGTCACATGGGATGGGATCACAGGTTAAACTATACTTAGCGCAGACGTTCTATGGATGGAGTCATAGCGAATTCGTCAAGCTCTTAGTTGTAGACATTTTGTAGATAAGTAAACATCTTTCGCATAGTCTTTAGACGATTTACAGGCAGTGGTTAGCAAATCCTGTAGCAGTCCTCCGCGCAGTCGAGCGGCGTTCGTGTGAAAGGTTTGTACGGATTTCGTAGAAGTTACAACAATACATATAATGATTCGCTTTAGTGACAAGCGCGGCAGCCTTACACTTACAGCATTACAACTTGTGCATTAAAATCCAAGATCTGACAATGCACTGCTCCATTTAAAACACTATGCTTAGGTCCTCGGCTGTATACGAAAACTGTAATACGAAATAAAAGAAAATATAATGAAATAGTTTTCGTTCTTTGTGTGAATCACTTATAAATAAAAAGTTATTACGAGCTTCTATCTACAGTGTAGTAAAATTTTTGGGGTAAGTATCTACCTATGGTTGGTATGGTACATTATGGTTCCCAGTCTCATAAGTTTCGTAGTAAATAACTATTTAGTAGATACCTAATTTCTCTGAACAACTGTTATAACTGCTGAGATCTGTTTTCGCTACAGGTATTCACTTGCGCTTTCCTTTGATTATTAGTGACTGCCACGTGGTAACCAACGTGTACAATACCTACATACCTGATCGATGCCAATAGGTTCCGAAAACATTACTGCTCAGCCAAATAGCTATCTAGTTACTCGTCACGATGTAACCTACCATAACATAAGGATAGTAGGTTTTTTTTAGTAGTAGGTTTTCCTAACTTCTTTGACCAGCACGGGTCTATATTAGAAATGTCGGTCCTGCGCCTGATCTCTCTCCGGTCGTGTCCGATTGCCGTCCCATCGGACTATGAGAGAGAAGGAATGGAGAGTGCACCTGTATCTGCGCGAATGCTTGTGCACTATAATATGTCCTGCGCAGCTGGCTGATCTCCTTAAAAGAGAACGGCCGCCGTAGCCGACAATCGGCCTGGATGCCATCATATCATCATCATATAAGAAATTCTTGCGGTAATTATATATGACGTGTATAAGTAGGTATACATACTCGAGAAAGTTAAGTTCCATTTTAATGAAATGAGTATGTCTGAGTTACATTTATTTATTTTTTATACACTGGTAAGTATAGGTTAGGTATTTCTAACTTAGTGGCGGCTCGGAACATTACGCGGGTCGCGGCGCAGAAAACATTTTTAGGCTTCCACAGGCAGCGACGGTGCGCGGGGGGATGTGCCACATGCGTGTACTTGTGCCTGGAATTTAGTTCCGAGCCGCCATTAATTCCAACATCACACCAGCGACTTTTCACTCCCCATCAGCATACCTCCCTACTAACCTGCTGACACTTGAATGCCGATGAAGTTAAATTTGATAAATAAGATCCAGAGGTACACATTTAGCAGCGTTTTTGTAGGTATTTACAGATTACCGGTAGGTACCTAGTCACGCCATTTCCTTAGGCATTCATTCACAAGATTTATCGTTTCTGATAAACAAGATAAGGCTGTTTACAGTTTTAAACATAGTTCTTAAACCTATATTAGGGACTTATATGTTATGGTTTTCAAATGTCATGGACTAAATAATAATAATTAACCTACCTCTAAATGGAGTCCGTCCGTAGACACGCACTTTAACAAGATGGCCGCCGTTGCATCTTGGAAATAAAAAAATACTAACTTGTTAAAATCGTCGAAATCTCAAGAGTTGTTATATTTTTTTGGTGAAATTTTTGTTATTACTTGATACAATTTAATGAAAAAACTAATATTTTAATAAACTTGTTTCATTTTAGGTTATGTATAACAGGAGTCACTCACAAAATTTGACCACAGATTATTAAGAATAATAGTTTGTGCAACGTTCAGAAATGGGCTGACTCAGTTAAACGCTTATTTTTTTTTTATAATACTGGTAGTTATAACATATTCAGACCAGTAATTGATATTTTCCGTTTCTGCTGACATTATTTTAACATACGGAGAATCAAACTTCATCTTTAACGTGATAAATTATACATCATGCGGATGATCATTTATTGAGTGATGAATTAATCATAGTTCAGTGTTACGTGTTAAGTAGGTTTTACATCGTAAACGTCCTTGATTTGATAAGAATTCTTCATGAAGTCACTTAAGTACCATTAGTTAACAGTAATTAACTAATATTACCTACAGTCCCAGCCTGTCGTTCGCATAGGTAATAACTTAAACTTTGCCTTCTGAAAACTTCTATACTTGATGAAATGTTTTCCAATTTTGTTTTACTTGCATGCTTAACATATCTACCAAGCCATTGTTATCAACGGACATGGAAAGTTAGTCAAAAATATAACACATTTTATTTAAAAATTACGGTCTAAAATGCCGAAATGTTGATGTTCCTCGATGAAGGTATACAGATATTTCTGAACCGAATTTATTGAGGCTCTGATGATTGATTAGGTTATTTAGTGTTATATATTAATGGGTAGGTGTATAAATATGCAATTTAATCGCTAAATTATGATGTTATTTATAGGTTAAATTAACTTATTTATAAAAGCTTCGTAGGAAAACGGATTCAAACCAAATTTGATCTTAACTTCTTACATTTTCACGTGCATGATTTAACAGAATAGAATACCTAGCAACATTTTACTCAGCAACTAGATACCTAACTAGCATTACACAACACCATTATACTAAACAATAACTAGATATCTAAAGTTTCTTAGATGTTCTTGTCCAGGAAACTCTCTAGAGAAATTAGAACATTTCTCTAGTTCTGTAAGCGTTCAGATCACTGACGAATTCCTTTCTTGTACCTTACTACCATATGAACTAGGCCTTTCACGCTGGCAATACTACCACTTTCGGATGTTCCGCCGCAGCCATGATATCCTGCGCCTTCTAACGCGTCATTTACCTGCCTTTTATTTTTAAATAAGATTATTGGGTACGTTCTACAAACCATTAGAATAATATTCATAGTTTTTATTCAGGAAAGCAACGACTCCTAGCAAGATATAAGTGATAGAATACTAGAATCAATTACGTAAGTAGGCGCGAAATTATTTAAAACAACCAGTTCAAATGTAATCTTTTCGTATATTGATACCATAATCTAAGAATTATCGCTGACGAAATTCAATTCAGGGCATCTTACTGAAGATTTCAATAACCTATGTATCTGTTGATTTGCTTACTGGAGGTAGAATTTGTCGATTAATGTCTAATGTCTGTCTGTAGTAGGCAAATCAACAGACTGATAGCTAAATAGATATCTTTAAGAATTCATCCGTTAGTCACGAAACAATGAAACAGCCCCTTAATAACCCAGTGTCGCCTTAACCCCACGGTGGTATTATCTTCACTGATCAAATACAGATTTTTCTCATTAAACGGTATACTTCGTTGCTTATATCATCAATAAATAAAAAAATGAAATCAATTTTTCCATCAAAACGATAAATAAAAGTAACGTTATTATTGCTACCGTCAACTATTCAATTCACGATAGGTATATAACACGTAGACTTTTTAATCATTTTAATACGCTGGATGCCAAGTGTCTGCCAATTTTTTTTTTTAATTATTTACGAGACATTTGGGACGAGTCTTTATTTGAAGAAGTACTTTTAATGAAAGCGCTAAGTAGGTAATCAAATGAGTGAAATAACAGGGTTCGCACCTAAAGGATAAGTTTGTACATATTTACCTATTGACGAAAGTGAAAAAAATAATGTCGAAGTTGGGCCGCCCAGCCAATTAGACTCTGACAGCGAGACTTTGGCCACGTGTCCACAATTGCAATGAATAAGACCGCCCTGCTAAAATAGTATTGTTAAGCTCAGTTTTTTTGTGGTTGTTTCTAAATAAAACAGCTATTAGCATTTGTTTAATATTTTATTCGTCATAAAATCGTACCACAATTTTAGTCTCATCTTCAATCCTTCCGATTGCGTCGTAATTTATCTCCTTATTTTTGATTCATTCGACCGTCTAGTAAACATGTGTTAAGGGAATCCAATTTTTGTAATGTATAATAAATTAAAACTAATAGTTTGTTTGCTTCAACGGTCTAATATCTTTCGTAATCTTTCGGTGCTAGATAGGCCATTTATCGAGGAAGGCCTATATGGGATCGTGGAGTATTTCCCACGAGATGCGGGTGAAACCGTTTGCGGAAGTTAGCAATTAATAATTTAATTAAATACGTGTTTTATTCGCGAAGCAGTTCCGAAGGAATATTGCAACAAAGTTATCATCAAATACATATTTATTAAAAAAAGTTACTGATGTTATCTAAGTTCAGTCAAATCAATTGTTGTCCAATGTTTACACAAAAATAACATTGAATCTGCAACTTCCAAATCAATAAATTTTAGAAAAGAATATCTAGCTTTAATTCCGCGAGACAAAAATCCAGCATTGGGTACAGGAACACATGCAATACTCGCCCTGATTCAATAAGTTAACTTCCAAATCATTCTATCAAGATTTACTAAAGAAAATTTGTAACAAAACGAATAAATATAGAAACTATTAAAAAGGATATTGTTTATTATCTCTTGGTTCTTCGTGTGAACGATCTCGGAACGGTGATTTTTCCTGTGGATACAGAATAAACTTTTATTTAGGTATGTGATTGTCAATAGCTATATTTTTTAGAAGTCTGAGGACGTTTTCCACACTGCTGAAGAAAACCCATTGTCAAACATTTTATTCTCATTTTGTAATGCTACCCACGATTTGGAACTTCTACAGATAATCAAGATTATGGCGGTAGTGGTTATTTCTGCAAGACTTCCTATTATAAATTCTATCATTTCGAAATTTAGTTTTGTTTCAATTATAACATTCAAAATTGCCGTGCGCAACAAAAAAAAACCTCTTACCCTTTTATGGTATTTCTCATAGTGATGGTCTTCTTGAGAGCCATTTTGATGGCTTCCCATTTTGATGACTGCTAAAATATGATGAGTTAATTAGTATCTGGTTGCTTCACCACAAAATTAAGTGAGTCCATCGGCATGCGATGTTGACCATGAAATGCCATTTTAAATGGAAAACAAGACAATAATGCGGCATACCTTTTTGTTCATCACGTCGCCTCTTTTGCTCCAAGATCACAGATTCCTCTGCCCTATCCTGCAAGATAACGGATCATAACATTTTGTAAAACCATTTATGATTGATATGAAAGTAGACCTATGTGGGAATCTTTATAATATGTACATATTTATAAAATATTTAAGTTGCGTCGTATCGTATTGAGTAAATTAATATGGATATAAATAAATCCAACCAGAATATTATAAATCCAGATTATGTGCAACTTAGCTTTGCCAAACATTTAAAGAAAGCGACCCTATAAATCGATCAATGAATTGCCGCAGTCACATTTCGCCGTAATTAACAGAGAGTTAAAGAAACAGTTATCAAAATGGAAGTAGGAGCTAGCAGAAAATCTCGAAAGATGTATTGGTATTCATAGCTTCATCTGCAAGTAGCACAACAATTAAGTAATAGTTGGTAATTGTTAACAGGACTTCATTAATTAAATGAGAAATGGTATATTTTCAGAAATGGCGCTATTTAAGCTACTTACCCTTTTGCGATTCATCTTACGTTCTTTACGTTCATCACCCCTTAATTTGGCCTTTCGTTTTTCCTTCTCTGGCGAGCGTTCTTCTATCTCTTTGCTACCCTGCTTTTGCAGAAAATTAATATTAACTTTTGATACAGTAGACAAAAAAGAGTATTAAAATACAATTTGCACATAAATCTGCACTTGATTTACTTTACGAAGCTGTTTAATAAGTCCTTTCATCCAAAATAATATTGTCAGTCAAAAGGGACTATGAATAAAGAAATCTTCCACTCTCTTCCACACCAGTGTCTCCTTCATGTTTCTTCATCTTTTCCAGCAACTTCGTGTTTCATTTATTTTTGTCCAGATTGGCAGCAACAGATGAATACAGGTTTGAAATAATAAATTCTTTGCTTGTAAATCCGTTTAAATCGATGGCGTTCTTGATTGTTCTATGTATACTGTCATCCTTTGAAATATTTTGTGTTTCAATTTACTTGGCAAAGGTGAGGTACAGACTTGAAAATTTCAATGTTGAGACTTCTTTATATTTTCTACTTCGTATTTCTCGTTTGATATCTGGCAGCATTTGAAGGTTCCTTGTTTTGAGAAAATTTTGCGTAACATGCTTTATAATAATTTCATCAGTTTCAAATTATATTCTTTATTCACAGGACCTTAAGACTGATATTCTAATAACATAAATCCTTACCGTATTTTATCGGACTGGGTTGAGTGGACTTACGATACACACGATGTTTTTTTCCCTTCGGTTTTAATTTGTATCTTCCAAGTTACTTTACGTTTTAGGGCACTAAATCTTGAAGTTTTATAACGATTTTTCATTTATTATTTTTGTAATTTAGTCTTCCACTTAATGAATTATTCGATTTGGATGTTGTACTCCTCTTCTTTGCTCGTCGCTTGATTTTCATAAAAGTTTGGTCCTCCTCTTGGTAACATCGCCAATTCCATAAAAGTTTAAAAGGTGAGATTGTAAGTATATTACTTCGATTATAAATCCTCTAACTTTGTAATTTGCATCCATGAAAATGTCATTAGTGATAAATATTGTTTCTATGATGTTGCAGATTCATGGTTGAGTTGTAGTCTTCTATCGTATACACGACGCAAAAAATCCTCTTCTTATTCATGCAGCCATTTCAATTTTAGATGAATACATCCGAAGTAAATTTTTCACAGGTTCTTATTTTTATTTGTTTTAATTGTTGTTATTTTTATGTATTATTATTATTTTATATGCACTTTAAAAGTTCATAGTCTATATTGCACTGGATTTTACATAGTCCCGATGATCTTGAACACTGATTTTATTTATGGTTTTAGTAGAATGTGCGGCACATCGTGGTCGGTCCAGCCCAATCCTCAGTCCGGTGCGAGCGCGATGCAAGGTCGGTTTATTACAACAATACTCACCTTGCCATTGCCGCTGTTCTCTACTTTACGACGTTTCACATCTACAAAAGAAATCAGTTCATTTTATTCATGCAATTCAAAGTTGTCATTACACTTATACTAAGTGCCTTGGCGCGTTATTTATTTACCTCGTTCTATATCGTCGGGAGCACTGCGATGATCATGTGGCGGTGATACTGTTTCCAGATAGCGTTCCTCCTGAATACATTTTATTTTAATGAATTAATCAATTATTTTATTCTACGCACTGCCGGGTAGCCTTACGCTTTACAGTGGGACAATATGACTAATTTATTAACTTACCCGATGAGAACGTTCCCGCGGAGATCTATCTTTGCTTCTGATTTCTTCTTTGGCCCTCTCCTTAAGAGATCTAAAATATTAAATGATGCGTTTGTTTTTCAAAATTGTTTAAAAATATTAATTTTGTTGCTTATTCGTGAATACGACAATACATACGATCGTGATTCCCGTTTTGACTCCTTTTCCCGCTCAGTCTCGTCTCGACGTCTGTCACTGGACCTAGATTCCTTTTTCTCAGCATCTAAAGTAGCATAAATAATAATTTTGCTGAATATTTTAATTTTAAGATTCGATATACACTAAAACAGAATTAAGATTTTCAGTGGCCGTTCTGTTTAAATTTTAATAATAATATAGTAGATATGTTACCGAGAGTCTGCGGAGGAGAGGCGGCAGTATCCTGGTCGGGTTTGGCGGCGGTGGCTTCGTCCTTAGGTGTCGCGACTGGTGCCACGGCCGCCGCACCCGCCACCTTGTGCTTGTCCCCAACCTGTAGCACCACGCACTTAGCTCTGTATTATATACTGCCTGCCTAATATGAACGAGCAAGGACAACACAAAAACCTAGGGGGAGAAATAATTATGTAGAGTAATGTACAGTTAGCAATACCCGTACATATCTGAAGGTTTCTGAGTATAAAACATATAATCGTAACAACAACTGATACTTTAACATGACAGACGAAGACAATAATAACATAACGAGCCTTCTCATAGGGTTGTTTTGAAACGCGATCATCATGCCCAATAACTCATTTTTTTATTACAAACATAAGTGATTCTTACCTGATGAAAATCACTTTCTCGCATCATGTTAGGTCCTTTATGCCGCAACTGGCCACTGTAACCTGTTGCAAGCACATACAGATCTTGCCGCTGCGTCTTTTCCTCTTCCTTAACCTTAAATTGGATATCAAACACAATATAATTAATACCAACAAAGAGAAGAAACATTATATGAATTTTAGATTTTCTGCTAGTACTTACTTTGTCAATTTTTCGTTCGATGATTTGAGCCAGTTTAGCCAGCACGGGGAAATGCGGTAAGACTCTTATCAGCACAATAAGCGCGTTACGTATCTGCACGTAATCGCCCGAATCCAGGCACACAACCATGGCTTTAGTGATCTTGTAATGCCATTTGTGGCATACATGTCTGTAAAAAATAAAAAATTGTTTCAAAACTGGAGTGATAAATTTTGATTCCTAGTATGACATGATTTTCAATGATTAAATGAAAAAGAAAATACACTGTCTCATTATTAACTTCATTCAAAACCGTCATACCTATAATTCTCATATCCGACATGATCATTGGCCTCGGTGAACTGGTTGGAGACGCGGTACTTGGTGACGAAGCCGGGGTAGTGGGCGCACTCGCGGTGGAAGGCCTGCTTGTCGCCGTGCCAGCGCATGGCCGTGCCCAGCACCTTGCACAGGAACGTGCCGTAGCGCGCCGCCTCGCCTTCCGTGCACGACATCACCGAGTATGTGATGTCGCAGAATAGCTGCAACAAACAATTTTATTTAATCCAATATAATAGACAATCCCTTCTTGTCCCATAGTTGCCATTGTAGTAAAATTAATTCAGATTTTCTTAATATCTCTTCCTTCACGAGTAGTTTTTTTGTTATTGTTCATATTAATACAAATGTACGTGACATGAAGGTGTATTGACGTAAAAATATCGATAATTTATTGACAACTCTTACGATAATTATGTTGTTTGTTGGGCGGTACTCACTCTATCGTAGCACAGCAGGGTGGAGAAGTTGGGCGTCCGCAGCGAGTGCACGGTGTGCACGAACTCAGCGCAGTAGAGCGCGTCGGCGGCCGTGAAGACGCAGCGCGGGAAGAGGCACAGCTGCATGAGGCGCGTGACGGTCTCGTTCTTGGCGGACTTGGCGGCGCGCGCGGGGAACCAGCCGCCGCACTCGCGCGCCAGCCGCGCCACCACCCGCGCCACGTGCGCCTGCTGCCGCCGACGCTCCTCCTGCCGCACACCGCCATATAATGTCTAGCATATCTGGTATCGCCATTACAGTTTCAGGACCATAAATATTGAGTCATTTCATTTCATTGCATTTATTTAGCTACATCACGCGATTGATTAAATTCAGTACTGAAATTGAACCTAAGAACATACCTGGAGCTTGTCAATAAGAGCGTTGAAACGCTCCTGTTCCTTCTTCCCCTTAGTTCCTTGGGACATGTCCTTTGTAGCGTTGGCCGCCGCAATTTTCAGGCGCTTGATTTCTTTATCGTAACTTTCCTCCGGAACTCGTAGGTCATACATCGACAAAGACCTATGGAAAGATTTGACATTTTAATATTATGTATTTATTATCGAAACTGATTCCTTGTGTATTGTGCTTTGAAGTCACTCACCAAAATGTTACATAAAACTCAGGAGAAATATCCTCCCAAACCTTGGTAGGTAATATAGGAGTTACGGACAGAACGATAGGTTCTAATGCCTCCTGTGAAGCCTGAGTGTATCTTTCAATACTTTTCTCTGACGATTCCGTCTTGCTATCCGACAGTTTCCGTAAAGCTTCAACTTTCGCGGCAATTTTTTGAGCCAATACAGGACGATGGAGGAAGAAAGCAACATCTGCATCTACGTGGTAATCTCGAAGTAATTCCTGAACAATAATTTTATTATTAATATATTTTAATTTAATAATAAAAATTGTATGGTGATAAAATGAAAAGTCTGTTAAAGTGACATAAAAAAAGTCTTGGCATAAAAGGTTTCACCTGCAAAGGCGGTAATCTTGCGGCATATTCGTCAGGTGCATGAGATGATGCCAAAAAGGTACCAAGTTGTACTAAAGCATCTTGACATTGATCAGCCAATCTGCCAACAACTTTAAGCTGTGATCCTGGTGGCTCACTGCTTGAGGAAAGATCTTCTCCATACTCTATTAAAATAAAAGCACAGCAGTTAGAATTCAAATTTAATAGTAGAAATTAAAAAAAAAAATAAAAAAATAAAAAACAAACATCATTTCAAGGTCCATCGAACTTACCTTTCCAAACACAACAATGACGCTGTTGTGCAGCTAGTATACACAGCGAAATGTCCAAATTATTTCCGACGATGGCTTCTTTTAATCTGGCTGATGATCGTTTCGTGTTTCTCACTTGAGAAAAGTATCCGGCCTGTTCAAAAAAGGTTATTTCAAAGATTATTGATTGTTAAACTTACATATTATTATGTTTCAAATGCAGATCACTATGAAACTGTTGTTAATTACCTCGCCTTTTAATAGTTCGCCTCCAGCCATGGCTTCTAATTGTTCAGGCGTCATTTCTTCGGCAGCTTCTATACCGGCCATCTTTTGGACGATCTCTTTAAGGATCAACAAATCCTGACTGTAATAAAGCCCATGTTATTATTAATCAGTTAACTAATACCATCAAGGATACAAAGAAAACCGCAAGAACACGAACCTCTGCTGCGCCTTAAGCCTGTTAGCAACAAACTGCAAGAGGGCAGTGAGCTCGATGTTATGCTTCTTGAAGGCAGCGCCGGCGAAGGCGGCCAGCGCCTGCAGCCAGGCGGGGTGCGCCGCGCCGCCGCCCGCCCGCCCGCCGCACAGCGCCTCCAGCAGGCAGTAGCCCAGCACGTCCAGCGACAGCGACGTCAGGTACTTCAGCGACTCCACCACCGGCCCGATCAAGTTGTCGTATGTTTGGATCTGGCACACGCGAATGGGTACAAATTATAGGGACTACATTAATACATCCACAAAATATGTAATTACAGAACGCGTCAAACCATTATGTCCCATCACAATTGCCAAAATATATGGCTGACTATAAAGAGGGAAAGTTATTTGACGTGGTTCACTGTAATTCTCAGATATTATGAAATTTTGACAATACAATTGGTGGAATGCAAATTAAATAAAATAAAACAACAAATCTTCACCTGTAGTAGCATATAGTCAAATATTAAAGTTGGAGCAGCATGCGATAGTTTTCCAATCAGACGTCCTTGGGGTTTTATATTTTCTTTGGAAACACGTTTCATTATGTGCTTAATTCTCTGCAAGGAATTGCCGCGCACTCGCATCAGGGAGGGTATTCTTTCGGTAGCTTCGTTTTTCCAGCGTGAGTATAGGCAATATCTATTAAAATATAGGTACAGTTAATAAAATATATTATAAATATATAAATAAGAATCCGTATTTTCGATAGGCTTACCTGCATTGATAAGGGTACAATTTTAACAGGGTATAGACTTCTTCAGCCATACAACAGTTACCATCCATCAAAGTCAATGCAGGCAATATGGCAGCATCCAATACAGTAAGCGCCTCATGATGTAACGGATCTTCTTTCATAGAACGCGCAGTTCTCAGAATACGAATTATCTACAATAGGATAAGTGGCGCAATTATATACATATTTTCAATACAGTAACCATGTTGCCATGAACTTCAAAATATAAATTACTTACTTTGTACATTAAAATAGGATCATAATGAAGAGAAGGCCCTAACAAGACTAAAGCTGGAATGATAGTCTCTTTCATGTCTTCGAACGTCTTACAGGCTGGGGGCGCCAGCTTCGACTTTAGAGGTGGAATAGGTTTACCTATTATCTTTGGAGCTACTCGACAATTACTGAAAGACAAAGTGACATTCACAATTAATCAAGCAGTAAACTGACAAGAGGCGTTGTAGTGTGTTACATTGTAACACAGGCAATCAGCTGCTTCTTCGGTTAGAAGAAGCTAGGCAAATGAAACTAATAAAAAATTCGCGCTTGTTTCGGTCGTCGCTTCTTATCAATTTGGACTCTTGTCCAGTTTAAAAGGTACTTATTGCACATGGGCGCTTCATGAACCAAAGACTCCTTTGGAACTCATACTGCGTAGTTGAAATAAACAAAATAATGCTGGTGTTTTCCTTGTTTATCTATGAATTGAACAGGTTAAATTTAATTCAGTACACTCAATTGCAGTCGAAATTCACTACCTATTTAAACAGTTGTGTAAATATTTCAACACAGACAAAATGTTGATATTGTACCTATCATTAATACAAATAAAACTTAACCATACCATACTATACTTACGACCTGTATAGGGGCTCAACAAGAGCGTGAAGCATGTTGCATAAGGCCACGGCAGGTCGCTGGGGCATAATGTTGGTGGGCAAGCGAGCGGAGAGGGCCGCGAATTCACGCCAAGCATTCACCTTTAGCAAAGCTTCGCATAGCACCAACTTTTGATTACTCCAGTATTCCTAGGTAATACATTCAAAATACATAAATATCACTTTCCTATTGCATAAACTGCCAACACAGTTAAGAGACTCAACATACCTGGGGGTCAGCTGCAGCTTCAACATATTCAGTTGGCCCATTGGCTTGAGGTCCCTTCGTAGACACAATGCTTAGTTTACGAATATAGTCCTGTACGGTTTTTAATTCTTTTTCTGCTTCTTTGGCCATTATGGAGTCATCAGGACGTAACTAGAAACGAAAAAGCATTAGCATCATACATTCTACATATAAAATTTAGAGATTTAATCCCCTCAAATATGCATACATACCCATGGATATATGTCATCAAGAGATATGACTTCATGTTGCAACAGCAAAGCTATTACAGTCATTAATGGTGGTGGTTCTTTATAATTTTCAAGTACTTCCATGTTTCCGAGCTTGAAGCCCAAAACCTCCGAAATTACTTGTGGATCACCCATGTAGTTCTTTATTAGTGGTATAAATAATTGATCTGAATGTGTTCTTGCCTCAAAAGATTCTAATATTATATCTAGTGCCCTGTTGGGATCCAAGTTGAAACAACCTGAAATTATTACAAGAATGATAGGTTGTTGGTTTACTTGTATGATTAAAGGCAGTGATGCAATAATTTTATTAAATAATTCCTTACCTATAAGAGACTGAATGATTTCTAATAAATTCTTCCATTCTGTCTTCTCAATTATTTCCTGATTTAATTCAACAATTAACTTAGCATATCCTTCACTTTCTTCCCTAAATAAATTAAACTTACGTTGTTTATAACTGAAAATTGAGTAACATGTTAGAAAAAAAAAACATAATCAAAATTTAAAATACATAACTGAACCAAAAATACTCACTACAACTTAGTCTTGATTTTTATAAACTTAGTATAAAAGAGTTTATTTTTCAAAGTCCCAGCATCTTGCAAGGTGTCAATTTCCAATCTCTCTTTTAGGAGTTTATCTGATATGAATGACTCTAATTCCCTAATAATGTGGCAGAAATTTGTGCGCTCCTCACTTTGCACATCTGCACAGGTCTCAGCATCAAGCACGCTAACTACATCTAGAATTATTGATGGAATATCTGCATGCAATACCTGTAAAACAATTATGTTTAGTTTGTGGTTTATCAGAGCTAAATACACCAAGGAATTGTTAACATCTCATTTACAAACATCAGCAACATAATCTGATGGCATCATCCAAATTTGTTGGGGCATTTTCTTATTCTTCCTTATAAATGCCTTGGACAAGAGTGTGAAATTAATGAAGATTTTAGGTAAATTATTCTAAAATTTGTCTTGAACAATGCATTTGATTTTAAAAGATGTACATTCTGCATTATTTTTCTAAAAAGAAAAATACCAATCATAGGTAGAATAAACAACTATAAACTTACAGTAATCTCCTTAAGGACAGACAGAACAGCTTCTTTCTTAAGATTCCCTCGAAGACCACTGAGCAATAAGTCATATATTGTCTGAGATAATCCAGAAACTTTACCTGACTTCGTGAATAGTGGACTCCTTTCGTCATCTTTGATAAATTGAGTCACATGTTTCACACTGAAAGTAAATATTTTGTAAATTTAGTTATTGTCACAACAGATCTGTTTTGAAAAGAGAATGTGTTATTAAGTGATGTGAAACAAATCACTATAGTTAATATACATAATATTACATCACAATTTGTCTCATAAATAGGTAACACCTGTAAACTGAAGGACAAGTTAAATATAATAACATTTATTGCTCTAAGGTTTCAACAGGTATCTAAATCTACAAATTAATTTTGTGATTAGCTATTAAATTGTATTACATAGAGTATATTAGAGATGTATGCGAAGTATCAATGCTTTTCTACAGCTTTCATACATCTATCCTTTTAGGCATGTTTTCCAAAAAGCTGTGCAATTATATTAGCCTGCTTGATCATATGATATTTGAAGCATTTATTAGATTTTTTTATCAGATATAAATACTTCATTATGCAGTCATATACTCATTATATTAATCTATCAAAGAACAACACGGTCGTGATGTAAAATCAACCTATGAAATTGTTTTTCGATATGTTGTGGATGAGATAGGAAAGCAAAGTTCGTTAGCGTGGCAATAACAATATAAATTCCACAGGTCTGTTACTAAAAAATTATCGCCCATTACTTGTAATTTTATTATTGTTGGTGGTTTGAAATGTTCATATCATTAGTGGCTGCCTAGAGGCCAAATACAAACTACCACCGTGGGTTCTTAACTCAGGAACGTAAAACTTACAATTGCTCCTTTCCGGATTTCTCCCAAGTTTTACAGTAATCGGAAACAAATTTGGCATGTGATCCCATGTTTAGAATCAGCCGAAAAGATTTCCTTCAGATATTTTCAATTTACTATTTCATTCACCAAAGCAAAGCACACGCTGTCGCCATGATTGATTTGGTGCGGTTTTTTTTTTAAACTTCTTACGTTCGCGTCAATCGTACAGTGTGCTCAATATTTTTTGAGTTCTTGATTTGTAGGGAAACTACAATTTTATGAAATAGAAGACTAAATTGCACAGGCCAACAGTCGTACAATATTCATAGGATCATACATTAACATATTATAATGCAAGAATGTAATATCATTAAATGTATGACACCAGAGACAGTTCTTAAAATGCCCATAGACTAACTTCCACAACCTGTCAAACTCAAATGAAAGTGAGTGTCGTGAGTGAGTGAAGTGATTCAATCAACACATAACCTTAATCACTGTTTCTGATATCCTAAGTTCCTAAATATATATTTACTATGCCTACCTACGAGCTAGCTCTAATGTTGCGTGCCATGCCCAAACCAGAACTAAAAACCACCCTCAAAAGAATTTCTCAGGTTATTTTCGATCGCGGAGGCATCATAAGGAATATAGACAACCTGGGTTTCAGGCCTATGCCTTACAAAACTACTGCTCATGGTGTAGTTCACAAAGAAGCCAATTATTTCGTTTTCAAAATTGATACTGCTACTAAAGCAGTCTGGGATTTAAAGGAGGAATACAGCAGAGATGTGGATGTGATCAGGCGACGCATTTTCAGGAGCGATGGAACTTGTGACAATAATTGTACCTTAGAGGAAGAACTTTTGCCTCCAGCATACAGAGAAGAAGTCCAAAAAATGATCGATGTTGGAAAAACACAAGTAAACCGATTTACATATAAATTCAAATACAATTCAGGCCTCGATTATTATCCTTTCCAAAAGTAAAAAATAATTTTAATGTATCTGTTATAGTGTGAATAGTGTATAATATTAGTGATAATTAGGTTCAATAAATATTTGTTAAATAATTGATTTATTTAAATTAAAAGCTTCCAAAGACCAAAGTGAAATTATTATTTTTTGGAGAAGATTCAAGCTACAAAAACTCACTTGAGATATGGGTGTCTGAAGTTTTGAGTTTTAATTATTCAAATGGCAGTTTAAGGTTAATCTGTATAGTACCTACATAATGTGCGACAGTCTTCAGGTGTTGAACTTAATTTTGCTTGAAAATTGGGCTATCCCGGGGCCATAGAACTTAAAAATATTCTATAGTTATTTTTTAGAATATTTTAGCCTCAGGTAAGAGTAAACCCTCCTCCGTGTTTACGTTTGTTCATATGGACAATAGCCAGAATAGTTACATCACTGGCACAACAGTCCCTTACTTAACATATATGGTACAACTAAAAACTCCAATGTGGATGCAAGAAGTAGTTCTACTGGGCTAACTGGCCCTCGCCCACGGTGGCTTTTTGTAGCGATGCAGTCGTGATACTGTAGGCATCGATACAGACGCGCAGCTGTGGCTAGCTATGTGCCCTCGCCCACGGGACCAGATTCAGTCGCGATGTAAACGCGATTCAGTCGCAATGCAAGCGCGATTCGGTCGCGATGCAGTTACACTGATGTTCGGCACACGTTGTCGCGCGTTTATATCGATACAATCGCGAAGCCGTAGCGCGTTGTAAACGCGACTAACACGCGTTAGAAGCGATGCAGTAGCGATACAGTCGCGCGACTGTATTGCTACATGAAGTCGCCTTGGGCGGGCGCAGATTGAGAGCATTGAAAGGATACCGTAATGCTACAAAATTTAAAACCATTGCCGGCACGGTCAAAATTCCATAGAATGAAGAGGTGATTTATTTGAACAAAAAGCTACAAACTTACAAAGTAAGTGAATTACAAAGCCCCATTTTCACAGGTCTTATTTAAGCTGTTCTCTAGGTTCGTTATGAACTGTCTTGAATATAAGCTCAATCTAGCTGGTTTCCGAAAGGGCATTAGTAATATAATGAGCTACTATGCTTATGCATTTGTGGATTATGAGAAAGCTTGATCGAAATGTCGACGGTGTTCGATCTCATCTCTGGAGCACAATCGAACTATTCAATTGGAATGTCAGGGTGTTGAAATGCTTGTTTAATAACGCTACCATCGCCAACGCCATCAACTCGATTACGGAAGTATTTTTCACGAATTTCAAAAAAATGGCGTCAAAAAATTCCTCCTCATCGCTGCTCACTGGGAGTGTACCCTAAAAAAGTACTCTGTGGTGTACCCACCCAATAGGCTGGCAGGCGGCATTGCCACGTTGGATGGCAATGCTTATCCATTGGCCGAAATAAAAGCCAGCCCTTGGGTCACGGGAGTGCCAGCGAGTCTCTTCGAGATATCTTTGAGTGTATGAATGGATGACGAAAAACGATTTTGGACCTTGATACTGAAAAGCTAAAACTAAAAATCTTTTAAGGAAAAAAAAATAACAAAACCGACTCCAAAAAACACTGAAACACTTTGTAAAAAAAGTTTTTATTCTTTAGGAACCGGTCGGAGGGTCGTAAGGAAGCGCCTACTAGATACGTCTAAATGTCAATGTCTTGTAACCTAATGTTTTGATTTCACACCATACCTACCTATTGTTTATAAAATATCAAAATTATACAGATGTTTTCAAAGAAAAATGAGTTCCTCTTCAATTTTTATGTTTATAGAAAGCAGTTTCCCATAATTTTATTAAAAAGAAAAAACACATTGTACTATAAAAGTAACTACTGTTCAAAAATTGAGGAAGCAGTGAACAGACAAATTAAGGCTGAACAGCAAGCTGGCCAGGATTATTTAAACCTAGCTGTGACATTTCTTCATCCTTCTAAAGCACAGTTTGGTGCTGGTGGTTTTTTTATGAAAATGTATAAAGAAGAACTAGATCACATGCAGAAATTCATAAATTATCAGATATTGCGAGGTGGAACACCTGTGATACCAGGATTGCAGCCACCGATACAGGACAATACTCTAACACTTCTTGATGCATTTAAGAAAGGACTTTGTATGGAGAAAGAAATTACCGTGGTAATATTTATTTTCTGTTTTAGTAGTTTATAACATAATTCATAGAATTCATTAATTTTAATGGGTTTATTTACCAGCTTTTAGAAAATGGAGTTAAACTAGCTGAGGAAGTCAATGATTATCACTATGCAGATTTCATCACATCAGAATTGTTGACAGAACAAATAAAATCTATCCGTGAAATGGCTGCCCACATAACGAAACTAATGGCAATTGGCGATAATGCCCATGCTCTTTACCATTATGATTTAGAGCTTGAAAAAACATATCAGCTTCCACTTATAAGACAATAGAGTAAATTAAATACTTAAAATCATTTAAAATATATTTATTTTATATTTTTGTTAATTACAAGTAGGTACCTACCGTTACTAATCTATGGCATGATGAAACATTATGAACTCTTTTTAAAATGAAGTATTACTAGAAAGTATTTTGTATACATCATCCAGCCGGTATTCAGTGAGAGCAGCTCGTAGTTTAGAAGTTTCATTAGTGTAGTTCTCATGTAAACTTAATACCCGCAAATCCGAGTACCACTGTACAACAGCCTCTGTTAACAAACAATAATACTTACATGCAAAAACTATTGGTATGCACTTATAGGGGTTCCTTTAACGTATAGGTAGGTATGTGATGATCAGCTACGCTCTAACACAGCTTCAAACACGGAATAGAGAATTGAAGTATTTATTCTCTGGTTTCAAAGATCTGTTGCGATGTCGATGAAAACGCGTGTAACCCACGGGTGCCATCGCTATAATATGATATGTCGTTCGTTATTAGTTGTTTTGGTACGCGATTATTAAGCTTAAAAAACCGAGTGAATTGACAATAAAGTGAAACATCTGCTACAATACCACCTTGCTCTTTCTGCCATGTCTTACCTACAAGCTCATTGAATTGATTTTCATTTATACTCTCCCTGGAATCCCATACTCGAGCATAGTCTTGACACATTATAGGGCCTTCCTCATTCATTGAACTGTCCAAATCCAACATACTGTAAGTAATACATAATATTTAAATCGCATCAGTGTGTAGCGACATGGTCGTACATAACACCAGAATACCATTACCAACTGCATAACCAATACCATACCGTTTACCATTACCTTACCTCCGCATAACAATACCAATACCAGATTGAACCAGTTACCATACGCTTAGACTGGTCTACAAGAAACAGAGAATCGTCTTGAAAAAGACGTTTGGTTGGTGTACGTTTTGACATCCGCCAAAGAAACAAGATGGCATCAGCAGCAGACACGAAGACTCGAAGACGCGGCGATCCAGGTTCCAGTCAACACTACACGCAGAGATCCTCACGCGCCGGCGGCGTCCCGAGCAAAAGGATCGAGCAGCGGACGCCACCTGTATTTATGCGCGCGCCGTACGGACCGCGAGCGCCCCGCGCCCCGCGACCCTTGACCCGCGACCCGCGGAGTCGCGAGGCGCAGCGAGGCGCCCTCAAGCGAGTGATTGCGGAGTCACTACTCAAAACTAATGTAAATAAACCGTCTAGAATAAGCACTACTTCCACCATGTAAATTGTACATATAATAAGCACCTTTTTATACAAATAGACATTCATTCTTTTACACTCTTCGAAAGTCTTATTATTTAGCGTCGACGACCATTCCCCTAAATTGGTGACCCCGAACGCTGAAGAAACACATAAATCAAGTAACTACAACATCATGACTTCGAAGACCAGCGAGTAATTTGTCGACGCACAGGGCCAGCTCACAAGCATCAGTAACAACGTGGCTACGATCTCCCTGTCAGCTCGGATACCACCATTCTGGCGACACAACCCACGACCGTGGTTCGCCCAGTTTGAAGCAGCCGTCGCCGCCAGCAAGATCGGGGAAGAACAAAAATTCAACCTCGTCATCCCGCTACTCGGCTGCGACAACTTGGAGCAAATAACTGATTTAATACTCGACCCACCTGCCACCGGCAGATACAGCGCACTCAAGGACAGACTCATTTCAACCTTCCAAGAGTCTGAACATCGCCAGCTGCAGAAGCTACTCAGCGGTCTCGAACTCGGCGACCAAAAACCGAGCCAGCTGCTGCGTAGAATGCGCGACCTGGGCGGAAAACTATTGTCTGACGAAGCTCTGAAAGTGATGTGGTTCAAACAGCTTCCCACATATGTTCGCACCGTGCTGTCCATCAACACCGAGTCATCACTTGAAACCCTAGCTGCAATGGCCGACAAGATGACCGAACAGGTTGAACCCTCCACAATCGCCGCAGTCTGCACATCAAATCAACAGTCTACAATATCAAACCTGCAAATCAACATACTTTCGAAACAAATCGAAAAATTATCATTAGAAATCGCCGAACTTCGCCAGCAACAGAGCGCGGCGCACCGCCCGCGCCGCCCTCCCTTCCGTTCCCGCCATTCGTCAACATCGCGACAGCGCAGCGTTTCGCGCCGAAATTCCCGCGCATCCAGCAAGCCAGGCGACGCTGATTGGCTGTGCTATTACCACAGAAGATTCGGCGATGAAGCTCGCAACTGCCAATCGCCGTGTTCTAAATCGAAGCCGGAAAACTAAAAAGTACATCGACCGTGGCGGGAGTCGATGTAAACCAAACAAGCCGCCGCTTATGTGTGACCGACATCGACAGCAGAGAGAGATTCCTCATCGACACAGGAGCTGACA
Organism: Heliothis peltigera; assembly: GCA_958496145.1. Taxonomy (NCBI): domain Eukaryota; kingdom Metazoa; phylum Arthropoda; class Insecta; order Lepidoptera; family Noctuidae; genus Heliothis; species Heliothis peltigera. Next base: position 6,337,738 of record OY292327.1, read on the forward strand.
TATCAATCTTAGCCGCCCGAAACACAAACGCTACGCCTGCTAAAACTACGTACAAGCTATTTGCCGCCAACGGCACTGAAATTCGTACCTACGGAGAGCGCACACTACAGCTCAACCTAGGCTTACGAAGAAGCTTCAAGTGGACATTCGTCGTAGCTAACGTGAAGACATCAATCCTGGGAGCAGACTTCTTGGCGCATCACAAACTACTCGTCGACTTACATCAAAGAAAACTAATCGACCGCGTGACCGAACTCAGCGTGAACGCCATAAAAACCAACAGCTGCGAAGGCACCATCTACATGCTCAACCGCGATCACGCCTATCACGACCTGCTGAAACAATACCCAGATGTTCTGCGACCGATGTCACTGAAAACTCCAGCCAAACATGACGTCACACACCACATCGAGACAACCGGCCCGCCGATATACTCTCGGCCGCGCCCTCTACCGCCCGACAAGTACAACGCGGCGAAACTTGAATTCGAACGCATGATCGAGATGGGAATATGCAAACCCTCTAACAGCCCATGGGCAAGTCCACTTCACGTCGTCAAGAAAAAAGATGGTTCACTACGAGTTTGTGGTGACTACCGAAGACTCAACGCCGTCACTGTTCCCGACCGATATCCCATACCACGAATTCAAGACTTCACATATCAACTTCATGGCAAACAAATATTTTCAAAACTCGACCTGAAAACTGCATATTTCTGGATTCCTATCGCAAAAGAAGATGCACAGAAAACAGCCATAATAACACCCTTCGGCCTCTTCGAGTTCAACTGTATGACGTTCGGCTTAAGAAACTCTGGGCAAACTTTCCAACGCTTCATGCACGAAGTACTACGAGGACTCGACGACATCGTGTTCTGTTTCGTCGACGATCTGCTCGTACACTCGAAAAATCAGGAAGAACATCGCCATCACCTGCAATTAGTACTCGAACGCCTAAACACCTACGGCGTCAGTCTAAACATCGAGAAGTGCGAGTTCGACAAACAAAACATCGAGTTCCTGGGTTACGAAGTATCGTCAGAAGGCATCAAACCCACTCAAGAACGAACGCAAGCCATAGCCAACTACCCAAAACCCAAAACAGTTCAAGAACTACGGAGATTCCTCGGCATGATAAACTTTTACCGCAGTTGCCTATCAAACCAAGCCGAATATCAACATGAACTAAACAAATATCTACATAACAGCAAGAAAAACGACAAAACTCCGATTCAATGGTCGCCAGAGGCAGAACAAGCCTTTGAGAAATGCCGACAAAGCATTCTCGAGGCAACGACCCTTACGCATCCGATACCTAACGCGCCGCTATGCCTATTCACCGACGCATCGAACACCAGCATCGGCGCCGTATTGCAACAAAAGGTCAACGACATCTGGAAGCCACTCGCATTTTTCTCAAAAACTATGAGCGAGACACAGCGACGCTACAGCGTGTACGATCGCGAATTATTAGCTATGTACACCGCTGTTCAACATCTACGAAGACTGATCGAGGGCAATGACCTAACAATATTCACCGATCACAAACCATTAACCTACGCGCTAACCAGAACGCCCAGTAGCAGCGATACACCACGACGAGAACGCCAACTTCACTACATCAGCCAGTTTTGTTCGAAAATTCAATATATTCACGGTGATAAGAACGAAGCCGCAGACGCCTTATCACGCATCGAAGAGATAGACTTCACTCACTCCACTATCGACTACAACCAACTCGCTCAAGACCAAGAGAATGATGACGAACTGAAAACATGCATGTCCAACCCGAGACTCAAACTAACCCGCATCTCGTGGCCAGGAGGTCAACGACCCGTGATTTGCGAAACATCGACCGGCAACATTCGTCCATACCTACCAGCGACTTACCGTTTTGTAGCCTTCAAAGCGCAACACGAACTGAGTCACCCGGGTGTGCGGACTACAAGAAAGATCATGTCAACCAAGTTCTTCTGGCCCGGCATGAACAAGGAAGTCGGTCTGTGGGCAAAGTCATGTATCGGCTGCCAACGCGGCAAAGTTCAACGACACGTCGTCAGCCCGCTTGGCGAGTTTCAACATTCATCACGCTTCGAACATGTCCACGTAGACATCGTCGGACCTCTGCCACCTTCGAATGACTACAGATACCTGCTCACAATGATCGACCGCTGCACAAAATGGCCCGAAGCAGTACCTATTCGTGACGTCACCGCCGACACTGTTGCAAAAGCGATGTACGAAGGATGGATATCGCGATTTGGCTGCCCATTACGCGTGACAACAGACCAAGGAAGACAATTCGAATCTGCATTGTTCAACGCCCTAATGAAGAAGTTTGGCATCACGAGAATACGAACTACTGCATTCCATCCGCAAGCAAACGGCCAAGTAGAGCGCTGGCATCGCACGTTAAAAGCCGCACTAATGGCGAGAAGCGCCGCCACGCATTGGAGCGACGAATTACCAACCGTGCTACTCGGACTGCGCACCGCTTTACGCGCAGATACCCAAGTCAGTCCAGCCCTGATGACTTACGGATCCACGCTGAGAGTCCCGTCAGATTTCTTCGAGCCTACACAGCCGAAAAATGAAGACGCCGAATTCGTCCGCCGCCTGAGTGAAACACTATCCACCCTTTCACCGAGCTCTGTTTCACATAACAACAACAGAGGCACATTCGTCTACAAGGACTTAGCGACGTGCACACACGTTTTCGTTCGCAACGACACGGTGAAAAGTCCATTGACCCCTCCGTACGACGGCCCGTTCAAAGTACTGCAACGTGGCATCAAGCATTTCACCATACAAATGCCACTTCGAACAGCAGTCATCTCAATAGACAGATTGAAACCTGCTTACCTGCTCAACGAGGAAGAAACCACCACCTTAAAACCGGCATGCATACAACAACAGCAACATGCGCCGCGCACTCCGAGCAACGAGCCACACCCAACGACAGCAAGCACGCAGCGCGACGCTTACGTCACACGTACCGGCCACACAGTGAAGCCCAAAGTACGCTTTGCTTAGGGGGGAGCCATGTAGCGACATGGTCGTACATAACACCAGAATACCATTACCAACTGCATAACCAATACCATACCGTTTACCATTACCTTACCTCCGCATAACAATACCAATACCAGATTGAACCAGTTACCATACGCTTAGACTGGTCTACAAGAAACAGAGAATCGTCTTGAAAAAGACGTTTGGTTGGTGTACGTTTTGACATCCGCCAAAGAAACAAGATGGCATCAGCAGCAGACACGAAGACTCGAAGACGCGGCGATCCAGGTTCCAGTCAACACTACACGCAGAGATCCTCACGCGCCGGCGGCGTCCCGAGCAAAAGGATCGAGCAGCGGACGCCACCTGTATTTATGCGCGCGCCGTACGGACCGCGAGCGCCCCGCGCCCCGCGACCCTTGACCCGCGACCCGCGGAGTCGCGAGGCGCAGCGAGGCGCCCTCAAGCGAGTGATTGCGGAGTCACTACTCAAAACTAATGTAAATAAACCGTCTAGAATAAGCACTACTTCCACCATGTAAATTGTACATATAATAAGCACCTTTTTATACAAATAGACATTCATTCTTTTACACTCTTCGAAAGTCTTATTATTTAGCGTCGACGACCATTCCCCTAAAAGTGTAATCTATTCGTTTTTTTATCTACCCCGCTAAAAATACAAAAGCGAAAGATGTAAGGATGTACTTACGTTCGCTTTACTTTTTGCACACAAAAACTACTGAATGGTTTTGATGAAACTAAGCAGTAAAACAGTTTATGCACGAGAATAACATAATATATTTGGGCAATTTTTTCCGGATTCGTCAAGTAGGAACCTTCCTCATTTTTGAGGCGAAAACACCAAATTGAACTCACCTGATAGCTTTTTTCACAATAAGATCTTTGTTTTTCTGATACTCTTGCTTAAATTTACTCTCCAAGTTTTTGAATGCTTTTATACAACAATTATCTGGGATGTCTGCAAATATTACACCAAAAATTTTAAAGCTTAATACATAAATACATAATACAACATATTGTTCCTACACGCTTACCGCAAGATATTTCCACACGAATGTTCTTCTCCACAGAACAGTTCGACATTATATTTCGAATAGTTGCTATAGTAGATACGTTGTCAGATTTGAAAAGTGCAAGTCCTCGTCTGCCGAAACAGATAAAAATGAGTTCCAAAATAGTAGGATCTTGAGCTACATTTACTAATCCAAGTGAACTTACTGGTATTGGCAAATTAAAACAGTTTCTAGCAGAGCGTGGGATCTGGTGAACGTAACATTTGCCGCTGGCCTGGGGAGTTCACCAGGCAATGCTTCCGTTAGCCAAGAAGTTATTTCTGCCACGGAAAAGCTTCCTGAGATTTCCAGTTGACCCCAAATTCTGCAAAATTTAAAGAAGAAAAAGGTTCCAATTGTATTGCACACTGAACTTCTAAACAAAAATCTTGATAACAGTCAAATGTTGCGTTCCTTACCTTTCCTTTTCGTGATCTTTTTCTGATGCTTCATGGCTAGAATAGTAAGGTAGGGCTGGTAATTTAAGGGTAACTAGTCGTGCTACTCTGGGTGCGCCTGCTGGTAGTGCATAAATCAGGACACGTTTTCCCCTAAATCTTGATGCTGAAGAAGAATCTAACATATCACGCATTTTTACCCACACTCTTCGCGTTCCAGCTTGACATCTTACAGAAGCAAGTAAATCTGATCCATTATCCTAAGAATCAAAAAAAAATATTAAGCGCCTGCCAGACAACTAGGTATTGAATAATACAAAATAAATAAATAAACAAAATAAATTACCTTTGACGAACAGATACTCAAAACGGCTGCTGTGTCCGTTTGCATTTCTAGTTTTATGCTACAATAAATAAAAAGCATATCCAACGGTACTGCAGTCGTAATCCTCACTTCTTGCCACCCATCGCTTGTTGCTCCTAACAACTGAAGTTCAAACAGAATCATTATTTTAGGAAGACCCTAAATATTTTCAATTGATCATCAATAAATCCAGACAAGTGCGGGTCGGACTTATTTTGTATTTGTATAATACCTCATATTGAATATCCAACAGCGGTGGTGTGGACAACCCAGCCTGCAGAGAACGTGTGTTTCTTTGATATTTTTCCCTCTCATTTGCTGTTTGTTTCTCTAAACGTGCAACTTCTACCCTGATAGAAAATAAAGCCATTTTTTTTATAACAGCCTGAAAGGTGGAAAATCTTTCAGGTACATATTAGAATCATGACAAAACGAGTGGCCGAATGCACATAACGCTATATGTAATATGGGTAAAGAACTTTGTAGTATAAAGAAGACCTAACATACTCAAGTTTTCCCCGTCTTGCTGCTAAATTGTCTTGTGGAACTTTAATCCCAGTCACTAAGTGGCTGGACCTTAAGGCAAAAACTCTTCCCGAAAAAGTTGCAACGAGTAACTCAGGTTCATCGATGCCCACGCACCCGCCGGTAACTGAAGTTACAGGTTCTCCGCAGAACTAAAAGAAAATGTATAGATGTGAAGTTATGGGAAGATAGATACCTAACTTTGTTAAAATTCTATAAATCAATACAAACATAAGTGTACTTCAGACGCGGCTTTTCCCCAAAATTCTCCATATCGATGAGATACAACTGGATGGAGCCATCGTGACGTCCAACACTTAAGTGGAAGTTGGCATTATTAAAATACCAGCCGAGACATACAACTGAGCCCAAGCCTCTTCCTTCGACTAAACATTTACTTGATAGTGTTAATCTGTAATAACATGGCAACTTAGATAAGCAGTTTAATACTCTTAAGAAACCTACTGTAAGTAAAAAAGATACTTGCTCTTCATAAGAAATCAGGCCTATAGATCCATCTCCAGCTCCGTAGAACGCGATGATATCTGTTGCGTGTGTTGAAGGTGGAACAGCCAACCGGGACGGACCCGATGAAATTACCGTTCGAGATATGAGTTTTCCATTTTCTAGAAGAATCGCTCCTTTGTTAGCGATTAAAACCAATAATCGAATTCTGGTATTCTGTAATTATGAAATTCTTCAGCAGGTGTGTTTTTTATTACGATAAGCAATCAAATAAATAATTCTGACATTAGGTACCGCAAATGCTGCTATGTCGAGAACTCTGTCGTCACAAGTATACGAGTGATACTCCCGCAAATCCCTATAATAAGTTACCGTTCGACCGCTGCATAGTATCAAATCGCTTCCAATAATGCACCTGAAAAATATGATCGTAAAACGAAGGAAAACTGGATAGGTATAGAAACGTATTTTTACGTGGTTAAATTCAACACATTTGAAGTAGCCAATAATAAAATAACTTGCATTGAAGTGATCGTTTCTGTGAGAGAAGTTTCAATACTAAGAAACACCTTTCCTTTTCTTGTATATCCTTTAACTTCATTACCTGAAGCTGTGAATATCTTATCTGCCTGTGTTCCTGCAATTAAAACATAGATATGGTATAGCTACGCACCTGAATACAAAGTAGCCTTCCTCGATCAAAAGGATATCTAATTTATCAGCCCAGTCCAGTACATCCTGAGATTAACGCGTACAAGTAAACAAACATACAAAGAAACCAACTTTTAACAAACAGCTTTATAATTTTTTGTAATACAATGCTTCTAGTGTAGGGATGGATACTGAAGAATTTGACTTACCCATACTACTTGCCAGTTGGACAGAAGTTATCGGTTTGCCCGGTAATGTTTTGAATTGAACCACAGGTTCCTCTTCTTTTATGCTCAAACATTGCAGGACTCCGTTTTTATCACCGACCGCAAACTAAATGATTGAATATTTGTAGATAAACAAGTCTCGCAAGTGAACCTATATTTGATTATCGATAATTAAGTACAGGTAATGGAGGATGCAGAAGAAGCTAGTGTGAATGTGGTACAGGTACGTGAAGATGATACTCGTGGTTAGAAAAATAAAGATCATGATGACTGAGATCTTTTCCGACCTTAAAGACATGGAGCAGACTCACACACCTTTTGTTCGAGCTTTTGTCCAGAAGGAGGTAATATTTTTAATGTGTCTGGATATGTGATGCCACATATTGTGTAATCTATTCTTGATAAATCATAATCCATGTTGCTTTTATTCTTGACGTGGAATTGCTTTATAGTTTTGAAATTGAACTAACTAGTGAATTGAACACATAACTATTATAATGCATAGAATCGGTCAATATTTCCTTGGTAACAGGAGTACCAACAAATATTTATATATTTGTTTGAAAATGAGTTTAAACAACAACTATAACTTTTATTCATAATTTAAATTAGCGAATTCTTCTATAAGGTTAGTGTATTTTAAAATAGATGAGGTGGATTTATTTCAAAACTCCATAAGTACCTATTAAGTTTGACTAAGCAAAGGCTTAACGCAAAGTACGTGTTATATAAAATAAATACCTGTTTTCGAAAACTGTTTAATTACATGCCTAAAAGTAGTCCCGAAACGTTATGTGTTTCATTCCTTACGGAATAGAACCTGGAACAATACACTGTAATCAAAGAACACAGATCAAACTGAAAAAAAAAAACAAAAAAACATTGCCTTTGCCACCCGTGTCAATGTCACGTTAAGGATTATTTTGACATTGTCATTGTCAAATTGTCGAAAAAGTGGGTTCGTGTTCAGGTGTAAGTTGTAGCCGCACATATTTGTAAAGAAAAAAATAATAATAATTAGAATTATACATTAAAATCAATCAAAATGGAGATAGATAAGGAAAATATTGTCCAGGCCGTGGTTATAATGGACACATTTAATAACCACTTCAATCCAATATGTGATAACAAGCCTATGGTGAGCCAATTTTTTTTATATTTATTTCGTAACTTATTGTATTCATTGGGTTAGAATTAATGTTGATTTTTCTATTATAGGGCTTGCTATCAGTTGCAGGAGTAGCTCTTATTGATTATGTCCTTGAATCTCTTTCGCGTGGTGGAGTAGGAGAAGTTATTTTATTTTGCAGTCAAGATGGCCAAAAAATCAAAGATCACATTAGGTAGGTCTCTGGCTTATAATTATTAACCAAAACGTTTTCTTCTTTCTTAATAAAATAACTGAAAAACTTTTTCAGGAGCTGTATTGATAATAAAGCCGTGTGGAATGTTTCTATGGATGTTCAAGTAATGATGTCTGACACATGCCAGACTATGGGTGATGTTATGAGGGAAATTGATGCGGCTGCCCTTATCAAGGGTAACTTTGTGTTAACAGGAGTCAACAGTGTTACAAATATAAATTTTGCATCTTTGCTAGAACAACATAAGTAAGTCACATTTATTTCTTGGTTTATATGATACTAAAATTTCTTCTAATTAAAATCCCTTTGGTAATAATGTCATCTTTCAGACAAATATGCAAGAAGGACAAAGGTGCAGCAATGACACTGGTTTACAAGAAGGTGTCTTGGGAACATCCATTGATTAGCTCAGATAAGCCAATTTTCTTAGCGGCTGATGCTAATACAAACAAAGTACTTATGCACCAGAAGTATAAACCTAAATCAGCTGAAAAGACTATAAACCTACCTTTGGTAAGAGCATTCTTTATTTAAATGGGTCCTACAACCTTGAAGAGAATTAATAATCTGATTTTAGATAAAACTAATGCTACTGTTTTTCACTGTTTGTTTCAGGAAATAGTTTTAAACCACTCTGAGGTAAAACTGCACCATAACTTAGCTGATGTAGGCATAGCACTCTGTTCCCCATCTGTGCCACCACTATTTTCTGACAACTTTGACTTTCAAACAAGAGATGATTTCATACATGGAATTTTAATAAATGAAGAGATTATTTCCAGCTCCCTATACTATACTCTTTTGAAAGGAGATCAATATGGTGCAGCTGTAACTAATTGGAAAACTTATCAAACAGTGTGGTATGTTTAGCTTTTCCATTGGATAAATACAAACTATTTTGATGTATTTTTATACTGATATATATTGTTTTTGTTAACACTACAGCCGAGATGTCTTACACAATTGGACACACCCATTGTCCATTGAGACTGGTTCATTTTACCAGAACAATTATATCATTATGGGTAATCATATTTTCAAAGAAAAATCGTCAACACTCAGCAGGTAAGCTTGACTCTGTTCGGACATTAATTCATAACTTTCAATAAGAGTTTGTGCTCACTTTTGCTTTGGTTAATATTTTCCAGGTCCTGTTTGTTGGTTGAAGATGTTCTAATTGGTGGACAAACCAATATTAATGATAATACAGTTTTGTCAAAATCAATGATTGGTAAGAACTGTGTGATTGGCAATAATGTAACAATCAAAGGAAGCCATATATTGAATAATGTTGTTATAAAAGATAATTGTACAATTCTGAACAGTTTTATTGATGACAATTGCACAATAGAGGAAAACTCTGTTATTGAAAATGGTACTATCATAGCAGCAAATGTTGTAGTTAAAGCTGGCAGCCAATTGAAGGGAAATATTCTGGAGAGTACTGATGTTGAAAATGGTTTGTTCAAAATGTCACTGTATACAAGTTTTATTTTTTTTTGTTTTATACAGTGTTTACATTGTTAATAATTTGAAATTAAAATTTCAGAAAAAACATTAATGAAATCAACATCAGAAAGTACCGAATGGGAAAATGAGTCATCAGGCACTGGTGGTGATGATTTCATTGGCTTTGAAAAGTCATGGAGTGACAGTGAATCCTGTTACTCATCAGATGGTAGTGATGATTCTTCACTACCGGATTCTCCCGTTCCAGATGATACTAACAGTATGTTTTGTTTTGTATGGACTCCTTCTATTCTTTAATATTAATTTTCTTAAGATCAATTGCATTTTTCTTTATTATTTATTTACATTAGCAATTTATGTCAGCTGAAAAAGTTAACTAATTTATAAGGGCTATATTTACAAACTGTTATGTTTTTGCATTAAAAATCTAATTTGTATTGAATTTTTTTTTTTGTACTACCATTTATTTATTTATTTTACATAATATATTTTCTTTTCAGTATTCTTGCAAGAAGTTATTGACAGTTTGGCGAGAGGATATGAAGAAAAACTGAAGAATGATTATCTCATTTTGGAAATTAATTCATCTAGATATGCATACAACATTCAACTGCACGAAGTTAACTTCTTTGTTGTAAGAGCTCTGCTCAGTATTCCTGTTTTGGCTGAAAACAAGAATGTACTCAGTACTGTCAAGGATATATTGAAATATTTTAGGCCCGTTTTGTCAAACTATATTAAAACAAAGTCTTCTATTATGGACTGTTTGAGGGCTGTGGAGGTAAGTTAAATACTTTTCTAATGTATTTACCTCATAAATGAAAGTTTTTGTATTACTACCCGATTATTTTGATTTCAGGACAGCTGTTTAAAATGTGAATGGTTAGATGGCAAGTGTGGTCAAATCTTACATTTACTCTATGAAGCTGAAGTTGTTGATGAGGACTCATTGCTGGAATGGCACCAAAACTTGGAAGAAAATGAGAGTCCTATTGCAAACCAGCCATCACTTGTCAAGTTCTTCGATTGGCTTGAAGAAGCTAGTGAAGAAAGCGAATCGGACTAATTTGTAAATTAAACATTTTACACACGAAAAACATCTTTATTTGGCATATTTGTCCTTTACATTTACATACTACAGCCATACTATTGAAATCTGCATCAGACTTCAATTAAAATTTGATAATGATCAACATGCAAACCAATATTTGAGTTTTATATAAATTGTTAATTGTTGTGTTTGGTTAGCAGCAACTAGAATTTTACAAGGTATAAAAATAACCTAACGAATAGTAGCATATTGCTGAAATTGTACTGTAGAAAAATTCCTAAATTTATTGATATCAAATGATGTTGGTTCACAAGGGGAATGTATTTTTATTTGGCGCATATGTGTATCTCTTCCATTTTGATGGTTGCTGAGTACTGCTATTTGTATCATGTACGTCCTGATTGGCCTGTCATGGATATCTTTGATTGGAATCATTTCCCACCCTAAAAACACAATTCAATTAATTTTATTACCTACATCACAGAAATTATCTAAAATGGTTAATTTATAGCACAATGAATACATACCACTAGGTTCAATCAATTCAATAACTTCTATTTCTTGCAAATCATTAAAATGTGTGCCAGCTCGAATTGATATCCTGCTTGGTGTGTAGCTTTCATCCAGTTTATAGTCTGTGTAAATGTAGATGTGGGAAACCATTGTTTTCCTTTGAAATTGAATGTTTACCAAGTGTGGCAGTTGTCCATCAGACTGCCAGTATGTGTCCATGCAGTCATCTCTCAACTGATCGATACCAAACCCTGGACAGAATTTTAATAAGTAAGCAAATCTTATAAGAAATGCTACCAACAAATTTTGCATTTTGATTGCTTATACCATATTAGGTAAATAATACAATTTATTCCAGCGTCTTAGGGATGCTTTTCAATTGATACTGACCTGGTTTACAAGACGATAGGCTCCATATTGCATGGTTTCCAACTTCACGAACCGTTCCTGATCGCTCGCTAACTAGGGGATCCTTTTCCGAAGCCATTTTATGATCCTAATTGGTAATTGACCTTCAGTTATTATTGTGAAAACGATGTTATACAGGCGTAGATTTTCCAATTCTGTGTGGTCCTCCTTGTTGTATCTTGATTTATTTATTTACCAAATTAATAAACCATCACAAACAGAATACAACCATAGAGGTACCCTGTCAAAGATTCTATAATGACGCTGTCTGTCACTCGACACTTCCTGTCAGTTGTCAATAAGTTTTTTAAAGGGTGAATAACGGTCTTTTGTCACTTAAGGTATCTCCTGTGTCTCTCCAAATAATCCTACCCATCCTCATCATTCTTAATCTACGTTAAATTAAATCTATTAAGTTTTCCCTTTTCTGCCGGTGGCGTGTGGAATTAGAGTCGCAAACGGGACGGGAGCAAAGTATGTACCTAGGTATATGCCTACTACTCCGGCTATGATTTAGATTAGTAAAAAAATTTCAGGAGGGGTTCGTCACGCAGATACCAAGCACTGATTTTTTTATTGAAATGCAATTAAATTGCAAAGGACCATGTCCCATAATCATATCATTAGAACTAATAATAACAGGCATTAAGACGGCCATTAAAAATTAGTTACCTATTCTAACACGCAAGTTAAAAATGCATGTACCCACTTAATAAAAATAAATAAGTAAGTATGCAAATACTTTATAATGCAGACAAATATTATACAAGTAATGATGATGATGGCATCCAGGCCGATTGTCGGCTACGGCGGCCGTTCTTTTTTATGGAGATCAGCCAGCTGCGCAGGACATATTTTAGTGCACAAGCATTCGCGCAGACACAGGTGCACTCCCTATTCCCTCATTCTGATAAGCCGATGGGACGGCAATCCGACACGACCGGAGAGAGATCAGGTGCAGGACCGACATTTACGTGCTCACCGATGCACGATTGAATCAATCACCAGCTTCCAGAAATGGCTGCTTAATGAAAGTTTCTCAAAATCCACAAAGCGATTTCGGCCCGACCCGGGATTCGAACCCGAGACCCCGTGCATAGCAGTCGCGCCTTGCGCCCACTAGGTCAACGAGGCAGTCAAATGAAAGTAAGGAGCCTTGTAGTTTTACCGTTTACGAGAACGGACCTTGGAAGCGTTTAAAAGGGTGGCCTTTTAGCAATATATAGCAAATCAAATTATTATGCACAAGTGGATATCAATTAATTTAGGCGACTTTTAGTGATTACGGTAGCATTTGCCCGATATCAGTTCATTTTCCCGATGTCATTTAACATCTGGATTGTAGAAATTCCATAGCATCGAAGTAGGTACCTTCCTCCTACTGTAATTTCGAATGTTTGTTGCTATTTACTATATATTATTATATATACTATTTACTATATTATGTGATAATTTCTACGAGAATATAAAAATCAATACTATTTTCCTGCTATTCAAATTTAAATTCATGCCTTAGGCGGTCCTACGACGTACCTAATTAAAAATTCGAAGCCTTAAGGAGGTATTAGGTTCACAGTTAAGCTAATCGCAAGAAAACACAGAGTTATTTTTTTATAGTCCTTAAACTGATACTAACTTTTCTTGAAAAAAGAGCACCTATAATATAGACAAGATGGGAACGACTTGTCAAAAAAATTGATAACATTTTAATTAGTGGTTAGAGTGCGGTCTAATTTGAGTATAGCATGTGGTGCGATGCGCTAGTAACACCGCGGGAACTGTCCACTCGGAGAGTCCCAGACGGACACCAAATGTTAATACAGTTCCGGCTGTACACACGGACATTAAGAATTTCACTGTAAAAATAATAGTAGAATGCATGGCATGCGTTCCAAAACCTATAGATATATTGTTACTAATGTAAACGTAAAATTATAAATATAACAAACCACTATGGTTTGGACCAGTTACTTTGTTACTTTTTCTAAGTATTTAAACATGGGTAAAAGAAACTGCTAAGAGAATGACCTATCATATAGGTACCTAATTAAATTAAGAAGATAACAGATAAATTGTAAGTGAACCTCATTTTTACTAAGACTTTTTGAATCATAACCTTTAACCAAGCATGAAAAAAAAATATATTTTTACTGTCACTCAAATTTCTTAAGGTCACTCAAATTATATGAAATGAGAAAATCTGTGCCAAATATTTGCGTTACCTAAATTACTAAATTACGTAGGCGTTGTAATAAATTCGCCTTTCAACTTAGTAATAGATAATTCAAAATGGGTTTAGGTAAAAAGCAAATGGAGCAGCTCACAGGATTTTCTCAGTCCATAGCAGCATATACAGTGGGTTCAATAATTTCATTGATATATGTCACGGAATGGAAGGCTGTTTGCAAATACATTCCATTCTTTAATACTGCAGAGAAATTCCAAGATAAAAAGAAAGAGTAGTAACGAAGACCATAAGATACTTAACACTCAAATTATCGCATACATAGACATGTGGTGAAAATGTATTTGATGTATTAAAAAGCTAGTTATTCAAATGAAAAGAGGGCAAAATAAAAGCACGCGCTCGAAATAATACAATAGTAATCTTGAAAAAGATTGGAATTATAATAATGACTGGTGTTGGCATCAGGTGTGCTCGGATTTGTAATAAAATGTCAACCGGATCGTGCGCAGCCGGCGGTGGCGCACGCGCAGCTGTCGGCCCTCCTCTGTGCCTCCAGTGAGGTGTGCCCTCCGAATAAACATTACCTCCTTTGTAGTGTATTGTAATGTTTTTATTGTACTTTACTGATATTAATTCATGGATTACAATAAAAAGTAATTCCAAATTCAGGTATTATTATTTAATGTTTATATGTAGAAATTGAATAATTTTTTAAATCAAATTGGCCGCCTTGTTTTCTACATAAATTCAATAAAAAAATCAATGAATTCGAAAAATTTAATATCAAAACCTTTTGCGGGTCACATAATTCTAGCATGCTTCTTGTGCATGCTACAATTGTGTGATAAATCGTGCTGCAGTTCGGTAAACGAGTCAAGCAGATACACATCGCTGTTTGTACCTAACATCTATAAAATAATTACCTAATATCTATTTAAGATAGATGCTGATGAGATGTCAATGTAAAGGGTACGGCACGAATACATCTCCTATAACCACTACACGAGAGGTGTATTTGTAGCAGACCGTTATAGTTTTCAAAATAAGCTGTAAGACCACGTCAGCAAAATTCGCAGGGACCTTTAGGGCCGAGGCTTGTCGAGGCTGAGCTGAGGGGTTATTCGTAAGAGTAACCGCGGCCCTGGTCAAGGGCTCCAGAAGGAACTAAAGTGGGATTTAATCAGCAAAAGTCTGACACTCCCTCCAGGTTCAACCATAGCAGGAAACCCTTCCCGATGATATTTCTGATATCCCACTCAAAAAAACCGTAATATCAAGACCTAGTTACAACGTTAGGAACCTGCTGCACATGGTCACCATATTTATGTTGATGATAATTTCTTCATTGGCTTAGTGTTCGCAAGCGATATTACTGACATTAGTTCGATTCCCGGATCAGGCAGACTCCTATTACTTAGTAGCATTATTTTATTTAGGGTTCATTTTTCGTTGCAAAGGATACCTATTAGTTATTAGATCTCGATTCCGCTAGCAGTTTCACCTGCGTCTCGTGGTAAGTACTCAACGGACCCGGATCAAAACTAGCTTTCTTCAGTAAATGGGCCTTTAAATCTCTAAAGGTCTTCAATATCGATGCAGTAATTCTTGAGAGTAGCGCGATCAAGTAAACAAACTAGAAAAACAGCACGACAGCTTTTAGCAAGGAAAAGTTTATGTACAGTATATCTACAGTAGGTACAGTAATGTTTTTTACTGAACCCAACTGGATCGTACTATGAATAAGACCCAGGCGCGTCAAGGACCAAGGGCCACAATAGGGAGATCAAAAGTGGGGTGAGGTGCGGTGTGAAGCCGCGTTCCGACACAGCCCTATTTACTTTGTCTGTAGGCCGCTCCAAGAGCGGCTGTGTACGGTGCGCGTGCGTTCACTTCCCTTGCGTTACGAACCCATTTTGTAAACAAACTTGATACCGCAGCGCGGTTTTCGAAAAAATATTCGCTTTTACTACCTATAACAATTTGTGGAGACTTGAGTGTTGAATATTTGTGCACACAATGGATTTGTCCTGTGGCGAGAATATGCAGAATTCTGGAAACAACAGTGGAAGTGGAAGGATGGTCGACATGTGCGTCGCAGGTCCAGATCGGGCCTTAGATCGCGATCCTCGGCTACTTCTCAACTTGCTGGCTCTGGAGAGAGCTCACGCTCTTCATACGGACTATTTCCAAAATGTACAAATTGATATCCAGCCGTTCATGAGGAAAGTGGTCACCACCTGGATGTTGGAGGTAAGTCACATTTAACTTCTTAATTTTTAATGGTTTTTAAATTATCTGAGTCTGATATTAAACAAATAAAAGAATCTGATTGATGACCAATAAGGCATATATAGGGTCACATATATAGGGTCGCAACTAACAGCTGATTAAAGTGAATGACCTGAATATTCGAGTATTAAGAATGTTCGTAGTCGCTTTAATCATGTGTTGTGTGAATATATGGCTGATGTTAGAGTAAATTATATGTTTCTAATTCATGGGGATTTTAGACGGATAGATATTTGTTGGTAATAGATATGTGCTGTGGGTAGATGGAAAACAATATTTCTCGGAATAGCTTTGACTATGAAATTATGACGGTACTTTAAAAAAAAATTAAAATGTTTACTATACCTACCATTTTTTTATATATTATCAATGAGCTCAATATTTAAATATGTATACACCAATCAATATGACTAAATTCTATGGTATGAACTGAGTACTATATTAGTCCAAAACTTAATGTGGTATCGACATTACGTTGTCTCGTTTCTGGAGTTCCTCGAGCGTCTTCCAATTTACGCACCGATGACAATGACCCCGTCCCGTCACTCCGATGCACTGTGACGTAACTGTGGGAGCCTCATCTATCGTGTACCAACAAAAACAACATAATAGGGTATTTGACTGTGTTTGATTTTGTACAAAATTTTTAACAAAACAAATAAACACACGCACATGGAACATTTTTCTGAAAACAGCGTCAAAATTCGTTGATAAATGGAGCAGCAATCAACATTTTTTATATTCGTATGATGAAGAGTGGGATCATAGTGGAGACATCTTGCTATCTCTTTTGCACATGCGTGATCAAATAGCGTTGACGTCACAAGCTTGTATGTGCATCCTTTTTCTGTTATTTAACTGTTTGACTTTTGAAAGGTTTATAAATTACTTATTTCTCAACGGATTCCAAAAATTATTTCTGTTTTTGATTTTGTAAAATGTTACTTTTGATTATGATTAATTAAAAAAAAAGAGTCAAATACCCTATTACTGTAATATTTGTTTAGGGAAAGTCAATTTTATGATGTCAGAAAATTTGATATTATGATGGTAATACAATGTTTCCTCCAGGTTTGTGAGGAGCAACAATGCGAGGAGCAGGTGTTCCCTCTGGCAGTGAGCTACATGGACCGGTTCCTGGCTCAGCGAGCCATTTCACGACAGCAGCTGCAACTCCTTGCCGTCACTGCTATGTTGCTCGCCTCCAAGTTTCGCCAGTGCCACCCATTGTCTGTCGACCTGCTCTGCGCCTACACTGATAACACCGTGTATCCACATGAAGTCAGGGTTAGTATTCTGAATATTAGTACATATATGAATTAGTTCTAGAGAGAGTAGCACAAGAAGCTGAAGTTACCAGTTACTACCACCACACATAGTGGTTGGGTTGGGACCACACTTTTGACCTACCTCAAATAATTCTGATTTCTTTAGGAATCTTTAGAGACTACGAAGACTTCCAGGAAAACTTAATTTAGGGTAGTATGTATCATTTCCTTACACAAAATCTTAAGTAAAAAATTAAGTAGCTCAATCGCTTTCTACGTCCGGTATGGTATGTACATCCTGCGACATAAGTTAATTGTTGTTTTGATTCTACAATGAATGAACTTCGATTAACCAAGTCAAATGTCACTCCTTCACCCCTAAGCGACATTTCCTTACACCGCGATAGTTTCCGGCAATTACTCCTTCCTCGAGAAATTCAAGAGTGCTTATAAGACTGTCACCCTTCCGAAGCCACAGCCTGTGACGAAGTAAGGCACCGAATTGGTCGTTCACTTGTTTCCGACGGAAATGTGGGCTAAAGAATACGATACATGGCCAGTTAAATTAGAACTAATTTAAGTAGCCGTCATTTTTACGTCTTTATTAATGAGCTAAGGTTGTTGCACTCTATTTTTGGTCATGGCGTTCAAGGGAGAAAGGGTCAAAAATTGTCACATTGAGTTTTTCACTTTAAATGTGTTATTGAATAAATTCCCACAGCTAACCGTAATGACAAAATTGTCATAATCGTTCACACCCGCATGGACAGGTGCGATTCGTTGTTGCTCATGAGCTTGCCCTTTGTAATCAATTTTGACTTTGTCACCTTATTCACACGCTACTAGTTCAATGGCCATTTACCTTTTAGCGATGCTACAGAAATTGAAGTGTCTAAAATGAACCAAAAGAACATGATATTCTTGTTGTTGCGAAGACACAAAAACTTGCGCGAAGGGTAGGTATTCTTCCCTGTTGGGACATACTCAATACGGCAATATGCACATACACCATATGTTCTAGTTAAATATAATTTGGATACCGTGAGAACGTGTTTCGTCACTCCTTCAGAGCGTATGACACCGTGGAATGCTTCGTATTTCCTTGCTATTAATTCGTGTGATGATCGCGATATGCGTGCAACGCGCATACTTAATGCGGTCATATGGTGCGGGCGATCCCACTTTCCCATGCTAAAGGACTTTACTAATATATTCACCAATTTGATTATAATATTATGTTATCGTATAATTAAACGACATTTAAGTACCTACTTTTCTTTAAAATGATACCAGAATGTTTTTGTTTTACTTTGAGCATTTTTTAATAAGACGTCATTGTTGTAGCATCTTAACTGGGACTGCCTCTATAAATCATAGTTATCTCATTGGTGCTACGGTTTATTGAACTCGAAACTCACTCAAGATGATGTTTGGACAGCGTTCACCCTATCTTTATCTAAATTAGAAAATTTGTTTTGAATGTAAACAAGGAATCGTTTGACCCTATCTAACTATATCAGTGTCCATGTGAAAAATATCAGCAGCGAAGGGTTCAACTGTCCCTTATGTTTTCTTATGACATTTCTACAGTAATTGTAACGTGATTCGCTACTTTTTGCGGTTTCCGCCTAACCCATGAAGTATGACGGTTACGTATCAACTGTTAAGAATGTAAGAATAGGTCTCACATCCCTTCTTGAACAACAAGAACAGGGAATTTGTTTCGAATGTACGAAAGTATACTGTTGTTCACACGGGGTCGTGCCCTTTGGGAATAATTAAATTCAAAAGCGAAACGACCGTCGTTTAAATTGCATTTCTTTTTGTTATAGCAATGGGAAGTGATGCTTCTTCAACGATTGAACTGGCAGTTGTCTATTGCAACGGCGTTTGACTTCGTGGAGCCATTCTTGGCGCGAGTGCCGTGGGGTCGCGCTAACCCGCTGGTGAGGACGCACGCGCTTACGCTCACCTCCGTCTGCTATACCGGTATGTATACAATCTTTATAACTTGCTTACGAGTACTTGTTTTGCGTGTAGGTACCTTATTTTTTCGGCAACGATAAATCTCCTGCGAAACTTGGTTTTATGCGGGTCGAACAGTCTTACTACGGTGATGGTAATTAACTTTAATCGATAAATTATGTCGTTTAGCTTTTTTCTGAATTTTTGTTCAGGTTTTGGCTTAATGTTGTTAATGATTATGTGGGACGCTCCCTTTGTTTTGGAATGTGATTGTTGGGTGTTACTCGGGGTAGCAATGTAATGTGGGGTGCCGGGAGTGGACGCGTGTATCGGAACGCGCACATGCCGTTTGCGCCGTGATAACGCGCACACCTTGCGCTTGCGCACCCCTCAGTCACTGACCCTCTCGCACTCCCATTGTAAATACACGACTGACCTCACTACATTTTTAAATTTCAAATTATGCCATTAAATTTCAATACGTAATAGAACAGCAAATGGTAAACCTGTTTGAGTATTAAACCATATAATAGTAAAAAATCTGTAAAGAGGGCGGACACGTGGCTGCCGATTTATGTACCTACCTCTATTTATGGTACTTACTTACCTTAATTTATAACCGTAAAGTCGTGAAACAACAAAGGATTTTGGTCTCACTTCACAAGTATCTATGAATAATATGTTTTATTTCAAAAGAGTGCCGAGTTTTAGCCTATATTTTTGTTTTAATAAGAGTAGTAGGTACATACAATCGGAATTAATAGTAAGTAGTTAAATAAATGTATACTAGTCAAATTCTTCTGGCTTATACACACTCGTACATATCCATAGTAACTAAAGATTGAGTGTACCTGGTACATATGTACTATGTGCAATAGTTGCGCCCTCCATTAACGTTAACTACCAATGCCCTCTGACATTACCTCCACGCGAGGGTTGCGCTTTTCCGATCACTGAACACAATAAAAGAAGTAGTGGAAATTACTTATAAATTCATATTAAGTTTGTAACTTGGCTTAACAACTGACCTTTATTTAGCACCTTCATAGTTTTTTTATTTGTAAAAAAAAATCTTCGATAACTATTTATATTTCCTTCTTATTTTTGGTTATAATAATGACAAAGTACCTGCATTCAAACATTCATACACTTCCAGACATCTTTATAGGTAAATAATATAATTATTATAGAGCTAGTAATTCTCGTAATAAAATTATTAGAGTGCATTCCACTGTATTATTAGGTAGTGAAAACATAAATCGTCATCTCTACAATTGAAAATTGATTTATGATCTAAAAATCTAAAAAAAATCTGTAAAACAGAAATCTATTCGTTCAAACAGCGGGAGCTGTTTCATATTGCATGTAAAGATAAAAGTTGTGGACATCTGCCATTATTGTTTTAATTATTCTTTCAAACTCGTAGCTAACTAAAATGTGTAAAAGGATATCACGATGCTTAACCCTGTCCGCCCCTATGGTCCATCGAATCCTGATAACAGTTATTTATAGCCACCATTCGTTCACCGTCTGTCACCTTCCACTGGTCCAGCTTTGGCTAAGTTTTTCATGGTTTATTTTACGGGTTGACGTATCGCACTTAATTTGCTACAAATTTATGTTTTCAATTATGCCGAAAGGTATGAATTTTAGAATGCATTGAGCATCAGATTTATATTTTTCGTTGAGTTTTGCTGAAAGTTTGTAACGGGCAATACTATTGTGCGATAATATATTATTTGCGTGAATGTGACACCAGGTCAACTATCAGTTGCATGTATTAAGTAGTATTGTAAACAGAAACGTTTCGTGTAGCGGGGCGTCAAGTTTTGTCGGTGTCGCCGGAAGTAGCATAATTGCCGGTAACTGATCGTGCATTACCCGAGGTGTGAAAGGGTTAACAACATTACTTGACCCCCAAACTTCCTTCATCTTCTTTTACAAGCTATTGTAATTAGTACGATCATAAAAATAATTGCTAAGAAAGCAATATTCGAAATTGGATCCGATCTTATAACTGTAAAACTTCTTACGTCTACATGTTATTATTAGTTCAGGCAAAACGATTTGTAAAGAGCACAAACAGTGCAGTTTGACCCGACTAATTTCTTGGCGTAGTGTCACGGTTACGGTGACTTATGAGACTAGTCGGCGCGTACGCAGGGGAGCGCCTGGCGACCGCGCCAGCTGACTCGGGGACAATACACGAAGACGTCCCGCGGCCATTGTTCAGCGCCCGAATCCCTGTCCCAAAGTCTCGACAAAAGCTTCGCGACAAAGAGCCGTCTCGGCGCGCACCTGGCGGTATACCACCCTATCTAACCCGATAAGCCGCACATCTCCTTCGAACATTATTTTAACGTATTACCTTGCGAGATTTGGGCTTCCGTTTCCAACATCCGATCCGAATGCCTTATAATAGCGTGGTACATACATTTATTTTTAAGAAGCCTACTTTGGGTTACCATTGTCAGCAAAACGGATATAATAAATTATACTGCTAGTAAAAGCATTATGAATTCAGATAAGATGTTAAAAATCATTGATATTTGATCAACCTGATACCATAAATGTGTTTTTCAATAGGACATAAAATCTGTTATGCATTTGCAAAACGATGACTGCTATAAACCAGTTTAACGCACAATTAGACGAAACTATTTGCAACCCCTGCATTTTTGCATTCTATTTGTGTTAGGTTTGGCAGGATTCACTATTAGGGTGGGACTGACGGGTTTCTCAAACGGAACTTAACGGTCCTCGATGTCTGTTGAGTACGGTCTATGTCATCAATGCAGTTGTGGTAATTAGAAGGGTAAGACGCGGGGGTGTAAGGTCTTCGGGTCGCTGGCAGCCGCGTGGGCTGCTCAGCAGATGTCGGCACGCCAACTGACAGACAACCTGTCGCGCAACGGATCGTGACGCACCGCTGCTCACGCTGACCTGATCAGACCCTGATACGGGACTTGCGAACGTTTTTGATTTTTAATAAGCCACTGGTCCATGGACATGTACATTAAACAACGACCTTTCTGTTTACTATACGTTTGTATCGTGCACCGTTGCGTGTTCATGTATTATAGTGATTAACTAGCGCTAGGTGACATGCACGGTGCTCAGGAAGTGTAACGTCTGCAACGGACCTAAAGTTCATTCCTAGCCTGGATTCATTGACCTGCTAGTAACAAGCTAGTGAGCTTGAGTTACATTAATAGTGTAGGCACTTTTTTGTTTTAAATTATGACGCGCTCGCGTGTAGCGATATTGTTTTTCTGAAGGAATGGTCACGATGTACAGCGTATAAGGGCACGATAGAGTAAAGAAGGGTGCATGTAGGTGGGCACTGACCCGACGAAGGCGGCGTGGTTCGCGGAGGTGCGAGCGGAAGGGTCGCGCCAGGTGTCCTCACATCTGCCGTCTTAGCTGACGTCGTAGGTACACCCAAAGCGACTTTAAGTTTATACTGTATTGACTTGAGACGCTCCAATGACTAATGCCGTTAGGAATATGTTAAATATTATACAAATGTAGATTAATTTACACATTGCGATTGATTGAGCAATTCCTACCATTTGTGCAAAATTTAGGGTCGTAGTCGACAGCAAATAATATTGATTAGTCGCCTTGTGATCGAAGTTACATTTTCAAATCGCACAATAGAGTCCCTCCTTCGTAGCAAAATGCAGCTGCGCCCTTAGCTAGACGACTTAAGATGTAAATTACCATTATTCCCCAGCTATTGTCCCAGAGTAGGTACACACAAAGATGCAGACGGGGACGCAATGCACAAATCGGGCAGCTGTTCTCCTTCCTTATTCTCGACTATAACAAAAGAGTTCTGGTATTGTGCAAAATGTAACACGACTTTTTTTAACTTCGACGACGAAGGTCGAAACTTTTTTTTGCGTTACTTATATGTTATCTTGTTTGACTTTACTGGTTTTACTTCTAGATAGGTATGCTTGATCTTGGTCGATATGTAGGTTAAGTTATAAGATGTTAATAATGTACGCCTTATAGCGGATGGTCGGACTGAGATGCAAGGTGTCCGAGCCACCTGTCCGCACTCCGCGGCAATTATCTCGCAACAGATGTGCACGTTCTACCTGCGTTTGCGTCCTCACTTTGGACTATATTTCGATAAAAAGTTGTAAACAAGAAACCCGTTTTTAAAATCAACCTTATTAGAAGTCTGCCAGTATGTATGTTGTTAAGCTTGTATTCGAACAACATTCATTTTTTTTTTCAATAAAATTAATGTTTTCTGAGTCGATTGATAATTAAATTATTGTTACTCAACAGAGACCGAGTTTCTGCTTGTACCGCCATCGTTGATTGCTGCTGCGTGTATCACGGCGGCAGCGCGCGGGTTGCGTGTGCGCATGTCGGTGAGCGAGCTGTGTGCCCTGACGCGTACACCGTCTGCTGCCGCCGAGCTGGTGGCACGACACGTGGAGCGCGTGCTGGCCAGGGAGACGCAGCCGCAGGAGCCCCGCACCAGGCACCCGCACCCCTACAAACAAACAACTCCGGAACAGACGCAACTACCGAACACACCCACAGACGTGCAAGACGTACATTTCTAATATAGAAAGAAATATGTACATTACTTTGTATTTTTTGCAAACAGTTTATTCTGCATCCAAGGATCACAATACCTGTGAAGTAAATAGTACAAAAATCAACAACCAAAACCAAACGATCTCAGAGCAGTGTTTGTGAAAGTATGGATAGCATTGTTACGAACAGTTTTTACTTCGTGCACCTGGATTCACAAAAGAAGATCCCGTCGATAAGCAAAAAAAGGACCTTCATCTAAAAGAAGTGATGTCAATTCTTATACAATATCGATAAAAACTTATGTAGAAGAAATTATTGTTCATTGATCTCAAATTATTTATGTAAAATATTAACATTAGAGTAGATTAATGTTATTTATTGTAAAATAGATTCATTTATGCGAGTTGCTTAAGGTGTTTTTTCGTTCGGCCGAACGTTAATAGAAATATTTTGCCTTTTGATCTCCGTTCATCCCAAATGTTTATGAAAGACTGAAAATAATGAAATCACTTTTTTACAATAAACAAACGAACTCCACTTAGCAAATTGTGAAGTACTAGGACATGATCAAGCATAGCAAATCGAAGAAGAATAGAAATTAGATGTACATTCTGTATTTATAGTTTTGTGTGTCACTGTGTACTAACTAGTAAGATCTCATTTTGTAATAAATTTAGTCCCTCTTTGCGGGGGGAGGTGTGTTTAGTATTTGCTGATAATGAGTGAAAATGTTAAATGTTGTAATATTTATTTAGGTCGATGTTAAGTTTTAGTAAATTCTAGTCAAACGTTTTACACATTCCTGTTTTCGACCAAACTTAATATTTAGATGTATAGATTTAATTTGTATAAGTAAGTATTATTGTTTAAGTAATTAGAATGTTTTAGTTTGTTTGGCGAATCGTTACAGAAGGCGTTAGAATACTCATCACTGGGGCAGGAGAAGTTCCACAGTTAGTTAATGTATAGACAATTAAATTTCCTCGCTTGTAATTAGTGTGTAACTGTATTTATTGGTTGGCGGCGGGAGTAAGGGAGAAACTTGCATTTCCACCACATCGTAAGATAGAGCGCGGCTACGCGGCGCGCACTCGACGACCGGAGCGTTACGTTACGCAATGTTAATTATACTAATTGTAATAAATTAATGGGTGAGCTTTCAAGTTTCTCTATTTATTCCTTGTCGACTCGATGTAACTTTCACATAAGTTTAAAAAAAATGAGTGTTCGTGCAACCATTAAAATTAAGATCACTGTGAATTGAAATTAGGCAAGTAGCTTACGAATGTTTGAACTTGTAAGTGTGGAGTATAACTTACATATGTATTAACACGCTTACTGAGTATTTCGACATTTGTAGATACGTCTTTTGTCATTGTTGTTTAAATTAATTTATTGTTTATATTTTTACTTGGTTATGATAGCATTTGATCAGTGTATATATGCACCTAAACACAAAACATAATTCTATCGAGTCTACTTGAAGAGGCCAGGAGCTTATGGAGAAACAACGGACTATACATACCTACTTAGGCAAAATTGTATTCATGCTTGGCATGTTATCTCTTCATCATGACCACGTTCAACAGATTAATCAATTTTATTATAATTTCTACCTTAAAAATTTTAATTATGAGAAAGTTTTTGGTATACAGTCCCTTGTATAGCTATTGTTCATTTGTAGCTAAGGTTACGTTATAAACATTGATTGTGTTAGGTACGTATGATTATTATGCCTATTGTATAGATGTGTATGGTGCAGCCTAGTTTATGGGTTGGCCATATAAAATAATGTATAGTTTTAAAATAAAAACAAACCAGAAAAACATTTCTGCATTTTAATTTACCTAATGAACAAACATAGGTACGGTACCTACCTAAATGCCTTTGTATGTTCTGGGCCTCTACATCATTAGTATCAATGTGATGTTACTAGCTGAAAAGCTTATAATAGGTGGTTTTAATGGGCTTAGTAACTTAAGTCTTTTTCGGTAGAAAAGCTGTTACGTCTTGATACCGATTACTTTATCCTTGCATTCCAGCATCTTAAAGAAGTGAAAAATACCATTATTTATAACGAATGAAATCTTTCACCTAAAGCATTTTCTTTTAAGTATGTAATAGGTAACCAAAATAGATTCGAACTAGAAAGACTGCTACTTTAGTGAAAAAAAAAAAATCATTTGTTATTAATTGTTTATTTGAAAGTGGCTGATACCTAAAGAAATAAAGCAAATAAATGCTTATACAGTAGGTACCTAATTAAAAAATACGCAATTATTTATTAATGGCCGTCTTTGAAATAAAAGTATTATTAAATTGCGAATTATACAAAAGAAAAAAAATCATTTTTAGTGATAAGTATTTGACATTAACGGCCAGTTTCACAATTTCCGAACAGCCACTATTTACCGAATAAATTCAAAAATGGAACAGAATTTGTATGAAATTATCTACCAAATAAACTAACTGGAACTTATTCGTAGGTGGTGAACCGGGCCCTAAATATTATTTGGGATACAAATAGTTTATTCTCGTCTTTACCTGGAGCAGATCCCATGATTCAGAATATTTCTTCAGGCGTCCACGGCATGAAAAGCTCAACTTTCTAACTGTAGCGCAGAAAACTCCTTAATATCCACAGTATTTGGTCAAACTTCTTGTTTTATAGAGTATCGAAACAAAAGCAGATATGGATTTTATAGATGGCGCTACTGTTCACCCACGCTGTTATATTCTAAAAACCACGTGTTAGTTGGAACTAACGTTTTAGCTCCTCGCTTCAGCCATTTCAACAAGCTGAAACCAGTTGTTATACATTAAACTAACCGATACATTAAAAGCTTCCACGTAAATACTGTAAAGCTTTTCAGTTCGTGTAAAAATGCGTCACGGTGGCGCCCTCTTTATGGGATCACGAAAAGTATTATTAACGCTCCCGAGGGATAGCCAATGGTTTCGATGTTGTTCGGCTCGTCCGTTCTACTCGTATATATAGAATTTAGTTCAACACGTTGCCCAAAGAGAGCAGCAGTGACGAATTTGTTTATTTTTAACACTCGTCATAGGAGACTGTATTGATAATGTTCAACAAACATAAATATAGTGAATGTGAATTCGTCTGAGTTTATTTTTATCGCGTGATAGTTGATGTTTAGGAAAAAATATTTTGAATTGATATCGATGAAGACGTAACTTGATACCTTGGGATGTTTGTAAAAATATTCTTATAGGGGAGAAGTTTACGATGTCCGAATAGTCGCTATGTACTGAATAAATTAAAAACGGAACAGAATTTGTATGAAGTTATCTACCAAATAACTAACTGGAAGTTATTCGTAGATTGTGAAACAGGCCCTTGGAGTGGGAGATATTACTTTGTAACTCTTTAGTTAATCAACGTAATCTATCAATAGAGCAAAAGTTTGGCTCACAATTTGTTTATAAATGTTGTTAAGAAATATAATATTACTTCAAATAACTTTTTATTTCTTTGCGTCGTAACCTTTGTAATAATTATATTGTTTTAAAAGTTACCTATAGTTCAAACTAGACCTTTTTCTTCAACGAGGTCGTATCTTTATTTAGTTCTATGTTTTTACTAGCTGTGCCTGCGGCTTCGTTTGCGTGGATGTCGAAACATATAACAGTGTATTTTTTAGTGCGAAGCGCTATTGGAGTAGGTATCCAGATACTTTTGATACTCAAAAACGACTTTTCTACAATTTTATTATAATGTAGGTATCGATTACTTGTACCCTCTATAATTCTGAAGTTTCTGAAAGATATGCTGCCATAAAAAAGCTTATGATGACGATGATAAAGCATACTCGCAATAAAAGATTTTTTTCTACAAAAAGTTAATATTTGAAGAACTCGATGAAGGGCGAATCTCATCAATATGTTACCGATATCAATAAACTACACAATTTCATGCAATTTTTGATCCAATAAATGAAGTAGCACCGCCTCGACTATTTTGTTTTTCCAATTCCCACGTTCAAGATAGCTACACCCCTGCAAACACTTTATCGTTATAGAAATCATACAGCTTTTGCCCAGTAGTGGTATTTGAAACATCATATAAAGGAAAATAAATAGATTTATTAAGATATCTAGATTGCTGTCTTTGCGAAATATAAATCTGAAGGATTGGTAGAAAGGATTAGTAATAACAATAACTGTGTTTATACGCAGTGTTTCCCGCCTTTGTACGTACACAGGTGCGACGATTTACCTGATACTTGATCCCGTTTATGTACATACGTAGGTTTATCTACAAATTTCCAATTTACACTCGAAAGTCCGATACGACACCGAGTGGCGAGCAAACAAGGAGTGTGCCGTGAGGGCAGTGGGGGGAGAGACCTCGGCAAACCCAGGCGTTTGTACGAAAAACCCAGGCGAGCGCTTGGGGCGTTTCGGGGCAAACACGCCGTCTCCCGGGAGCCGCTCATTAGTTGTTCAAACACGCCGGCGGCCACTTTGACAAGCAGCGCGGCAGGACCTGCTCCGTCCCGGCAAGGACAGATCTTCCCCTTCACTGATCTAACGCTAACTATAAAGAGCTATCGGGAGTGCAGATAGTAAATACGCGGTTTGTTTTATTAGACAAACGACGGATCTTTGCATTGGCGTTTACGTAAATCTGCCAGAATTAACTAACTGTTTCATGTGGAGAGGTTTTCATGTATTGCCGTTTGAGATTATAACATCTACATATATCGTTATGTAGGTATGTAATACGGTGTCTACTATTTCCATGCCCTAAGATCCAAAAATAAATGCTGATTTCCTTACCGGTAATCACGTTCGCAATTACTAGTGATTTTCTCATCATGTCTTAAGGTAGTAAACAAGTACATTCGTCACATGATCTTTGTTAATGGCGGCGTCAGCTCGCAATCATGGCGATGGGTGAGGCTCATCAATCACGGGCTCAGGTGCACTACAACCCCGTCCCCCGCGCGTTTCACCCTCCTCTCCGGACCCTGCTCTCGTCTGCACTGCAGTCAAAGGCCATGCTCAGAGTCTTCAATTATAGCTTTCGTGACTACAGAATTACCTCATGTGTGGTAAAAGTTTGTCCCATAAGTTGCAGGTTGAAGGGTCTTCTCATAGAGAAAATATTCATACAGTAAAATAGCCGCATATTTCCTTTACGGGTTTACAGAAGTGCTTTCATGTTCAGATCTTCACTTACGTAAAGTAGTCATCCTTCGCACTGTTAAACAGTAGGAATGGACAAATGATTGAACATACGGGATTTTTGATCCTGACTTTGTAGCTAGGTACTTATAAGGATGTTCAGTAATTTTGGCTGGGTTAAACTTTTAACTAAGCTTGGTTAACATAAACATTGATCATTAGACCTATTTTATTGACAGTAGGTATATGAAAAAATATTTTTAAAAACTTCAGGATCGTGTTTTCGCAAAATAAATAACATCAATGACGTTTCCCAAATAAAGCTAATGTAATTTGGGTCGTTATCTTAAAATTTCTAAAGTTTCGATCATTAATATTAGTTACAGTATTTTGTAGTTGAAATAGTTTTTGATGCGACGGCTCGGTTGTTTTATTGTTTACCTTTTGGAGTTCCACAGAATTTTACTGTGAGGCCTACGAGTATGTGATGGACATCACATATTTATCTGTTTGCGATATACTCAAAATTAACTTTTTTGATAAGAGTTCACCAGTAGATGGGAAGGTTTAGACATTATATTAGAGCTGGTGTTAGTAGCTCCTAGAAATGCCCTTGTTCTTAGTTTTTTTTTCTGAATTAACATAATTATTTACCTCAATACAAAAGACGTTATTCTACGTTTAAGTTAATTCTTTGAGTCCTTTATTATCCAAAGTCTAATCAGCTGCAAGAGAAATACAACTGTTTCAAAAAACCTAAGGCATACCTGTGGCTTGCCAGTAAAACAGCCATATTTCAGCAACGAAAATGTTAATTAAAAATATGTACAAGTCTAGTACAGGGACAGTCGCGATGCAGCTCGGCATGTGGCCGGGAGGGCGCAAATCGAATTAACCGAGGGTAAGTGGAGAATGACGCACGCACACCGCCCATAGCCGACGCATTATCAGATTAGATGCCGCGGCCTGAGACTGCGAGCTGACGGCGACAGGCGTCCGCAAATACATGCAATGTTTTGCTAAGGCTGTTTGTCTTAAACTGATTTGGTGTGTCAAGGTCGAAATTGTATTTGCATTGTACACTTAGTTTTGGGATTATGATTTTGAATTTAATTGCGTTCAGTTTAAATAATGAGGCTGTTATTGACATGACGCGTCAACAGTTTATCATTGATTTTTTGCCGTTTCAAAAATGGGTTAATATCTTTTTTGACACAAAAAAGGATTCCTTTAGGATCACAAATTGATAATTATATTGATAAGTTAATAAAGCAGGCTAAACTCGTGTGTTTTCTTACAAACAATCATGTAATATAAAATAACGCAAAAATACCGAATTTAAATAAATAAAGTGGACGTATGTAATGTCTACGTATCAAGCTTGATATGTACTGTGTTTGTTGCAACTTTTGAAAAGCTACGCTGAACACATTTTTGAGAAAATGTACGAACGAGAAGACAAAAACAACGAAAAAAGCACATTCGTCGACAGCAAACGAGAAAAACTAAGCGGCAGTTGTTGTTTGATTGCAGGTTGCTAAGTGATCACATATATTACCGCGGAGACTTGTTGTTTTTCATCCCGCGAGACGCGACAAGCGCAGAATACCCACCATTTGCGTTACCCCTGTCTACGCACTTTGGTTTCTGTAATGATAAAGTGTTACTGGAGCGTGGCTTTCTTGAACGTGGAAATTGAACAAATAAACAAAAATGTCGTAGTGATAGCTACTCAATTTATTGACTTCAAAATTGCATGGAATTGTGTTGTTTATAGAGGTTGTTAGTTTATTGATGGGATCTGTCCTTCATTTAGTTCTTAATTTATTAACTTTTTACTGATATCACAAGTATAACTCATCATAGTCATCGTCAGCCTTTTTATTGTCCCTCTGTAGGAAAATCAGAGTTTAATATCCAGTAAGTTTTTCTTCACCTTTTATGAGTCTTTGGTGTCCAAAATAAACTTCGAAATTTTTGATTGGGACGTGTCTGACCGAGAATCGAACTCGCACACTCTTACTAGAGAGGCTGGTGCTTCCACCACTACCACTGTATACTAAATAGGCTTTAATTCAAGGCCAATACTTGGGGAAGGTAATTAAAAATGAATTAGTTATATGTTTACTTTACTTACAAACAACTCGGAGTTATACATTTTATAAAGGGCTTTCTAGAGATGAATATAAATCTTTATTAAAAAAGTTAAGTTGAAACACTTCATTGATTTATTTCTGCATATCCGAAATAATTTAAGAAACATTATTTAGATAATCGGATAATGTGGTTGAGCCTACTTACGTCGTGTTTAGCTGTAAGAGAGAGAAAAAATACATGTGTATGATCAACACAAATAACATTACAAACAATAATCACCAAGTACCAAACCTAAGCAGAAAAAGAAATAAAAAAAATGGTAGCAACAGTGTAATTAATATAAATAATAAATAAGGTAGCGGGCTGTGTGTCGCGGAGCCGCGCGGCCGCGTGCGCCGTCCCCAAGGACCTGACTCGCTGTAATTTCAATATTGTGAATATTATACGCGTCATTTTCTCACACGATCCCTTGCATTTGTAAGCCCACCCGCCGGGCTTAGTGTGTATGTAGGAACGTGTAGATATAGAATATATGAGACAGTTTTTTTATCGAAATTTTTAAATTGTATATAACCATAATTATAGTATTTGAGATCAAGAAACTGGCGTGATTTCTTGTTAGATCTATTTACCCGACTGCCAAGAGAGGTTACGATTTTCGCGTTTGTCTTTTATATGTGTAGGCATGTAGGTATGTAATATCCTTTATTAACTCATATCGTCGAATCAGCCGAAGGGATAACGATACACAGGGTATTTTTAATAAGAATCAGAGACAATCGTAGTTCGAGGACTGTTCTATGAAACACTTGCTAATATAGCTAGGGGTCCCTCAACTGCGATTGTTCCACTTGTTTCTGCCTGTTCAGTTCGTAAGTTGAAATTCTTTTTATTTTTAACTTGCCATTGATATGAATAGAAAGCTCTGCAATATCTGAATAAACCCAGAATGGTGATTAAGCGGGTATAGGAAAGTGATTCAGTTCCAATTTTCTACAGGAAATAATGAATGTCATGATAAATCCCTAATTTTTGCTTAGAAAGTTTAATTAAGATGAAGCTACATTAAGCAACCGATACTTAGCTCGAATTTAAAGTGCTTCGATGTGTGTTTAATTACTATTTTATAGTTCGGTCTGCCCATACTAATTTATTAAAAGACTTCTTCCACTTACCACATATCATGCGATAGAAGTTAATTAGGTATATGATTCCAAGTTACTGATTTTAGAATTGTCATGACTATGTTTTGTGTAAGTTACCATTAAAAAAAAACATATAATTGATGAACTTGAATCGAAATCGAAAAATGCTTACTTTAGGAGCATTCGAAAAAAAAGAAATAAGCTTCTTATGTGCCAGTTTCAAAGCATTCTCTTTTCAAATATTTTGCCTATAAAAGAGGTAAATTAAAATCGTAAAAGGTAAAAAGGTCACATTAGCATTTCGTGTCTTTACTTATTCAGCGCCACCGTCGTAGACTCGCTCGCTCGGATCTTAGGACGCGGGGAGTTCCCTTAAAGAACTTTATCAGTTATCGAGTTATCCCTCAGGAACCGAAACTAAATGAAATGATTCCGTTTTATTACGCTATCCAGTTCCAGATTTATATCGTTGGATTTATATATGTAGTTTGTTTTTTGGACTGTCGATGAAAGGTTATATAAATGTGTATTTGTTTCATTGTGATTGTTTATGCAATAATCAACTTTTGCAAATTCGTTTAATTTTCGATTATCCTGTAGTAATTTACTTAAGTAGAGTACCTATGTATAATATATCGTCGATCACTGTTGTCATAACCACCCAGAACTGTATTGAAAATAGTTACTTCTACAAAAATAAACTTAATAATTAATAACATGCAGAAAATATGCGGAACTTTCTAAGATTTAATATATTTTTAAAACTAAAATTTACATTTTTAAATGCGTTTATTTTTTGCAGGGCATTAATTAGGTATTGACAATTATGCTTTGTTACTTTTTTTATTAATTAGCTAAATATTATTCCATGAAACAAAGTTGCAGATTAAATACCTACAGTCATTCGTTAAGTAGGTACCTACCTGGATCGTTAATTACAACTTTTTTATTTTCCTCAATGACAAAGGAACTGTCGGCGAAAAGAAAAGTAGACAAGTGTCGTGACACGCACCCCCGAGTCACGGTGCGGAGAGGGGGTACGGCGCCGACCAATCGGGTGGCTGCTCTGCGTCGCTGGCATCGACCATTGGCCGGCCGCCGGGGGTGCGCGCCCCGCCCCGTCCTCGAGGATCGTCCTTATTGAATTAGGCTTATCATTCGATTTCAAGTGGGGCGAGCGCGCGGTCCTCCGCGTCGGCAAAAACTATCGTTGGGATCCGATACCATCTGTAATCGGCATAATTCGATATAGTCGCGGCTCATCCAATTATGCGGCTGTGAGCCTTCGCGTGGCTCCCTCCGACACAAGACGCACGCGCCCCGCGCGGCGCGGCGCTTTCGCACCACTATACTGTTATTTTACGCAAAATTTTAATTCCGGGTATTGTTGGAGCACATGTCAGGGTGTTTGGGTAGATAGCCGGTGTTGTTGCTGAACGCCATGGAGTACGGATACCTGAGCGGCGCTGGCGGCGGCTTCGAAGGAGGATGTTTGGGCTCGGGCGGCGGCGAGCTGTCCTGGGGCGAGCTTGCTTCTTGCGGCCAGATGTCTCAGGCGGCCTACCGATACCAAGGCATGCGCTACCAGCCTCCACCGCCACAGTGTGCGCGCCCGCAGGATGCTGCCATGAGAAACCATCACATTTTCCCGCCATCTATGAATTTACAACGTAAGTACTTAAAAAAGTTTGACCGTCGGCATCATTCTCGCTACGTTTGCTTGATTTTTTATTATAACCCCTATCATGTTCGTAAAATGCTGCGTTTTATTCTTCATATTTGAGCGATGATCGGTACTTAAATACGTAACCGTTGAAGAAACATGAAGAAATCTGCGCGAACATATTTTCGTAGCGCTACACGGTTACGACTCCGTAAAACTTACGTAGCGGTTACGGCTACGACGCGGCGGGCGTAGTTCTGAATCTTAAGACTATTAAAGTTATTTGGCTTAAAGCTACATATTTTTATATTTAATTGAACTGATTTGTACAAATTATTTCATGGGTTCTGCAAATATTATGTTATATCATAAAAAAAAAATGAAAAAGCATGAAGTAAACAAAACATTCAGGAATAAGTATAATTAATTATGCACTTATTGAAAACGATTTCATCTTTATAACTTTGTGAATGTAGACCATTTTTAGTTCCATTTAAAAACAAAAAAATGTTTGTTGTGTATAAATTAGGTACAGTTTATTTCTTTAAGGTTATAAAATAATGGTACAATAGGTAATTACACCAGCCAGTTATGTGTTGTTAGTTAAATTCACAAGGGAAAAAGTGGAAAAACAGATCTTTTTGTGCTTATGTTAACCTGAAATGAATAGAAACATATGTATGTTTGTATTTTATATTTTGTTACATGGGTATGCCTTTTTTTGAAACATGAAACCGTTTCTCGTACAAGGAACTAACTGGTTGTCGTGTTAGTAGAAGTCAAAGAGTATTACCTAAGTAAGTACTTTCTTAATTCGCCAACGATGTTGAAAACAAAGTTTGTCAAAATAAGCATGTTTGTTTTTGAGTAGGATATCTTCAAATTACCTATCCGTTCCGCCGTGGGGTGTAGCTGAAGAAAATGTCAGTCTTTTACTGACTAAAACCCAGTTTCTTTCTGCACTCTTTTGTGTGCCAGGGTCGCGGTAACTCTAGCGAACAATTCCGCAGCCCCAGCAGAAATAAGCATGATTAAATTTAAAAAATAGTTTTAAATATCCGCAACAAAGCAGACCAGCATCTATTGGAGATAGACAGTTAAAGAAATATCTATTTCAATTCATATTTCCCGACTCAATCTACAAACAGCGAAGCTGCAGCGGTAGCAGATTTTTATGTCCAGCCAGTGATCACTTTTTGGCTTGTTCCGCTGTTCCCGCTAAAGGAATCAGCCAGTTGCGCAGGACATGTCATAATGTACAAGTATTTGCGCAGAAACAGGTGCATTCTCTCTATTCCTTCACATTATAGCCTAATGTCGGCAAACTGATACGATCGGATCCAACTTCTAGATTCATGGCTGCTTTTGTGAAAGTTTCTTAGTACCCAGCCACTTCCGCGGCTCGGAAATCAAACCCGAGACCCTGTGCTCAGTGCCGGTGCTGCGGGCTATTCGCAAGAGTAACCATGGACCTGGCACCTCCAGAAGGAACATAGTGGGTTTTTGGCATTAAGAGCCTGAAACTCCCTCCAGCTGCACCCTCAGCGGGAGGATTTGTTTGACGATATCCCACCAGAAAAAAGACCTCGTGTTCAGACTAACTAGGCTTATAGCGTATATAAACGCGTAGACTTAAATTGGGAGATTCTCCTATGCGGTTAGAAAGAAAAAAGAGAAGATAATTATGAAGAAGCACACAGCATATCTCCTCATTGTGGGGTTACAAATATCAACCTGAAATTCATGCCGATACCATACACTTGTTGCGAAGAAGATTACTATAAGTACTTCTTCTTTATTGGAATTCATAAAACTTGCGACTAAAATGCGTTCTAAAATAAGGGATAAAACGCATAAATTGAGATTTTTTGCTCCTCTGTGTTTGCCAAAAAAATGTAATTCACCGTCAAAACCAGTAAGTTGGTGAGACCTGGTTAATAATTCACGACATAGTGTTTACCAATACATTAAATGACCTCTGTTTTGATTATTATGCTCTGTGGTCAATTGTACACTGCAGTTACTGAGTTTAGGATACTGGCTTTTTTAAACAAGCGTTTTGGACAGAACTAGCAGTCGATAGTTTTATTGATCGTTAATTATGTAAATTATATTGATGATTTTTAGACTTTAGGTATAGTCCAGGTTTCCTTTCCTCTCTCAATTTAATAGTACTCCTAGATATTAATTAGGGTTCCTTTGATACTGATATTGTTTATATTTTTATTCGTATGATCAGTCTTCACTCTTCGGTAATTTGTGGTAATTTGTGTGTGTAAAATCTTTAAATCAATGTACAGACCCCAGCACACCAAGCTACCTCAATCTGTCAAATTTACATAATGGATTTTCAACTATATCACAATTCTGGAAGGTAAAATTTGACAGCTTTGGGTAGACAGAGTCTGTACATTAAAAAATAATTATGAGGTGTATGCAGGTTAAATAACTACTTACCGTTCAGTTATTATTTTGCAGTCAAATATTGTGACTATACCTGTGAGATAATATTCTTCTGTGTAAACATTTGAGTGATAAAATACATTAGGTATTAAATACTTGACCTGATTAAAGCTTGAAATTGATTTATCAGACAGGGTATAAGCATTTTAGTGATCATATTTAAATCTGCTGGATTGGTAAGTTGTTAAGCAAAATGTACATGTTTAAGCAAAATTCACAAAGCACTTGTAGTCTTAGTCGAAGATTTTAAATGAGTTAAAGTGTACACGTAATTATCAGATTTAGAGACTATTATTTTATTTGTGTTACATTAAGGCCTAGCAAATCCATTCAAGAATAATAATACACTTAAAGCCGAGCTTGTTCGTTAGACATTAAACCTTGGCACAGTTTAATAAAGTCTAGCATCCAACATCCAGACTATGAGCAAATGAATTACAAATGAAAAATGCATGCAAACGGAATCAGTGGTTCTCACGTTATAAGTGCAGCAACGGACAGCCAGACGGAGAGAACTTGCATTCCGTAATACGTAAGGATGCTTTCCGAAATACAATTAAATTCATAATTAATTGAAGAATGTTGTGGAATATGAGATGCGGAACCCAGTTATGAATCTTGTTAGCCTGTACAGTAGTACATTTGGTTAGAGTTATAGACTTTGCTGATTTGGTTCGCTTTACACGCGATGTTTATAAAATTAAATGTATGGACTTGTTACTTCAGGAAATTCTTCTTTACGCCAGTACATACAACTCATATAGGGTTTAAAGAAAGCAACCATTTCTCTTTGACATTTTTTCCAAGAAAAAGTGAAGGAAACTACTGTTTAACAAATTAAATTAAACATTAACTCTCAAGATTTGAATGGAACATGCATAACTCTAATTTGATTTAAATTATTTTTAAATGTACTGTTGGGAATTGGAGAATCCATAATAGTACATTAAAAGCATGTTTGCGGCATATTTGAGTTAAGATTTTCTTTGACTTGAAAGCTCCTCACTACTGAACGTTAGCAAGAGCTTAAATATCTGAAGATCATTTAAACAATGGCAAACAATGGCGAAACCTCCTTCGACAGTTATGTTCATTTATTTATTTATTAAACAGAACGGCCGATGCCAATTAAACTATCTACTTAATATTTAAACTACTTACTTATTTTAACTCAGTAATGCATTCTTCTCACAAAAATTCAAACATTCTAATATTATCATCTTCCATTCATCTCCAAACATATCAAGAACTGCGTTTGAGTTCAGGAAAGCGTTAATGGTAGCTTCTGTTCGAAAAATAGGCGACTTGGAATATAACGGAAACATGGGACCGTCAGTAGATGATGTCTTCTGCCACGATAATTGTCCGGGACGAAGCATTTATTTGTTTTCAATATTAACCATATTACTGGAACACAGAAGATTATTCTTTAATTAAAACAGATGTATTAACGAATATTATAATCACAAGCAAAAAATATTTCAAAACGATTAGCGATGTTACAATAGTCAATTCCATTATTAACTTTAGGTGTTACAATAAACGTCTTAAATTATTTTAATTATAGGAGAAGGTTACACATTGATCAAACGATAGAAAGACCAGAACATTTAAAAGAGCACGATGTTATGTGATAGAAGCAAAAGGTATAGTATCTTAACCAACGTTATCAATTAGAAAGGTCTCAGATCAGTAATATAATTTTGGAATCCATACTAAATTATTGAATTGTTTTCTGTTTTCGCTCCATCGATTTCGCACGCGATACACAGGGCATACGAAATTTGGAGCTGTTTCAGAGATATACAAGAATTGCCTGTTTAAAGGTATAATAATTAGATAGCTGTCTCATCGTCTGTTCGCTTGTTACAATAAGTTGAAACAGAAATGTATAATGTAACATTTTAATTACAGACATGATGTGTTAGTAGGTATAACAATCGGAGACTACACAAGAAACACTCGAATTGTTTCAAAGATAAACTTTCTATTACTATCATTTTGTAGAATGTCACGGTAAAAGGCGAAATAAACTTTGGAAACCAAAGCGGAAAAAGGTGGAAAACCTTTCTTAAACTTTATCTTTATTGCTTTTACTCTTAGTAATACCAAAGTGAAACCGTTTTCATTTGGTGCACAAGTGGCGGGACGGGAGGTTGCGACGACGCCGACGTCGGTCACGAAACAAAGACTAGTGCACAGGGTGGGGCGGGCTCGGCGTGGGGAGGCTCCTCGCCGCGTGAGCGATTGCGTCCCTAATTGGCAGCGGCGTCCGCGAGAATCTTAAGGGGAGGACAGCGAAGCTGGAGCGAGTCTTCTCTGCATCTTGCGGCTTGAGGCTCTGCGTGGACCTGTCCCCCTCCCCGCAACGCCGCGCCCCTACGACGCCCACGCAACACAATAACTTACCTCGCGCGGCAACTCTCACGTAATCTCGAGTAACTTCGGATTATACCCGTTAATCACTCTGAAATTAATTACAAGTTTGTGTATTAATTGTAGTACAATTACAAGAATTACGGAGTTAAGATTACGCTGATTCCATTTGTATTTTGTGTAGACTTATTATATGAAAATATCCCTATATATATAATAGGCTTATCTTTTATTGTAATATATACTTATTGACATAATTTAAAGTTCAAAGGTTTGACTAGTTACTTTCTATTTCAAACCTCTTTTTTCTAATGTCATCTCAGCCATGGCCATGTACCTATTATAGATTGAGGATTAAAAAAAAGCTTTAGAATGTTACTCGAATGTTACTTCTTTTTATAAAAAAAAGCGCTAGAGACAGAAGTAGAATACGACAATTCAGTTCACAGTTAGATTTTTTGCGAGCAATTTTATTTATTTTGCCTGAGAAAGTTAAAAAGATTAAGACAAGAAATCTCATACATTTTATAACTTTAAACTTAACTTACATCACAACGACTCACCGAAGTGAAGGTACTAAGCGATGTCTTTTAAAAATCTGCGATTCAGAATATTTTCACGTAAAGCAAACATTTTATGTGTTCGTCCCACGTCCACAAAACTGAGCATTGTGGAGGGAAAACAGGTCGGTATCCTAACTCGATATCGCCATTTCTATTCTCATGTCGCCTTTGTATGCAAGTGGACGGGTTAATTCGATTTGGTGCGAGGACCGAGGGCAATATTTTATCGTATCATGTGATCTATTCTGTCCCAGTATAGTATAGTATAGTAGAGTGGGTCATAAAAAAGGCAATATCTCACAGTTGAGCTGAGCCGGAGCCGCGATCGTAACTTCTACAATGTTACTGCGCCACACTCGACGAGGGAGCTGACTTTTATATTTAGAAAAGAAATTATTGTTTTCTTGCAAATGTGAATATGTTAAAGCTATACCTACAAACATTTGTCAGCACAACACTTGCTATTGTTTGAGTACTACCAAGTCGTTGAACTGGTTTCGTATATGTTTTGCTTCTCGCATTATGCGTATAAATTCAAAATGGAGCCTATTTACATTTTTTTTATGTGAGTCTTGTTATCAAAAAGAAAGGATTCTCTTAAATAACAAATATAATTTACCAATGTTAAATCCCATTACAATTCTATGTGACGATAGGGAGCGCGTCTCGCCCCGCGCAATTTTATTTAGCTCCACGCAAAAGTGTTTCCGTTTTACTGCTGCCATTACGCAAATTTACCCACATGTTTATTTGTAATATAAAATATATTGCTTTACATATTACACAGTATCTGTACTCATGTACACATAACTCTTATTCCATTTTATTACAGTCTCCAGGCAGGCTTCAGGATTTTTAGACTCATGTAACAAAATGAAAGTTTTAGTCTCAAGTGGCTGATATATGGAGGCGTGAAGGCATCAGGAAGCCGTGTAACACGGTCGCGGGGCAGTATTCATTAATCTAAGCCGTAACCCTTGCCGAGCGGGCGGGCTGCGGGGGCGAGCGCGGCGCACGGGGGGCGGTGGCGCAATATGCCGCGATGACGCGCCGACATCGCCTGCATTATGGATGTTGGCGAACTTTTCGCGTGACGCGAGAAAAATGAACCACGGCTCACATAGAGATGGATCGCGATATAATTCACTGGGTAAATCCCAACTCGAGGGATTATAGCTTTCATAAAAAAAGTATTCCAACATATTCCCACATTAACTGTGTTAGTTACTCTTGCCAGTTGCTGTGCCTTTTTATCATAACCCTCCACATTATCACCTACTTGACCATAAGCATCGACAAATACGAAGACTCTTTCCTGTGACTGAAACAATAATACAGGTCGAGGTTCGATCCAAACTCATGCAGAAAGTTGTAAGAATATATCAAAAACTAAGATTTCCACGTACAAATATGGTTCTAATAAAGTCCTTAGCGCCCTTCAAGCAGTCTCGCCGTTTTGTAATTAACAGGCGGAGTCTCGGGGGGCTGAGCTGGGAGCGGGGCCACGGATCATATCACCTGTGAATTAATCGCTGCGTGACGATTCATTAACGCCACGTGCTCGCACGCACCTAAGCCTCGTAACACCACGTGACTCGCTTGCTAATTGCCTTCATTAACCTACAATAATTTATGGATATTATCCAATGAAAGCCTGAATATTTTAGGCTAATAGTGCGACGAGTTTCATAAGTATTATAACAGAGGATTTTTAAGTTCGCAAAGGCGTACGTCCACGTTCCAACCATGAATATTAAAGAGAGGAAAGGTACAAAAATACTGCCACTCTGCAGGCTCCAGTAAAACATAACGTTCGCAATAACAATGAGCGGCCCTGCCTGACCCACGAACTGCAAACTCAAATTAAACATCTTATGAACAGAAACATCTTGCAAAGATCCTCTTCATTAGATCCCGCAAATTGCGCGGGGGGTGCGGGTCGCGGGGGCAGTGACACGAGCCTTCCCCCCTCGCCCCTCGCGACGCCCCGCAGCCTCTATTAATAATGCAAATGAGACCGCAGCTCGGCCAAGAAGCGAGTCTCGATTAATTCCGGTTCATTTGAGGTAATTGTCGCTGCGCGCGTGCGGTCTGCGGTCTGCTGAGCCGCACTCGCTGCCACAGCTAATGTCTGAGCCAGTTAGGGTTATGGTTTCATAGGATCATATTTTATGGTTACAGCCCATTCCATTGTTTGGTCAATAAAACGGACTCGGATGACAATCTGCCTATTGCTAAAAGATCTCATGAGAAACGCTGAAGAGAATATCACTTACACGATATTTGGATAATATTTATATTAATGTCTGTATTTATGCCCGTGAGCAAGAAACATAAAATCTTTGAAGTTAAGTTTTTGTTCATTTTGTTTATTTTGCAAGATGAACAACGCTCATAAAATAAAAGATCTTTTGACATTTTAATATGAACCAAAGTAAGTTACGATATCTTAGTTGCAATAAAACTTATCGACATTGAATTCAGTGTCCATATTTACTTTAATTTAAGTTGCACAAAGTTGCACGCGACGCTAAATAAAAAGGAGTCCATTGCCTCACGTAGCAGCGGGCTACGGCGTAGCGCTACAACGATCGATACTTATGCCACGCGACAACCTAACGCTACGAGTTTTTCTACGTTTTCGGCGTAGCTATTTACAGTGGTGGAAAATTTAGCGTATTATAGCAAGCCCATTAATTGTGATAAATAGTAATTTTGATATAATTTATTTCTAGTGAAAACTGTATCTAATATTAAGTGAAAATAAACCTACAAGCGATTGTTTTTAATATTTAATATAAAGCCGATATTATCGCTTAGCTACATAGTGTGTATAAGTAGCGAAATCAAACGAAAAATATATATCTTATTGTAAACTGCAGAAGTTGACTATGAAAGATATGATGAGTTTTCAGAAATTTCATTCGTATATGTACATATAATTTTATTCGCATCAGTTCAAAGTAAGTTTCTAATTTGCATGTAAAATTAATAAACACAGGTGTCTTTCTATCGCATATTTTCCCAGCCTAATGTGTAAATAGTAATTATGTTGTAATACTAAATAATTATTCTATTATGTATAATTAAACTTACGAATTTATTCGCGTCATTCCGCTAATCTGTGAATGGTTCAAGTATCTTGACCTGGCGATTACGTGACATTACATACTTTATTACATTAAATACCCAGTCTCCTTATAACAGGTATAAAACAACAAATAAGTGGCGAGTAAAGTCCCGGGAACAGTGCTAGCTATAACTATGTTGTAACA
Organism: Heliothis peltigera; assembly: GCA_958496145.1. Lineage (NCBI taxonomy): Eukaryota > Metazoa > Arthropoda > Insecta > Lepidoptera > Noctuidae > Heliothis > Heliothis peltigera. Next base: position 6,380,261 of record OY292327.1, read on the forward strand.
AACGTAGGTATTGAGAGGAGAGGGAGCGTCTCCGAGGGAGACACAAAAATGGCCGCCAAGCGTGCACCTTGCTCTTACTTACTTGTATTACTCATTAAATTACACACTATATGGATGATTCGTTTATTTTCGAAAGATTTGAAGATTGTAAATAAATATTAGGTAGGTATGTAATTGGACTTATTCTCACTCAGGTTGTTGGTTTGAAGGAAATAGTTTCTACAGCAAATTATACTTACAATTTGGATATAGATGCATTAAGATGATCTCAACAGAGGTTACTTTACGATGTGCTACTTTTTGATATATTGTGTGTACACTCCTTGCGAACACAAACAAACATTATTCCTATTAAACGTATTAATAAAAAAGCTGCGTCAAGAATGTTTTTTTCACTCTTTCTGTATAAAGAGGCTTTACAAAACTTACAAATTAAATATTTAACTTCATATTTAATGAGCATAGCTTTTGTTAATGTTTAAATAGGACTTGTATTTCAATGCGTTAAACACATTCTAGTTTTTTTCACAAATCTGGCTTCATAATAATCTGTATAACTTTATGATTATTTCACATGTTTGTATTTATTTATTGAAAAGTTGCATTTCTTCGAGAGTATATTCTATCTAAATTAAAATCTATATAATCTTCCACAGCCGGCCTCCCATACAAAGTGTACGGCGGTCACGAGGGCTCACTGACGGAGAAGCGCAAACAGAGGAGAATAAGGACCACCTTCACGTCAGCTCAGCTCAAGGAGCTGGAGCGAGCCTTCCAGGAGACGCACTATCCTGACATCTACACACGAGAGGAGATCGCCATGAAAATAGACCTTACTGAAGCCAGGGTGCAGGTTGGTGAACAAATTTTATGTGATAATTTACAGCGGCGACTTCCTGAACATCAAAATACATTCAGTAGTTTCTACGTGAAAAAGTAAGAAACATCCTTACATCCTCACAAACTTTCACATTTATAATGTTAGGTAGTAGGATTTACAAATTTTTGAATGCAATAGCCTTATTGTACGCTCATGATTAATCTACATTACCTACTATCAGTGCAAGAATATCCGAGTTAGTGAGTATGGTCCTCCTACCTTGAAACAGTTTTTTTAACGTATTCTAATGAAAAGTTAAATTTTTGTACAACAAATTATTTGTGAATGGTATAAAATAGAAAATATTACACTCATTACTCCTGTCCACTGAATCGAGTCTTAATTCTGTGAAAAACTAAATCGATTTTAAGAAAGTTTTCGCAGAACGATTTTCTTATTAGGTAACTGAAATCCTCAGTGGTGAAAAAAAAAAAATATTTTGCATTTATGGCCTTAAAAACTAGTCTGTTTAATGGTAAATTTGGAAAGGTAATATTACTAATGAACTATCATTAAAAAATAAGAAAAATACGAGGGAGTATATGTAGGTATGATTCAGCATTCGGTGAAACCAAAATGAATATAATATAAAACATACGGATTTAGGCAGATTATTGCTAAAGGCACGGTAGGCTTGAAAAAATAAAATGGTTTCCCGCGCCGTCCGTCACATTTCCACAGTCCAATTAGCGTCCAGTAATTCGAGTGCGGCTGACGGGCGGTGCCTACGAAAAAAAGCGAACAGACATCGTGCGGTTGCTCTAGTTAATTTCATAATAAGCGCTCATTTTTATGTGAGCCAGATCTGCGACGTGTGCTGCTTCTGAATGTTTAATGCAATTCAGAATCGGGAGAGTGCTGCGCCGTCTTATAGTTATCTGATCACGTATAACGCGCGGTGACTCGCGACCTGATCACGTATTCCGGGATATGACGCCCTCGGCGCAACCGACACTCTTATTGTGCCCAACGACACGAACCTATATGATGTTTCATTCATTTCCATGAAACTTGTTTTTGTATTTTCGATTCGTTTGCCACTGTGTTAACAACATAGAATATAGTAGGTATATTTCAGTATATAGGCTCTGTGTAATGGATAAACAATCGCGTTGTTGTATACATAAGCGGGTGGCACCCTCCCGCGGCAACGAGCGCTCATTACGTTAAAAAGTGTATTGGAATGGTGGGGTGCCGCCATAAATATTGCGGGCGGTCGCGTAACTCAAGCGCGCGCGACTCCTGATAATTAAAACTCGCCTGGAAAATACGAATTCACATATTACAATTAAAACCGGATAACTGCAACGAGCGGGTTGTTTTTCGGTAAATAAACAAATATCAATTTAATGCTGCACCGTATTTTATATCTATAATTAAGCAGTGGCGTGTTTTAAATTATGAATATAAATTAATTTTGTTTGGTAGCAGTATTATGAGTATTTATAGTTTAGTTTAAAGTTTAATTTGAAACAAAAGATGTTGAATTATGCGAGATAAATGTAATTAAGGGTACCAACAATCACGGAAACCGTGGTCAGGCATAAATTTACATAAAAAAAATATGCACGTCAAGAGCGGCGTGTCCTAATTCAACACGCGGCTCCTACCCAAATTCATCAGAGGCAGTTCGCAAACAGTGCTCGTGGGCGAAAGCGTTAAGCAAACGCACAATTCGCCATAAGCCCCCGTCCGGTGTTAAACAAAAAGTCGGCCAACTGTTCTGTTAGAGCAAAAGGAATCACTTGAAAAATGACCAGCTGCTTTTTAATACACAGCGTATTTTTTCTGTGCCAACGTTGTCATAGGGATAGGGCAATTTAATCCATCAAGCGGTGTTGCACGGTGGCGTCCGAGTCAATAAATTCTATATTATCACAGACGATTTTGGTTTTATTGTTATCCCCGTGCGGCGCGAGAGATTAGTTCGAGTTGAGACAAGGGATTGTGTTTACTGTTCATGTTTCGTTAATGAACACATTGGCTATCACATACCCTGTTCTATCCATAACCCGACACGTCAATAATAACAAAAATATCACGATTAAAATTGCAAACCTCATAAAATTAGGATTTTTCAGTAGTTCCTTATATTTTGCTCGATTATTTTGTTACATCCCTAAACTATTTCATTATGATACAGGTACCCACGCTGAGTAGAAACCGTTAGGACCAGCAATCACATAATAACAAAACACGGCTCATTCTAGACATTCTCTAGACATCCTAAGTCAGATTGCAAGCATCATTGTTATTACAAGTCCGGTGGTCACCTGACACGTGACAGGGGCTCGCCCTGGCCCGTGAGGCAGCAATAAAGATTGACATGCAACCCGCCGGGATCCGCCAACAAAATGTCAATCCGGCTCTCGATCTAAGATCTTGCGCCTGCAGTCCATGGGGACTGGCGGGACTGATGCACCGTCTGCCATAGCTTTCTCGTAATTAGTTTTACGTCTTTGTGGGGACTTGGAGAGAGGCGTTCAATTTTAAGATTGAAAGTTATGCAGTGGAAACTTGTTTTTATAATTGTAATGTTAGAACATTCGAATGTCTAGCTTATAATTATGTTTTGACTTTTTCTAAATCTTGGCATTGCATTATATTTATTGCAGTCATTATTTATGTGTAATAAAAAAAGACCTTCTCAGAATATTGTTTTAAATCACACGATACTGTCTCAAAGACTTTGAGTTCGTCCAAGGGCGTCTAAAATCAGTAGTTGTTATTTCAACACAGATTCGCATTGGGATCGGTTTCGGGCAGATTGTGACCCTGCGAGTGCGCAGGTGTGACACGCGCGCGTCACGTGACCAGCACGCGCCGCCTCTCGCCCGCCGCTCGCCTGATTAGATACACTTGCCACAAATGTTTGTCGCTCGCTGCACTTCAAATGGGGAATAAAACTGCCATTGTCTACTGCAATTGAGTTTTATGGGCCGACAGAACCATAATAATATTATTATCGGTTAAGGAAGGAAAATTATTATCTAGTGTTGAGAGTATGCGTTAGTTGGTACTTGTGTATGACTGGTTGAAAAATAGTTTGGTATGCATAATTGCAACACATTTTCGAATTTTAGTATTCAACCTAAATCTGAGTACACAATATCATATTATTTTAAGTGGCGAGACTCTAAATGAAACAGGAACGTTAAGTAATGTTACGGTTTAGTGTTAACCCTTAGTTAATCGCGCTGATTGCCGTCGGTTCGGCTAACGATAAAAGCGGATTAAGTAATCACTTAGTGGCGGGACGCTTTTGTCTAGTGATTCCTGCTTCTATCAGTAGGGTGGCGCATAAACTTATGAGGTTTGATCCCATATCACCGCGGTATTATCTCTAGAACAAATTTCGTAGATTTTATTAGTTTCATAATACATTCATTAAACTAACAGAATCATTTTGATGATATTGAAAAAAAATGTACAGACGCCAGTACATCAAGCTAGTACAATCTGTCAATATTTCTTAATAGATTTTCAACTTTATCACTGAAGCATAATATGGTTTAAAGTTGATTGAGAAAAATTTACTGGTTCAGTAGCTTGATGCGTGTGTAATATTTTTTCCGTGGTATTTGTAGATAAATTGAGAAAGAAATTGGAAAATTACATATCCTTCAAATAGTTCAGTAAAATGAGCTTAACAATTATACATTGAGTCATAAAGCACAACAAGTTTATAAAGCGCTGAACAAGCGTATCAGATTACAATCATCAGAAGTATTGTCTCCATTAAGCTACATACGAGCCGTGACATTCGTTTGACATGGTACCAACGAGGGCAGATGAGAGACAAGCTCGGCAGTTTCCGTGGGAAGATCGGAGATGTTCGGGCGATTGCTCCGGCGCACCGTGTCGCCTCACTCCCATGGCTATGATGTGACGATAATCTGCCTTGCTTAATTGATTAACATCTCTCGTATTTTCACACGATTTGCAATATTAGGGATATGTTTTTAAATTCGGAATAGACAAATACCTATTTGTTAGAATTAATACTATTTCGTCGTCCATAAATTCAGTAAACATATTTCGACCCAAATATCTCAAAAAAAACTATACCTACCTTTTATCATAAATATTGAATACTAAAATGTTAATAGGACTTTATCTATGAGGAAAGGGCAATGTTTTACGACTAACTAAAATATGACTCCTGATTAGATTGGCTGACTACCTCCCAGCGAACAATAGTATTATTTCCACATAAAACACCATTCTTCTTCTTTAGCTATTCACGATAAATAAGTGTTGGAAATCCTAGCAAGCACTTAAAGCGATTAAAAAGTGCCTCGAGGTCGTAGGTATGGAGAGGAGCTACGGAGGGTGTGCTACGGGCTACGGAAAATGCTACGAAATACGTCATAAGCTATGATAATGATTTGTTTTCATAAGCAAACGTGATTCGTCTTGCTCGCCGAAAGTGTTTTTGTATTAAATTCTAAGTATTCCATCTATGGAATATCTGTTCAAATCGAAAGGGGACGATGCAAAATATTATTTGTATTGTAATCCATATAAAAATATTAATGGTTTCATTATACATCATTGCCAAAAATCAGGGTATCATTAAACTACATCCCACGAACACGCAAACGTGTGAAAGTAATTCTTTTCATAGTTCTCACATCAAACGTCCCAAAGGTATCGAAGTTTGCCCACTAACAATTACCGAAGCGTTTATACCAAGTTCAGATTGTACTAACGATGTACGCACAAAAATATTTTTGTCTCCGTCTAGCTTGTTCGGATTAGGTTCTTCTATCTCTGTCGTTGGTATGTCACCCTTTGGCCGGTTCGCGCAATTATTTTTCATTTAGCTCGCGACTTGTTGTAATGTCCTGAGGGAATCATGGGATCAAGTGCAACGATAGCGTCTCTATGGGATTGTTATACAATTCGAATAGCAGAAAATTGCTCTGTGAAACCCTATGTATGGAAATGTCTTGGGTATTGTAAATTAGGTTTTTCCCATGGTATGGGTGACAGAAATACAGGGTGATAGAACATTTAGCGTTTATTGTTTTTTTGTATGTTTGTTTCCCACGATGAAGTTTAATAATGAGTTCTTATGAAATGCTATGTAATAAAGAGTCAGCAAGTTTATTTGTAGAAAAACAGTCAGTATTAACTAATTGATTTTTATTACTGTAGATTGTACTTTACCTGTATTATGTACTGGCTTCCGCCAAAGGTGTCCCCCGCGTCTCGTAGGAACAACTCCGCGCATCCGGATAAAAATAACCCTATAGCTTTCCTCGATAAATGGGCTATCTAAGACTGAAATAATTTTCAAATCGCATCGGAACTTCCTGAGATTAGCGCGTTCATCCAAACAAACAAAATCTTCTGGTTTATAATATAAGTATAGATATAATACCTACTAATTGATATTTCTAAACGTCATGTAAAATGCATTGAATCCGAACAATATAAATCAGGGAACGCCTTTACCGACAGCAATATTTGGTATCAGATTTATGACATATCTTCGTATAAGTTAAGTCATTGCAATTCTAAACAGCAAGTTCATTGTTCCTGGATTCCGTCGCAAGTTCGGCAGGGGACATAGGCGGCTGTCACAAACTATCCGGCGTCGGGAATATATGGGCGTCATAACCGATGCGCCGTTGTCGTGTGTCGGAGGAATATGACCACATGGGGGACTCCTCGGGTTTTGTTTTCATATTTAGTATCGTATTCAGATAATATTTCGACAAAGACGTTTTTGGTTTTAGTTAATGTTTATTAGTACAAGTTACTTGCAGTATTGTGTGCATATTATTAGGTGGCATTTGGCATCAGTTAAATAATTTTCGAAATGACAAAGTTTAAATAATATTCGTTGGTGATTTCACAGTTATATGGCATACAACCTATTTACAATCAGTTTGAACAATATCTGAGAAAGTCTTAATTTCGCTAGTCCACATAATTTAATACCAAACTAATTAAAAATATTATCAACAGCGTTCTGAAAATGATCGCTGCCAGATTAGACTGCCTCTTCCAGAAACACTGGGTTGAGGCAGCCATAGGTTTAGATAAATAATAGTTTTTAATTTTAAAATTAATTTAATTTAAATTGCTGATATGGACCTTAGTCTGAGAATAAATACTTATTATTATTATCAAAATTAATGAGGAACTAAAATTGAGTATAAAAAGTTGGGTAAAAAGTATATAAAGTTGGGTATAAAACTATTCATGTTACTTTTAGCTAATGAGGGAATAGCAGGATCAATGAATTCAATGATACATTTCGTCCTCAACGCCCCACATTTGGCGGTGGCAATCACAAAAGTTACTAAGCTCACGAACCATTTAACAACGACAAAGGGACAAGTGACTCCATTGTCCGTGCATTAACTCTAGTTTATTCATTTTTTTTCTTGCCCCTTCCTCATAACATTTATCATTATAAAAATCGCAACTCATTTACCCTATTTATTTTATAGAGTGTCATCTTGTGTTATAATTTTAACGCACATGCCATGTAGTGTTGAGAGCTTCTGAATTTAAATAAAATTGATTTCTTTTTCTTCTTTTCAGCTAGTTATAGGTACTTCATTTAATTAATAATATTATTTTGTTCCAATTTTAACTTACAAGGATGACAAATTATTAACATTATTCTACAAAATAGGTGCTATCTGGTGCGACCTCTTTGCCAAAAACGTTTGTCATTTCGAGGGGCCATTTTGTCCCACAAATTATAATTTCTTGGATTCCCATAACGAGTTGAATACAATCTATAAAATAAATCAGTGGTCATACTTCAGGTTTAATTGCACTATCCTACATTTTATTTATATTCATTTTAGCCAAGTATTAGAAATATTCATGAAGTTCTATACCTTTGAAAATAACAGCAGTTTACGGCTAAGGTATGATGTGGCCTTCCAAGCACTGGCTACAAACGGCAAATATTGCAAGCACCAGTAGGGTACATTTAACGTATTGGTTTATACGTAATAATATTCTGGACTTTATAAGTTCAACAATTTATTTTAGACTGTGCAATATTGAATTGTATGGTTTGTTGTAGATGATAAATTCAAAGTTCAATCAACAAAGCAAATTCGGGAGACAGTCCTGACTAAACATCTGCCGATCGGTATCAGCTATTTGTCGTGTCGCGTGCCATGATCAAACTGATTACAACCATTGTCTCGCGGAAGCGGCCACTCGGACCAATCACGGTGATTCGTCAAAATCGATTCAAATCTGTTACATTTTTAATTGAAAAAGCCAGAGGGAGGCGATCGAATGGTTTAGGGAAGTCAGATATCAATTAGTTACGAATGATTAATTGTTTTGATGTTATCTCGGTTTATGATTTCGATATTGTGGACTGTAAAATATTTTTCCTTAGTTTAATTCTTATGTACCTAAGCGATATATTTTGCAAAGAAGTCGTGATGAGAAGTAATGATGAGATGATGAGTAAATCAATTTTATAACATCTGGTACATTTATTACTCATAATCCTCTTGCATTTATCCAAATTTTATTTGGGATTGGTACACAATGTTTTTCTCCCATACGTACTCTAGGTACTCTTATAATTTTCATTGGTACCTACTCTCCTTCCATAAGGATCTGCCGTCATCTCACAAGTAAGATTCCTTTTAGCTATATGGACGATGTTTTAACATTACAAAAGTCTATCAAAACGCCATACATTTATAGTTATAAGTTAATCCAATGTTTATTTACTAAGCACTGGATAATAGGGGTGACAAGTAATGGACCGTACGGTTCGCTCACATCTGTCGCGAACTGTGAAGTCGTCATCGTTCTTATATTGCGATCACGTATTTAGTGAACATGTAGGAGTACTAAAGAGTTCAATACTTTTGTATGATCAAGAAAGGTTTAATATAGAAGTCCGTGTCAAAGGGAATATCCACCATGTAGGTACCAGCAAGGAGTTTTGGTGACGTGATGTTTTTAAGCCGGTACGACCAAGTGCAAGCTTTCGGTATGAACTTTAATGTTATAATTTTGATTGGAAGCTACTCTCCGTCACCTACTCATAGTTTACCAGATGGATAAATAAGCTAGTCCTCTTGCTCTACAGTTCCACAATCCGTAAAAATGCTTATTTCTAACGATTTTTCTTGCGAGCTACTCAGACGATGTCCTATACTTACGCGTAAAAATATATAGGCACACAATTTTTTTATACGAGTCAACCCCATAATAACTATTAAACACGTATCATACGTTTATAATTAATGCAAAATCTTTAGCGACCCAGTTAAATCCAATCCAATCAAATAAGATGAGTTGCGTCAGCACACCTGTCATTCACTAAACGCTGTCGAATGGCGCCGACATACGGCCTGAATAAACGATGCATTCATCTCTTTATTATGATGTGTTAATCCTGGATTATCATCAAATGTTAACACATGTTACCAGTTAGTAAAAAAATAATACCACATCAAAACGTCATAGGAAGATTGTCCCTACAATTGAAATTGAACTTTAATGCTCCAGAAATAGAGTTGCCTTTCGCAGTGCGAGCTACCAGTTGATAGATTTCAATGGCTTATTGAGGGTAGCTAATATTATTCCGGGGCGTTCGGTGTTGCCTTTTCATCCGCTAAGTATAAACAGTGGGGTGTGTTCGCGATGTTTGGCCGCTCGACCGCGTCGGCCTGACGATTGATTTATTTTATATTAACTTTACGCAGACCCACTTTGTTTCCAGTGAGATTGGTAGCTAATTATTTTTAGCTTACGATGTTTAGATTCAGTATCATAATTTCATGATACATTGTATTATGAATTAATTACCTCTTTATGTTAGGCGTTGTTAAGAATATAGTCATGTTTAAATTGAAATCCCTAAATAACAACTATTAAATCCACAATTTGTTTTAAGTATATGGGTTCGGATACTTGATCCTCAATAGCTGCTGACCGGATTTTGATGAAACTTGGCCGTCATATAGGTAGTTTAATCATTTGAATAACATTAGGCTTTTAATTCTGGTAAAAAAAGTAGTTCCCTTGGGAGGCTGTTGTAGTACTGTATATTTTGTCAGTTCTGTTTTCTCTTGTCTCCCTTCAAACAATCAGTTTTTCATGAAATTATGTAATAGATATCACTAGAAAATTCTTCTAATTAAAAGTCTATCCCTATCAGCTTCGATAGAACCGATATCATTTGCTTTAAGTAGCACTTTAATTTATTGAATTTTATCAGAACTGCGATGCTTCATGTAACAAGCTCTCTACATATCACCTCTCAACCTAACTATCGGTTATGATCAAAGCGTTGCTCTGGGGCTCTCGGGCCCGAGCCCCCGGTCCGAGGCCGCGTCCCACTCGTGTCAATATTTGCGCGGCCTGGCCCGGCTAATGAATACAATTAGATCATTCCGCGCGGCCTCACGTTTTTCATACGCCTCGAGGGCTCGTGCCCTCTCTGACAACGTGTCAAATAAAGACGGCCGTGTCGACTCCAACCTTTGCACATAGCGCTAGTTGAATGCGCAAACACCGACACATGGCGAGCCTTTATTTATTACTCATAGCTTTAACTTGCCAATTAGTGACGCTCGTAGCCGGTTCTATTCGTAGGTTTATAGCGATTCAGTAAATAAATATGTGTTATTTATTTATTTAGGATTCTGATCTGTTACCTACATGTATGGTCAAAGTAATTGTGTAACAGTGTTTGCCATTGTATGGTGCTTGCTGTAGTTACTATTTGCTTTAGAAACGGTTCTATGTTCTGGAAAAATATCGATCTATGTACATATGTACAGACGCCAGCCCATCGAGTTACCTGAAACTGCTAAATTTTTCCAATCAACTTTGAACCACGTGAAAAAGTAAAGATGAAAATCTATTCCAGGAATTTGACAGTAGCTTGATGTGAATGTACCTACTTGTCGAGCAAGTCTTATTCAAATTTTGATAAATACATTTGTTTATAAGCTGGATCTACAGAGTAGCAATTAATCGTTTTAGTTTCCACTACGTTTGGCGCGCTCATATTTTTTACATTGCAGTGCCAAATAATGGGCTGAACAGATGACTCTCGGCTCCCCCTAGCTAATTTGATGAAAAATGATGTACCATCTAGATATAATGGTAGTAGGTACAAGCATTTGGTTGTGATGTTGTTGCAAGTGGAGTTATGCAAGTCATAGGTTAATTAGTAAATCAAAGTGAAGTTGTAGGCGAGGAGGCGGCGCTGGGCGCGGGCGTTGTATGTGCAGCCTGTGAATACATTAGTCTGTGTTGTGTTTGCTCGCCACGACCGAGCCACATGGCGACGCGCCGCTCTGTTTATTTTAATACTCAACCATTGTTGCTTGCCACTGTTTGCCGAGGGAACTGTATTAAACTACCCCTTACGGATTCGAATGAGGCGAGCTGTTATAAACGAGAATTAACTTAAATCTTACCTAGATTTTTTATCTTCATGCTTCAGCTCGCTCGATTCCATAAGATTCATTAATTCCTTTTGTATATGCTACTAATGAAAGAAATATGATTTATTTATAAAATATATCTCCCTGATATTACTATCGCTTACTGTGTGGATGTTCGGATGGCACGTTAAACTGTAGGTCCCGGCTGTCATTCAACATCCTTGGCAGTCGTTGCGGGTAGTCAGAATCCAGTAACTCTGACGCCTGTATGAGGGGTTACCCGGGTAACTGGGATGACGAGGTCAAATAGGCAGTCGCTCCTTATAAAACAGGTAGTCAGCTAAATCCGCTTAGACTGGAAGAACCGACCCCAACATAGTTTCGGAAATGGTTTGGGAGATGAGTACTGTCGCTTGCTAAAATACTAATAAGTTAGTTAATAGTGTCATCGCGTTTATAGTGTCAGTTTATCTACCTATCCTGCTGATGTTCAAGACTATATTCAATTGAACGATATTGTAAGGCGTGTAATACTATGTAGGCATTGCCAAGAAGTAAACTGCAGACTTGTGCAATTTTATGCCTCAAGGTTACAAGAATTTATTGATGGTTGATTTATTTTGACGTTCGCTAGAAAATTACAGATGCATAAAATTAAAGGGCAATAATTGCTTTGGCATCACTCAAGACTATAAGTGTCTAGTTTATCATTCACTAGCGTAGACTGATGGCTTGCGACAGGTTCCTGGACAGTCGCCGACTTATTCACGCTGGATTAATAATTTTATACATGCATTTCCTATTCAGGCTTCAGTCATCAGATCATTCTTAGGGTGCCGTGCCCAAAAGGTAAAATGTAACCCTAATACTAAGACTTGTCTGAACTGATCCTGCGGGCGTGAGACCGACTTGCACTTGGTCTATTATTAAACACCTATATTAGTTAAAGTAGTAGCAACTACACCAAAATCAAATTCCTACAACGACCGACCTAAAAATGATTAAGTAAATATAAGGTTTTCATACACAAGCGTATCTTTTTATTTGCGTTTTCGCTTTACTATAAATATCCAACAAAATTGAACAGTCATTGTATTGATTTCAGTATAATTACAATTGAATTGTGTGTATCTTATGGGACGAGCATCTGCAACGCGTGAGCAGTTGCGTTTAATTACATTTGCCGGGTCCTCACCTCGCGCCGCCCTCGCCGCCCAATTCGGTTCATTTGCAAAGTGCATTTCGATGCTGCGCTCGATTGTCCCAACAACCCTGCTCTTAATTGCCCACCCGATATTTATTATTGCCGTTTGTTTGTACATTTATGTGCCACTATAGATCGAAAGCCATTCGATTTACGACTACAAACTTCCACTCGTTAATTCGCTTCGAGGGATCACCTTCACAAAATGATTTTATGGCCCATATCGGTAGGAAAATTCAGCAAAGTATTTACATTAGGGGCACGCATCACATTCGATAAACATCGCAACAAATTCCTACAAACACATCGGCGGACGTTTATTTGCCTCGGGCATACGCTCGGCTTCACTTCGACTTCGCATTCCACTCGCCGTCGTATCGGTACTCATTTGTATTGGCGGTGGCTTTTGTATTATTTGTTTGTTTGCGGATGCCGCATACGTTGTGGGAGCTTTGATTTTTTCCAATTCGGAAATAATGCGGAAGGCGTGGTGCTGGGGGCGATCGGGCTCGCCGTGACTCCGGCTCCAATCAGGCGAGCGCGTGTGTTCGTTAGTCGCCGGCGCCGGCGAGCCTTGCCGCTTGGCTAGGCCGGGCACGTATCTACGTGGGACCTTTCCACTCGACAGCACTGATTTTCTCTTAGATCCAACGAAATGATGAACTTCAGCAATCTTCGACTTCATTTGTTCAACAAATCTACCGCGAAATACTATACACTTTTGATTTTAGTTTCGACTTCGTAGCTTCAATATTTGTCTTCAGAATTCTTATATATTGTTTATATATTTATTTAGCTGTTGTCACACATTGTATTTTTTCTATTAAGGAATTCATGGCAATGCATGTACTCTATTGTTCAAAAAACATGGTGCACAAGAGAAGTGATTATTGTTGCTATACAGCGTTTTGATTTTTATCGAAAAATAGTTACTTATACATAGATTAACAGCCACAGGTCAGGGTTTCTTCTGACACAAGAAGTACCAAGTGCTCTTTCTATCGCAGCATGTTTTTGGTAATTCCAATACTCATGATTAGTTGCATTTGCCTACGCGTTATTTATAATATACAATAATATATACTAGCTAAATGACAAAATTCATATTTGATATGCTACTATACTAATTTCAAAATCTTAGCGTTTCTGCACCGACGGTGAGCGTCGAGGTCTTTAGTATGAGTAATCGACAATACCGCGAAGTCTTACAATGACCTGAATACAAAAGCATTTGTAACAGAAGTAGGTGCATTGACTGCGAATAACAAATTATATTTGGAACGGTCTTATGAAAATAATTAACTATTACTCCACGTTTGTCAGTGGATTATCATAATTTGTTAACTTTCGGGATCGCAGTGAACCTTGTCGAGTGTACTGTTGGCGCGAACATCTTGTAAATCACAATGATATGTATGGAAGTAAGTCACGTTCGTCCGCGAGTGGGCCGCATCAATACATTAGCGTGCTATAACGAGATCGAGGGGCATCAATATGTCATAAGTGACGTGACGCGGCCGTCAGACGCGATGACACGTATGCGGATGCAGTTCCAGCCAGCACCTGTGCACGCACTGACATACGACTAACTGCCTACACAACACAAAAGTGGCATCAATATATCTTATGTTTCAATGTCAGGTACACGTTTAGCGTTTAGTCACACCACATGTGTAGTCCCACATAATTCCATATACATATGAAAACTGACACATTATACAGCTAAATATTTATAGACCATCAGACCAGCTTTGGGAATCTTCCGACAACTGTTCAAGTGGTATAGTAATAAAGCATTCGACATGTTTCTAGAACACAAGCAGGTCATTAACGTTTGTCATGATCACTGCCAAGGAGAACTATGTAGGCGGCCAGTAATAATTAATATTTGTCTGTGTTCATCATAATTAACCAATTAGCAAGTACCAAGTTAATGTCGGCTTTTGATGTCACTGTTGTCGACTCAACTTTGAAGTCACTGAAAATCAGCTGAAATCACTCAACTCTACTTAGCCATTACGACTATAATTATAAACTTACATGAGAGACTCATTACGTTCTATGCCCACTTCAAACATGTAAGTAATTGTGTCGTACTGTTGAATGTTGACGGTAGAGTAGCTAATGAAGAGCATTAACATATTAGCAGATAATTACGAATTCCACGTGGATCTCAGTGATGGCAGTGAAATGAAGAAATATGTATAAAGGTGAGCAAACATCATCAGCGAACTTCGATGTTCAAACAATGGTGCGTGTGATTGTGCAGGTCACAGAGAAGGGAGGCGGAGTGCGGGCGCGGCCGCGTATGTCGACCGAGCATTTTTTACTCTGTGCTCAATCAGCGCCAGTGGCAGTTGCAATTATCTTTCGCACCAAATCGAATTATGATCAATTCGGATTTGCGCGCATCCGAACGAATATAAAACGGTTTGCATTAAAATTTGGCGCTCGATGCATGGGATGCGTTCCCATTAGTCCGGTCGAGCGCTAACTTTGTTTGCTCATTCGGGTCCACGTCCGTTTCTGGCGTTTTCATTATATTTTTTATTGTACGTATTCGCTTTTGTTTACGATGTTTTCCGCTTCATCGGTATTCGGATTTAAATATACCTGTTACCGGGGTTTAAAGCAGCCGTATGAGAGACTTATTACACATTTTCTTTAAGGTGTGTTGCATTTAGCATAAGAAGTGTTACAGAACATTTTGTAATTGAAACAAAGAGGCGTTTATCCCTTGAAAATGTTTGCTTAACGAAACTACATCTAGGTGTACTATGTCTGTGTAGTTCTAGTTTCTATCAACACCTAAACTAAGAGGGTTCTCTCCATTTCCAGGTGTGGTTCCAAAATCGGCGTGCGAAGTTCCGCAAACAGGAGCGCCTTGCTCAACAGAAGGCGGGCGAGGCGCCGGTGAAAGCGGAGGGCAAGCGAGACAAGCCGACGTCGCCGGCTGCCTCGCCTCACCCGCCGTCTGCGCCTGCGCCGCAACCCGCGCACCACGCGCTGCCTCACCTGTCGCCACCTGACCTGAAGCCTATCACCTCGGCAGGTAGATATCGTAAGTGAAGCATAATGTTAGGTTCATATTTAATGATTAATTAAGGGCGTAAACTAAAATGTTGCCCGTATCGAGGTTATCAGTGACAGCTTTTGTGATCTATGGTATCAGTAGGAATGAGGAGTGTTCATGAAAATTAATGAACAGTCCCAAACGATCGTAAGAATATGGCTAAATAACCGTTTTGCTGAGTAGTTAGCAAATATTTCTCCAATATTGTACATTGGTTGGAGATTACAAGAATTGGTACCGCGTTGAGGTGCACTAGTGAAGGGTAGAAGAATATAACCTGTATATTATAAGTACGCTTATATGATAGTTTTGATTGCAAATGAATAAGGGAAAGGGTCCTTAACGATGCATAGGATACGTAACACAACAATAACTTTTTCGTAGCACTTAGCAGAAAAAAGCTTAAAATTCAGAAATGGAAAATAAAATTCAAGATAGGTCCTTTTTTGTAGTAACATTTAGTTTTTAATTCGCATACCAGTGGCAGTGATGCTAACAGTGTGTTTACCTTTGGTATTCCCGGAGTTGTTGACGTCACCACCCGATATAGCGGGTTACAACATTAAGTCACATTTGATCAACTATTTGTGTTTCGACAGAAATACTTTAGCTATGGGTTTTTTAACGTTGTTCGACATCGAGATTAGGAGGTAATAAGGAGTTATTTGAACTTGTGATACGTTTTGTTATTTGTATTTTATTATATCACATCGAAATTCAATTTACGGGATAAACAGTTTACTCCACATCATGAGACATTACTCCTGTCATAAGAAGAAAATAAAAAATATCTCTTGAATTGAAGATCATTCATAATTTTCTAAGTAGGTACTAAGGGCCAGTTTCACAATGTCCGAACAGCCACTAACTACCGAATAAATAAAAAAATGGAACAATTTGTATGAAATTATCCACCAAATAAACGAACTGGAACTTTTCGTCATTAAGTATGATCACTCGACGTTTAATATACGTAGTTGGGGTTACATGTTGTCTAAATATTAGCAATTACGCAAATACTTTTTGTGTAACGTTATTTCTTTTATTTGAGTCAATATTTAGAATTTTGTTCAATTTTGTTGGCAGCTCTCCCTGAAGTGGATATAGAGAAATGTTTTTTTTCTTGTTAATAATGTTACTAAACTTATTTTTGTGGCGTAGAGAAGTGTCAACTTGGAGACTAATTAGTGGCGGGCATGAAATTAATGATACTATTCTTAAAATTTAAGCGATGAAGCAGTTTAACGGGAAACGATAAAAAATAATTCTGACGTCTGTACTTTGTTTTACTTTGAAAAGATTAATTAGTTACAGTTTATTGTAGGCAACATTGTTGAGAAACTGTGTTTAGTAATTACAGAACTTTACAACATAAAATGTAGTTAGAAATAGGGTGCGAAACATAAACATATAAGACAATAGAGACGGAGAGCTTTATAAATGTTTCTTATTTTTCTGCGTTCTAATCGAATAATTTCGTTCCAATAGTGAAGTCACGAAATATTTTTAGGCTACATATCTTATCAAAGTTACATTGATCGCTGAAATTATAGCCGAGTGACTCATGCTGGCCGACCAATCAGAGAGCCGGACGGACTATTTCAGCTCACATGTTTACGTGGGCGAATACAACAAGGCTGCTTTCGACAAAATATATACAGCACTTCGAATTAGCGGATACTAAATATAGAATCGTGATTGCATTGTATCGTATATTAATACAATGCTGCATGGCTTAGGAATGCGTGATACTTCTCTCCTACACAAAAGCTTTCATAAACTACGACTTTACAAATGAATAGGCTTTTTGCTATTTTAATGTATTCAATATGAATCAAAATAGTACAAAAATATCGAAATAAAATATTATAATCGCCTGGATTTAAGATTTTAGTCTGGTGTAGGCAGGCTTTTACGTATAGTGATCAACACTTCGATTGATTTTATTTTGTTTAAATTGTTGTCTGTCTTCTTGGAATCTCCTCTTGCTGACGTAGTCTAGTCTCAATACAAAACGTATTTTCCGTGAACTTGGTACTGATGGTTTATATAAACAAGTCTGTTCCATTTCTGCCAGAAATACGAACTGAATCATATTTACAAATATACAATTTCATCACTGGCATAAATCGACAATTTACAATAGATTACGACTCCTTGTTACTTGATCCAGGCTGGTGAGAAGCTTACCTAACTGCAACAATAAAGCACTAATATTATCATCGTGAAATCTTATCATACCTACCCTTAATGTAACAAGGAGTGGAAAGGTAATTAAAAAAGAGAATGATGCTTCGCACTTACTAGGTGTTTCTCAACTACCATTGTTATATTATGAATTGCACACCGTACGGAAATCGAATCCATAGCAGCTGATCATCAATGTAGACTTTATCATCACACATTTGGTGCCTTATTGTAGCGTATGAGGCTATACTAAGGCTACGTCGGTTATTTGGAAAGTCATCCTACCATCTTCTTTTTTATATATATATATATGTATTTTCTGTTATTGCTAGATTTAATAAACGCTAGGAGATAACCGGAATAGAAAGACCTAGAACTCTTTTGATGTTTTAAAAATATAAAATAAATGAAAGCTAACATTAGTATACATATGCTGAACTAGGCACGATGGTTCACCGGCTAATGGCGGACTTGTGGTCGTATTAATCACATTACGGCCGCCACGCCGCCACCGCGCCAGATTTTCACTTCGGCTCATTTGCGCTAATTGTGCGCGCGATTGTCACTCAGGCTTGAATAAACAACGGAGCCGCGCAGCAAGGATTAGGTGATTAGCGCTTAATTGTGTTACCACGATTATTTCATATTCGCACGTCGAGCTGCAGTCTGATTTCATATTCGAGCAGATTTGTGTGCACAAGTTTTGCTTGTTTGGACTTAGTTGTGAGAATACACACTTGTGTGGGATACGTACTTGATGTTTATCTCCCTACGACAATAATGCTTAATGTCCCTGAAAATATTGTATATGTATCTATTATAGTTAGGGGGAGTTTGGAATAGTTTATTGATACTGTTTATGTGTTGTGCAGCGAACAAATTGTGCGAGGAGCTGAACGGCGTGGGAGGTGACGTGGGCCTGCCGCCGGTGAGCGGCAGCGGAGGTGGTAAGTGGACCGGCGGCTGCGGTCTGCTGCGCCAGCCCTCCGGTTTCCCTCTCCTCGGCGTGGCGCCACCCAACTATCTGCTGTCCGACCATCTCGGCACGCTCGCCAAAACGAACAACCATCTTTTCTAATGGGCGTAACAGCGTCGCCTTGAGCCACCGTCCGCGCCGCGACGAGCCCGCGGGGAGCGCGCCGCTGTCACCTTTGCACCGCGACATACCAGCTCTCCTCCGTACCTCTTGCATGCCAACAACATTCCAGGTTACATTGTGCCAAGTGAAGACTTTCTAAAGTGATTACCTAAAAGACGAGATACGATATTAATTTCGATTGCGCGTAAAACATTCCAAGTGCCAATTCGTGTCCATTATAGTGTTACTGTCGCAATAATGAACTGTCTAAACAATTTTTTAGATGTATTTATTGTAACAAAGCAGTTGAACGTACAAGTGGCCTGTTATTATGTACACGGGTGTTTAGTTTTAGGTAGCTGATGATAATGAAGTTTTGTGTGATACGACTGTCAATAACATTCCGATTGTATACGTTTAATAAAGGTATACTGATTCAATGAAGAATTGAAGTGAAGGGATAATATAAATAATTTTAAATGTTGTCCTATAAAAGTATGATGTATTTTATTCGTCGATCCCTAAATGGAATATAAAATGTATTTATCCAAATGAATTTTTAAATATTTCCGCAAACTGTAATGGTTTTATATTGTGTCAATGTACTTCTAGTCACCGGAGCATAAGGTTTATTTTAAAGAAATTATTATTTATTGATTAAGTGCATAGAGTAATAGTTTGATATAGTAGCCAACATACGGGAGTTGGCGACAAGCGATGTAAATATGTAATAAATAAACTGTTTGTAAATACTAGTCAATAATAGTGGTGTACCCGAGTGTATGTAATTATTGATGAGTTTGTGGAGGGTGTTTTAATAAAGCAAACAATAAATCGTCTGTTTTGTTTATGTTTACCTTTTGCCCAATAACATACAAAATACGTAGCTTAATAATTAACGTTAGGTTTGACTGAAAGTAGAATCTTAGTTCAAGTAGAATTTTCTTTTTTTTCTTTTTCTGTCACTCCATGGTTTGTGCTAATCAATGATGAGTTAAATGTTTTATACTTAGATATATTATGTTCGCAAACAGATTCTTAGGTGAGATTCCATCGGTGTGCAGCACTGTGCGGCATTGTGACACACAAATGTCTCTTCTGGACTACTCAGTCTAGCAAGCAGTATCATATTGAGAGCGAATATTAGGTACTAAAATGTCAGCGAAGTTGCAACCTTTTTGCACGAAAAATACTGATGTAATCTCGTAGTAACAATGCACAACTGCTTACAAATTCTATATTTAAAATTAGGGCACGACACACGACGCATTATTGCAAGCGATTTTAGTACCTACCACACATATTTCGAATGATGATCATTTCCGTTTCAGTATGATGCAATTTCTACATGCATACCTTTACAATGTTTGTAAGCTTATGAAGGTAAGCTTTATGAAGGTAAGCTAAGAAGAAGAATACTTGAAAACACAAAAGCTCAATAATTAAAATGCACACACAACTATTGTATAAACATGCAATTTTACTCCACGAAACTCAAAAACTAATAAATAATTTAAAAAGTCTAGCGTGAAATACTTTTCTATCTTGCGAATTTTATTTATTAGTAAAAAGCTCAGTTGGAAACAAAATGCCCTTGGTTTCCAAAACACGAGAGGTCGATGGCGCTGAGACTGACCTTCCAGAATATGAGAATTAAGAACACTGATCTAGAATACATAAAAAGGACAAATATTTATCTGGCGTGTCATAACCACGAGTGATGTGCGCCTTGAGTCCGATTATAGGCCATTACGACCTTGTTCGCCGCGAAGGGCCGTCGCACTCTCAACACTAAAATGAAGATGACATTGTTTTCGTGTCTGTAGACAGTTCTAGGTAAAATATTGCTGTGTGAATACGTAAACACGTAAAAAAGCCGCTTCGGATGTCTACGTAGATTTTGAGTAATTACGAAATGATTTATGTCGGTATTTATAGTTTAATGTTCTATTTGCGTACAATGTTCACGTGGTCGTACATGTTGTTTAGGATTCCGCGAGCAGAATGTAAAACTGAAATAAACTTGTTTCTTCAATTGACTCCGCAGTTCGTACTATTTTATAGGTTGGAATGTTGTAGGAGCTAATTGTCTCAATGATTTCTACATAAGCGCAATGGTTACTCAAACTTTATTTTGTCGAAACTACAAAGGTAAGTAAAACTATGTACGAAAAGTAAAGTTAAGTAGAAGGCATAGTTGATAAGCCGAATATAGCCATATCGAGGGAGCGTCACGAGTCCAAGCGGTAGGGAAATTAAACATAGAGAAGAAAATAAGTCTAACAGCAGCTATCTAGACAGAAGCAGGTACGTAAGTATGGCAACATTCAACTAATAAATATAACACCCGATAATAACTTGATTAAGAACCACTGTCTCTAAACCGCATCATGATATCATGACTAGTTGCCGAAGATATCAGTTTTACTCCATCAGATTACTCTGACAGTATCCACAGGTAGAGATTTGGCATATTGCTCCATACAATAAAAATTAAATATTTCTATAAATTTCTATAAAAAATCGAAACATTAACACTGGAACCCTTTTCAAAGAGCAGGTTCTTACCATTACTGAAACTGTAAATTGGGCGATTACTAATATTAATACTGGGTACATACATATGTTGGGTTAATCAAGTAGATCCAAATGCCAATCTTAGTGCTGTGATTTAGCATAAAGGAATGCTTAATCACATTTCACACACATTTGCTGTAATGGTACCTTTGAACATTTGCCCACTTCAATAAGGAAATGTTAAGTGCAGTCACAGGAGGAGTGATTGTGAAAATACCTACACACGTAGGTACTTTGAGTCTTTTGTAAGTACATACAAAATAGAATATTTACTGGTATATTATGTTTCAATAGGAAATTATGCTTATATGTATCTAGGTAAAGTGAATGACACACAGATTGTTCTCTGACTTGATAAGGGTTTGTACAAAAAACTTGTAAATCTATAATTGTTTAAAGAGTTATTAATTGTTGAACCACAGATTACTGAATAGTTATGGTTGAACTGACATGGCATAAATTAGTAGAAAGTTTTATATTGCCTACATAATAACCCACCCCAAAATGAACGATCTATTTCAGTGCTCGATAGTAGGTATAGTGGTAAGAAAAAAATTTTCAGTTATCATTTAGTTATTATCATTACGTATTTGGCTTTTAATGTTTTGAAATTAGGATGGTCAATGATGTTAGCTATGCTTCTGCAGAAGTTTGGGGTTCGAATCCTGCAACTAATAGTTGGAAATTATATATTTAAGTTAGAGGCAGAAAATAAATCACAATAATAATCTGCTACGTTTCTTTTACGAAACAAAATCATTTTCTGATGCAAAAAGTTCTAATGCATTTTTTACATTGCTGCTATCAGCAACTGCATGGAAAACTACGACATAATTGTTTATGATCACTTCCCACGTGCCTTTAGTGATTTAGAGTCGAGATGACATCTGATCGTAACTGTTTTTTTGCGATACTTTATTTGATAGTTTTATGTTTCAATAAATTAAATTGGTAAGTGGATATGTATGAAATGTACGTCAGTCCAACGTAGAATGAGCTCGTATGATAACGCTTTAGGTCTTGGAATATTTTGTTAATAATATCAGGATACCTTTCATTCACACACTAAGCTAATTAATATAGGTATTTTTTAATATGGATGCTAAGATAGTTATTAAACCATGTAAACTTTGCATTTTTTTTTAATAAATACATTTTATAACACCCAGACCACAGCCAACAAACATGTTCACCGCAGAAATGTTGATAGTACCGGGAACCGAACCCGGGACCCTCTCCAGTTATCCGGCCTGATGTCTATTACGCCAACGAGGTCGTCAATAAACCTAATTAAGTCTAAGTATAAAAAAAAAAAAACTAAAAAGTGTGAGTGAAGGAATATAGACTGACATATACCAGATGTTTTCCAGCCCATAGATAAATATATTTATCGAAAGAAAACATAACAGGAAAGGAATGTATTTATGTATGTACATATGTGAATTTCGTGCGGTTACTATGGTTACAAGCGTACTGCAGTTTCATAGAGGATCCTGCTAAAGCTTTCAATATCTCAAACTATTTCATAAGTTAGGTATGCCAGGAGTAATTTGTATTAGGTAACTAGCGAATCACCGTAATAAAACAAGGACTACAGAGGTATTTAGCACCAACCTTACAATTAAATTGACGACAGTTTTATTCAGATGTAAGTTCATTCTAGTTGATATAAAACTGTTACCTCTTGAGAGCTATTTTATTCATTTGCGGAGATATAATTTATGTCCTTATGAAACGTATGTAGAATGTGACTCTAATTTGTTGTTTGTTACATTAGATGGCTGTGAATTTTAACACGAGTATCTTTACGAATGAATATTACAGAATCATTGAAAACAAACTGCATTTTGAAACTGTTGATAGATACTATACATCTAAGTAGAAAACGTGTGTCTCAAAACATAGCAATGAATCATTTTGCATGTAAGGCTGATTAGTTGACACCAAAAAAGCGCGAATGACGTTTTTGCTAATTACATTACACCCAGACGAAAGTTTTTTCTCAGTAAAATCAAAGGAAGGCAAAAATATTCAACATAACATTTTCACACGTAAAGAATTTAGATTTTTTTCGCGTGGGCTACGGCGACAATGATAACTCAGCGAGTTCTCATCTCGATGGCGTGCGCGGGAGTGGGCGGCGTTTGCGCAGCGTCGGCGTAGCGCCCGCCTCCGAATGGCATTAGTGCCTTATAAGGACTTCTACGAAGCTTTTGTAGAAAGTTTGGTTGAAAGTATTTTTTGGAATAGTTAAGCAGAATACTTTATGGAAATGATTTTCAGGTTTTATGTACACATAGTACGTTTAATATAAAGATAATATTCATCACGCTTTCACACAACATTATCCTAATTCCAAACTAAGCACGGCTTGCACTATGAGTAGATAGGTACTAGACAACCGATAAACGTACTTTACTTATAGAATTTTCTTTTATAAATACATACATATTATCTCCCAGACTAATTCAAAGACACATGTTCATACACACTAATGTTTGTCTTTTCAGGTTTTGGATTTTTGAGAAAATTAAATTTTGATTTACAACCTTGTGCCTTCCATTAATTTATTATATTGCACAAATGACCAGAGATGAGAGGCAAACCAAAAAATATGTTTTTTTTTTTAAACTTATAAATAGTTTGTATTATATCTCCCTGAGATTGCCTACGTTAAAACGGCAATTTATAAAACCGCTGATATTTTTTTTCAAACGAATAGCACCCATCATTTACGTTATCTAAGTATAAAGCAAAATAAAAATAATTCTTAAAACCATTGAGGTGAATGTCCCTAGAATAAACTGGCGTTGAATTCATAGAATTTATTGAGTCTGTTTAAGAATCGTTAATTCCGTAGTATACTTTAAATTAAAGGTGTACGTAGCCTTTAAAAGTCTTCAAAAGGGCTTTTAAAAGTTTTAAAATATTAAATTATCAAATGAGGATTTCCGCTATAGATTTATTTTTTATTATTGCGATATTTTTTTTTTATTCGAGGTATGGTACCAACAAACACAACAAAGAATTTAATATGAATTTAAACTTAAAAAAATATGTTTGATATTTTTAATAAAGTAAGACAAAGGCTGTTGAGTCAGATTGCTATTCGTATCGGCTGGTCATCGGGTGGCGGAGCGCTGCGTACGAGTTTTCCAGAAGGGCGCATCTTGTGCGCGCTATAAATACGTGGACTCAGCTTTCAGGAGTTCAGTCTAGCGGTGCTTTCTACAGCGCACTAACTCCTCATCTCCGCAGCTACACATACACAAACACACAACATGTCTCTGGAACGTCAAGTCCGCGCTAAGGTTAGAAAAAATCATTTTCATTCCACACATTTTTATGTCCCTAAAAATGTTTTTTAATACTCTTTCAACATGGTTTCAATATTAGTTTCCCCCAATAATGTCTATATTATATATTCAAAATATATAAATGCATTTTTCACAAAAATATGATTATATATTATATGTTATAAATAATATATTTTCCAATTTAGTACTATAAATTTATTCAGTTTCTGATTCCATTCAATTTCTAAGAAACGCGTGATTTGTAGCCATTCACAATTTAAGTTGACCGTTCTTACAGCAATAGAAGCATATTTGGCATGAAACATATCAAACTTGTATTATAATGTAGAACTCAAACTTTTGTAACTATGATTTTATCTCTAATAATCCTTTTATTATGTACAGTTGGCTTCCAAGCGTAGCCCCGAGCAGGAGAAGGAAGCCCAGGAGTGGATCGAAGCCATCCTTGGCGCCAAATTCCCCCCTGGTGAACTCTTCGAGGATGTCATCAAGGACGGCACTGTCCTCTGCCAGCTCATCAACAAGATCAAGCCCGGTTCCGTTGCTAAAATCAACACCTACGGCGGACAATTCAAGATGATGGAGAACATTACCAAGTTAGTTTTAAAATTCGAATTAAATGCATATACGTCATGAGAACCCAAAGTATTTACAAAATGCACCACTAGGGTCATGGGGTGTTCGTAAAGGGTGGGTGACCAAAAAATTAAAAATATATATAAAAAGTTAGAAACGCGATCAATATTGATCTAGACTCTAGAAAGTCAAAGACAGTTAAAAAACCGAGACAAATTACTAATGAGTGTTTTCCTTTTAGCTTCCAGGCGGCCATTAAGGCGTACGGTGTCCCCGACATCGACGTGTTCCAGACCGTCGACCTGTGGGAGAAGAAGGACATCGCCCAGGTCACCAACACACTGTTCGCTCTCGGCCGTGAGGTGAGCATGCAACACTTAACAGCCCATAATATTCGACATGCCATAATTGCACTTCCCAAAGCAATATTGGCTGCCTGTTAAATAAGTATTTCAAGATTTACGAGATTACGCAACTGGTTTTATAATCTTGTAAACATGTGGATGTTTATCGCTCCCAATTTAACATCACTATACTGAATACTTTTATATAGGCATCTCACACATGCTATCTATTATAAACAAGTGAGATCGACGTAACAAAAATTCAAATTCACCAAGCATTGAATTAAATAATGTGTTCACAGATTGTTTAGTTTAAGATACGTTTAGAATTTAAGGAGTTGGCGCTGTGCCAAGTTCAACCGAATTTTACGAGCATCTTGCAACATTACCTCAGTTTTCATAAATATCCAAGGTCGCTCGGTGTATTTGAGGCCGAGTGGGCAATACTCGAATCTTACACATTTACAAGTTCTTTACTCAAGTGTTGCTAAGTTCACCGTAACTCAACACTTGGAGAGATAAAATGGTGATTTAACACATTGTTGATAAATAATTTGTTTTGTTCCAGACCTACAGGCACGCTGAATGGAGCGGCCCCTACCTTGGCCCCAAGCCCTCTGAGGAGTGCAAGCGTGACTTCTCCGAAGAGGTCCTTAACGCCGGTAAGACCGTGATCGGTCTCCAGGCTGGCTCCAACAAGGGCGCCACCCAGGCTGGCCAGAACATGGGCGCTGGCCGCAAGATCTTGCTCGGCAAGTGAGCACCTCGCCTCCATCCAGTGATATTATTTATAAGATATTTTTGTACAAAACTGAGAAGTATGGACGCTTATGTGAGACTGTTAGCCTTATGAATCTAGTCAAGCGTGATGTGGAATATAATCTGCTATAATGTAGCAATGTAGTACCTTGCAATCTTTTGCATACCTTGGGTTCATGATATACACTCCATGTAGCGCCAAAATGATTTTGTACATAAGTGCCTAGTATTAAGATACATTATTTATTTCCATTTTATTATATGGTTTTATAATAAAATACAAAACAAAACATTTATTTTTATTTAAATAGGAACACATTTAACTTATAATATCGCTTTTGTAGTTTACCCTACCCAAACTTGTACTACTTAGAAATATTTACTAATTAACTTGTAGGTACTGATGCAAGATTTGTAGACGTCAAAATATTGATGGTTTTACAGCAGGTATGCTGACGAAAATAATGTTGATGACTGTCTATATTGACATAATACTGAGAAACACTTCGTAAACTTTACGATTTAAGTACCGTGCGAGCATAAAACTAGCAAGACGGTAATTTTCATGAAGAAGAATAGAAGTAGGTAGGCAGAGCCCTTTCGATGATATTTAACTTAACAAAAAACCAAACAACATATACCTCCGGGCAACAACAGGGTGACTTCTTAAACAGTGTGCAATGTTCATGTGTACGGTACCTACACATGATTCAGGACAGTTTGAAATTTTCTATGAGACAAGCTTACTTTAATATTAAGCCGTTACCCCTTTCTTGTAGACCAGTCTAAGCGATAATTGATCGAAAGACTAGACCACTAGTGATAGGAGCTGAGATTCAACTACTTACTTCTGCTAATTTGTTTTTATATGTAAATCCTCAATCTAAGCGGCGGGCATTTTAATATTTATAGCTATATGAACATCAGTTTAAGAGATTTACTAAGCTAATCAAAGTAACGGACTAGGAAAAAAAATGGGTGATAAGTTTAAATTCTTTTTGAATTCCATATTTGTTGTTTTTTTTTTATTTTACCTATATTTTATTCTTATATAGCTACCAAAGTTTTCCACCAATTTCTTTGCCGTGCAGGTCATGGAACTTACCCCTGATAAGATTTTACAGGAGTTAAAAGCAGACTCGAGAGTTTTTTTTGTAATTTCATATTGTCATTTTTTTGAACTGCTTCCAAATGGATATTTGTTGTTGAGTAGTAACCCGCCTGTATTCATTGAGAAAATAATTGGTGCACTGTTTATTATGAAAAAAGTTGTTGGATCATTAGCTAACTATCGCGAATACATTGATTATTGGAGATGCGCCAGGAATGTCAGCAGCTGCATACTTTGCATCAGTGACTTTTATTCAATGTTAGGTAATGTCATGCATTTTATATAATTGTGACTTATATTAAGAGGTATAAAGCAAAGCAAAGCGTTTGCGATTGTTATTTCACAAAGCAGATACTTTAGTTCCTGAGAACTACCAAAAGTAGAACTAACTAGACAGCTAAGGTTCGTACATTACAGTAAAGTAAAAAAAAATACTGTTGTCAATTGTGACCACGGTTAAAAAAACAACGTCGGTTATCTTCGAATTCAACAACATAACACGGCGGTTAAATCTGACGATGCTTGAAAGGGTTCCCAGAACAATTTCGTGTACCTATCTTAACGGAAAACGAAACAACGAGTGTATCCTTCAATTTTCGACGAGAAATATTTTTGACCACCGCTTCATCGATTACTTGACTTCTCATTAAAGTTGCCGCTCATTGAACAAAGCCTTTTTAAAATTGTTCCTCAGTTACTTTAACGAAAACTTAACGTAACCGAGCTTCGACCCACAGGACCTCAGTCAGAATGTCTAAAAACCAGATTTGCCAAAGGATTGCCCTGGTAACCGGGTTGAGGAAGTCGCATATATATTTGAGACTTGTGTGCCTAGTGCTGCCATCTGTTGACGATTTTGATAACTGCATAAAATGTTGGTTATAAAAGTTGAAGCTTCAAACTATATTTGAAACTAATATTGGAAAAACTAGTGTTATATGTTATATAATAATATACATCTGTCATTGCATACCAAAGGGCTAGGGTAGGTGTATGATTAATTACCTTCATTGTAAAACTTTTGGGAATTGGGTGAGAATTTCTAATGAAAATACCCAAAATCGCTTAACCCAGGTATCGAACCTACAAACGAATTGTTTGATTCATGTAACTAGCTCTGTATCCATTTTTAATCTATTCATATTTCATCTTAACAAACAGTATTCAATGAAATGATTTCGACTTTGAATTCAATGGTATTTGGCTTGAGGCAGATTTCTAATAAAATACGTCAGCTATCTATTACCAGTAACAGTGTCATTGACATCATTAGGCCTGGCTATCACGTTATTGCTTTGTTTAATGTAAGTCTCTCACAGTTGACGTTTGTATCAATACTTCGGTACTAGTAAATCTGTGATAAATTCAGTGATCGCAGAATAGAGAATTAATTATGTTGCAGTTTATGAGTATATCATATTCGAGTGATTATAGTGCAGTGAAAATCTTGGACACCAATGACTGTGTTTCGGATGGCACGTTAAACTGTATGTCCCGGCTGTCATTCAACATCCTTGGCAGTCGTTACGGGTAGTCAGAAGCCAGTAAGTCTGACGCCAGTCTATCCAAGGGGTATTGGGTTGCCCGGGTAACTGGGTTGAGGAGGTCAGATAGGCAGTCGCTCCTTGTAAAACACTGGTACTTAGCAGAATCCGGTTGGACTGGAAGCCGACCCCAACATAGTTGGGAAAAGGCTCCGGAGATGATGATACAGTGCAGTGAAAATGAAAGAAAAATCTGAAGATTTTTTTCACAAATCTTTTTTCCCTTTGTATATGTCTTAAGTGTTTACTTAAAAATGCAGGTAAGTGCATGCAAGGTCATATTTATCACGTTGTTCTAAAATATAGAAGACCGTTAGGTACTTGAAATTAAGGATTAACATAAATATGCATCCTCAAAGAACAACAACTGAGTCTATGCATGATATTGTAAAATGAATGCACATGCAACATGATAATTGCCAGAACTTTTAAACGAACGTAAATTTAGAACAACGATCCAGTAAGCGGCCTAACTATATTAAGAGATATTGCGTCGTTACATTAACGACTAACGCCGCTACGCCAAAAATAGTTGGCCATCTGTTTATCACGAACGACGCACGGCGCGGCGCCTGGCGGCCGTGTGCAAAATCCGTGATCATAACGGCTAACGAAAATAACGACCAACCAGCGTCGTAACGGATAACGAGGCCAAACGAAAATAGGTTCGACTGGTTCTGAATTTCGTTAGAGCGAAGGTTCAGTCGGGCAGCGGCTGCGGAGCCTTAAGCACCGCTGTCCGCTGCACCGACACAAGATGGCGTTGAAGTGTTTCAGTCTTAGTTCTGTTAGGCTCTGATAGATGGAGCAAGTAGCGCTTAGGGTTTTGGCGACCCAATTAGTTTATACCCTTTTAATATAGATAGAGCTACAGGGAACTGAAAGACTGAAAATTTAATGGTGAGTTTTCTGCATGACATTTTAGTTTATATGGACTAATCCGTGAGTATGATTCCTGTTCGCCGAACTTTAACTATCTATTCTAACAAGGTTTCTTGTATACCCTTTCTAGTTTGCTATTTATACATCTAAATTCTGAAAGACGGTTACGTAATGTAGGCAATGTTGAGACAGAATTAAATATTAAGATCACCACTTACTTCGAATAAGCTCCCTATGAAAATAGACCAGAGATATCTAGATATTTTTAGAGTTTACCTGCATACTTCGCGTCTTTATCATCTAACAGTGTTGTTTCTGTAAAAACCCTCAAAATTATAATAGAGAATATTGCTGTCATACATTACCTCTATTTTATTACAATACCAGAACAATCCAGAAAAACGTTGTCTCGAGTTTAATTAGAGACATGATCGATTAATTTATATACGTAATTTATTTTCATTTAATCAAACTGAATACTCATTGATGTATTATTTCTAACTCTTAGAACATTTTTTATATTTATAATCATAACATTATGATCCTGCCAACTAATTTAGTTTGTACTGCATCGTGGTTCCACCAGCGCCGGTAATATTGATAAAAAGTAGACTATGTATGTTCTTCGTCAGGCTCTAGGCTATCTGTGCAGGTACCTAAGTCTATTGAGTCAGTTCAATATTCTTGGTTTGAAAGTCATACAGAGAGCGTTAGGCACTTACCCTTTTATAATACCTCTTAGTAGGATTCTAACTATCCGTCAGATGATACAGTAGGTTGATATGTTTTTTTTTTTTTAATTTCCTTGAAATCATTACTCATAAGTAGAATTGTTTTATATAGTCAGCGTGAGTACCTACTCGTATAGCTTTCATTTGTCAATGTCACATACCTAGCATGGTTCATACCAAGAAAATAGAAATTCAGCCATTTTCCTCGTCTTTGTTCAGAGAAATCAAATGACTGTAAACTAGTCCTTTGTCCTCATCAAGCATAACAAAACAATGCATTATGCACTCGATGATAATGCATTGTTTTTTTTTCAGGAATACTATACCTATATGTTTTCTATTGTTTTATTGGTAAATATTTTTTCAAGCATTTTATTTTATTCAGGTACCTAGCTTTATTTTTTTCTAGATATTTTAACTTTCTCCGCCTTCTTTCCATACCAAGAATCATATTTAAATTTCATTACAATCGATGCAGCCGTTTCACCCTAAATAAGGTTCACACTAAGATTTTTGCTCATAATTCCACATTCGGCGTTGCGTTTGTTTTCAGTTTCATTTATTTCTGGCTTCGATACAATAAATGTTTATAGGAGGTTGCTATAGGTATTTAAAGTATTTTCGGCACGATGGATGGAGTAAGATGTTATAATGGCGATACGAAACACACTTACCTACCTCTACATACTTGTAAAATAATCACGTCAGTAAATTTAGCGTGCATCATCAGTTTTTACGGATCTAGCATCTCCGCTTGAAAGAAGTTTGATATAGACTTTAACACATCTGAGTATGTACTATTTCATGTTGTTGTTTACGTTAGAATGGAAAATTTATCCATTCTACAAAATTCCAGTTCAGGCCGCAGTTATCTATGATATTTACGTGATCTCAGACCATGTATTGAACAAAATATTAATACAGAAATTATATAATCATTTACATGTGTTAAGAACACAAAATATTAAATAAGCTAGTAAACCCTTACTCATCATCATCTCCCGAGCCTTTTCCCAACTATGTTGGGGTCGGCTTCCAGTCTAACCGGTTTCGGCTGAATACCAGTGTTTTACGAGGAGCGACTGCCTATCTGACCTCCTCAACCCAGTTACCTGGGCAACCTAATACCCCTTGGTTAGACTGGCGTCAGACTTACTGGCTTCTGACTACCCGTAACGACTGCCAAGGATGTTCAATGACAGCCGGGACCTACAGTTTAACGTGCCATCCGAAACACAGTCATTGGTGTCCAAGATATACTCAGAAAGTACATACAAACTTAGAAAAGTTGCATTGGTACTTGCCCGACCTGGAATCGAACCCACGCCCTCACACTTGAGAGGTTGGCTCTTTAACCACTAGGCCACCACGACTTTTTTGTTAGTAAACCCTTACTAACAATATAAATGTAAAAATAACTCTGTCCGTCGCAAACCTTCTGCACCGATATAAATGCTACTTATTTCTTATTCATATATACCTAATTATCTGCTGCTTTCGCAATTTTTCAAGTGATATCATGAAAATAATGGTACAACAAATAAGCAATGCTTATTTGTTTTATAATGTTACACTATGAAAATCACCATATACAGAAAGGCTCGTAAAGCATGCAACTGACCACAGTTCACTGAACCCACAAATGTAAATGTCGTCGATTATAAAATCGAAATCGATTACATACTTACAACAAATATAAGTACTTACCAGTGATGTAGACAATTTTGGAGTCAAAGTATATTTTTGTCAATGTATCAAAATGTACATACCTAATATTATTTTATCTGCGCGAGTTCTGTCCAAAAATATATTTACAACTTTTATAAAAAAGAAACAGAGTTTACACAGGAAGGTATATTTATTTTTTATTTAGTCACAACATCTCATATTATTATACTTACATAGGTACCTGTATAAAAATTCTTAAAATACTACACACAATAGGGTAGTTCACTTAGTCAAAAATAAAATCGTTTATGATAAATAAATGAGAAGCAGGGACATAAAATATAACTGCTTTATTTTTTATACACTACTACTAGCCTCAGTAATTTCATCCGCGTCCTGTTGGAACCACTTGGCACACGGAGAACGGGTAACTTGTTGCCTCGATACATGGCCTGTGTAACACTCAAAGATTTTTTCAAATCGGTAAAGTAGCTCCTGAGATCAGCGCGTTCAAGCAAACAAACAAAAAAGCTCTTCAGCTTCAGGTATGGATGAAGCAGAGCATAAGTACTTAAGTAGGTACTGTATTGTAGCGTCTGTGTACCAGATGCATCATAATGCCAAATTATTATGTTTTTGCGCGAGTTTGTTATCCAGCAGACAGGGCAGCAATTCTCTCTGTCTATGAATGATAAAAACTATTTCAGTAACACTGTTTTGGATAGTAACAGTTAGATCGAATCATCAATATGTAGAAAGCCAGAATGATTGCATGTCTTGCATTTTTGGTCCATGTAATGCACATACAGACAGTGAAATCATCGGTGTGTAGGTAGGTAACTTATTGTTGGCCCGATTTCCAACGCAAATAGTTTTGGTATTCGTCTAATGGTTAAGTCAAATTTTGGCGATGACGCACTCGGCAGGCATCCAGCTGCGTCATCCAGGTGCTGTCAACGAACCCGTCTGGTCTCAACTGAACCTATGAACTTTCCATGACGGCACCCTGTAAAAATCTACACATTTCTAATATTATGTTATGATTACAACATCGGAAAATTCCTTGTGGATTGAGAGCCATTCCGTTTTATTGCGCGGTCTATTTCTGAAATAGACCGGTCGACCAAAACGGGAGAATAACAAGTGTGTATAACGTAATCCTGATTGGTATACTGCGGCGAATTAATTTAGGCACTCAGCATTTTGAAAATGCTGCGGCTATGCTGAAATATGTTTAGTCGTCATTAAATATACGTATATTTCTGAGGACTTCCTCTATAAAAATGAAAAAGAATTAATGGTCGGTTTAAAAAGTGAGTTAATTTTTTGCTAGTTTCAATTATATTATTCGGCACTGGTACCGAATTACAAGATGTGTTCTATAATCTGGATTTTCCGAGAAACGATCGGACTCCAGTGGCAGGCCACCGCCCCCGCGCATTCTGTCGACCGAAATAGAGTCGGTCGGCAGGCACGTCCATGGTGCGCCCGCGCCGAGCTTTTCAGACGATACAGGAAACATGCTTTTTATTTTCTTTTCCTATTCCAATTCCAACAGAGGATTTGGAAAGTCGGCTAATGTTCCCCTATTACGTTACAGCGTTCTCGCAGAATAAAACAAAGACAATTTTCGACTCTAAATAAATTAGAACCATAAATAACTTTAAATGTTAATCCTAAATGGAAATCTGAAGACACTGGTATATGCAATGCAACAAACAGATAATGTTTATGGCTGGATATTTAATTCTGATAGATGAGGAGACCAAAATAACTGTTCCATTTGTTGTTTTGACAAGTCACCCATAGCAACGCCTATTCTATCTGCTCTATGGAGAATTCACTGTGTTAACTTTCTGTAGCTTATACTGCGAATTTATGTGTTTTATCAAGCAATAAATTATAGCAATTTATTGTCAAAATGATCCTATAATAATGTTTCTAATTAATTGACGTAAGCAATTAAATATACAAGTGTCCGTATTGTAAGTTAGCGGAAAATTATATGTTGATACCAGCTGTTATTTGAAGTTCTTAAATGGATTTAGTACTGGTTATCAGAAGCCAAACACTTTTAGCTGAAAGAGTGACAATCAAAGCTAGTGTAGTTAGATTGCACAGGCTTGTGTGTCCATATCCATAGGTACTTATACAAAAT
The DNA here is from genome assembly GCA_958496145.1 of Heliothis peltigera. Lineage (NCBI taxonomy): Eukaryota > Metazoa > Arthropoda > Insecta > Lepidoptera > Noctuidae > Heliothis > Heliothis peltigera. The sequence goes on from OY292327.1 coordinate 6,414,750, forward strand.
AGGTGACACGGTGACAATGGGACCTAAAAAATGTGTATCTTTCGCCCTTCCCCCCAGGGCGTAGGGTCTCCATGAGGATTTTCCAACCCGATCTGCAAATGCCATTATGACAGGTTTCAGTGTGTACTCTATGTTAGGTATTTCTTATTTTCTAAAAGTTCTAGTTTTTGTAATGGTCCGTTTTTTTAATAAATTGTTAGTTTCACCTTGAGCAAAGATGATCTTACGTACCGAATTTATAAGACGTCTTATCATAAAATGCGGTGTAAAAATAAAAAAAGTAATTTAAGAGATTGTGCGACATATTCACGTGCCAACTACATACGATAGTCTTGTTCTATAGGTGGGTAGATGTATATATACACATGCGTTTTTTATAGATTTGATGAATATTATGTTTGATCTTGAAAATAGTGAATGCCGTAATGATTTTTCGCATGTATCGCTGCATCTGCCAACTAGGTTATAATTCTAGTTCACTAGAAGTAATTTATGCGTCCACTCTCAATAAATTTGAGTTTCAACATTGGTAAAAAGATGCACAAAATATATGTGTTAGAAAATTAGTGGCATATGTATTATTTGTTAGTAGAATTTGACACCAAATCATAACAAACATATTGAATAAAAATTGTAGTTGTAAAAGAAAAAAAATCGATTGGTGGATGCTAGCGGCTAAAAATGTATTAGTAGCCTTATTTATTTTAGCTCAACATTGCAGATAATTTATGGTTTGTTTACGAACTTATTTTTTTACTCGACAGTAGACAATTCAATTTATGAAATTATTTGGGTTAATATAACTTTGTTCCAAAACTATGCGGTCAGCGGTATTAATGCAGAGATGAGAGATGTATGCCTAGGTCCTTGAACCCATTTGGTCCATTTCCATCACCATAAGCTAAAAGCTCGTTAGCGCAATAAATAAAACACTGCATTTTGCAACATGCCCCAGCTTGCTTGTACCTCAAGCAGCTTCTTTGAAGTTATTCACAAACGCCGCACCAATCTGTCTGTGGATGCTATTACATGCGCTCATACTCAGTAACAACTAATGGTTCATTTAAATTTAGTATCACAGTTAGCGAATCTTCAGAAATAGCTACCTAAATTTAAAATAACTCCAGCTCTAGAAACTAATGATGGGATACGAAACATCAAATCTGTTGCATGTTCAAGAAAAATAAACAGACGTAAACTCCGAATGAAAGTAAACATACTTACTTGACAACATGATTAATTTGCTGTTTACAATTTAACGCGACCCATTGACAAAATTCTTTCAAATATTTAATTGTTGCAGCTATTGTTTATTATTATACTATTAACAACAATATTTACAGATTCAACCCTCAATGGATAGTGTTAATTTGTTTCATGGAACAATTAAAACGAATATTAATTAGGAATGTACAATATACGTATGAAGTGAGCACGCAAAGTGGAACTGGTCTTAAACGCGAACTCTCGCGCAAAGGCAGACTGATTGTTAAGATTGTGTTTCAGTGGAAGTAACGTCTAAAACTGTTCGTACCTATGAAATTTTGATATGGCGTGGGAGTGCGCCTGCCCACAGCAGCATGAGTAATGCTCGGGCCAGCGATGACTTCTGTAGCGTGAGTAACGCGAGGTGCTTGCTGCTTCCATGTTATTTTCGCATCGGCCCACACGCTCTCCATGGAGAGCCACCACACCTGCCACCGCCGATTGACTCATAGGCACCTGAACGTTATACAATCCCGAATTCATAACGTTCCAACTTACAAAAATGTTCTTATTACATAAATACATACTTACAATATTAATTGTATTTAACAATGATGAGGGTAATTTATTTGCCACATAATGTACATGATGATAATCCATAGATGAAGTTCCCTTTGTTTCGAAGAAAGAATCTTAAAGATATGTAGATGCTTAAATAGATTTTCTTGACATGAACAGAATGTTAATTCCGTTGAATTTTCTGAATTCCTTTACAATTTACTAACAGTGGTACTATGTCTAGGGTGCACCTATACATTAACTCAAGGTATTTGTGAAGCAATTAAGATATGTCGTAAATATTATGAGTTAATTACGTTTGACAGGTGTTTACCTCACTCGATAAACCATGACGAGTCACAAAGGGGGTTGCGATCGAGATATAGACAGGTTTGAATACTTGCCAACGTAGAATTTCACGTAACACATTTTTTGGAGACCATTTCACGGCCATAAAATTTATGTCGCATGCGATAAAACTAGGCGCGAAAATAGCTGTGTTCTCAGACACGTTTGAAATATTAGAAAACTTACCTGCGTCAAGAACACTGATACATGATACATTGGAATAAGCTACAGTACACACCAAAATAGTAAAAACATTACCGGTCTGTTTAATAACAGTAGGTACCAGTGTGTCATAAGCTCGCATCACTCAACATATGGTCGCTTGCAATGAAATGACCCAGTCTCCACATATGGACACAACCATGACCGTTCATTGTCAACCACCGATGGCAGAGAGTACTGACGAAAGAAAAACAAGACATATTCGTTCTGTAATGTTGATCAATAAATACTATCTTATTCATGGAAAGGGATAAGAGAAACTCATCGGAAAACCGAACAGTATAACATTTATGTTATATTCGTATTCGTAGTTACCACATGGTAAATATTCTTGTCTAGGTACTCATAACAATGTGCCAACTTATAGTGCTTGATGACTAAATGGTCTCCTTCAACTCCATTTAGATTTTCACCTCGGTCGTAAACAGCAAATGTAGAGAACTGCATTGACGTAATAGACTGACTGTATAACACTGCGTTCCCCGACGTCTATGGTTCGGTGAAAACATTTAATGAATGTTAGTCGTTCTTTGTTGTTTTTCTTGTGATAACAAATAAAAATAGTATCTAGCTGTAATTTGTTCTATGCATCTTGCACAGCTAATGGTGTTCTTTTCGAGGTACATTAATGACTGTCATGAAAATATTGAAGGCAACGCGTTGTGCGTGATGACTGTATTTTCAATTATCATTCCATATCAATAATGATCATCAATAGAAAGGGTTTGTTTATGTTTGACTAGAAATTATGCATCTTGATGCTCGTCCAAATACGTCAATGATCTCGCACTTAGCAATGTTTGATAGATGTCCCCCAATGATGTCATAATCTATAAACAATACACATAATTCATTAACACGTGAGGATTAAATCATTGTACAGAAGTTTAAATTTGAGCAAAGTTATTTTTATTAAAAAATATTAATAGATGGGCAGGTGCGAGTGCAAGTTGGCAAGAGCAATATTATGCCACAATGTGACACGGTACTGGACTAATTGTAAACATAATAAACAGTAGGTATATTTGTTGTTATTTCTGTCGCTATGAGATCGCGGAGAGGGCTCCCTGTGGCCACCGCGTCCGCGGCTTTTAGCGCGATGTTCTGCCCATCTGTTTACACTTCAATATTAGCACTTGTTCGTCCGCATGGCCCTTGCTCATTGCCGACGTTGTTATGGACAGATGATGCTTGCCAAATTCATGATTCACATTATTATATTTATGTCCAATGATGCCCGATTCGGAATGTTTCTTTAAGTTCATATATCATTGACATGGTACCAGCTATTTAAGACTAGATATTTGTCATTCTAGACAGATGTTATGACCCTACTATGTGCCTTAGTTTTTAAAAACCAAAAAATACGTTTCAGGAATGTACAGTCTTTTGAAATGCGGCTGAAGTGGTAGTCGAACGAAAACATGGGTTACGAGTTTGTAATCATTCGAAATACTGTTATAAACAAAATTTCCAGAAGAGTCTGGTTTAAGAATGAAAACGAATCCAAAAATAGAAGATGACGTTGCCCGAACTGTATTGTATTGATACTCAATGACGATGGGCATAATATCAGATTTTTACGCAAATATCTATTTCACTTTAAAGTTCTTCAGTCGTCCTTGGTTCTTACAAAAATAAGCAGCCGAAAAAATCCTAATTCAGCAATTGCCATCGAATAAAATATCGTTTATCCTTATCTACTATATAAAATATACAAAATATTGTTTACATTTTGTTGCTGGGGAGTTTGTTGCGTCACTTCTTCCCAGCTAAAACACATATGAAGTGGTGAAGGGTGGGTGTTTTGGGGGCTGTCTTTTGTAATTTTTGACGTTCATAAAGTGCTGTTTTGAAGCCAAGTTTGAATAAATGATTTTGAGTTTGAGTTATGACGTCGCCGAGTAGTTTTCTATTGAACTGATTTACAGCTAGTTAGATAAGACATGCCTACCTTATAAAGGTAGGATTCTTTTTTACGAATTAAGACTTCTTTCTGGTTCTGCCTAGGTATCTATAGCAAACTCACCGAGTTTAATAGGTACAAGTGCCGAAGGGTTAGGCAACCGGTTGGCACCTTGTCATAACTTGGTACAATTAATCAACTATTAACTCATCACATTTAGTTATGCCAAACTGATGTTTTAAATCAATTTACTTCTCATATTACACTGTTCGTGTCACAAGGGTAAATAGGATAACGAGGCAATTTCTTCTTGAAACTATTTTTAGTGTACATATATACACAAAACCCACAAATTACGTAACTTTCTATACAGCGACAAACACGAAAACGTGAATATTTGTGAAATTTACAGCGATGCAGTATCTAAGACTAATATATTTCCTTTATTGAACTTTGCTCAAGTCGTGGGCAAGTGAAGTTCGTAAAACACACTTAATTATCGCAATTACGCATTATTTATTATAAAATATGACACAAATTGAACACATAAATTGGCAGATGATATTTCCGTAGCATATGAACTTATTTTAATTACTTGGTTGAAAATGCTTCATGGTACGTTAGAAGCTGAAAGATTAATCGCTACCCCTATTAACTGGACATCATTATTCTCTTGTAAGTTGTAAAATTAATGATAATCAAGCAGTTTTATTTAATGTAGATAATATCTACAGAAGCCAGCACATCAAGCTACTGCAATCTGTCAAATTTCCTTAATAGATTTTCAACTTTATCGCTAAAGCATTTGGTTCAAAGTTGTTTGGGAAAATTAGACAGTTTCGGAGCTTGATGTGCTGGCGTCTGTACATCAAACAGGTGATTTTTTAATCAAATTATGTAAAAGTTTTGAGTGGCGTTATCCACATACATATAGGTAGGTACTCAGAATTCAGTCACTGCTTATTTAAAGCTGGTTTTAATATTTGTGGCGTACCTACACTAAGACGGGATGCATAAAGTAATGCATAAATAAGATAAATTTCCTTCAACGTTTATTCTCACTATGACATTATGTGTCCTAGCTATGTTATATTGTCTCTACACGTGTTTCAATGGTTTCCACCAACGCAACTAATGCTTCTGGGCTGTTGCCCTTTGTGTGTATGTTGTGTCTTCATGTATGAGTAGCGAGCCCAGCCAGACTCTTTCACCATACTGAAAATAATACGAGTGACAAATGAATGATTCCTTCGCTTATTTTAAAATTTTCTATCGTATATGGCTTGCCAAGATCTATTTACTTATTAACAAACTAATTTATTTTGGGCAATCCATCATCTGCCTACGTAAAAAAAGAGTAGCAAAAATAATGTTCTGAATAATTTATGTTTCTAAAAAAAAACAAAATCAGTAATCACTTGGATAAAAGAGTCAATATCAATGTATACTAACATAAATAATATCATCAATACTAGAACAGTAGATTTAAATTTATATATAAATACCTATAATGACGACACTTATTTTATCAACAATCCTTAGTGGTTCTAATACCATCATTTTCAAAACAAAGTAGATTTTAAGTGGTGTTTCAAACCTATGTATTTACTCTTTTTAAGAGCTCAAAAATAAAACATGGTCAAGCATCAATGTTTTTGAATTAATTAAGTAAACAACAAAAACACATTGGACTCAAATAACAATTACCTCTCTCTCTTTCTCTCTCTTGGGTCTCAGTGAGAACATCTCACTAAATAAAGAATTTTAAACCTTTAAATTGAACTGATATTGGATTTAAAAAACAAAGGCCTGAATCAAAATATCCTATCCATTCATATTTGAAATCAAGGAAGAGGAAAGGTATGTGAGGGGGTTGTGCTTGAGGTAGCCGAGGGTGTACCTCGCGCAGGTGGTGGCGAGGGCGGGTGCTCGCCCCCCCCACTGGGGCCGTGTGCAACTCGCGTATAGACTACGGTCGCCCGCTGCCCTCGCGCATCATTCGAACATTGCGCACCGCAGTCTCGGCATCTACGCTGAACTGTATACGCGTCCGGGAGCTTCATCCCGCAGCGACTTCGACGAACAGGTCCTTATTCCAGTGAAAGTGACATATAACCTTTTCTTTATTGCATAACCTAACATAACCGCGAGTGAAACATAGTAATAGCCTTCCCTATGTGAACTATAATTAGAGTTGCATCGGCACGCTCCAGCGACGTAACTTTACCTGAACGCCCCAAATTAGGAGCGCAGGCGCATCGGCCCACGCGCCGCCCGCCCTACTTTCCATATTTCGCTACATTCTTTAAACCGAGCGACCGCAGGAAGCCCGCTCGGCTAATACAACGCCCAATATACGTGCTTGTTGAGCAATAAAGTGTCAGTTCAGATGAGATAGAAGTGGTGCAGGCGACTTGGATTTCGGCCAACGACTGTTGCATTAAGAATAAGATTGGTTAACGTATCCAAAAAATGTTTTAATGTGTTAACTAGATGTGGTACTACTTGAATAGTGATAAGTGGATCTTAAAGAACTGAAAAGGATTTTGTGGTGGTTCTAAAAGTGTTATTGGGATTTCATCTGCACAGTTGTGAAGCCAACTTTCAAGTCGCCACACATTTTGGTCTCGATCCTGATAAAGACACTCTATGTGACTTGTTGTTTGAACTAGATATATATTTTGTTTCAGGATAAGTTAAGCGAGCACAATGCCTTTCAAACCAGCAGATAACCCTAAGTGCCCAAAATGCGGCAAATCAGTATACGCAGCTGAGGAGAGAGTCGCCGGAGGACTCAAATGGCACAAAATGTGCTTCAAGTGCGGTAAGTTTCAAATGAATACTTAATTATTAAAAAATCAGGATATCTTAGAATAGTGAACACAAGTACTTGAAAAAACTATCAACTATTAAGAATTCATACTAATTTAAAATAAAAATTTTAAAATTGCCCACAGTCTTTTTATATAAAGCTTAATTTTTATTTGGAAAAAAAAATACGCGTTATAAAAGCGTTTTAAATACAAAACTATCATAACTTATAAAGGGATAGCAAATAACCGGAGCTGCTAAGTGTGTTAAAATTATTGAACGTTACCTATTTATGTGACTGTAAACCTACATGAAAAATCTAAACTCAAAACGCAGAAACGGATGCTAATCTAGCTACATTCTCCCAACTGCAATTGTTCAACTTGTTGTTGTAGTTGAGATTTTCCAAGCCGGCGGGTTTTTTATTTTTACTTACCTATGGTTTTAGTTTTCTTGATGAAGTATTTAATGATAAATAATGAAGGATTTTTCTTTAAGAATTCACTCATTTTATTTGTACATTTATCACTTTAAAGTTTACAAACCTACTTAGTTATCCGTCTCGCGTAAATACGAGTATCTACATTGTTTGGATATTAAAGATCGTATTTCATAAAGTCCATTTTGGAATCCTCATGGAGCACCCTTTAATAAGATGCCCATATTGCAAAAAAAAAAAAAAAAACTAAATAAAAATCTTATACATCAGTCTATGGTGTCTTACAGACGCTATGTTGATTTTTAAGAACACTTGGGTAATTGAAGAACAAATCGAAAGATACCTTGACCGCCGTAATCCGTTAGGTCGTCTCGAAAATATTACACGCGTACGCATACATACATACAGTCAAGATACGTGCGAAACTTGGCAGTCAGGTAAAAAGTAATTTTGTTTGTTGCGGTCGTAAGTTAAAACTAGTCAGCCGTTTGAAATGAAAATTCGCTTAGCTATAGATTGAAATCTTAGGCGGGACTTTAAATCGTTTTATCGTAAGCGTGAAGTTTAATTACCAAGCTTACGTACTTATCTAAACTGTTTAGTTCTAATTAGGTACTAAAATGTAACATACGAGTAAATCCGATGACGTCATGATATTCACTATTTCTGTTATCCAGGCCTGTGCCAGAAGTTGCTGGACTCCACCAACTGCTCAGAACACGAAGGTGAACTGTACTGCAAAGTGTGCCATGCACGTAAATTCGGACCAAAAGGCTACGGCTTCGGCGGTGGCGCTGGCTGCCTGTCCATGGACTCTGGTGAACACCTGAAGGCTGAGAATGCGTAAGTTGAAATCTTTTAGCACTCCCGCCGCCCGCGCCACTGAGGGCCTTTCCTTATCTAAGGTCGCAACGACGGCCGGCCTCCGGGCCCGTGCGTAACCACATTAACCGCGTGTATATATACTCATACTATACAGTAGAAAGCGCGCGCTGGCTGTACATTACGCGCCGCCTGACACGTGCATGACCAGTCTCCGTTTATGTCGCAACAGGAATTGAGCGAGCAGCCTCCAGCAGAACTAGCGGCCTGCCGACACACATCTCGGCCCACCAGCGACGCCTCGCGAACGCACGCCATACTGTACTTTAAATTACTCTAGTTAGGATTATTTATTCGCTATCGCTTAATTTAATTTGTTCATCGGTATTATTTATTATTTATAAAAAACACAAATAAATAAAAAACAGTCGACTACCAACCCTGAGTTAGTAATGTTTACGTGAGCGCGGTCGAGGCGCGCGCGCGCCCGCGTCGTTGCCGCAAGCGGGCGCGCGCCGGCTCGAGCGCGTTCCTGCCCTGATCGTTCCCTTCCTCCCAACGGGGCGTACCCCAACACGAAGGAGCCACGGTGAGAAACCAATATGTAGCCTTGGCTTAGCAACGCTCCAGACGCACCTAGATGGCATGCACCGAGACAATCTTATGTTGAATAACTTTCCTCGCTACTCACACTCTGTCTAACCCTCAGCTAACGCTTCCGTCTTAGCTTTAACTGATAGTCAATAATGTGATGGGATAAGGAAAGCGCCCTCTATGTCGATATATAATGTAGTGCTGTAGCGAGGCCGATGCGGAGCGGGCGGCCGGGAGCCCTTACCTTCTCCCATTACGGCGGAGGTGCGCCGCCGGCATCAACTGCTTAGCCGCAATCCGTGTGGCCAATACTAGAATGTAGGGGCAGACGGATTCTACCGTTGCCTGAGAGGCTTTTAACTACTCTTCTGTCACCTGTTGCTTGGTCTGACCATTGTCGAACATTGATTGATTTGCGGCATGTATGCAGGGGCGTAAGGACTAACGGAGCTTGTCTGGAACCACGTGTAATCGCCAAGGCGCCTCCCGGGGAAGGATGTCCCCGATGCGGTGGCTACGTGTACGCCGCCGAACAGATGTTAGCTAGAGGACGGGTAAGATTCCGATCTATACATTATACAACTTTGATATTAATAACTTTATAATTTAACAGTTACATTCAAATTCCCCAACCCCTAAGAAAAAAGCTTACCCTGCTTTTAAATGCTTATTTAAAATAAATTGAACATTTATTACGACTTAAGTATCTATTATTTTAAGAAAATATAAATGTAACTAAAATGTTGTGCCGTAGGGCTATCACAGGCGATGCTTCAAATGCTTAAATTGCAACAGGACCCTTGATTCAATGATGCATTGTGATGGGCCAGATGGTGACATTTATTGTAGAGGTATCTGATAGATTAATTTATGTGCCACATGTCGATCAAATGTCCCACCCATAAATATGTATGTGCCATAACATCATGTATCATTGTAATAACTCGCGTGATCCTCTAGGGTAGTATGGTCCCAGCATGCCCTGATGTATCCTCATTATTCACTGTATGTCCAGGCGTGGCACAAGGAGTGCTTCAAATGCGGAGACTGCTTAAAACGGCTGGACTCTACTAACTGTTGCGAGGGTCCAGACAAAGACATTTACTGCAAAGGTTTGTTTATTCTCCACATTTCCTTAAATTCTGAATTCTAGCGATATTCTAAATTAATAAAAATATTCATAACAACAAGTTTCCAAGACCCTTCACATATAAGAATTCCAATAATATTGTGAGTGACGATTCAATCTATTAACTATATTGCATGTTCATTACCCTTTTTTGTGGTTTTAATTAAATGTTTTTCTCTATAGTATGTTATGGGAAGAAGTTTGGTCCTAAGGGATATGGTTACGGAAAAGGAGCCGGTGTCTTGCAGAGTGACCCTTACGCCAACGGGTAAGAACCGCTTGTGGATCGGACGTGTGACTTATCTGGCGAGGGCACAGCTTTTGACACTATTTATGCAAGAATACAACAAATCATCCAAATTATACTATAATATTTGAGCTGTGGATGGCTGTGTGCTCAACAGATGCGATAATAACGCTTATTTGCTTTTGCTGTAGGATGCTACGCACAAAGATTTGGTCCAAGAGGCATAGGACATGGAGGAATGTCAAGCCTGGGTCTTATGTGTGATATTAAGGACCTGGAATGGCAAAGGTATAACATAACATTGTCACCAAGACCCTGATGGATCCCGAAGAACAGTCTATAGGACTGTAAAGTCCTGAGTTGTCATGATTAACCAAACCATCTAACATGCTATTTGCTTATAGACTGCTTTAGCAAAGTGTATTGTTTTCAATCCTTAAGTGTTCAAATAATTATCGTTCATAACGTTCATTGCTTAACACCACATGTTTCACTTTACGCAAACTATTTTCGCCAGAAGCTTCGGTAACATTACGTATACTTCTCAGGTTACATGACAGGTTTAGGTTATTTCCATCGCATAGTCACTTTCATAAAAACAGCTTATAATACAAACAAGAGATGGCAACGTGCCAGTGTTAAAATAGAACGCGCTCTCCGCTCTCGATCGGACTAATTTTAATATCGGCGAGACTAGCCGCAAGTTATAAGCTTACATCGTGTAATCTGCTACAGATTGGCTAAACATCTTCATTAATAGGTCTAATGGTAGTTAGAAGCGTTCACGTTACCATGTGATAATTCCAGATTAGTGGTACGTGCGCTATGCAGGCGCAATTGCTATTTAAGTTTCTACGAGTATTACCTTCTGTCAGGCACACATGATTTACAAATCAGCGATTAGATATATTTTGTCAATTTACTAGCTATTACAATGTATAATTATTAAAACGAAATTTTTAGGGAGTTAGTACCTAGTGGTAAAGACACGAAGACCAATTCTGATAACCACCGAAAGCTAAATAAGTAGGTATCTACTTGGATGGATGCTGGCTTTAGTACCACCTATGTGTTTAGAAAATGCAATACCTATGTTAAACGTGATAATATGTCTAACTATACGTTTCTACACCTACCTGTATCCATGCCAAGTAAGTCATAAGTAGTTGGTTTGTTTATCTTTTCATTAGTTACCGATTGCATACCGCATTACATATAGGTAAAATATAGAAGGAAATTTATGTTTTTTTGTGTAGGTACTTAATGTTTCCATGGTAGGTAAGATATTCAGAACTTCATTTCATAATCACATCAACTAACTACGTCAATGAAAATAATATTTAGCAATATAAAGCTAGCTTCCTATTTGATAGTAGGTATTCCTAATTACTTAGTATTTCATTTATTTTACAGTGAGCAAGCACCAAAAACTACGGTGATTGATACCGCTTCCATTCAGGCGCCACCTGGCAAGGGTTGTCCCAGATGTGGAGGCGTGGTATTTGCTGCCGAGCAAGTGCTGGCCAAAGGCCGCGAATGGCATCGCAAGTGCTTCAAGTGCCGTGACTGCTCCAAAACTTTGGACTCAATCATCGCTTGCGACGGTCCTGAATCTGAGGTTTACTGCAAGACTTGCTACGGCAAGAAATGGGGCCCTCACGGCTACGGATTCGCCTGTGGCTCCGGTTTCCTGCAGACAGATGGCTTAACGTAAGTTACGGAGGTCCTAACTAGATTTTTAGGAGATCAATTAAACTGGTTACTCTGACCTATCTAGTTATAACGTTGCTATGTTAATTTGCAGCGAGGAGGAGATTTCCGCCAGTCGTCCTTATTACAACCCTGATACTACCTCCATCAAGGCGCCCAAGGGCCAGGGCTGCCCGCGTTGCGGTGGCATGGTATTCGCCGCTGAACAACAACTGGCTAAGGGCACGGTAAGTTTTTACATTCATTTTTTTAATTTTATGTTTGATGATTACGACCGGTTTAGATATTAAAAAAAAATTAAACCTGCTAGTCTGGAAACTCACGCTAACCAGTGACTAGGCAGATTTTCATGACGTGACTTGACCATATTACCAGCACTAGTTTTTCATATTATGGCTTTTTATTGTTTACAGATGTGGCACAAGAAATGTTTCAACTGCGCGGAGTGCCACCGGCCTCTGGATTCGATGCTGGCTTGCGATGGCCCTGACAAGGAAATCCACTGCCGCGCCTGCTACGCCAAGCTCTTCGGACCCAGGGGATTCGGTTACGGCCATGCCCCCACTCTCGTCTCGTGTGACACTGAGCCCGCTATCACATAGTGAGTATCTTTTAGTAATCATTAATAATATCAGAGCCAAATTGGGTAAATTGTAATTTCCATGTGCAGTGGCAATTTTAAATGGCAGAATTTAGCATGGCAGCTTTATTGAATTTGTCAAAATCATAATATGACATGAAATCACATATATCTCTTTATTTATTATTCCAATGTTGCAGTTTTTACCCTAAAAATAGCAGCTATTATGGATTTTATTAAATTAAGTTTTTAAATGATTCAACTTGGCAATAAACACCTATATACTAATAAAAACATAATTTCACAGCATGGAGCAGCTTCCTTTCACTGGCCAAAAAGCAGCTAAAGGCCAGGGCTGCCCTCGTTGCGGATTCCCAGTCTATGCAGCTGAACAGATGCACTCCAAGAATGGCACATGGCACAAACGGTGCTTCTCATGTGCGGAATGCCATAGATCTCTTGTAAGTATCTACAATTTTTTACAATAGATAATGTTAGGATACAAAGAAAACAAAATGTCTTAAGAACTAAATTTATTAATAGTATGAGTTTATATTCTATTAGTTTTCAAGTAGTCGTGTTCATCATCTTCTTCATTTTCAAGATGCGCCTTTAAGAATTCCTCCACTGAGTCTGTATTCCACTTTTCTATAGCCACAGTGTCTTTGACTATGCCGTCTTTATCCAACAACTTTATGATAGGGTCCAGGCCCCGGACATACTTTATTTGTAGATTAGGGAATTTAGCAGGCCTGTCACTCTTTACAAACGCCTGTATTTGCGGATACGCCGGGAACTTGCATGTGCAAACTTCAAGTATGGCTCTAGCGTATTTCTTCTCTTTCGGCGCCGTTTCATCTTGATGACAGCATTCCTTACAATGAGCCATAAGTTGTTCTAAACCAAAATCCTTCAATTGGTCACAAGAAGAACATAACAGGTTAGCTTTGATGAATCCAAGGGAAGCACAATCTTCAGTTGTAAACTCGGCATTGCTAATTTGTACCAAAAATGTAGCAACGCAAACAAGAAGCGCGGTTGAGAACATTCTCGATTTTAATGTTAACATCTCTTTTATACAAAGAGGGAGAGTTTTAGTAGTATATCCCGTAAAATAATCGCTTTACCCAAAACACTTACGTGTGACAAACGAAACCAACCGGCCTTTGACAAATGTCAGTAATGTCACTGAGACTAACGTCAGATTCTGAGTCTGACACATTGACTTTTAAGATGAAGAAAAAAAGGAAAATTAAGAATTTGAAATAGGAATATTATCATTCCTCCGTCTTTCGGCAGGCACGTTAAATTCTTGGCAATCAGTTAGTAGCTATAAAGTCTGATAACCAGACTCACAAAGGGGAATCAGGTTGCCCAGGTAATGGTTGACGAATGTTAAGATCACATTTCGTAGGTACATTATGATGTAACCATAACGATTGCATTCAATTTTTTTTTCTGGTTTTTAATAATAAATAATTCATTGTTTTGTTTCAGGATTCTACCAACTTAAACGATGGACCTAATGGAGAAATTTACTGCCGAAGTTGTTACGGCAGGAACTTTGGTCCTAAGGGTGTAGGTTTCGGTATGGGCGCAGGCACATTGACCATGGCATAATAGACTATGAAGCTGGTCTTTATAGGAACCATTTAGTTATTAAAATGGTAGCATGAAAGGAATCTAATCTACTTATATTGCTACCTATCTTGACGGACTATCATACCATGTATTAAACTGGTTTTAATAATGGTTGATAACTTTCTATGAGACTAATAAAGTAAATGGTAATAGAGCCTTTGAGGACACATATTTTGTTACGAAAGTATAAATTAAAGGTTACATTCCTTTCATATAATATTGTACAAATTGTGATGAATGTGTCTGTGCCCTTAGTTTACATATTCGTTATAAAATATTGTAGTACATAAGGTAATAGACTTAATGTAGATATGTAAGAGGTATAAATAATTTGTTATACAGCAAGAAAAAAAAAACTTTAAAAAATCCTAAAAAAAAATTAACGGCATTGTGATTACATGTACCTTATATTATCACATTGTGATGTGAAGGTATGTGCTAAACAAAAAACTATCCTGTAAACGCGGAAAAGATTGCAAATAATTGTAATCGTTTCGACCGACCAGATCTTTATGTATAAGATCTGAAGTGTCTATACATATTTTTATACACCAAAGATTTTTGTACATAATTTAGTAATTTACTGAATGCACACTATCTGCGCGACGGTAAATTCTAACCACTTACGTATATTACGCTTTTGGAGCTTTTGCTATATATATCTAACGAACACATATGAGGATAATGTAAAGATTAAAGCAGCTTTTGCATATTATAATATTAAACAAAATTTGTATAAGTTATAATTTTTATTAAATAAATATACGACATTTAGTGTTTTTATTTGTATCCAAAGAGAAAAAATAAACAGAAACTTTTTTTACCAATTTAATTGTTCAGAGTTTCAAGATACAAACACACATTGTATAAAAAATCTTAAAATAAAGAGTTAAAGCCTAAATTATAGCTAAAATAAAGACAATTAATAGACGGAGATTATTAATAGACTTGATAATTAACTTAGGCTGCTAGATTTATCACATCTTGTTTTTTTAATTGTTATCACTTTTATATTTTGTGATGCTTAATAAAATGAGGTAGAGGTGGGGGGGGGAGGGATATTAAATTTTAAAATTTAAGATTTAAATAAAAAATAACAACGTAAAAATAACAGAATACAATAAGAACTTATTAAATTCAATTTAACAATCTTATTATCAGGTAAAATAATAATAACTAACATTATCATGCACACCATGATACACAAACATCATTTTCAATGTAACAAATTATCACATAACAGATAGTTAGCATTGGGCATTTTCTTTTGTAATGAACTATCATGCATTTAGTTGTAATCTTAAAATTAATAATAAAAGAGTGTTATTACTTTTGTCATGATTTTTTCTTCACAACCAATCTTGGTCCTTTAGATTTTTTTGTAGTTTCTGACGTGCTAGGTTCTTCAAACCCGTATTTATTCTTAAGACGTTCACGAATCAACAAGCCCTTTATCAACCGCTTCCAGTTACCATAAACCCGAGTTTCGATTTTTTCTAATTCTTTTCGTTCTTGTTCTTCTTGATCCTAAACAAGAAAAATCAGTATTACATTAAGCCCCTTTAACTTATAGTTTAGGCGGTAAATATTAGCAATATTAAGACATGTTATCTTACCTTCACCCATGCCTCAGTAATGATTTCCTCAAACTCTTCGCAAACTACGAATCCATCGTAAACAGGGTGGGACCATCCGCCGTTGAAATCGAACCCAGTCATTGCGGGCGCACAATCAATGTTCAGTTTCTTGGCTACCCTGTTCAACCCAGGCACTAAAAAGTCGAAGTAAAAATTAGTTACTCTTGCTTCACTACATAGTATAAAACAAAGTCGCTTTCTCTGTCCCTATGTCCCTTTGTATGCTTAAATCTTTGGAACTACGCAACGGATTTTGATGCGGTTTTTTTTAATAGATAGAGTGATTCAAGAGGAAGGTTTATATGTATATTTTAGTATCAGCATTGCACCCGTGCGAAGCCGGGGCGGGTCGCTAACCCGCCTAATGATAAAATAAGAAAAAATCAACTGCATTCAAATTTCATCTCACAAATACATTTCAAGGAAGAACAATTTTAATCTCAATTTTCTAGTATATGACACATAATATATTTAAAACATAGAAAGTGACCGTAAATAAGGGAGATTAATAATTAACTTACACTTTATATGAACAGTCTTCTTGGGCAGCATGCATGCTTTGAACAGTTCAACATTGCCGTAAGCATTGCGAGGTACTACCCCGTTTTCTGCCGTTGGTGGTTCGTAATCCTGTACTTGCCATGGTCCGAATATTTCCAGAGGTTTATCAGTTATCAGTTTATTTGAAAGCTGGAAAGAAATGACTAAAGTATTAACATGGCTTTCAAATCCCAAGAATATTCCAGAAACTAGTTCATATAAATTTTATCGCAAAAGACATGAATTTTAGTGTTAATATGTGAGATTATGGTTTTGTTGAGACGACCACTTACCCTATCCCACTTGGGGCGTGCCTTAACGATCTTATACGGTTTTTCTCCCAACTTCACAACTTTTGCTTCTTTGAGCCATATGTCTCTAGAATGTAGCGTGTACACGCACTCTCGCGCATACACTGGTTCATTGCGTACAAAACCAAGCACGGCCGCGTCAGGCGGATACAGAGCTTGGAACTTAAGCAAATGTCTCTTCAACGCGTACAACGGATGGTTTTTGTATCTAAAAAATATTTCAATTAATTAATTCATGTACATTCTTACTTTTTCTGTATTATTCTGGTCACACATAATTTGATGTCTGCACATTTCACGGTCGTGGAATCGTATCGATTTTAATAACCATAATTTTCTCTATTATCTGTAGAAGGAACATGTCATATAATATTTTGAGGATGGTTATTACTCACTCTGAAACGGTCTTGGGCAGTGGTGCTTCTAACTGCATTCTATCCAAGTACTCATCCTCTTCCTTATCTCTCGCAGTCTTTGGTCCGAGCCAAGAACGTATCGCGTTGTCCCACCAAGGAGTTTCGGCACGAACTTTACGAGTCACTGTATTCCAGTGCGGTACATATTTGCGCGTCAAATCCTTTAGGTAGTTATTATTGTCCCAACCAACAATGTAGCACACAGGATGTGTAGCATTATTCTGTGGAAAATAATTACAACACCATGTCTACTTTATAGGCTGTCAAGTTACTGAGTAGTTAACTAAGGTTAATGGACCCTGAGCAGTGGTCCGGGATTTTATCTAAAGAGATTGTTTTTAATTCTACCTTATTGAAGTGTGGAAATTCTTATACTTACATAAAGGTCACCAGAAGAGTGAACTTTCCCTTTAATGACATCGACGGAGATCCACTGTTCAAGTTCTTCCACAAATATTTCGCACCACACGTCAGTTCGGTTCTTCTTGTTTTCTTCACTGGAAACTGATGAAAGGACGCGTCGATCTATGCGACTTGTGCTCGGCTTGGGACTAATCTTGGTGGGCTTAAAATCGTCATCGCTCTCAGAGTTCCGTCGTTTAGGATCCTCAACTGGTAGATAATCGCTATCTTCATCAGATTCTTTTTTTATTTTACCTAAACAAAAAAAACAGGAACATAGTTACTTGATTTTAATTCAAATTTTGTTGAGGAGTTACTAATGCCTTACTACATAAAGAGCTCCCGAAGGACCAAAGATAGGTTTTATTCTAGTGAATTATATGCTTATGGTGGGTCAAGAATAAAATTCGATCATAGTACAAAATAGCATACCTTTTACCAATCCTTTCTTTGATTCCAATTTTGCTTCTTTGACCCTGCTTTTGATAATATTTACCAAATCCTTAGTAATGTCACCTTTTCCTTTCGCAGGCTTTGCAAGATCCCTGTGACTGACCCTCTGGCTATCTTCTTCTTTAATTTCTTTTTTGATTTGTCTTGAAGTTTTTTTAGGTGTACTTTCTTTAGACTTTTGTCCTTCAAAATATTTGCTTTTTTCCACAGCTGCACCAGGAGCACTCTTAGTTCGGCTTTTTGCAGCAACTTTTCTTTTATTTGTTTCTTCAACTTTATTTGCGGTTTGTGAGGCATCAGGATTAGCTGTTTGTGAACGTTTTCTTGATAATCGGCTGGTTTTTGCTGCAGGTTTTGTCTCTTCAAAGTATTTACTTGCCACATCTTTTGCATTCTCATCAGTTACTGATATTTTAGGAACAGCTAAGCCATTATCTGTGTTTGCATTCATAGTTTTGTTATTTCTTTGCACTCTTCTTTTAGTATTAGTTGAATTCCTTTCAGGACTTTTTTCTTTAAGTACTGATGAATTATCAATATTTTCAGGAACTAGCGTTTTTCCTCGGTTTGACCTTTTAATTGGTGTTTTAATTTTTAAGTTATCTTTTTCAACTGTTACTTCTTCAGTGTTTTTTACCGTTTGTGCCTTATCTTTAACAGGTGTTTTAACTTTCGTATTATCTTTTTCATCCACTACATCCGCTTTATTTTTTCCTTTCTGTGGCTTGTTCTGAATAGGTGTTTTAGCACGCGCATTATCTTTTTCTACTACATCTTCTTTAGTATTCTTTCTTTCCAGTGATAATTTTTTCGAAGCTTTTTTTTCTTTATCTTTTATATTATCCTGTTTAGGAGATGCAACGCGGCCTGCCCGAGTTTTTGTTAATTTTGGTGGTGAAACATCCTCATTATCAGAGTTTTCTGAATTGAGATTAGCTGCTTTTGCTCGTTTACTAGCTCTTGCTTTTCTCGCATTAATGGCATCATCACTTCCATCAACTTGCATTATATTTTCATCATCGCTATAAAGATAACTGTCATCATTTCCATCTACTTGGGCAATTTTTGGCTTTTTCGCTTTGGGTTTTGATGGTCCAGCTTTTTGTGTGTCTGTTTCATCTTTCTTATCTTCTTTTTTTAAGGATGGCGACTTGGCCTCAGTTTTACTGGGCTTATCAGCCTTTTCCTTTTTTGGCTTTGTAGCAAGAGAACACAGTTCAGAACTCGGTGGTTTTAAAGGCAGTACAACAAAATTAAACATAACACGACATTGCAGGCCCAATGCTCGTAGCATGATAACAAATATGAAAACTAAATATTTTTTTGTAGTTACTACTCTATTTTTAATTTGTTCTAATAGTAAATTTTTAAGAGGTGGGGCTTTAGGTTTAAATTTATCTTCATTTTTGTCCTGTTTAAGTGTAAGCTTATCTTTGTACCACATTGTGATTTGTTCGACATATTTCATATCTACTCTCTCTCCAGGATAACACTCTTTGGATGGCACTAAGGTTAATACTGCTGCCATGAGCTCCTGGTCATTTAAAACACTGCTTACATAATTTCCATGGCCTAGCCAACATAAAACATGCACTTTATGCATGTAAATTTGATATTCTTTTTTAACGCGATTTATTTTTCTTTTCATCATCATTTCAACATCAATTTTTTTTCTTTCTCTTCTGGACACCGCATCAGGGAACTCAACAAAAAGTTGTATGCCTTGTTGAGATATTCCTTTTGATTCTGGAATAAGTGAAATTGTACATTATTTGTGGTGGTATGTAACAGTAAATATCATATTTTAAAGTTAGGCAGATATTATGTAATCATTGTCTTTGTAGAGTATTAATTGGCATTAGCTCATAGCAATGAATACTAAGATATCGTCTCAAAAGATGTTCAGTTAAAATTTTACCTTTCACTTCTTCCCAATCTTCTATTTCAGAGTCGCTGTCATCTTTACGCTTTCTAGCCTTGGGTTTCTTTGTCTCAATTTTACTTTCAGGTTCTTCAGGTAAAACTTCTTCTCCCATTGCCAAAAGGTCTTTCACATCTGATTCCTTTTCTGAGTTTAACTTCAAGGTATATTTTTGAAGCGAAGCTTTTGTCTCTTCAATTTTTGACTTGTGCTTTTCAAGCTCCATAAAAGCTTTTTGTGCAATTTCTTCACTGTTTTCTTGGATGTTATTTGACCATACCTGTTGAGCCCATAAATTAATATAATGTGCAAAGTGATGATAAAATCATGATCGCGTTTAGGTGTTTAATGGAACATTATTAACTAGTCTTACATTAAGGTTTTTTAATAAACAAGACTTTGCAATGATTAACTTCCACTGTTATTTAACTCTAAGTTATTCAAGGTCTCAGTTCTTATACATTTTTGTAGACAAACATTTCATTCAATAATAGTAGAAGAGCTTTTGGTATACTCACATCTTGGTACTCCATGCTAACATCATTCTCATTAATTGAGTCTTGACTGACGTCTGCTGATGGAGCTGAGGTAGTTGTGGTTCTTTTCGACACATGTGGAGATTCATCGTCACTGGAATCTGAATCATGAAAGAAGACATTTAATCTTTTTATATATTTTGAGAGGGGGTCACAGGAAATACTTAACTTTATTGGTATGTCACATGGCTCAGAAACAGACAGTTTATATTAGAATTGATTATATCCTGTGTACAGCTTTGGCAGTGAAGGATGTGCGTTTTGGGGGCTGTCTTTTGTTTTGACATTGCATTACCAGCCTAATTTCAATAAATGAGTTTGATCCACACAGGACAATCACTTACTGGACCTATAGTTAGCCAATTAGAACAGAGGAAATAAACTGTAGTGGTTTGATGCAGTCTAAGTTTTCTGGCAGGTAGACGGAGAGAAAACAAATTTTATGGAGAAAAAATAAGCAAATAAAAGCTGTTATTTAATAGCATTATATGTGTAAAACTCTTGTTAATCTTACATTTGACTTTTCATGACATTTATGAAATTCAGTTTAGTGGATATTGATAGATGGTTCCACAGGCAAGGTTTATATGAAGAAAAATGTACTAATTTTTAATTTTACTATTTACTATAATAATTATGTTTATTAAATACACAAAAAGAATCATATACACAGAAAGAAGCAATATATAGTCCCTACCTATTCCTTAACCCAATGACCTTGTGAACCATTTTTGGCTATTGCACAATGTTTATGTGAACCAAGACAAGTCTAAACTAGTTGATAGATAATGTGATTTGAATAAGTTCATGAATTAAATTTTTGTTAAATAAACTTACCACTTTCTGACAAATTAAGAATTGAAGGCAGTAATTTATCTGCGTCTGTCAGATCTTTTACAGAGAATTGTGAAGAGGGAATTTCGGTGTCTTCTTCATTGCCGGCAACGGCGGCAACATCTTGTTTGTTTATTTGTCTCAATAAGTGTTTCGTAAACTTCGGTTTCATAACAACGACCTTAGATTTTTTAGATTTCGCTTTGTTTTTCTTATTGAACTCGTCTCCGGACGAAGGAACATCGTCTATCTCTTCGTCGGAGCTAGATTCCTCTTCCGCAGAAATCTTTGCATCTGATCCCGAATCACTAAAATCACCACCTTCTGCTTCACTATCTTCATCTTTGTATACTGTTTTGATTACTTTCTTTCTTGTAGTCGGCATTTCGGTTTCACTTTTATTCAACTTAACCTTGAGACATTCCAATGGTGTTTGAAAAACTGATTATTTTGTTGAAGGTAAGCAAGCGATACAAAAAATAATCCGTGTGAATCTGACATCTGACACACGACACATAGTTGACACTGACAGTGACACTATAACTTTGGTGTTGCTACTTAAAAAACGGAGTCTAGACCAATTGTCGGCCATGACTGATATTCTCTCTAAGGATATCAGCCAGCACCTATTCACTCACTGTCATATCCCGATATGAAGGCAATCCGACACGAGAGACGAGGAGAGAGATCAGGCGAAGGACCTACATTCACGTGCTCTCCGATGCACTGGTGTATTAATCAGCAACTTCCGGATTGAACACGGATGTTTCATTTTGTGCGTGTAAAAGGAAAAAAAAATGCTAAGAAAAATTTCAGTGAAATATGATTCAAAATAAGGAGCTGAAAGCACTCTTTCAGTCTGCGGATGGCTGTCCCTTGCACCCTGTTTTTAAGTTAAAGCCAATCATGCAGTACTTTATCTTAGTGTATTAAAGTGCAATCAGTGTATATTAATAACACTTCATATTATTCTTATGGGCCTGAAATTAATAAAGTTTTTCTTTGTATAATTTTCTAGCGGTTTCCCCTATGAGAATTACTCCGTGCGCCCGGATAAAAAGTAACTTAAAGCCTTCTTCGATAAATGGGCTATATAACACTAATAGTTCATGTGCAGTACCTAGGTCTTGAGCAAAGAAACAAATAAACTCTTCAGATTTATATTATTAATAGGAATCCTATTGTACTATATATTTTACCTATTAAATATACTTATAGATCCGCCCTTTGGGGACACGTCTGCCTCGCCTGATTGAAAGGACTAGACTATACTGATATGCGGAGGGTGTGTTTTAGCCAACTCCTTTGATCTGGCTACGATTTATCGCGAGCCAATTTGACCTAACATCTTCAGTTTGACTCTTGGACTATCGTGAAGAGCCACCATTGCATGGGTGGTTTTGCGATAATGCTAAAGTTATTGATTCTTGAATGCAGGTCTAAAAGCCTGGGTCGTATTAAATATCCCAAATACCTTTGATATATTTTTCTTTATGTTTAACCTTCACAGGTTATTCACCAGTCATTGGAATTGTCGGTACGTTCTATCCTTCACTTGAAAATCGCAAGATGGATTCCAGAACTTATAGTTTTTTTTCGAAAATCTAGGTTTAGGGCATTCAGAATTCTCTAAAAAACATTAGGGTGGAGAGAGGCAAGGTGGATTCCATCCTGCTATTAATATTTTAGAAGAATTGAGAGAACAATGAGTGGCGACGTAGGCTCCATTTTCTGTTTAAAACATTTAAAATAATATAGATTCTGATCCTTGAAAGACGAGTTAAGTTCCAACTTGCACTTCGAAAATTCTCGTCGTAGCACGCTGGCCGTTCTACGTTTCATCTTATTTGCTGCAGCCGTTTTCTGGCTTTCGTCTCTGTGCAACATAATTTAAACGTGCGAGGAAACACTGTTAAAATATAATTTAGTTAGATGTATTTTAAAATATAAGTAACTTACGAAATGAATTCAGCGCTAGATACCAAACCTATTTAAATAATAATATCCAATAGCGTCAAAGCAGACCGCTCCTTTTTCTTCGATTTCGATTTGCTAAAAGGTTTTATAATTTACCATAATGGAAAGGTTGTGTTTGTTTATAGAATGGTAAATGGTCTGAATCAATCCTGTTAAGTGCTTTTCAACAGAGCTTTATTGCCTGTATAGCGATGTCGAATGGATCAGTCCTCGACGCGGCTCATCTCCTAATACTTTACTGAAATAAAGGTTTAGCTTCATCACTTGTAGAGTTTGACTACGTATCACTGGTGAACTCTCTCACTGTCACCTGGGGTTTAATAATGACTGTAGGCATTCACAAATTTAATTACGGTAACAAAATAAGAGCAGGGTAGGTAAGCCTATTTTTTACTACAAAGCTTAAGCACTGATGTGAGGCATAAAATAAAAATACCAAGCCATAGAAAAACGATGGAAGAAATTAAAAAAGCCGAATGCTTTCTCATTATGAATTTTAATAAACTCGCACATCATCAAGGGTTATTTGATATACGCAAAGCTAAAGACGTAACAATGGAAGTCAGCATATTCAACTCAGCTCTCGAGTAAATCGCATTTCCTACGTAGCAGTACTCGCCATAAAGCATAAACTAACATAAATAACTTCAATTGTTTGCTGCCTTATTGTTAACTTTAATTACATTTTGAATTAATTTTGTAATTAAAACGGAAGCTAGGAGCGCGCCGCGTGAAGTTTAAGTGGCTGGAAACGGATCGACCCCGGGTGGAGACGGGGTGCGCGGGGGCAGCGGGCTTTTAGATGCAATCTCTGAGTGGATTAATTAATTCTGAGGTACCGGTTATCTCCTGTTATCATTTAATAAAGTTACGTAAGGATATAGAAATTTCGCTTTACGGCAAAGAGATGAGTCTGCTGCCAGCTCGACCCGTTTCATTCTCGTAAATCCTATTATGACTTATCTTTTTTATATTCCCTGCACCATGCAGATATTTAACGCCCTAATTCGTAGAATAGTAGCTTATCAACATTTCCATTAAAGCTTATCATTATTCCCTTTTAGATTATAATGTTTTCTGATTTCTTGTTACCTTTGTACTTTGCATGTCAAGGCTAAGGGAATTAAGAGCACGGAGCATATCGAAAATGTGCAAAGAAAACGCGCAGATACCAGAGTGGACCAAGCTCAGGTACGTACCCGTGGGGTCATAAAATAGGATATTCCTGTAATAAACAAAACTCAACATTGACATCATTTCAGCGCGGCCAAATTAAATAATATTATGAATGATAAAGGTGTCGTAACTTGATATTAAATAAAAATTATTGTCAGAAAACATAATAAAGAAAGAACATGGTTCAGAGATTGCTTGTAGAATCAGCGAACTGTATGTAAAATTATACAAAATCTGTTATATTTTGTTTCAACTTGTACGTAACGAAGATTATACAATGAAGGGGCAGGTATTTTACGTCTGTTTAATTGAAGAACTGAGAAATGCTTGTGTTATCCATGGTATTTATCTAGCAAATATTAACTCATTTGTAGTTTATTACACACATTAAATTGCAAGCATGCGACCGTTAGCGAGCATAATTCAAAATGACACCCACATCTTATGGATAAGCACATCCGCCATAATTGTTGATGGCGCCAGATAGGTAGTGCACCATGAAGCGGAATCTTCATAACGCCTGTCGAACAAACAACATTATGTACATCGATATGTCGTTAAATGTTTCATGAGGTGCCTGGGCATCACCTGGTGTGACGAAAATAACAAATTCAGAACGCTTTTCAAAACAACACTCAGCCTGCGCTACATTATGCATGAAGCACTCCATTTGCTGATCCGCTCAGGAGTCCCGCTCGCGGCTCGTTAAGCGCTTACATTAGCTACAAACACTTATTGATTTTGAGAGATTGATATAATTTGTAAGAAATGTACGCTACGTCTTTTAAAGGAGTTACATCGTGCTGTATATTTTGCCATTTAGGGATGAAACACGAGAACGCTGCGATGGGGCTCCAGGTGCTTTGCCCTTATACTCGTACTTACCTAGTCCTTTTGATTTGATTGTGTGTCGTAGTGACGTATTAATAGCTAGTTGATGTTTCTAAATAGTAGCATATAAAATAACCATGATGGATTGGTGTTACATCTCAAAACATACGTAAGGCTTACCTCCCTACAAAAAATACAATCAAACATAAGATCCCTAGAAAACCAAAGCTTGTCACTTAGGTACTCGTACATTTGTAAATTAATATTCGTGCGATATGTAAAGCGCTGTCCATTAGTTTTGTTCCTGAAAACCTGCCCAAGTAAATGTCCATCGAGGGCTTGCAATCGTGGGGGTTTGGGGCAGCAGGGAGGAGTTAGAAATGCAATATTAATGCAGTGCCGAGTGGCGGCCAGAGTGCATTTACTTAATGGATCGTAGGCAAAATGTTTACACTGTCGTCGAACACGAAAAAAACAAGTGGGCCGAAGTCGGATAGAGAGAAGCTCTTTGGCAGGATTATTGCAAGCGACGGGGACGAGCTGAGTCGCATAAATAAAAAAGTTGCTTACTTCATCTATCTACTTAGTAAAAAAAAACTTATACGACATCTCCACTACAGACGTAGGAAAGTGTGGGATACATTACCGGAGTGGAAAAGTTAAAAAGCTTAAATGTATCTCCGGCGCGGCTAAAAGTGTCTGACAAAAGTTCGACTTCCATTTTAAAAAGCTCCATTACAAAACATCGAGATTCGCTTCCGCCACGCCCGCCGCCGCGAGCGCGAACTGATGGCGGCTTGAGGAACGGAATTAAACTCGAAAACTTTTCAATTTATTTTATATGAAATCGAGCATAGCCGCGTATTCGTGACCTGAAGAAAGCGAACTTGGTGTCGTTCGATTCGTAGCTCTCAAAAGAAACAGAGGGTTAATGTTGGGTGTTTGTGGGGCAATGCGGGTCTGAGGGTAGGAGATTTAACCCGAAGCAAACCGCGTAAGCGTGGCGATGCTGCGGTTTGTCCGCCGGTCAATTGCAACCACGGCTCCACGGTCTCAGCCCTGTGCGACACTAAACTTGAATTCGTTACGCGTGTTGTGTCCGTATACTCTGACTAAATATGATTGATATTTTATATTATCAAGTTAACCGAGATTGGAGATTTTAGCCATTAAACTAAAGCTTTTAGATTGAGTAAACTGGATAATATTTAAAATTGTTAATATACTCTATAGGCAATATTTTGTAGCAGTTTTCCTTTCAGTTTTTAGAATAAATCATAATGAAAATTTACAGTTTCGGAAAATGTGTTCATTCAAGTGGTTTCACCCGCGTCCCAAGGGAACTGCTTCGCGCACTCGGATAAAAAGTAGCCTATAAGCCGTTATCGCTTAGCCTCAGGACAATAGATTGATACAGGCACGTTAGATTATTCTGTGTATAAATGTATAAATCTGTGTGTTCAGAAACGATTTTTACAACAGGTGAAATAATTTTCGATAACGCAACCTCAATTATGATTTTTGATTATGACAATAAGAACATTAATTACAGCAAACATAAAAATAAAGATTCGTTTTGGATTTATTTTATTCTTTAAGTATCAAGATTGTTTGTACGGTACAAAACATCCATACGAGCACCTCCACACAGAGCAAAGTAAGTTGAATTTGAGAAGAGTTGTAAGGCTTTGGCTCCGAGATAGTGCTTTTAGGCCCTAACCCCGGGGGTGATGCAGTGGGTCCGTGGAGCTTCTTAAAATGTTTTCACTTATGTATATATGGGAATACATTACCCCTGCCTCCGGGTTACTTGAGGCGCGCACACTTACTTTTAACACAAAATTGAAGTGACGTAAAGCCTTCACTCTGCTCTCATGTGTATCTTCACTTAAATTACATTTTATTGGAAAGCATCTCACTCGTAGTAGTAAAAAAATCAAAACTTGGAATATATTTTCTCAATCGTAAGTAACGTTGGAGGCTTGGACTAGAATTGCTTTAGCATCGTGAAGACGTTGGGCAAACATTTCACTATCTGATGTACAGATTCCAACCAAGATGGCTCAATGAGTGGTTATGACGAATGCAACCATCGTTTTGCGCTCATAGTTACTAATAAACACTTAGCTTAATTGCGGCCGTTAATTACCACCGATCTCGACGGTTCAAATTACGTACTCTAAAACGCATTAGCGGCTGACAGCTGGAGATTATCCGTCTAAGCGGCGTCGGACCGGCAGTCGGCCGCCCGCCCCGCGCCACCACTCGCGGGACCGTTCCACTAATGAAATTTAATGAGGCTTAATTGTTGACGACTTAATGCAGGAACTGTAAAGATAAGTGCTTACTTACGGCCCTCACTAAGTGTCTGAAACAAAACGACTACGTTTTGTGCCTAAGTAACATTTTAATTCTGGAGGTGTTGGCAGGTAAGCAGCTACTCATCCGGGTCCATTATGAAGAGAGATAGCAAACAAACAATATAAGATTCGTTACATTGTCTTGCGTTTGCCCAATTTCAGACAGGACATGGAAGTCGGTTCTCATTTATCTGTCGGTGGTGTGGGGTTGTAGGCACTCGTGCGGGTATACAATCAAGAGGTTCAAGTTCGTCGTGACGTGTGGCATGTAATTACAGATCACAATGGTGTACACTGAGTTCCTTGTTAACTGATTAGAGGCAGCCGAGTGGTGTCATCTCAGAACGTTCCAATTACTAGAGCGGGGAGGGGTGCGCGGGGGGAGATTGCCGGGGTGTGAATGATCCATTTCGAAAACTAATTTAGAGTTAGCAACTAAACAAAGAGCACTCCTCGCAGATAATAATTAACGCTTGCGGTAAAGTTCCACTTAGTCTGTATTGGTTAAACCTCACTATAGCATTGGCAACGTTAATTAAATGTTTTTCCGGCCTTTTTAATTTGTTTAAATAAGATTGAACGTTGAGCTGATAAGACAAGTATTAAAAATCAAACAGTTTTTACCTATCTTCACTAATTGTTTGTGAAACGTTTATTAAATGTTTAACTGATATCAGTTAATAATCACCACTTTGTTTTGTTAAAAATTAATACGGATCTACATACCTAGTGGTCGGTGTTGCCTTACCTTACAGAAACTTATCAGTGCGTTTGACCTACCTAGGTATGTAAATACAGTATGTATTGTAAACAATTGTGTCAAGTATTATATTTTTGTTATTTTAATGAGCTTGAGTTCTTTATTTTGTATTTTAATGCAAATATTTTTTTGGGGTCCGTACCTAAAAGCAAAATAAGTAAACCCTTATAAGATAATTAGGTCTAGTTCGGCTGTCACAACCCTATATTTAATTTAATATACGTATACCGAGGTCTACGGTCTACGGTTGTGAAAATATCCGTAATAAAGCCGTTTATGCAGCAAAAGACATATCTCGACACTATCAAGACAATCAAACCTATAGTGTATATTAGGATATTAACATCGTTCTACGTAAACTGGAAGTATACTATATTTGCCAAGCAGGTAACATCTTTATAGACAAAATGTCAAAATAAAGCTATTAAGTTCAAACAGGGTAGCAAAAAATTTTAGAGCTAGGTAAGTATGAGTATATTGCAAATTAAATGATTGTTTACGGACTCAATATTTTCAATGAAAAGTATCAAAATCACCATTATGAAAACGATTCCTAGACTATTTATACAATTATGACAATAGATGCGGAACCCTTGCGCCTTGGTGGGCGAGACAGAATCGCAGTTATCCAGTTTTTTTTGTAATAGGACATAATTAGCAAAACATAAAAGTCATTAACTTTATTTTTCCATTTATTTAATCGAAACATTATAGTATCTAAATTATATTTTTAAATTGTGATAATATATTATTTTGTATAGGTTTATAGGTCACCTTAATCACCAGCGATCTTACAATGATGTAATTTGAAAACATGATTAAAGCTGAATCAAAGTCCGGAGTGTCCTCCCCGAGCGGGACAGATGAACGTTTTATGTTTAAGTGAATGTCTCTGTCGTGTGACTGTTTGTGCTGCCACCCGACCGTTGTCCAGATAAAAGCTTCTCCATAGCACGAAAAAGCACTCACTCCAAATATTGATTTGTTACTTCGCCGCTCCTAAAATGGGAGAGATATGTCTTGGCTTTCATGTTCGTTCCTATATTTAAAACAAGTAGAAGTTATTGTCTCTTAGGAAATAACTGAAAC
Organism: Heliothis peltigera; assembly: GCA_958496145.1. NCBI lineage: Eukaryota > Metazoa > Arthropoda > Insecta > Lepidoptera > Noctuidae > Heliothis > Heliothis peltigera. Next base: position 6,444,206 of record OY292327.1, read on the forward strand.
TTAGATCCAACTTGACCTATTTATGACTCCATATTTTATAAGATCAAATATTCTTAGACACAGAGCCTAGTTACCTACTCTACTCACAGTTAACAAAGAACTAATAACTATGAAAGTATCTTATCTAAAACTAGAAGATTACCGGTACATGGAGTGTTCAGTGTAATATTCTAATTTATTTCGTAGAACGTTAATTTGATCATTATGAAAATGTCGGTAAGTAGCGCGCAGGGCCGGACCGGGCGCCACCGCCCGCGCTAAATCCTAATTAACTGCTTGATTACAAGTGGAATAAAAAGCTCGTAATCTTAATTGGTATTTTTAATCAAAGCTCTCTGAGGATCGGAGGGAATCTCCTGCAAAGGTATTTAGACGAGCTCTTCTCTAATACTTTGTACATAACTAAAAATACAATTTTATTACATTATCACTTAGGTATCTAACATATTTATAAAATGAGTGTTCCTTATATAAGAATATTAATAACGCCGGGCAAGTAAAACTAAGTTATGCTAATGAATTTTCCCGGCATCAAATACGTTAAGAATTTCTTTTATCATGGAAGAATTAAGGGATTTCTTTATTAATACCATAAAGCACTAATTGCACGGTAGGCAACCTTCATTTCGTCGTGAAGCCTGCTCGGGGGACAGCCTAGTGACGTATTCTGTCGTTTGTATTTTAAGATATTATAATTATTATAAAATAGTTTTAGTGGACTGAGCCCTCAAATTGAAGGGTAAAATTTACAAATCCCCCTTATACGACCTGTCGTCATGTATGGATCAGAGTGTTGGGCATTGAAAAAGAGAGATGAGAAAAGATTGCATGTAACAGAAATGAGAATGTTGAGATGGATGTGTGGATAACCAGTATGGATGAAGTGAGGTATGAGTATATCACAGGAAGCCTGAAAGTAGCACCAGTGACAGAAAAATTGAGAGGTAAGCGTTTGTCGTGGAGTGGTATGGGCATGTCACGAGAAGATGTGAGACACATGCTACTAAGCGTTTGTTAAGTATGAATGCGAATGGATGGAGAGCCTGAAAGAAGATATGATTAAAAAAGGAGTGGATAATATTATGTCGGCTAATAGAAACGAATGGAAGCGGCCCCAAATATAATTGGGAACAGGGCAGGAAGACGAAGAAGTGGACTGAACCCTAGCATTCGGGTTTGTGGCCCAGTGCCCGAATTTATTTTCATTTAGGCAGCACTTTAAATTGTAACTCTAAAGTATCTTTAATTACTAAATCATTTGTTTAATTGAAGAAATTTATGATACAGTATAATGATAGGCAGGTATAGAATTTTATTACGATTCAATGCAGGTATGCTAAATAATGCTGTATACTCCCTACATTTAAAAGGGGTGGTAACATTGAAATACTTTATTAAACTTTATAGAATATCTTGGACTTATAAACTAAGCAAAGTATAAAGCCTTCCTAGTTTTGAACTTATAATAATCACACTGGGCAGCGTGAATCCGTCCCTGGCAAGCAATTACAGCACCTATTACTTATTAACTTTCAACCACCCGTAATGGTTTCCGTATTACTTACAGCTCGAGTGAATTGTTGATTCGGAAATTTGGCTGTTTTAATTAATATGAAATTACGAATTATATTTTATAGCTAATATGCTATATTTATGAACTAGTTATTTATATTTTTTGTGGTGACTTGACAAAAGTGCTATTGGCATAGACGAGATGAAATACAGTCCAGATAGGATACTTACTTGAATTGTGAATAATAGGTGACCACTTGTATTTCTTGTATTCCGACCCGGAAGACGCTGCGTGGGCAGGCCAGGTGGACGGATCGACGATCAACGACGATCTAGTAAAGGTCGCCGGGAAGCAATGGATGCGGGTTGCTGAAGATCGCGCCAGGTTTGGGGGAGGCCTTTGTCCAGCAGTAGACTCTTAGAGTCTTTCGGCTGAAACGACAAACGATGACCACTTGTATGTATAAATAATATCAGATAAGATGTAGAATTTAAATTTTATCTATTATCACTCTCCTTTTGTGGAAGCTTTTTTTAAACGAATTCAGCCCGACTCGTGATTGAATCAAACCCGAGACCTCGTGCACAGCAGTCACTTTATGCGACTACTAAGTCAACGAGGAAGTTTAAATAAAATATTTTATTTGATCAAATCTGAAACATAGTACAGTACGGTGTAACTTTTTGCATTAAAAGTAATATAACGAGACGACAATAGTGTAGTACAACTAGGTGGAGTTGCAGTGCGCCGGCCGTAAGTGGCTACAATAAAGCTCTCGGTACATTAAGCTTCCGCTAGTGCGCCGTTAGCGAGATAACGAGACCCACTGCCCGCACCACACATAATTTATATCGTCCGAGCTCGTTAAAAACTTATAAAGACGCACATTGTTAGTGCGGCCAATATTCGCGGTTATCCGAGGATATACGACCGCCCTAACGACTCCTTGCTCGGTTCGTGCGAACCATTGCACAAACGACCCCGTCCCGAGTCCGCGAAACGCCACTAGCCGATGCCCGACCATTATGTAGTTCGTGTACATTTTATATCATAAGGTATTGTAATTGATTGTAAAAGTGGGCTAGTTAAGAACCATTCGATATAGCCATAATATTTTGTTGACTGGGTACACCTTAATGGGTTAACTTTACGGTCTTATTTAATTAAAATAGCCTGTTAATCGACCTTAACTCGGTTCTCGAGGCTCGTAATAAAGAACTAGCGCGTAATGGAAAATCCGTGTGCTGATGCAATCTACCGCGAAGCTTTTAGGCTGGCTGGCGAGCTTCGTTTTTCACTTAGTCGATGTGCGCGCAATTACTCGCTCCGCACGAAATGAAAAAAAAAACTAAATGCTACCTATAATTACATAGTGCACTACGTTACTTTTCATTCATAAATGTAGATACCTAAATAAGGTACCTCCGAGTGGGAAATCAAATTTGGACATACTTTTAATGATCTTTAAAATTCTATGTTCCCATTTTAAGTCCAAAAATACATTGACAAAATAATAGTATTACAGAACTTAAGCTCCAAAGAAACCTCTGCAATGTTGACGTTAATTTGACAAGGCGTTCAATAGAGGAATTGGTGGAGTATGTTCACACGTGGGCAGGCGGCACGGCACGGCGGCGCGGCGGCCGCGGGACGGCGACGCGATGGGTCGTGGGCCGCGCGGATCACGGACGCGTGCTCGGCTAAACACAAATCAACACCGATTCTCCATTTGTTAGACACGGGAATGTAATTATGGCCGGAACACTTGGCGGGGGGAGGGGGCTACAGTGAGGGCTTCACGTCATTCAAGCTTTTAGTTCGTTGCTCGACAACGATCGTTACTTTAGATTCGTAATGTACGTTTCGGAAACCACCAGATTTTCCCATATTTAGTCATACCTATGATTAATGTGTATAGGTATCGTGACTTATCTTCGAAATATGAGTTTCAAATATAACATACATAACTTCAACGGCAGCAGATGTTCTATTAATTCTAACTCTTTGAACAGTTCAAACGATACTATTCTTAGGTGAATCTATATAATATTATATAGAAGCTCAATTACGCCAGTAAACGCTGATATAATATGTTGAAGTTCTAACAGAGACTTATAAAATAATATAGTATGTAGTAGTTGAGCGTTAAATTAAAAAGTATGGTTATAGCGTGCGGGCCAGCGCTAGGGCGGGCATTCCGTGGGCCGGTGCCGTGACACGAGTTAAACTAAATTAATAAACTTGCACCAGTCTCCAGCTTTATTAAAAAACACTCATTAAAGCAAAGGAAAAGTAGGTGAAGTCGCCGGCGGGCGGCGGGGACAGCGCCGCTAATTGCGCCGCCTTTATTGCTTAAATAAAGTTTTAGTGGGGGAACACAAGTTTTAATTAAAAATGTGAGAATAGTTTTTAATAAAGGACGGGCTCGGTGCGCGTATATTGCGAAACTTTAAGCGATGCGATACGCTCAGCTTACAGGAAGTCCGGCGATATCCTCGTAGCTATCTTGCGCACGGCCGCGTCCATCACCCGCAGCGCCAGCACAGCTCCAGCTTACCGGCCCATTGTTTGTTACCAGATCAATCGGCGCTCTGCTGATACCCTCATTCCTGCTTTTAATAACTTCAGAAACATGTTGTGTTGTCTTGCGTGTAACTAATAAGCGGCTTTGTATGTTCAGGTCCACCTACACACTACCGCTCCCTCTCAGGCGATCGCGTACACTGATCGATTATCCCAGCTTAAGTGAGAACATTATCAACATTGATTTACAGTTATCGGCGTACTACAGCTTTAATGTTTTATGAACTTTTTTCGAAAACGGTATTCTCGCATCAATATAAAGTGACAAATGGCACGAATAACAAGAGAAACTAATAATGCTAGTGATTTACGCCCGCCCTTGTTATTACGACTCATGTGAAATGTAATTTCGGCATACTGCGTGTAGAGTCGCACGCACACACGGCCACTGGGCGAGTGTGCAATACGTTTAATAAAGGAGGGACGCGGAGTAAATCCTTCAATTTCGCCGGCACACAACGGCGTATTCTCGTTAACCGTGGCAATAAGTTAAACGGGCGGGCAGCCCGCGCCGGCCGCCGCGCCCGCGCCCGCACCCGCTACAGGAAATTAAAAAAACTCTTGAGCTACCACGTCATATTTGCCACTTCGATGTTTTCACTCATTACTTACTATGCAATGTCACTCATAACCGACTGAACCTTTCTTAAAGTAAATAAGCTGCATACAAGTACCACTTTTTCAATCTTTCTACAGTAGATGGTTCCACTACGTAGCAGTACCCTGGCATTTTTAGTCTAAATCACCACTCCTGAATGATATTATATAATATCAAGCATGATGCGATTTAATAATACCAGTTTTTTAATAATATCCGATTTCAACGAGATGGGATAGACAACCAATATCAGCTTCTTATAAAGCTTTATTGAGTTTTAACTTAATATTAAACACAAGGCTGTATCGGTCCAACATGTCTGAGCGCCATATAGGTATGACCGCAACGTGAAGACATTACCTACATTTAAATTGTTACTTTAGCGGTAGTGCAAGCGGTCGATTTTAATCAAAGTTCGTTCATTTCGAACTTAGCAGGGGAGGCAGTGCTTCGCGGTGTAATATAGGCCGAGTGTAATATCTGTGGAACAAAGAATACACACGTTCCCACCCCGGCACGGCTCGACTGCACTCCTAATTAGATGTTCGATGAAAGTGTAATCAGACGTTGGCCGGATCCGGGACGTAATTAAACGGCGGAGGCGAAGAGTGATTTATTAATAGAAAAGCTCGAGCCGTAATGAAATACTGGGCGGACAATGGCGACGAGGGCGGGCGGGCCGTGGAAATTAAATTCTCAGTGACGGCGTGGTCGCTGGACATACACTTGCCGTTTCTTTGCGGGTCACCTCGGCCGGCGCTGCTTAATAATGTACGGCGCGGCCAGCAGCGTCGCCGGCGCCGCCAGCGCACCGCCGCCACCCATTACCCACGATGTATGGAGGTGTATAAATTTGTCGGCGAGGGAATGTAAAGAAGATTGGTTTCCTAGTCGAACGGGCGCGGAGAAAAGGGGTGGAATTGAATTTAGGCCGGAATTCACTAGCGAGGTTGTGTTTGTGATATTTCTTACCTATGTAGCAGTAGTGGGACGTGACGCACTTGCCGATTACATTTTATTAGGTATCGATTTCCACGAACATTTATATGATATCAGCGTACGATACTTATTATGTACCCAAGTGTAATATAGCATATACATATATAGCATGGCGATATAATCACAATAATGTAATTATGTTTCAACCTAGTCAACTTATTTTTATGTTTTTGCAAATCCTTAATACAAGATATATTAAATTTAACTGTTTTAAAGTTCAATTCAATAACTGAGGTTTTACCTTCTTGATCTGATTTCACTATGATTCTACCATTTTTGGATTTCTGGGAAAGAAAAATATAAATTGAAGGTAGTATTGGACACTAACACTTTCTTTTATAGGCCATCCGGATCATTAATATACTATAATTAGTTAGTAGGTATATTAATCAAGATGCAATGATGATAACAATACGATAATTCGAAAAGAAAACTTTATAGTAACTCTTTGTTTCATAATATGCTCAAATATTTACAATACACTTCAACATGATCAATAGGTCAACGTTGACTTTGTTACTTTGTAGCACACCTTTACTACTATGTCTTGATTGGTCAATCAAAGGTTGGTATACATAAGAAATAATTTTATGAAAATGTACCTCCCATATGAAAATTTTCCTTAACGCAAAAAGAAAAGCACAGCCTGTCTAAACAAAGTGGATCGACAAAGAATCAGCATTTTCTAGTCAGTAAAGTCGCAATGTGGAAGCGTAACCTTAATTACACTTAAAAGCTGTCGGAGTATACTTTTTCAATTAGAGTATTAAAGTGTTCCGACCCTGTCATTATATTAGAGTGTTGTTCCATGCCACCCCGGGCCGGCGCGGAGCCTGCCGCCTGTCGCCCGCTACACTCAGTCGCGTTCGCCTCACTTCGCCGCGAGTCCTCCCCGACACACTACGTGCCGGCTTGCCTCCCACAGTTTCAAACTTTACACGAGCTGCCGATCCGCTCGTACAATCGTTCCTTGTCGTTTAATTACAAGTTTAATAAATCATTTTAATTGGCCACCGCTAGTCTAAGGATAATATCTCACGGTCGACTGCGTTACCGGCGACTTGCGACTTTTGGACATTAACTTAGGAAAGCGAATTTTCTGTAAACCTATCTGAAGTGACAATATTTTTAAGTGGACAAGTATTGTATCAATTTATTTTGGTGCTCTATATCTGACTGTGGATTTGTTTTACGTGGTTCCAGTTAATATTTGTTGGAAAATACATGTTTTGTTTGCTGTTTTCATCGGAAAATACAGTTTAAAGGTAAGACAGGGTTGGCAATTTTGTGGCTTAAATTTACATTGCTTGTACTATTTTGTAAAATTAACTGAAGTTATATTTGGGTTAATAATGTTTTAATCTCCTTTAATTAATTTTCGAGATAGAACGTTGAATGTAAATATTCATTAATATAATAACTATAATTAAATTAGTTTTGCAGACGTTATGAATTACTCATATTATTCTTGACAGTTATTATCTAATTCAGCGACCAATTAGGTAGAGTGCGCTTTCAAATGAGAAAGTTAACTCATTCACGTTAATGTTTACGTGTGTGCGTTACGATAATACATGTTGTGATATATTTTGGACATGTGTGCGTGTCCATTCAGTATAATTGGAAGATCCGGTGCTTCAGATAATTGCTTAATTACGTTTTTGTAAAAGTGCGACGTTTAAGAAGAATTGCGTAAAGCCAATTGAGTCGAAGCAGATAATGTCATAAAAACTTTGAGCGGCTGTTTCCATTGTTTCGTGTGATCTCACACAAAATAATAATTTATACGTTATCTGTGTTTTATGTCTTATACATACTAACGATATAAAGTTACATGGAAGAGAGTTACCTATTAAATATATATATGTAGGTGTATAACATTAATAAACTATCTGGATGCCTTGATTTGTTTTCATAACACAATCACGTGACCTTAGGTCCGAACTGTAGCAATATCAGTGCGAACATGATTGAAGCGTCAGCGTCAAGCCAGAGGGGTCCACACAATAGCTGGCAGCAGCGAGTGTGTGTCCGGTGGATTAGTGTCGTGTCGTATGCGGCCCCACGAGCCCACGGGCCCACGAGTTCGCATACTGATGCGCCACCACGCCCGCCGCTTGTTATTTTAATTATTGTGTCTTAATTAAAGTTGGTGTAGCCCCCAACCCTTGCTCACCCCCCTGACTCCTCGACTCAGTATAACATGATACAATATGTACCTTACTTGCAAGTTTTACACTTAAATTATGAAGGAAAGTTGCGTTCTTTGCGAGTGTATTAAACTGCTTTAATTTATAGTCAACCTTGTTAAATAGACGTTAACATAGAGTCCAAATGTTAACGATGCGACATCGAAGATGCAGAGGTCATTACACTACTTAGTGTTATCTCAGCTTTTATCGTAGAATTTAATTTCTAACATCATAAATATGTTAAGTGGTAACCTAATTCAATAGATAAGTTACTTAACAAGATTTAAATGTTAAGATATTTATGATGCTGACCGAATATAAATTACATTATTTTAATTTTACACTTTAGATTAAAAGGAATAACTACTATATTATGTTATAGATAGGCACCTGTATTTTATGTTAACTTTGAAATCTTTTTTTTATTAATAGCATCACGTTCATATCTTTATCACAAATTAATATGCATTAGTTATCGTAGCGATTTTATTAGCGTTGCTATGATTAGTCTCGAAAGCTTTCTATTTCTATAAATTTCGTACGTTGTAATCTGTTTATGTGTTTTGTATGGATAATACTTATTGGTTTTCGCAATACCCAGAAACTTATATTTTGTTGTAATGGTTTGTTTACAGTCATATCGAAAAAAGGGTTGTAAAAAGCTACTCAATCCTATATAGTACGCAAAATTATAGTCAGTATATCTTGAAAAGTATATGGTATATTGACTTGATAATAAACAAATATCATAAGCGTAATTAATAAAATAACTTAAAAACCCTTTGTATGTAATTTCAGTTACAACATTTCACAAATTAACATTTAATTAGACCTAGGTACTTACTAATTGTAATTCACATAAGTGCATTGTTATTATTATTGAAATTGAACAGTAACTTGGTCCGTGTAGTAACGCAATTAATTGGTTCATAAACCACCTCCAGAGTAGCCTTGGAAATGTCGATTAGGATTATTATTAGGCGTACAAGAGATACTCATTAGAGGCATCGTAATGACTCGCTGACGGCCTACGTAATGCCGAACTCTCAATAATGAAGACAGCAATATCTACTCAACCGACGCATGAAATGAACACCCGGCGTTATTCATTTGTTTATCATTATTTCGTACCCTGCAGTATTGTGGAACATTCTTACTTATTCCTCCATTACTGTTTGTATGAAAACACAGTAAATTAGTTCATGAAATCAATTGTTTCTTCGTCTCAAATAGAATTCATTTCATTGTGTCCCAATTATAATTGATTTCATTAACAAAGCTTGGCCCATAATTGAAAGTAGGTATACAGTTTCAGCAAAAGGGAGGGTAAGGTAATTACAAGATCCAATTTAGAATTGCCAAGTCTACACTTTGCTGTTAGTTTCAAACAAAAGCTTAATTAATTAAGTCGAGAACAATTAAGTTCACTGCCGTAATATTCTCAGCAATTACGCGGAATTCGACGTATTTTGTAGTCGTCCGTAATTGCCGACGAGTCTCGAATCAGATTGTATCCGACGCTAATACAGCATACATCCATTAATTATACAGCGAACACTAATTGGGAAATCTATTAATTAAATTACCTATTAGTGCATCACAGAATCCCTGAGAATGCTAAATGAACTAATGGTATTACGCGTTCAATTGATATTAATTGTCGTCAGAACTAAACAGCCAATTAGCTTTCAGCTATTGCACACAGATTTAGGTTTTTATAATATGTAGGCATGTAAACTTAACTTAGTAAATTATCAGAGGTAATTCTTTCTTAGCCTTTCATATGAAACCCGTGAAAGTATCGCCCACATCCGACACAGGGCGAGACGCAAATGTCACAACAATTAGCATGCGGTAAACTGGGTCGTAACATTTAAATGTCTTTCAAATTAGTGTAAGTCAATTGTCGTGAATAAAATCTTAACGACCTATCGGAGATTGAAGCAATTAGATAGCACCTGATCTTGTACCGAACCGAAAGTGCGGAAGGTGCGAATGCGTGGCGGGATGCGATGCCGTAGTTGTCGAGTTTCACACAAGTTTCGGCTGTCAATTTGAATGTATTGGCTGAGATAAATCAGAGGTGTCGTTAGGTGAGGTACACGTCGCGGACGGCAGGTAAGCGCCGTGTGTAACGAGACACATTTCCGGACGTATCCTTCCAATTAGCGCGGTGCGGGCTCTGCTGGCCCGCTGGTCACCGCCCCGCGCCCGCCGCGCGCTCGTTACGCTCCCGCCTCGTTAGGAGAATTGTTTGTTCGAGTATGTAAAAATGTGTTTATTTGCACGTACGCTTCAGGGTAAAAAATATATGAAAAGACCCTTTTAAGACTTTTAATGATTTCCCGGCAAAGGGAAATTGGGTTAGTTATTTTCCCCGGGGTTGCCCCTCGTTAAGTTTTAATGGGGTAGCTAGCTACGACGTAATCAAACGTACTTATTTAAGTTAACGACGTTTACCAGGGATGTATACTTTGTTGTCAATAGCTGTTATTTAAAGGCGCTCTTGGCACGATTGCCATACGGCTCACAAACAACTCTGATTCGCTGTACGACACTGTGGTCCGGTATCCTCGTACGTGATATGATACCAACAGGCAATAGCTTTTTAACATCACTTTCCAGGAAAAGCGCTAAAGCTGCTAACATGTTAGAATAAGGGGCCTTCCGGCGTAACTGAGGATACCAATCTTGCCGTATAGGTACAACGCCTAATTAATCTTCAGTAAAATGTCGACGGTGCTTGTTTTTGCTAGGAACTCGACTCATTAGGCCGACGAAGCATGTTGATTACATTCTGCAGTGCTTATTAGCGCAAACTCTCATTAGGGGCCACTATTGTTGTAATTAAACAAGAAGCTGCATCAGTACGGATCGCTAAGCGCGGCTTGTGCTGAAATCACCTCTATGCGGGCGCGACAGGGACCCGCTCATGTCGGATTGCGAGTGGCCATTATGTTGTGCGAATTTAATTAACAACTCAATAGTTACACAGTAGAAGAATAGAATGGAGGGGTGTTCTTGTGGTGTCTGACATGATTCCATTGTTAGCGTCGTTGCAAAAAAGAGGAGGTTTGTTTTTGAAGTGGCTTACGCAATTACGAGGTGGTACTCGGTTCCGGCGGCGTCGGCGGGTACGCCGTCGTCAGCAACGAGAGTGAGTTTAATTGGACAGCAAAGGGGCGCGGGGCGGCGGCGCGGGTGCTTCGCCACCTCCTAACACTTCTAATTGGCTCGCCTACACTAACAGGAGCGCTTCTCTAAAATGTATACTCATCGTCATTACGTGTAATAGGCTCCGACTCCACAGGAACACCTGACGCTTTGCCAATTTCTTTTTACTTTAATAAATGACAAATATGTTTTGTTGCTAAGATCAAATATCGGCTGAGGCTTTTGTAGTAGACATTCTTCATGATTGCATCGGTCTTCGGAAGGTTATTAGAAACGCATATAAAGAACAAATAACTCGAGGATATTCTTGGCCAAATACTTTACCATCATGATCATCATCTCCCGAGCCTTTTTCCCAACTATGTTGGGGTCGGCTTCCAGTGTAACCGGTTTCGGCTGAGTACCAGTGTTTTACAAGGAGCGACTGCCTATCTGACCTCCTCAACCCAGTTACCTGGGCAACCCAATACACCTTGGTTAGACTGGCGTCAGATTTGCTGGCTTCTGACTACCCGTAACGACTGCCAAGGACGTTCAATGACAGCCGGGACCTACAGTTTAACGTGCCATCCGAAACACAGTCATTGGTGTCCAAGATATACTTAGAAAGTACATACAAACTTAGAAAAGTTGCATTGGTACTTGCCCGACCTGGAATCGAACCCACGCCCTCACACTTGAGAGGTTGGCTCTTTAACCACTAGGCCACCACGACTTTCATCATGATCCCTTAAAAATATCTTTTAAAAATCATTAGGTACTTGACAAATTCCGGACACAAAGTGTACACTCTCGATACATGACTGTGTTTCTCCCCCAAATCTCAGCGAGGCAGTATCTGTTTCATAATTTATTTATCGAAATTAATTACAGAGGTTATCAGTGTCAAAGTTAGAACAGAGCTGTGTTTGTCTATCTGTGCCCATTGCTTATTATAGAGGTAATAACTGATCTATTCGTAGCTACAATATCTCTATCTATACGTAGTAATCAGAAATAAATTTTGTCTCAATTCAAAATTATGGAAACAACACAAATATTATGTTTGCCATAGTAAACCAAAAAAACCTTGTTATGCTTTAAATGATAACGAGCTGCTTAATTGATAAATTTATCTGCGCTCAATTAAAGTTTTATCATTGTTTACATTTTTGCTCACGAAACTAATAACTGGGTATGCATAATTAGTCCAATTATAAAAGAATAGCGTTTATATTAGCGTTGATTTGAATTGATTGTAGTGTACCGGTTGATTGGCAGCTCACGGCTATTGCGCAAGCGCGTGTTGTGTGCCACGCGACCATGCGGCACAAGCGATAGCGGGCTAACCGCATATTATGATAACAATCCCTAATTAATATTTTACGAGTGCCTGCCAGCTTAGGGCTAGTCGGTAGTCGTCTGTTCTGCCTTTAAAGCAATTTCCATACATGCTTTATTTTGCCTATGAATTTTAAGTTTAACTTAAAAAAAAAATAAGTTTAAGTTAAAAAATAAAGCCCAATTATTAAAATTATAAAGAAAAAACGCATTATCTTTGTATTGCTTTATTTAGTACTGACTACTTTTTTTGAAAACATCAAATGTAATTTAATTTGTCTGTTGAAACCATGTTGAAACGTTTATATCCCCTTAATACACGTAACTACATCTTTTCTCATCGATAAGTTTCTGTTAGCTTTGAAATTTCAAATCAAGTCCAAAACTAGCACATTAACTGTTAAGGTATATATAAGATACGAATTGGGGAAAATTGCAGTCCTTGAATAAAAAAAAACATTCTAAACGACTCACGATCGAATTTCAAATGCTGGCTGATCACAATTGATCAGTTTTCAATTTAGAGGCAGAGATTGAAGTTCTTGTAGCGAATGAAACAGTTCATTCGCCTTAAACGCTACAAAACAAACGCAATGAGTGACAGACTCCTACACCCACAGTAATTATCCAGCCTAAAAATAGCAGGATCATATAGAGTTGATGCTTTGTGCTCACCGTGAGTACTGGAGCAAGTGGGTGCATGGTGGCTGTCGGCACACGGGCCCGACACGACACTTCACCGCCCGGATATGAGCGGCTATTTAATTTCCGCGCTTTCAATGATCGTTTCACATTCAACTATATAACTCTTGTCAGTTGCCAGTTTTGCACCTGAACGTACTTTGAAGCTTCATATGCTTATATGATGGATTGATGCTAAAGGAACTTAGCTGTTCTATATCAACTGCAGCGTGGGAAGCGGTATTGATGTTAGAAACTCAGAGGAAAATTTTAGGGTCTTGAAAATTGAAAGGGAATTCGAATTTAAAATATCGTTAAAGAATATGTAGAGGGATATACATATGTATGTGAATACATATTGCTGTAGTGTTAACTTCACTATTATTCACTTCTCAGAATAATTTCCGCCGTCTTTCAGTGATCCACTCAGTTTAGGCAATTAAATGCATTCGCAACGTCTGGAGATTGTTACTGAGCCTGCATTATTTCTGATTGTTCACGCAGATTACATTGTCTCGCCTCTTATAACGGTGGTTGATCAGTCAGTGAAGAAATTTCAGTACTTCGCATTCAGCTTTACAGTTCTTCAGAATTAGTTTATAAGAAGTTAAAACACATTCATTGGATATGACAAAATAATTTATAGAAGAATGTTCTCTTCCTCTTTCTTTCATACGCAGAACTATTGGTTATAAAATGATAAATACTGTTATGAATTTTACTGTTCCTAATTGCCTTTACGTGGAAAAGGTGCATGTTCCGGAAACATATCGAATGTTTCAAATAAGGTTCGTTTTGTGAAATAAATGTAATAAGTATAACTAATAGCTCAGCTTTCATGAAGATTAAGGTTTGTTTTCGCTCTGTAAAATGATTTTATTCCAATTTAATTAAGAGCTTATTCTGAACCAATTTGTACACGTACAATTTACTTAATAGCAATAAAAATAAGTCAGGTGCATATCAAGGGGTGTATACATACGGCCCAATCCATCTTGTGCGATAGCAATCAGTGCGTCACACACTAATAGAAGCCACTGTATGTTTGTTTGCCATTAATTTCGTGACTCCAGCCACGTAGCGGCTTGTTGACACGCTTGCAACGATAGATACAGAAAAAGAACATTAATTAAATGTAAACAAGATATTATTATCGTATTCATGAATTTTGTTTGTGTCTTATGAAGTAAACTCGTTATGGAATCATTTATTTTAACGAGTAGTTTTATTTTTGATAGGTTTGGCATTATTATGAATGCTAATAATATGTCTCATTTACAAAAAACCTCATTTGTTTCTTGGAAACTAGATAAAGAAAATAACTTTACCATATACGAGTATATATGGTGTGGTTGCAATGTTTTGTTCTGTAGTGTTTATTCAAGCACTACATCGAGGGGGTGTGTGGCTCCGGGGCCCGGCGTGGCTGTGTGTCGGCGATAGCGCACTGTCATCACTGTTATCTTGGATCGAAAGGTATCCGCCACCGCACGCGCCGCCCGCGCTGCCGTAAATAACGTCTAACGCTGACGAACCGATTAGTGATTGCAGTCTACGTTGTAACACCCTTGTAATCATTATTTAGTACGCTTAAAAATAAAACAGATTTTTCAGAGATAATATCCGGCTATTCATCAATCATATTTAAATAACATATAAAGTACAAAACAATATTATTATCGGATACCTATACATCTACTTAACTGTCACCCAGTTAAAGGGTTAAAAATTGATAAGTTATTTTTATACATACCAGTATACGCCAAGGTTCAAATAAACCGATACATTCATATCAAAACTGATAACCTTATGTTTTGAGTGACAAACCAATTTTATTCTCGACTGCCCCTCTCAGGCGGGCCGCCCCTCGGACCGATCAGACCTTATCCAAATTGGATCTTGAATAATAAAGAATCGGGGCGATTGGATTTTATTCCTTAAATTCAATTAGCACACAAGGGTCGTGTGTGACTGCAGACGAAAGATAGAGGCATATTATCGTATTAAAAAGGATCGTGAGGGTATATTTGGTCGGAAAGAAAGTGTTTTAATCTTCTTACACATGGAAATTTAAATTGGGTCTCTATTTTTATCAGGCTGCTAAAAAGGGTCATGTTTTCATCGCGTATCTTGTATGTCTGCATGTCAAATTGTTTTTTACCTCATATCTTCGACACGAACGAACGGATGGCGAAGTTCAGGATATCAAACTATTGGGGTTATAATGAGGATTCCTTAAAAGGTATATTATTCTAATATTAAAGAAATAATTAATTGAATGGAATCGCTCTACACTTTAAATAGAGTAAATCAGGTAAATAAATTATTTATCATTTGTATACTTATCTACTTCGCCAAGAAAACTAAAAAGATTATTTTTATTATTTAAAAAACCCGCATGTATGTAAAATCCCAACTTCGATTAAAAACTTACTAATCTAACAGTACCCCTACTGCGATTGTTCATGTTGATGCTGCCTTTTCAGTTCATAAACTGAGATTTTTCATACATGCGGGTTGCATTTTATGTTTAGTAAATTTTTGGTAAGGGTTAATCCGCAATTACTTCGTGACTACGTTAAGTGATGATTATTTACTAATTACATTATTTAATTTGTTAATGAATTCAATCTATTTTTGTTGGGTTGTAAGAGATCATAAGTTAATAATTTATTTCTAGAGATCTAATCCCCACATCGCTGGCTCCACGCTAGCATTAAGTAAAACAAGTCTGCATGAGCCACATTTATGTAAATTACAGCACTTGCACTACTCCGATATTACAGCTTTGATTTAACGGCGGATAAACTGCAGTGCTTTTGCTAACAAACTATATCGACATGATATAATCTCTTACTTACTTGACACTCGATACGTATAGCCCCGATTTAATCGTGAGAATGGACGTAGAAATTTAAAGCGATATATTTATTGTTTAAATCCGGTCTGCTGTGAGTGTGGGCAGCGATTCCGTAAATAATGTATTATAAAATATGGATGCGGAGAAACTTTTGAGAGTCTGTTGTAATATATTGCTAAATAGAACCCACTAGAATTAGGCAGAAACGCTTTTACGCTGCTTATTTGTGATGAGATATCAAAATTTACATAATTAAGTATGAGAATAATTCCGTGGGCATTGAAATTTAATTGGTATTGAGTAATCCATTAAAGAACTGTCATAAATTAATTTATAGTTGTAATCCAATTTTTCTTTGACACCGAACAACCATTCAAATCATTAGCATAGCAAGATAGGGACAAAAAAACGGTGGACACAGTCTGTGTCATGTTAATTGTTTTGCTTACATACGTTACCTACATAAAATTATGCAGCCGTTGGAAATGCATTAATAATAATCAATATGTCATCTATTATAATTTAATCCGTGCGAGTATCCGACCTGCTCCCCATTAGAGTGAATGTGTTAATAAAATAAATTGCGATATTATCGTCGCCGCGTTTGACATAAACATCGAATTCTACTTAAAGTAATGGAAACCATTTAATGCAGCCGAATCAGGGCGGGCGATAAGACCAGTTTCCTTACTAATGTTCACAAATAGATATTGATTTTCAAATTGTTCACTTTATCTGAGTATGTTTAAGTTAATATGTAAATTAAAAAGCTTAATGTGATTTTTATATTTTTTTCTTTTAGTGCTTGTAGGAATATTTTGGTTGAGTTTACTGTGGTTTAAAACAACACGCTGTATATATTTGTTGTTCATAATAAAATGTTATTGCTTTATAAAGTTTCGTAATACCCGGCTTTAATTGAAACCGCATGCTTATCCGTAAGTACCTATACAACTACTCTATCTAGTACACAATACAATGTTCCAAAGTTTTTGTCTATAAACTTGACGCCTTAATGTACTTGTACCATATGTTAATCATTAATGGTGGGAAAAAAATAATACAACACCAAGCGTACATTAGACATTTTAATATATTCACACGTCATAAAATTTAATTTAGTTTTTGGTAGGTCCATTTATTACGACAAATCAACAAATTACTGTGAATTAATAATGCCCAGTGGTCATTTTAAATATTAAATGATGTAAGATTATTCGAAGATGTTTGATTACCTACTACTTAGTTTGGGCAATCATGTTTAATATTATGCTTAATGGATGAGTTAATAAGAGGCGAATCAGTCAATGTTTGTGTCACAATTTTACGTTGAATCATCGATTTTAAAATCTTGTATTGTGTAAGCTACAATCATTTTGGTTCTCCAAGTAATTTATACAGTTTCTTTTAATAATTTAGTCTATTAACTTACTAACAAGCAATCAGATTGTTAGGTAAGACTAGGACTAATATATGACTTTGTATTAATAAACTACAATTGTTATACATGTCCACGGTCCCTTGCTATGATTCGAAGGGGACATAAAACCAATTTCAGTTAATCAAAACGGCTTTAAGATAATTCTTAGATATTAAGTTCAGTAGAATCTTGCCAGGAAAATATTGAATCTCATAGCTACATTAACTTGATATACAGAATCTCGATATATAGGCACTTATTGCCCTTTTCCCAAAGGTCTGAATATGAGAAAGATCAATGTATTCTGCGTGAAATAGGTACAAACAAAATTTCGAAGTAATACGACTGTTACGTTATCCAATATTCATAAGCATGTCGGCATAAAGGTGAGTATAGAACATAATTAATAAAGCGCATGTGTCGCCGCCTCAGTCGCGAAGGTGCCAGGAAGAGATTGCGTCGTCGCCAGCTGCTCAATATCAACCAGATTAATGTTTTTGCTCTTAAAATTCTAGATATAGTAGATTCCGTTATTAAACTTATGTGTCCAGAACCTAACAGCGTTCAAGTTAGTTAAGATTATAACTCAGTTTCTAATACAATTCCAATTTTTCGATTGTGCTAATTTTTAAAATGTCATTGTCATTCAATTGACATTTATTTGCACGTGAAGTGTAAAAATGACATTGAGATTAAATTGATAAACGTCATTTAGGCAGAAGATCCATAAATATTTAAGAGCTGATTAAAAATAAAATTACTTTAACTACTTCATACAATCCGATCATTACGATGTATTTTCCTTATACATCGGTAATACACGTGTTTGTTCGCTCTCGGTCGATTCTCGTGTAAATGAAAGCGCACACAGTCGCCGGTTTGGCATCGCTCTTAAATTGACTGTCCATCAAATCGCATATCCTCCGGGACGCGGCCGCCGGGAGTGGGATCCGAAGCATCGCCCTACGCTTTCCGCAACAGAACTGGCCACTATGCACTCGCGTAATATTGCTTAATTAAACTTTAAGCTTAAGGGAAAATTTAATTTCCGGAGCGGCTCGAAGGGATTATGTTTCTCGTATTTTTATTTGTAATGATGCCGACGCTCTTAATGCAGCGCTTATACAGCTTCTGATCGTTCATTTGTACGTCTTAAGTTAATTCCAATTTCATGGCGGCTTACAACTGCTTTTCGATATTCGTTTTGGGAAACTTTGTTCCAAAAATAGAGGTCTTACAGATGACATACAGAATTTGCAAAGTTAGTCATAGTTTAATTAAAGCGTTGGTGTGATGCTGGGCGGGCAGTCGGGGCAGTGGGTAGCGACCAGCGGAGCGAGGAGCGTGGCGTATAATGCGCGCGTGTGAATGCGAGCGATGGCGTGCGGCGCAACCTTAAAAGCAATATCCGGCGCCGCGCGCGCCGCCCGGAAATGAACCGGAAACGGCGGTGTATTAAGCCGCAGGTACCAGCCCTTCAATTTATAAACGCTTGCGGGCACACTCCAGCCTTTAGCCGCCTCTATTGGCGCACTACTCTTTTCTCGCGGATATATCCGGACCGGTTAATTTGTAACTCGCACTTTTAGCAAAGAATACTGCGTTTATTCAAAAATGGAGTCGACTCGGGCATTTTTAATAAAATCTTCAACTTCTTGGAATACAAATATAAAAGAGACTTATTCAAAACATAGACGAGGACAATATCTAAAATTACATTCTCTCGGCCTGAACTAACAGTGAAATGAAATAAAGTCCGCAAACAAAAGTTTGCAAATCCAATATGATTTGGCGCGTCGGTAAACATCGGCAGCATCCCGGTGATATCGCGAACGAATAACATTAAACTTTGTATGGATTGAATGTAGAAAACCAATTTCGGTGCTCGGCGAGTGCGAGCCGACGGGATGAGGGTGTCAGAACGCTTTGACAGCTCTCTGATTGAAAAATACGGAAACCTGTTTATGGAGCAAGTGAGCTCCCGTGCGAGGCTCGGCTCCGACTGGCGACCGATCACGTGGCGACACGCACTACATTTGCAATTATATCGAACCATGGAGCGGCATATCGCTCACTGTGGGACCAGACAATAAACGAATTATTTACTTAATAACAGCTGTTTGTATGCTGTTGCTAGCACTCTAACAATTTTCACATGGCTGTCAAAAGCCGGTGGCGAAGCGGGTTCATACTTTTTGCCGAAACCGTTTCATTAGCGACATCACAACGCTTTGTATCAGCCATTAGCACGTGGTTAAGAAATATTTTCTCGTCCGTGTTAATAGCATTAGGTGATATTTTGAGAAACTTACACAGTCATACGTGATAATGTTTATTTGCGCGTAGTTCTTACTTAGTTCATTCGTTCTGAAAACAATAAGTCTTTGCACTACTGAGCCGGGGGCCGGTATAACCCTCTTACATTGCAAAAATCTTACTTACTATGCAGTCTTCCCTCAAGAAGTACAGCCCTCAATATAAAATCAGTGATGATAAATGATCGAAGAACTGTGCACGTTATGAAATATCTCATAAACAGGCGCTCGGAAACGGCCTGAGCCACGATATATCACGATTTTGGACATCAGCAACCAGCTATTGGAATTCTGCAGATGATTTTCCTTAAGAATTTATACGCGCGGTCGGACGAACCAATCGCAGCAAGGATTTCGGGATATGAGATCTGCGATTCATTTAAAATGGCGAAATTAAACGTCTAGGAGATTACCAGTTGGGTCGTTTGGGGATTACACAGAGATAACTAAGACGTTTATTGAACTACTTTGAGAAACTTTTATTAAATTTATATCTTATCAGTTCTCTCAGATCATTTAATAGGAAATATAATTTACAATCGTTTCGAAAGGCAGTTGGGAGTTTGCTGAAGTTGGGGTTTAGTTTAATAATCTAGACTAGAATTTCAGTATTATCTTAAGTCTGGTCGAAGTATACTTACTTGGAAAAAAACAAAAGTGCAATAAACTAAAAAACCTTACATTAGTCTTTTATTATAAAGGCGGTATGTGTTGAAACCTAAACTAACACGCTCGTGACAAAACACGAATTCCCTCAAAAAACCCCCTGACGAGTTCGGTCATGTAATAAAGCTATTTATAATAAATTAAGGTATTGTGTAGAGCGTCGTTCGCGAGTAATGTGCATGCATTTAAATTACGCTCAAATGCGGCACACGAGATGGCGCACAGGAGTAACACTGACATGTGAAAAGATTTTGTACAACTAAGAGCCAGATCACTTGCACGAACGAATAAAACATTCATTAGACAATTATGAATTCAGAACCTCTAAGCTTCTTGGAGAACCCAGTGAATGTAGCGATGAGACATTTATTTATATTAAAGAAAATGACGAAAGATTTTTTAAAGTAAGTATTAATTAGCCAACAAGAAACCGGTAAGTAAAACATTCATATGTATCGGTTTGTGAGCAAGCATTAAATTAAAACGTTAAAGCTGTCTCCGATTTCTTTGGAAAGCGCCGCACGAAACTCCATTGTACTCAATTGAATCGCGTCTTAATTACAAAACGGGTGAATATTTAATTAAAAACTTTCCGCACGCGAGTAATTCCTTATTCCATGTATACGAGATTGAGTCAGCGTCGATTCCTCTTTTCTGCGAAGCCGTCGACATTCGACAAGGGTTTTTAATTGAACGTCGACCCATTGTGCTCGTTAAAGCGATTCTGAGTTAATCACCACGTTTTTCGTTCGGCGTAATGGAAGAAAGTAATTATCAATTAACTGCTCGATAATGGATTGCGGCCGCTTATCCGCCGGCTTATCTCGACGTGTAACGACCCACTCCCCGTTTTATCTTTTTAATAATGAATTTAAATCATCAATCATTTCCACGGGTTGTGTCAATATCGGATATTATGTTGTTGGGCGTCGTTGCGGGCCATTTGCACGCGCTTGGTGCTTTGCCAATAATGTAATTAAATTGGATATTGCAAAAAAGTGGTGGATAGTAAAATGTCGTGGTGACATTAGTTGGATATTCGGGTGTGGCAGTGGCGGCGAGGCGGCGGCATGCTATGGTGCTGGGTGTGTGTCAGCGCGATTGTGAAACGTGAAGCGCGGCGGCAGATGACGTGATATTGTGCCGTGAATTAGCATTGTAAATGCAATCACAGGTGTCAACCCGACACTCGCTCGTCGAATTTATGCGCCTTCCGCTCCGACCACTATGAATATAACAATTTATTGTCTATAAATAACGATTAGCATCCAACGCCGCCCCTCTAATGAAGCCATTAAATTATTCAGTTATTTCAGAGATTTCAGTGAAGGTAGCTTGTATTTAACGCTCACGCCGTGGTGTAAATATTACTGCTTCGTATCGCTCAATGCTTGGTTAAGGTAAAATTCCAGTCTCTCTTTTCCGTACAATAGCCTGTTTGACTAATGATTGGAATGTCTAGTGACAAGTGTATAAAGTTTAACATCAATCAGAATTATCTGCGTAGAAACCGGATTTTGTTATTGTGTGTTGTCCGACAAAACAGCCATTAAGCGGATTAAACATGTACGGAACCAATTAAGGCCTTAAAAGCCGACTGCGTTGCTTGTGAGCAAGCGGTGGACCCGCTGGCGGGCTGGCTGGCGGCTGACAGACCGCCGCTATTAAATCTCATTAAAATACCTAGTGGACGACGATCACGAACACTTATTTACTGCACTCCAGCTAAGTTATTGCAGCTTAAGTCAACGTAACAGCACTGCAGCGCCACAATCAGCCTCGCTCGTCTGAGCGTTAATTAGCTACATTATCGCTGAATCTACAGCGACGTGTTACAATGACAATTATGTGGGGGAACTGTACCGCAAGCGATATATAGCTACGCTTAGCTGTGTGTGTATTTACTACTCGTAACTTGGTGATTGTGTAGCGTAGGAACCGCAGCACCTAATATCTTTGTAACCTTTTTTACTTTTCCATTATTGTTTACAAATATTAGCTGAACTGTCAGTTATCTGCTTACATAAATGTGGTCTCACTGCTTGCATTAAATTTAGGTGCTTAGAGCTTTTAAAAGAAATAATTATATTATCGGGCAATCATATTGCTATAGCTGGTTATATTAAGGAACATTTTAACTGACAGCCACTTCAGACATCTGGTGTTGATTTGTAAAGATTACGGATACAAGTAACATTAATTAAGCACTACCCTTTTAAAATGTATCCATTATTACAGACATAATTACATTACTTTTGATTGAATGGTTTCTCAATTCCTGAGTCATTTTATATAATTACATGAATAATCAAGTTTGCTTGAACAGTACCTACGTGTCCACTTAAACAACAATACCTATATTCATTAAACAAGTTCTAGGAAAACATCCAATTAGTGTCTTTAAACAATAATGTACCTATATTTGAGCATAGTCCCAGCCAGAAATCATTGGAATTTATCATCTATTATTGAGCAACTGGATCCCAGTTATGGTTTAGGACCCTGATACTGAAAAGCACATAAAAAACGTACCTTTAAAAGTCGATCTCAAAAGAAAAACTCACTATGTTCCTACTGAGATCCCCGTGTGCCATGGCCACGGTACCTATCTCTTTCGAACAACCCGCAGCCCCAGCAGACCTTGATCTTAAAGGGCCCGTGTCGCTGACTTCTCTTCGAGGAGCGCATATATAAAAGTATGGTCGAAATCGGTTTATAAACAACGACATACACAAAAAAATATAGGCATACGCGGTGAATTGAGAAACTGCTATTTTGGAAAAAAATGCGTCGCCCTTTACAATTACTTAGAAACAAATTACTAATTCTTGAAAAAAACTAAACGCATAACCCACGTTAAGAAAGAAAATATTCAAAAATTAATCAAAAATGCAGCACATTCAAAAGAATCAATGGCGACATTTGCACCAGTTGTGTGTCATGAGCGAATTGATGGCGTGAAACACCATACATAACGTCCGGTGTACTTAATTATAAGAGCACAGCTTATGGCGGCGAGTTTTATGTGCTAAATTATGCAGACTGTCTGGCTTAATTTGCGCAAATTACATTTCAACCGGCGGTTTCGCGCCTCGCCCGCCTCGTGGGTAGATTAAAGAAGGTTCGATTTGATACACCTCTATGTAGCTATTTATACTAATTGAAGCTCGTGAGCGAACCTCATCGTTATTTCATGGAAACTTACTTTTCAATATTTGCACTTTAATACTACTTTTAATAATAAAAACTTTGATCATGATGGACATAACGAACAATGCCAAAAATGACCTAATACCTTAATGCGCATAAAAAATAATAAAAAAAGGTCAACTGTAGGTAAATATTTGTTAATTGAAGCACTTTTAATTACACATAGACGATGTAAATAAGGCACAATAAACATGAACAATGCATAACAGACAATGATGAATATTGCATTAAAACCTTACTCTTTGCTATCGACTTCATGAATAACGAATTAGAGTTCAAGTTGAATAACATTTAGAAACATTGAATAATACGCAAATAATCGTAGATACGATCAAATCGGGCACGCAACGTCGCGAGGCAATAAAGGTAATGTAGGCAAGGTATTTGCCAATATCCTCGTGGAGTGGCCCTCCCAAATATCTTGAGATTGTATTCCCCCTACATAAAAATTGTTCCGGAATAGAGATACTACCCGGATAAATATTCAATTTCACTACGGACGAAAAAGATTTGATACCTTTGGTACCTACCAGGTTTATTGGATGATAGCCTTTGGAATGGTGTGGATAATCATATTCATAGTTTTTCGACAAAATATAGATGAGTTTTTAGATGAAAATAGTTTTTGTGCGCCGATGGTGACCCCCGATAGTGATCTAAATTCCATCACGGGCCTACAGGCGACAGCTATGCCGTTCAAACGCAATTCCTGATCGGATTTAACGGCAAATGTTTTATAATAAAATCGACAATCAATACCTATAAACAAGCTTTAGAGAGGAAATTAAAATCACCGTTACTCCTAATAGCTAAACTTTTTGATTACCAAAATATGCTAGTTGACTAAATGGTTCCAAATTTTGCGAACTCTAGTCTTATTAAGATTATTTATTAATGTTTCTAATATGTATAACGTTGTCGTAAAGAAATACCTAACTTTGTAAGAAATTTTAGTCTGTCCGCGGCATATCCACTATTCGCGCGACCCTCTTGAGAGGTAAAGAGAGAACGACATGTAGATGAAAAGGGCAGCTGAATCTAATACAATCGGGGAAAGCGATACTCGCTACTATGTTAGGGTTGACGATGTTCGCCGTTTCGGAGAATCATATTGTGTATTATTCCGAATATTCTAAGGTTATTGAAAAAGTTTTCGTCGTGAGATTTCTTTGTATGTTTATCTACATAATCTCAAGTGGGTCGATAAAACGTATCCCGTTTGGCAATATAAAGGGATATTTAAGCTGTAATGGAATGAGAAACAAACTATGTGATGGCTTGTTTAAGTTAATCGAATTACGTTCAGCCCCTATTAAGTTGGCTAGAACAAATTCAAACAACAAACAATTCTGTATTTATGCCCCATTTCGTATCACACGCTGATAACTACAGGAAAGTAGTTAAAGAGGAATGTAAAGTTTTATTGCGTTCCGTGATACGGGCGCGGGCGCGCACAAAGTATCGCATTGTTAGCAACCCTAGGCGCACAGGGGCCGAGGGGTGGGGGCGGCCGGGTATTGAATGAGATTGCTTCTTACTTCGGCAAATGGATCACGTAGTGGATGAGATGTCACAGTGTTTTAAGATCCCAATTCGACCGATCCGTTGGATAGTTATACACTCTACTTATATGTACAACGCTAACAGGCTGCGTTGACAAAATCTCCGCAATAGGATATGCTAGGTGGGTCTATTAGCTTAACTTGATTTAAGCCAATAAGAAACACCTTTTCCGTTTATTTTGGTGGTTACGTTTCAAATTAGTTATTATAATATGTAGTTTACTCTTCAAGAACATTGTGCAATTAACAAGTTCCTACAACACTATAATACTTGAACGTTCCAACTTAGGTGTTTAAAGTATCCATTACGTAATCAAGTAGATACATTCACACCCAGTAATTGGGAAATTCCCGAGCCGGGCCGCCGCCGTAGCCGCGTCGGCGCGGGTGCTGAAAAACAATTTCACGCCAAATCTTAGCCTGTGTTTTCCTATTTCCTTTTTATTTATCTTTTAGTCTTTCCTTTTCTCGAGAATCAATTTCACGGATGAGCGTCGCGATGATTTCAGTTCAAAAAGCGCGAGGGTAGTAGCGCTGGATGGGTGCACGCGTGCAGTCCGCCCGGCCGGTCCGAGCCGGTCCGTCCCGTGTCCGCCCGAGAGGATCGCGTCTCGCTCTCCTCATTACCCGGGTGACGCAACGTCGCGTCTCGATAATAAGCTTTCTGCTCGCTGCTCCTTGTGATTGGATGGGTTATGCGTGTGTTATCTGCGTGTGCTACTCATGATATATCTCGCCCAATTTTCTTTTACATCACTCCCTAACGCTCTTAACCATTTTTCAATCTACGTTATATCTGATGGTTCTGTGTACCGACAGTTGGATGTAATTAAATTTTAATCGCGAAATCGCTGAATTAATGACTGTGAAACAATGTTGTGTAATTTACTGTATCGTACAGCTAAGTACACTGAATAACAGTGATTGTTTTGGCGCACACCCAGATGGCAATGCGCATTTTGCTGACGTGTAGAGCGTGAGCTGCAATACTTGTACGTACTCTACATTTTATTTACTTGAATCTTTTTAATTCCAATCTCAAATAGAGATGGATGGGCTACTTGGCCGTTGGTAAAGTAGGTTCTTAAACAATAAAGATATAATGGAATCAAAACAAAATGCTGACATGAGATGCCTTTTAAACATTGAAACGGGCCGGAGCTCAGCGGGCCGGTTGAACCGCACGCTTCAAAATTGTCGAGCCCAGGCGCCGGCGCTCCCTCGGAATTGACAATTTTACGGGCGGTTTATTTCCGGACACCGAACTTCCTTGGTCAGAGCCGCTCCCTCCGGCCGCCTCCCCAGACACCCCACAACCCCTTCGCTTAGAGCTGTTTGTCTGCAGATACACACTTCTAAAACAAACAAAATTAGCGATAACACCACTTTGTCTATGTCATTATTGAAATTACACTTCGTATTAGAACATTAAACAACAGTACTTTTTTTAAAGTTGCTTAAGATACTCACACAAGGTAGCTATCTACATAAAATTTACATTGTATGTAAGTGTCTTAAGCGAAAGCTTCCCACTTAAAAGCTCTACAAATGCACTGAAAGCTCTTTCGCGCACTAATCCCAAACCTTTTAGCTGCAATCAAAAGCCCCGAGCGCTGTGTGCGGGGCGCGCGGCGGCCCGGCGACGTCATGCTTGTGGAAGCGACTAGGAATTTAATTTACATTTTTAATTAAGTTAAATTTTGTTCGAAAAGCTTTCACAGAATAGGAGTTTTCTTGATTAGAGTTCAGCTCAGCCTGAAGTTTGAGATTGATTAGTGGAGCTTTAATTGCTCTCCTCCGGTGAATAATGAATTCGATCAGCGGAGTCAGAAGGGAGTGTCAAACAGATTACATTGATGCTAATGTATCAAAACGATATTCATTCCTTTGATACCTTCCATTTTTACACATTTCTAGAGTTGTATTAGATTATAATAAGGCCTTAATGTAGCGACGGGC
The DNA here is from genome assembly GCA_958496145.1 of Heliothis peltigera. NCBI lineage: Eukaryota > Metazoa > Arthropoda > Insecta > Lepidoptera > Noctuidae > Heliothis > Heliothis peltigera. The sequence goes on from OY292327.1 coordinate 6,471,258, forward strand.
AGGTCCACGTTGCGCCTCGCGCGGTGTTTGACGACGCGCCGGCCGGCTGCCACGTAATTGATGGCAGGGGTGAATTTTAACGTAATGCTGCTTAATTGATCGTGTTGATAACATAATCATAATGGACCTACCAGATTGTACTCAAATACTTACTGTTGGCCATTTAACTTTATATAATGTACAAGAAGAGTTCGTTTATTAGGTGTACCGTGTATCCCTCCAGTGCAGCCTTGTTGTATCCCCCTTCAGTTTATATTGGTGAACCAATGTTATATTGTTGTTTTCATTTGTTTTTGTTGTTATTTGTTGTTGTGATTATTTAATAAAAATAGTGTTAAACCATTAGTATTTATTACATTATAACGATTTATCAACATCCGTTAGTCGTTAATCTATCAAATGGCCGAATTAAGTTGGCTGCTTTAAGGTGTGGTGTAGCTTTCTCTCGAATTATAAAACACTCCGATTGGCGCATATAAATCGGAAAGGGCACAAAAGAGCCGTATTATAGCTGACGTAAAAGCGAATAAATAATCGACTTCCGCGAAGTACTCTCGGCGAGAACAAGTCGAGAGCCAGTGACGTACGATTTGACGTAGAATATTTTATCCGGTACTGCGACGCCCGTCATCCATTCCACTTATCCCGGCACTCTGTTGAATTTTTGACACGTCGACGGAGTACTGCCCTTTTCTTCAGGTGGTTTAGTGGGGCAAAGTCCTTTAAATTCGCATTATGTGTGGGGCTCCGCTGCGAAGATCGTTTGTCAGTCTCACACTACAAGTAGCGACAGATTACGGCGGGGGACGCTACATTCTTTGTGTGATTGTTGTCACGTAAGTCGACAAGACGCGATTGTTTGCGATGTAATAAAGAAGGGCTTTTACGTGGGTGCTTAAACTCAAGGTATTGTTAAAAAGATATACGGCAACATTACTGATTGGCGAGGCCCGAGAGCGGCGCAGCTGTCCGTCCCCACCCGCCGATCGGACCGAATCCGGCGCACAGCAATCCATATTAGATTTGCCCGCTCTCTCATATCCATTCTGAGATGTTCATATTTTATTGGGGCCAATAAAACGGATTCATGAATATGAGAAATGCATAACGAATACCGTATTTATGGATGGAGGCGTGCTCGCTCCGGCGCGCTCCGCGGATATGTCGCGGGTAATTTGATAGCCGCCTTTGTAACAGGTGCTGATGGGAATTTCGATGCGGTTATAAAATTTTTTCATTCCACTCGAGTTTGATAGCATATTCAGTTTTATTTTATACTTGTACTTGGTGTTATTCTTCACATATGATGTTATTTTCAGTGTTTCGGTATTTTAAAAGCCATTATTCCCTTGTTACTTTGTTAAACACTTTGTTAGATTTATGTATAATAATATAAGAATATATCTTCCAAATAAAACAAAACCAATTGCATTAAGTACTATCAAAGTCAGTCAAGTCAATTTTTTCAACGCTACGTTATTGAACAGTTTTAAAAATTTGTATGTGTTAAATGACTTTTGGAGTTGACTGTACCAACCTACAACTCGTTCATTTTTCATAATTGTAATAAAAAAATCTTTACATACATTTGAAGCCATTCAAATATGCAGATACTTCATTCTTTCTGTGTTGCAAACATGGCGTAAAATATCTGCTACGTATGTTTATTGCCGATAGATCAGTATCGCATTAAATAGACCAAAGATACTCATAAGATGCGCCGGCGCCGGATGCCTATAAATCGTTTCAAAGTATTCCAAAGACGGATCGCTTCATTCCGACCAGTGGCCCAGATGATAAAGAAGGGTCTTCCGACGTTGAGAGCATTCTTAGTTCATTTAGTTTATTTACGAGATGATTCTCCTTTGGTGGGCGCTTGTAGTATTTAGATTAAAATGTTTAATTTTAACTAAATTCAGGATGTTTCAAACTTAGTTCAGCCTCTGAAATTGTAATTCCACTAGTCAATATCATTTTATTTCGTCTTCTTATTTGATATATTTTAAAAAATAACCCTAGCTCGCTTTGAATCGACTTAAAATTTCCGAGTTTGTAGTTAAAACGCCCAAATGGCCTTATTATTTTTAGTATTGAGTACAGTATCAGTTATGTCAATGCACGTACAAAAAAAGCATGTCCCACCATTTATGGCGTATGAAAATTGATGACATCCAATATGCACACGAGACAAGCCGCAAGAGATATTAGTGCCTCCCCAAGTTTCAATTTACAGCTTTGCTTGGACGTCTCAACCTTCACGGAATAATAATACCACCAGATAGTGCGTTTGTTATTCATGTTACATTTGAAATTGGACTCTAAAGCGTATTTCTAAGACAGAAAATTATGTGAAGCTCCAGTTGTGTTTCGTTATTGAAAAGAAGACCGTAGTGTGTAGATTATAAAGTACATTTCATGTAGAATGATCGCTCTGGCTGGTACCGTTTGACGGCAGTTTGTCGGAGTAATAAGGTCTCGCGGAGTGGACGTAAGGAGAGGATATCGTTTATTCTAATGAGGTTTCGTAGCTAGACGCGTGCTGCTGGGGTTCGCTCTCAGCGTATTACCTTCCTTCCAGCTCTGGGTGGAATTCTTTGTAAATAAGCATATCTTTCGCATACAACATCGATGTAGAGGTATCCATACAATTTGGATTTAAGTGCTTTGCATTTCGACTTTGTGAATTTGATTTCGGTCCCTGATGGCTTTATAATTTAACATATCTTTGGAGATAAAATGGTAGCTGTATTATTTTATAGTGAGGAAGGCAATGATGCTAAATCCGTAGAATCTTGAGTGTGGCTGGGAGCTATTGGATTTCGCAGATTGGTTAATAAAAAGAATTAAATGTTGGAGTTCCTCAGCGAATTCTAAATGGCTAAAAGGAACAGCTTTGGGCACACTTGGTGATGGAAGCGAAAAAAAAATATGTTTTTTTTTTCGGAAGCCTCTTGTGTTTTGAGGGAATGCGACTTTGAAGCCTGAGAAAGCTGTAGTACTTGTACAAGTTAATTTAGATTTTTATTAGACTATCTGACCCCTGATCTGACGCTTTTAATTTTTTTCCTCTTATTTAACAAACTGCCCTTGACTCGCACACGTATATAAAGTACTCATACTCAGTAGGATACAAGCGTTTTCCCATTTGTTTATCTGACTCGCTTGAGTTACACCCAATATCCCTTATAACGTATTAGGATACGTCAAAATAATCTGGGCAATGCTTTAATACTGCAACAGATTTTCTTTTTTGAATAATCAAACAATATACTAGTTGTTTTAAACTAGGTTAAAACTGGATCATGCCCAGGATCAAGAGCATTTCGAGACAGTAATATTTCATGTGTTATTTATATTTGATTTCTATTGTTTCAGGATACAAGATTTGTTGTGTGATGCGCGAGTAACGACCGCGCCATGATTCGAGATCCCCCGGCCATGCATAAACCCGACAGTGCCAACAGTGAGTACTATATTGACAAACTAGTAATATATTTAACTACTATTTACACAGCCTACACATGAGAGGCATAAAATATATGTAGGAGACAAAAAGGACATGTAGCCGGATGACCTTAATTCCGTGTAAACTTACCCTAACAATGTTCTTGATAATTTATATTCGCCCACCTTTAAGGTGAACGTGCACTGCAAAGGTCAAGAGCTAAGATCTCTTTTGTAATTAAAACCTATTTTAATATAATTTGCGACCGATGCAAACATGATGACCGGCATGTTTATGTAAACGATTCATTTGTTAAAACAATGCATACTTAAATAGCGTTGTAATTTTGAAATACATATTTATTAACAAACAATACGATTTTAATTTAAAGATGAGTGTTTACGACCTGCTAACGGGCCTGTAAACATTGAACACACGATATGAGTATTTAAAGCAGAATGGAGTTACACTTAGGTACGTTAAATAAACAGTGCAAACAGAAAGTAAATCAAGGAACAAAAAATATAAGCAGGGACGTTTTCGTTTTGCCGACATCAATTTTTTCATAATATTAGGACAAACAGGTCGCGAATAAAACGCGGGAAGGGTTGTGCCATAAACCGCCCAGTACCGTCCGTCGCGATATTAAAAAGGGGACGAACGATATTGCAATATCACATTTATGCGAAATGTCCGACACCCAGATCGTATTGATAAAAATAAGCGATTTTTTATTGTGCCCCACAAACTTGTACCGAGTATGTTTTTCTACAGTATTGCTGATTGTAGTCTGTATTCTTGAACGGCTGATGGCTGATATAAAATGGTAAAGATTTTTTGATATGACGTCCATAAACGAAATCTTGTATCCGTAGGCTAAATGGTGCTGTATGATTTACGGAAAATGTTTTAGATTTAAAATAATTAACTGTAAACACCGTGCATCTTATTTTATAAGCTTAGGGATATAAGCCCAGGAAGCAAATCAAAGTTTATATTTACTTATTTATCTAGCCTTTACCCAACAATATCGGGGTTGGCTTCGAGTCTAACTTGATGCAGTTTAGTACCAGTATTTTTCATGGCGTTACCGCATGTGTGACGTTCTCAACCACATTGGCTGCACAAATTTTGGTAAGACTGGTGATCAGGTTTTCTGGTTTCTGACTTCCCGTAACAACTTTTCGATAGAGACAGAAAAGGATCCACGAATTCTGTAGTCATCATGACGAGATGATAACCCATCCTCCAACCAACCGTGCGAAATGTTTCTTAACCTTATGATCGATCGTTCCATGTGGCTGTTACGTAGCAGCGAGCTCCTCTTGTGCGTGGTTTTTTTTTTTTAAGTCTTACTTACTTTTTTGTAGAGACACTGTTAAAGTTTCCACTTGTTTCAAAAGCCCATATTAAATGCAGTACTTTAAGTGTAAACATGTCACGGTTCATCGATTTACTAGCGTATCGCGGAGTAGAGACTGCTGCATCGGCCAATTTCGTACACATGGTTATTACCTCATATTTCACGATAACGTAGTTATCCATGAGGAAGATTTCAATTTCTTCAGAGAGAACAAAACAAATTCACATGAGCATCAAATGCAGCACGAGCACGGGCGGAAAATTGCGGAGACAGTGCGGGTGCGAGGCGGTGCGGCAGCGTAGCGTAGCGTGGCGGCAGCGGCGCCCGCGGCTGCTCTGGGCGGCCCTGATAAAATTTATGGCCACTTCCCCTTTAAAACAATATTGAGGGCTCAGTTGGGATTTATGTCTCGCCGCTGCTGCAGCGACTCAATTTATTCTTCAATTTTTCATACAATAACTCACACACGTATTACGAGTGATGGATGAAAAGGACTAACTTTCGGGCTTTAATAAGAGCCTCCAGATGCGAATCTCCAAATTGGCTGAAGTTTATTGCCCACTTATGTCAGGCTTAAGTTTCGCCCGGAGCCTTTCTCTGAGAAAATAATTTATGACGTAGATTGTCTCGACTTTGTATACGTTTGATTGTCGTTTTAGGATACGATGTATCATCTAGTGATGTGCATCACAAACTCTTTTTTATACAAATGAACCTTAGATGTGAACTGTAAAATGAATAAATGCACATTCACGATGATCATTATATTTTTGAAACACGTAAACATACAACATCTAAGTACAATTCAACAGTAAAAAAATCATTACGGTTATTTGGAATATTAGGATTAACCCTTAATGGAATAAGAAACTAAGAATCTCTTTGCAAATTTACTCGCATCCAATATATCAAACAAAATAATTATCTTATCGATGCTTTTGACAAGGCCCAACACTACGAGTGGCAGAAACAACAGCAGAGAATGAGAGCTGAATATAAACAAGAAGTTATTATAACTGTATGTGTATTACGTAACAAGAATTAAATGCTCTTCATAACGTTCTCAGAACTATGTTAAGGGAATTCTTTCTTTAGTTTTCTTGAAACTAATCGAAATCAGTGGAGGTGTCCCCTGCCACCACTACCGTGGGTACAAGATTAAAACATTCTTACTCGTTCATTTAAAATGTAGATTGAAGATCTGTTAACAAGAGGAAATGATTACAAAAGAAAACACAATTATTCATGCGTTACCTTGTTTTTATGTTAGATAACAAATACGCACTCTTTGCGGTCGGATGCATTAATCATTTATGGAAACTATGTACACTCTATGTATAATCATTCATTTCCATAATTAAATATATTTGTTTAGACAACAATTTCCTGTTCAAATTGAAGCTGATTAATCTTTGCAAATTGCTAAGCCGGTCTCTTTTTATACCCGTAATGAAAAGCAATTAAGATACGGTTTTCTGCCATCAAATAATTGAAATTTTAATTGCTGAAAACTCTTTCCTTAGAAATCGTTTACCACTGCCATTAGGCTTAATTCAAAAATTAATTTAAACTTTCACAAGGTTGAGCTGGGAAGCGAGCACCGGCGTAAAAGCAATATCAATTTCATAATTTTAATTAAAAAAAAAACTAACTTCTGTGATGACAAAGTCTCGTACTTTTTTAATAACGGAAATGTTAACGATGGCGGCAATAGCGGAGGGGTGGGGCGTGTTGCAGGGTGCGTTCTGTTGCCATAGGTCAGTTGGAATTTTAATAAGGCGCCTGCACCTTCACCTTTGCACCTCGTTATTTGCCGCTTTACGGGCAACTTGGGAGATTTACTTGTAACATTATTCTCTGCTAATTTCCATAACGAGTTCGATTGCGATTAAGGTTATGATAAGGTTCGGGGTATTGAATATATTAGTTAGAGATTAGTTTTGATATTTACTTCTGTTGTTTGCTGGTCGTAACTTAGGCGTTAGTGTAGTCTTAGTACTTATTATCAATAGAATGACTATTGACAACAGTACCTAATACCAAACTATAACAATTAAAGAGTGTCGCAATAGTCATGTGAGACAATAGATCGAATGCTCAAATGAGTAAATTACTGTAAAAACCGAATGCAATAGATGCTATCGCCGCTTACGTGTGTAACGTTATTCAGGGCGAACATCCTGCTAGTTATTTTTTACATTTTAATCGCTATTAATGCAAAACCCGCATTTGGTTAAATCTAATTACAGCCCGCATAATGGATATCGCAACAACGCAATCAACTCCATTGTTTAATGAGTGACCGGCGACTAAAACTAAATAAACTGAACGACCATTTAGAATAGCTGCAACCACAATCATTATACAAATCCATTAGTATCGTACTTTAGATTATACCATATGATTATGTATTTGTTTTCGTAATTAAATTGAATAAGCGGTTTCTGCTAAAGCTATAGCGTTTGTGTTAGATGAAAATTTAATTAATTATGTTTGTTTATTTTATTAATTGAATACATTATGGTCGTTAATTGTCGAAGTATCTTCAAAGTTCAGTGTGTTATTTTTTCGGAACGTTGCCAAGGTCCTTCGGAAAAGAAGTGTTCGTGTGTCGTACGCTTATTATTAAACATACTAGGTCAGCTACTTGTATTTAAAGCTGTATTCACAATTACAAAGGAAAATATTTGAAATGTATATGTGTAAATGACAGAGATTTCGACGCCTTTTTTTTTTTTTTTCGTGGGAAATCATCAAATGACCCCTCCCGCTGAGGGTGCAGCTGGAGGGAGTGTCAGACTCTTACTGACTAAAACCCACTATGTTCCTTCTGGAGGTCCCTGTGTGCCAGGGCCGCGGTATCTCTTACGAACAACCCGCAGCCCAAGCAGACCCTGGCCCTTTATGGGCCCCTCCTGTGTTGCTGACATCTCTTCGAGGAGCGCGTGGAACAGAACGCGCCGCCGACACGGGCCTGTCGTCCTTAGACGTACGGACGATGAGCTACCCACACTCACCGCCCACAAACCCGCGCCTACGGTGGTCGGGAGTCATCCCTCGACACCCGGCGCCCGTGGTGTCGACCGGTACCAGCCCTGCCGCGACGGCTGGGATGAGCGGTGCGGTCTCTTAGCCGCTCCGCCGCCTCCTTTGCTAGCATAACTGCTTCACAGAAGGAGGCGACGGCATCCCATTCTCCCTCGCTCCGGAGATTTCGACGCCTTAAGTAGCATTTATAATACAGAAGTATAAAAAAAAATACAGCCCTCGTATATTGTGTTATAATGTCCTAATGTATCAGCATACACAAAACACATCGTACAAAGCCTTCGTAACGATGCAATTTGGCATCTTATTGTACTAACATAGTTAACAACGCGAATGCAACTCTTCTGCACAATGTCAACATGCTAATAAGTCCGACAGTATATTCCTAAATGTAGATTGCATACTATTTCGATGATTTATTTCTTAGAAAATGTTAATGCAGAAACTTTATTGCGGCTTTACGTACCTATTGTTAGTGTAGTTAATTGCTCCAGCAAGCTGTTAAGATACATGAGTTACATTTTTATATGAATTCATACAGAAACGGCTTTATTGAAGTAGAAACCGATTCCGATCATTTACAACAAAACCTTGTAGAAATCTTGTTCCAAGAATGATGCATAGTTAATGTAGGCATGTTACGTTAGCATATAGGGATGGCCAACTAATTGCAAAATGTAATGAACGATTGTAAATTACACGGAATGTCGGTGTGCTCGTGATTCTTACTAATTACAATAATAACCTGGCATTAATTAATTCCGAGTAATGTGCTTTATGGAGCATTGCTAAAGAATAAGCATTTTCAAAATATGCTTGTGATTAATAGTTCTCTGGGCTTGAATTTTTATTCGACTAAAACCAACCAGCCAGCAGACTGAAAAGTTAGACTGGCTTCTGATTACAATCGAAGTTTTTAACAAGATTTTAGTTTAAAGCTAACATTACATTATCGATTTTGAAGTGCAGTAGTAGCTTTACCAATAAGGCAAGCAGAGTTTAATAAACTTGAATGCTTCAGTAGACCCCTATGTGACCAAAAAGAAGTTAAAAGTTATGCTCCTGTTTTCTTTGTCCGCACTTTAGCTGGCGATACATAAATACAGTGACGATGTATATACAATAACTGAAATACATGTGTGAAGTACAAACAGGTAATAACTTACTGTTCGCATTCTACTCGCGCTTCCAAAACAAACGGAAATGAGTTTCGTCGCTAAGAAAGGATTTTCTGAACGAAAGTCCATTACGGATTCCAATTAGATCCCATGTTTAGATGTAATTTCGTGGTGAAATTACAAAATTAATATTGTGTTACTGGAGGTAGGGGAGAGTGTCACAGGGGCTGGGTCGCCAGCAGAGGGAATAATAGACCTACTTAGAAAGAGTCACGCATTCCCTTAGTATTGAGGAGCTAGTAAGAAAAAAATAAGCTACAAAAGATATGTCACCAAGATTACCAGCGTTTTATAAATCTTCCCTTTTCTCCGCACACCTGCAAACTCCCAAATCAAACTTGGAAGGCGCAGGTCCACAAAACTTAATTTTCTGAATTTGAAATAAATTCTATCAATCTTAGTATCAGCTTGTGCTTTACCATTGTCACCCTACTCGCGCTAAAATAAATTACTTTTCATCCATTTCCGGGTTTCTTTTCATTTCGGCGCCTTAATACGTTGGCGGCGGCCAACCGGCTGTGTCGGCGAAATTATACTGCCGGCCCAGTACGGTAGCCAAGTCTCTATCAAATTCTCGAGCCGAAGGTAATAAAACGAAAATAATACGAAACGCCTTCCCGCCAGCGGATATTTATGTACAGTCCATGTCACTAACGCGCCTTTTATTGTTTCTTGATAGTACTCACTTCGACAATAGTGTTTGGGTAGGGTAATTACATGACTTCGTTCAGCCATAACTGGTTTTAAATTATATTCGACAATCTCCATTTTTTTTGGTTCCCCCATACAGAAACATCTGTTTTTAAAGCCGTTTATAATCACATCTTTCAACACTTACCATAATTGAGGTATGATAAACGAGGTAAAAACCATGTGCTACAGATGGACATACCATTTCCAAAGTATATGGTATAAATCGATCCAGCTATTAGAACGATGTGCAGTGCACGTAATTACGGCACTAACAACATGCATACAACCTGGAATGGTCAAAACACGCCAGTAACCGCACGCCCGGCTGTCGCCTCCACGCAGCATTCCGAAGAAAAATACCGAGATTTTTGAATCGCTCCCGGTAATACCAACATTACATGCTAAATGTTTTTACCATGAAGAAAACTTTCCGCACTTGTACATACATACCTTCTGAGAACATTAAAGGAAACACATTGAATTGATTAGCTTTTAACGTTTCGCGTGAGCACTTTTGGGTAATGGTAGTGGAAATTACCTTTATTCCTTTCAGCATCCATTGGTTTATTAACTGTAAAAGTCGACTTTTAAAAAGGCTTTTTCATTTATATTTTTTTAAAGCTACTAATGAGTTCAACCTATTTACTTGTATCATAATTACACTACAGCTCGCCCCTTCAGGCGCCTGCGTCGCTCTACGACTACCCCTTGCGGCGTCATACCGTACAACTAATTGTGAATAACGACGCCCGGAGGCCGCACGTCATCTTTATTATTTTATTAGTAAAGAGCCGTCATTAATATACCCCAATTAACTTTATTGTCGCGACGTCGGCTCCAATAAACGAGACGTATCGGCGGCAACGGCGGCGATGCGCAAGTGATCGATTGCGATGAGTTATGTCCACCTAGTTACCCCTTCAATTGGATCCTTGATTGGTTTGACGTACGCACTATTATTATGTGGACCGTATGCCGATAAATTGAAACCGATTGTCTGCTAAATGTCTAAAGCTTTATTTATCTGCACTATGACGGGAATTTTAAAATGCAATACGGCCCATAAAATATGTTCACGTAACTATTTATTTGTATAAAAGGAAATAAAAATTGTAACTTAGCCTTTTATGGCTCGAATGCTTCATAAAGTTTTATTGGGTGCTGTTAATGCACATAATGAGTCCGCATGTTACAATGTAGCAGTTTTTTTATGGTGTGAGAAAAATGCGTATGCGCATCTTAATGACGTCAGCGAGCGACGACTGCATGTCACGCGGCGCGCCTTTGCTCGAATTAATTGACGCAATTACAAAGTAGAAAACAATCGAGCTAGCTTAATGCCATAACGAGGCGTATTACGAGCAATTACCGGCGTGTACCAGCAACGTAGCGAATCATTAAATCAAACCATTACTTTTTCCATTTATGTCTAATATGCATACGTGCACAACATAGGTATTGACTTTCCGTGTTGCACGCTTAATGATGGCTCTTATGCTTTGTTAACAGGTCAACAGGATGACAATAAGTACGGGCTTACAGTGAACAGCACCGTCACCGGCAGTACGGGGGGCGCGAGGCTATGCGCTCAGTGCGGCAAAGTCATAACCGAGAGGTTCCTCCTCAAAGCGATGGAGAGGTTTTGGCACGAAGACTGCCTCAAGTGCGGCTGCTGCGACTGCCGTCTAGGAGAAGTCGGCTCCAAACTATACTACAAGGCAGACCTTATGCTCTGCAAAAGAGACTACCTTAGGTAATTAACCTTTGACAACTTAACATTATTGCACATAAATGATTTTAATGTGAAGAGCTTTCAGTATTTTATTAGTCGTAATTATTTTATGTTTATGGCTTGATTATTTTTAACAGGTTATTTGGTGCCACAGGCAACTGTGTGGCCTGCAACAAAGTCATTCCCGCCTTCGAAATGGTCATGCGAGCAAAGAGTTTCGTTTACCACTTAGAATGCTTCGCATGTCAACAGTGCAATCACAGGTGAGCAAACATATAACAACGAAAAAAATAAGATTCTATAATGGTACAATATGTGGCGTTATGTGGCCATAAAATTTTGAAATTGTTATCAAATCACACATAATATACAAAATAGTTGACGCAGTCTTTAGATGACCGTTTGTTGCAGGTTTTGCGTTGGCGACAGATTCTACTTGTGCGACAACAAGATTCTTTGCGAGTACGACTACGAAGAGAGGCTGGTATTTGCCAGCATGGCCGCGAATCCCAGCGGGCTAGCACACATTCGCCGACAAGTCAGCGGACTACAGGTGAATATTTACGGAACGACTATTTCAGCAACGTCTAGACTGCTTTCATTATGAACGGATTTATCTACAACAACGTATGCTTATTGATTGACCCCATTCATTGAAGTCAATAGCTCCGTTTAGCTGTTTGTGAGAAAACTACTCATGTATTCCAAGTGTAGTCGTTCTCGTCAAATAAACTGAAAAGTCATGTCATGTTCCGTATGTATAATTATCTAAATCGGCCGTATTGTCGGTTCCCACCGGTGGTGGTTTACGTGGCTCAGCTCGAGTGCGCTACGTTGCACGTCGTGCCTAGACAGCTGACGTGGACCAATGCGGAGTGTGGGACCACCAGCCTGAACCGCCACTCGCTTCCAGTCTGTTAAATTATTATTCACTTAATATCAGTTAACTAGCACTATTATAAATCGTCATTAGATGCAATTTTATCGCAAAGTTATAAAAGAGATGAATGTTTATTACTATATCTACGTGGAGTACGTGCCTATGTAACCACTTGCATAAAATCCCCTCGTACATAAAGCTTGACAAGATATTTAATATTCTTTATAGTCTAGACCTTTACACCCTGATTGTAGTGAGCATAACAAATGTTTGCATTTTACTTTAGCCAAACGAATATTTTTTCAAACGTCTCCATTCGGAATAAAGGGCACGTGAAAAAGTCGACTCGGCGGAGTAAATAACTCCCACAAGGACACTGTTAGTGGGAGATTCTATCTCCACTTTATTATGTTTCTTTTGTGATCATTAATCTTTCTCGTACGAACGCTTGTCGGAATGCGAATGTGGGGGAATCTATTTCATTTTATGAGTCGCGCGAGTGGAGGAACCCATTCAGCCGCGCGACATTTCTAATCGACTTTTTGATTGCGTGCACGGTCTACTGTTGGAAGCGTAAGTGAATTATGAAACTGATTATAAGCAGACTTATGACATTTGAGCCCGTGAGTCACTTTGCAATCACAATTCCACTATTGGTTATTTTACTGCTCTGGCTATGAGTACTGCGACCCTGACTACTACCTAGGTAACAAATCGAGTAGCTACAAAGACTGATGAACATTTAGGTCTTGAGTGTGTTGCTGAGAATGAGGAAATTAGAGATGTAGTATAGTATTGGTATAATAGGGAACGTCGATTTGCCCGGTTATAGGTTCTTTGTGATAGCTTACTTAATAGGTTGCCACTTGTTACTACTACACTTGTAGGGAAGAATTTGGTACCTGTTATCTTGGTATTAATTAATTTTATATTTTGTGCAGTCACCGACAAGTGGTGGTTACGCAGCCGGAGTGGCCGGTTGTGGCGGCGGTGCTGCAGCTGGTGGAGCGATGGTTGACAAGGACGGCGGTGGCTGCGCGGGCGCCGATGACGCGTCCAGCGGCTACGGCAGCCCACCCGACCCCGATGTGTGTGATGCCGCGCGATGACCGACCCTACAGCGCCGACATCTCGCCTCAGTACGTTTCTCTTATGGAGGTATTAGTCATGTGTGGTTGCAGAATAAGTCCCTGATAAAATGAGGACTCTGAGCAACCAACACTTCTGCAAATAAATGTTCAACATTCCTACTGGTCGGTGTGTGTACTGTCAGGCACAGGATCACTGATATTTACAATCTATAAGCTTAATATAAAACCGATGGTACTCCCAACATACTAAGATCCACCCACTGATCTCAACAACACTTTATTATTTCGATTGTAAACGAGTAGTTCATTGTTCTTGTTTTTGTTGGTTGTTTTCTTTACGCTAAAATATTTGTTTTTTACAGGTAAAGCCTCATTGAGTGTTGGCGAGGCGCGCAGGCTGCCTGCGAACCCTGGGCGTTAGGGCGAGCATCTTCGGCATTGACGAACGTCTTTCTAACGACACAGTTATAGACACTAGCGTGACGTTCCGTTCCTTCACCCCACATACAAACTAGCCATCACCCTACAAAACTACCTTACATAGAAAATAGAGTAATCTGTAATGCTTTATTTTTATATTTAGTTCATAATGAAGTCTTGTGATCCTGAAATCTGTAATGAAATCTCGAATGTTCTTCATATTAAGGTAATAATATTAACAGCGAGGTGGCCAGGTATTCAATGTTGTAAGCCGACTAAGTGCAGATCTACACGGAGATGTCGGGAATATATTAGTGAGCGGTGCGCGCGAGTACATTAGGCTAGACGGCGCGAGGCGCGCGGGCGGCGGCCGAGGACTGGGCTCGTGGATATGTGGCCACTTTACAAAGTGTCCGGGATGAGTCGCGATAACGTTGTTAGAACACGATATTTCCATTATGTATACGATTTGAGCACTTGTTTACATGTTAAGATAGCAGCGTCGCGTGGGTAGGGCGCGCGCTCTCGCTTCTACTTTATTGTACCTTCTGTACCACATCTTGCGCTTAGCCAATTTAGACATGCCCCGTACCAATAAATAAGACAGTGGAAAAAATGCTCATTACGTGCCCACAACCCTAGGTCTTTGTTTGAATACATTATTTTGAATTTTACTTAGAGAATAGAGTATCATCGGTAATATATTCCGTTCGATGTAGCGGTTGGTTAACCGAGGCTACGAAACAAGCGAATTGTTTATCGATTGTACTTTTATCGTGATACAACGATTCAGGTCCAGACACTAAAATATTAATTGATAAAATCGATCTCATTGTTATGGATTGTATGTATGTACATGAACTAAACATAAATATTGTTATCATACAAGGTATGAAGTTTTATTGATCGTAATTTCTTACTTTTATTTACTTTTGATTGGTTATGTATATTAATGTTATTTTTTACCAAAGATAAGTTTCCGTAGAAGGGTTTTCTAAATAGGAGAGTCTACAAAGTGAGCTAAGATTGTAGATGTATAGTGATATTTGGTACTCTGAAGTGGTGCAATGGTTAGTTAGGTCTCTGTATGAATATAAACGTTTAACATTTTTGTGAGCAGCCATCTTGTTAATAAACGATTGCCTAAGGTGATTATTAGCAGTAATAATAGCCACTTATTTCTGAGAGACATCCTCGCTATTGACGGGCAGTATTTCAGCGAGTGACGTTTATCAATAAGATGGTATGTTTTCCTTTCCGCCACAGAGCTTCAGTGAGTGTTGATCGCGCATTAAATAAAATTGTAACAATCTTGAAATACAGATGGTTATGCTAAAATTTTATTTTGTTTAATAATAAAACAAGTTGAAACCTCTATGTAGATAAATGCTAAAATTTTCTAAGATAGTATACCTAATGTAAAATAAAGATTTCTACGATAAATATGTATTTATGTAAAAAAATTGAACTGTCGTTACTTAGTACCTACTATTGGCTAATGTAAAAATGTTCCATGAATTTTTAATACTAATTACCATAAAACCGATTTACTAATATTTTCAACTTCATAAACATCGACAGAATATTATTTCATTTTGCCGTTAACGTGTAAATAAATATATTTATTTAATGATTAATATTGTTGTTTTACTGACTTTCTATAGTATCAAACATGAGTTCCTGGATATTTCCTTCTTTATTTAACCGTCACAAATATATGTTAAACAACAGAATATTCTTTCATCAAGAAATGACGTAAGTATAACCTCCACACAGATGAATGGAGCACAAAGCTGGAAAAAAGAAAATATTTGATTTCGACGAAAGCTTTCCCAATTTTAATGAGTCAATAATCACAACAAATATTACACAAACCCAACATGTACACACTGACACACAAAAAGTCAGTGTACATTATTATATTACAAAAGCTTTTAAGTTGATTGCCGATCAAATATTACAACCCCGTTCGTGAAAAGCACTTAAAACGATTCTCATGCGCAGTGCTGAGGCGTTGGAGCACTCCACAGGTACTCCGAGGGTGCTACTCCATGCTAATTGGTCAGAGGGCTTTACACTGAAACAAACATCTTTTTAAATTCGTTTAAAAATACATTACGCTGTCAAACAAAAACTAACAATGAACGCCTTCCGTGGAAACGTATGGACACGCCAATTTAATGCTCTTTGTAGAACCGATTATTACAAAGTCTCGTTATATATTCTAGACATCCAATGTACAGTAATTATGGTAGAATTTTTTTATTGAACTGTGGATAATGACTCTTTTTCTTTTAGTCAAGTTGAGGCTACTATTGAATGGTAAATAGGTACTTCTTGGTTACGAGACCCTTATGTTGTTTACCAGACTAATTACTTAATTGAAGGGAATCCAATTTTCATGAATAAAATTATCAATTTCTTACTATTCTTTGGTAGTTTTGCAAAAAATACACATTTCATCCTCATTAAAAAAAACTAAATTTACAATTGAAAAAGTAAAACAAACAGGATACAATTCATCATTACACTATGTTGTGGTCTGAAAAATTATATTGCAATAACAAATTATAGGTACTCATTAAATCCATAATAAACTTTCTCTCAACAATAATTAATCGAGTGTATAACAAGCTGAATGTTTTAGTGTTTGCGCGGGGTGGGATTGTCCATAAAATTCTCAACGACGAGACGCATTAACGAGCGTCGTTTAGTTGTTTGCTGTTTAAATAAGAGCTGTAATGTAATTTTAATGAGCTCACAAAAATGGGTTCCGAGTATTCACGGACGTCGCACCGGCGCAAGCGCAATAATGACTGACGCCACGTTCGTGTTGTCGCACACGCTTATCATAACATTTAAGAGGATTATCGTACTTTATTACACGTATGCTTTATTGAAAAAATATTTTAAATATTTCCATGCTCGCGTTCAAGAAGTTTTTAGGATTTAATGTCAAAATTTTCGCTGTGAATACATATGTACATACAATATCTTCTTTTTACGTATCCTTGGTATTTGATGAAAAGCGTATTTTTTCAATTAGGATATTATCACAAGCTCCGTATCAGGAGGGATATAAGGTTAATTACAGGCAACCCCAAAAGAATTTGGTTGCCGAAAGAATAGAATTTGCCTAAATTATTGAGAGCTGCGGGCGAACGCTCGCTCGTGAAAACTCACTTAAACTTTTTTAATTAAATTTTGGATTTTTCTCGTCAGCACCGTAAGGAATCTTATCCCGAAGCTTTACTCAAAACGTTGTATTAATTAGTCCGCGCACTGAAGACTAATGACCATAATTGATTTTTACGAAGCGGTGCACCCAGTGACACGCGTCGGCGACGTTGAAGACACCAAACTCTAAGGTGTTCAATGAACGTGAGTGTACTTTGTATCTGTATTTACACACTATTTAGGTCAACACACAACACGTATGTTGTAAGAAAAAGCTTTGAGAACTTCACATAATGGATTAAAACTAGGTCCCGTCTGAGTAAATACATTATAAAAGCAATGAATTCATTCAAGATCTGGTTCGAGGAAATATAGTAGCTATAAGTGCGAGCAAATCCCCGCTAATGTGTTTGATCATAACTAAGTGAAGTCAGCCGTCTTTGTTTGCGTTTAATTAACGAAAACGCCGCGCCACGGCTGGTCATTAAGCCGACCGATGGATTATTATAAAGTTCATGCCACGAACGTTGGCTGCTCTCGTATAATTAACTAAAAATTAGCGAAGTCATAAAAAGAGTTAAGAAAGAATTAAATAACGGTCCGCGATAGCTACAAACTTAAACTTAGATCCTGTATCTCTGATAATATTCATTGCTCTAACTAACTGGTATGGCATTTCCAACATAATAAATAGGTTATCCATTAAAGATTAGATTTCGTACTGAAAATGTCAGACTAATTAAGAACGTGAAGGTAGAATCTTTCATGTTTTATAAATGTTGTCCTTATGATTCACTACTTACAAAAAAATAGTTTTTGACCCACACCTATTTATTCACACACTGGTATAATTACAGAGCTAAAACACGTTTTTAGCTATAAATGTCACTTATCATACCAGCAAAAGGTAGCCTCAATGTGCACTTAACACTTTGAGATCTAAAACATATAAGATACTCGAGTCGACGCTTGATAAATTGATTCTATTTATGGATGCATTGCTTTTACACGGTGTGATGTGTACGATCGATCAATAATAAATATGTGCAAGCAGAACGTTCCAGCAACCAATTAATTGGTACACTTGTGGAGTAAATTGAGAATGATGTTTATTTTACTCTTCTTATGATCACTCAATATCCGTTCGACTTGATATTAATTAAAATGTATTGGCCTAAAATACAAAATCCACTCCGAAGTAAAGTCAATTACAAAAATTAAATTAACAAGTAACACTATTCAACTTTTAACCTCTATACGTGAGTCGTGAATGGGCCATTAACCCTTGATTTATTTAAGAAACAACTAGGTACAAGTGTATTGTGAGGCGCAAGAAGTTTCCGTCGAATCATTTAAATAAACGAACTCGCATCATTATGTCAGATCTAAGGATCGAACAAATTGCCAATTAGTGGCGCCGTGGTGCGCTGATGCGGGCCTCGAAGTGCGGGACGAAGCGGCGACGACGACGATACGACACGTGATCGGAGCGGCACAGCGGGGCGGCCGGTCGGATCAGCGCTACGCGTTTTACGTAACGACTTCGACGCGGCTACGGGATGGTTACGGAACTGCTACGACCGCTACGTGCTACAGATATGTAGAAAAACTATAAAGTGTTTTAAAAAAATGTATTGTGTTCTCCGTACTCAGCTGTCGCTCCGTTCTCGTTGCGTGCACGAATCACGTCACTCTGTTCACGTCGCACTACGATAGCTCTTAAATATAACGACCATTAATGCTTTAATTTCCTTGAAAGCAGTTTTAAAAGACTTTTCCGTTCTAAAACTTTCACATGAAAGACGATGACAAAAGAACAATGATGTAGATAGAGACGAATATCGAACTATCGAATGAATATATAAAAAAAGTTGTTTCTATGGATTGTTATAGTCATGAACGATAAAATGCTACAATGAATTTATTTCCCTATTGCTTTGTTTCCCAATTAAAACAATTACAACAAAAGATACTGACCTAAGCCAAATTGTAAGACATTGCTAAAGTACACAAAGCAATAGGGAACGTTTATTTAATTTGTACAATAATCCAAACAATATCTGGGTTTATTAATACCACTCCACTTCAATCGTTGTGCCACCCTGGGGGTGGTGCGGGGTGAGGAGTGGCAGGGGGGGCGTCCAAGAGCGCTCAGTATTCAGAGTATCGCAAATGTAACTTTCGGTTCTTTTCATGGCTAAAGTATGTTGGCGGCAATCCATAATGGGATCGCCATTATTCTTGCCATTAATTCGCATGGCCCGGCTTCCGTGCATTAGCGGCCAGCGACGAGGCTGCCAATCCACGAAAAGGGTCATTTCAGTACAACTTCAACGCGTTCTGTTGTGCAACTTCGTGAAAACTACTTCACTTGAATTTCTTCACTTAAGCTGCACTTTTGTTTTAAGTATAAATGTAACTATTTATTTTTGGCTTTATATTACAATGGTAAAGTTTTTAAATTGCACGCAACAAGATTAAACAAATAACACAATACCTAATAAGAATTAAATGAATATTTTATAAAGATGCTAACATTGTATCAAATTGTATATTACCTTTTTAATCTAACTTGGTACTTTTTAACGAATTGCAACTACATGAAAAAACTCGAGCAGCTAATAAACAGGGTACAAAACATTCCAGACTTTGTAAAATTAATTACCAGCGAACGCATGCGGGAAATAAATCCTTCATTTTCGTGCGCAGATTGCATAAAAATAATCAAATAAGTGGCATGGACATTACTCAAAGCGTTGCAGTGCACCTCGCGAGACAGAGATGCAGACATGTAAGCGTCCCGCTCGCACGCGCCTCCACATCCCCCTTCCTGAAAGAAAAACTCTCGAAAAACTAATTACAAGTTGTAATTGAAATTTTGCGTGTTATATAATCGGATACTTGAGCCGAGAGTAATGTATAAATGCGCTGGGGAGATGAATGGACGGCGTCGTGGGTGGGCCGGACGAGATAGGCGGGCCTGCTCAATTTTTGGATTAACCAACTTTTATACAATAATTCGCAACAAAACGTTACAACAATGTTTCTTAGAACATATTTTAAAACAAGTAAACATTCTAATAAGCATTTACGGCGCTGAAAATACTTTCCTTAATTGGGGCTTAACTGTATCATAAACGATTCCTTAGAACTCGTTAGCGGAGCTTTCTTGCTTTTGTACACAATATGGAGGTAATATCACGATAGTAAAATACATCTAATTGTACATAAACAACCACAAACGAAAGAAACCATTGAGGCTCTCTCGACAAACATTTTTAATTAAAAACCCCTTCAAAACCGCGCCAACAAAAAACGCTATCACAATAGCAACAATCTAGAAAGCGATCTAACTGTATAAACACGCGAATAATGCGCAATCAAAAGGGCAGCGGGCAACCACTGGAGGGCTATGCAACTAGGGAGGTACACCCCTCGCCCCTTGATTCCCTTTGTCTCTTTTTGCGAATTACAGTTTTGATTGCTTTGCTACACAACTACTACTTTTCATTTTCGTTATTACCACCCGAGTACCGCCAGGTGCTAAACGATGCAAAAACAAAAGTATGAACAAACTTCATTTATATTTAGGAACTCAATTTCAACATATCATGCTGAAATCATATGAAGCTTTCGGTCAAACTATTATACGAAATGCGAGAGGGTGGGAGGTGGTGACGGGGAAATGGAAAAAGCATTAACGGATATGTCAGTGACGCATCAACGGAGAGTGGATGCTTTCTAATGCTGAATAAATACCATCCACCTCCCCATTCAGAGCCGTCAACACAGCCAAAGATTCGCACAACAAAGCTCCGAGTAAGTAATGGTCTTTTTGGAGCACTTAAGCTCAGTTTCTTCAAATAGTGTCTATATTAGTGTGTGCTCGGCTGTTTAAAATTTTCCTTATTTTTCTCCCGTATCTTACTAACTTTGTTTATTTATATTTTTTTATAAGAATACCGTTATAATGGCAAAAGGCTGAATGACACACATGGACACTTTTATTTCATTTACGGGTCTTTAAGACTTGTTTTCAATGTTGAAACGTAATTAACCTCACCGCATATAGGTGTAGATTAAGAGCCGACATGCAAAACCGATTAACCATTCTCGAATTGAACATGTTTACAGTGGAACATGTTAATAAACAATATACATGTCAGTCCGTTGTTATTTCAAAACGCTCTTTCGTCGAACGACAATGCAACGTTATTAGAAAATGTAGGGTAGTCATAACAGGGCGGCACATCCCATTTCCTGTTACAACTGGAAGTCGGACACCGAACCAAAATGTTTCAGTTAAATCGACTCGCGGATTAGATGGATATTTTTAAACCATCGCGCCCCGCCTGATCCATTAGCAAGATTTCATAAGCTCAGCCAGACTACTGTTTTCAGATATTGTTAAGTTCTTAGCCGTACATATTTGCCTACAAAACATTAGAGTATATTAAAATAGAAAAATCGTAAGTCTATTCGTTTTTATTAGTCAGGTGTTTGAACGCGCACCTCGTGGAATCCACTCCTAGCCTCCTAGGCTTCCTCGATGAATGAGCTATCTAACATTATAAGAATATTATTCAAATAGGAACAGTAGATCTTGAGGTGAGTGCGTTCAAGCAGATAAACAAATTGTTCAGTTTTTTTAATCAGCAAATAATTCGTAGATTATAATATACAAACTTAAGAATACTGAACTAATCCTAGTTGGGCTTAACTATTTTAGTTATTGAAAATTCGTGTATTTGAGTTTGTTATTGTATCCCTTCAAAACATTACGTGTGAAATTATTCCACATACCCATTATACAGCAATCCAGTAAAAGGAATTCTATTAAATATCCCATTCGCGTTTATTAGAAAACTTAGGTAGTGCCTCTAGTTATTGCGTAGTTTTAAGCGCATAACACCACTATCCGGTGTAATTACACGCGCTAGTGTCAGTGTCGGCCAGAATTTATATACGCCCCCAACTTATGTTATTAACTTACTAGTTTCATGCATACTTTTGCTGTCACTACCACGTTTTACCACATACATGTTTGGTACCCTGCTGCTTCTTGTATACTGTACAATACTCGTGAGAAATATAGGTGATAAATAAATATTCAAGATATTTCAGAATGGAATAATTCCAGATTCAAAATTTTAAATTATTAATCATCATTCATAAGGGTAGGCTGCCCTTATCTCAACTTTTTACTAGTTGGGGTCGGCGCAGCATGTCTTCTGCTTCTATAATGATACCTATTTCTAACATTATCTCAAGTAACACTCTTTGCAGCCATATCGTTCTGTCTCATAGATAATCCATCCATCGCTATCGTTTCTTTGTACGTTTTCTTCCTCACAACATGATGGAAGGAGGATTGAGGATTTCTGCACATAACATGCCAAATGGTACGAAGTTTTTGACGTCACGGACGTTGCGTTGTTGGACGCTGCGCAGGGCTTAAGCACCAGCTGGTTGCAGAGGTGAAAGAGGGCTATGAGCCGCATGCGCTTACTTGTAGGTGCTCGGAATCTAGTCGCAGACAGCCACAAATTTTAGCGAGTTTTTGTAACCGCTAACGATAACGATATATATATCATATCATTTATCAAAAAAAATATGCAATTTGACACCTCTTATTTAAGGTTTTGAGAACTCTTATTTAAGGTCTGTGTAAACAAGAAATAAAGCCATATTTTTCGATATTTTTTATTTTTGTCCGTTGGGTGGAACAATGACATTAAAATTTCATGTAAAAAGTTAACTACATTGTAAAAAAATGTAGCTTTGTGTCAATCAGTTATTTTATTCACAACAACAACCGTCTGTGACCCAATTAGTGAGAGATATTTTGAGGTTAGGGTTGGGTTACTAATGGTCACAAACATTTATCAACAAATTTTGAGATGAAACTTAGTGATACTAAGGTAGTTACTCAAAAACAAATATAAACATTTCTGCTATTGACCAAGAATTTTGATGAAACTGGAAATAATATACCTACCTTACAAAAATGAGTAGAAATTAAAATTGCATTTCACTAATATTATAAAGGCGAAAGCTTGTATATTTGTTACCCGTACTCGCCCAAACGTTTTTCCAAAATAAGTATTCTTACTACTATATTCAACGAGATGATAATACCCAACAAAAACGACAGACTTAATAAATGTTCAAAACATTACATTAAAAACATTCTCTTTAATCGGATTACTTTTTGCTTGTCGTTAAATATGTAATGCGCTCACGCACTCCTTCCATTTTATGTAGGTACTTCATATCAGCATTCTTTTATTGTCTGCTTTAATTACATTTAACTGAAAATATTATATGTCGCTACCTTCAATTAAAGTATTCTCTTTGAGGTTTAAACATTTTATCAGTGTAAATACGGGTTTACACTACACTGTAACTGGGGCATCACATAAAAACATAATAAACAATTCTTATTAACGGCAAATAAAACATCAGTAACAAGAATGGATTGTTGTTACTGACTTAGCTTAATTAAACAAGCCGGTAGTCGACACTCAGACGCATAATACTGCTAATTAAACGGGGGTTTACAGAGATCCGAAAAAGAGCCACTCAAACACGCTTAGCCGGTATTATTACAGTGTATTCAGGAGGCTCGGCAAACAGGCCCTCGTCGCCGAGGGTGCTACTCTCAAGTTTCGCGTTTAATTAGACAGATAGAGGCGCGGACGGGCCTTATTAGTATTGTCTACGGGGGCCCAATTAACACTCGGGAGGCGCCGCCGTGGGTGGCTCCAAGTTCGTTTTAATAATCAAGGGATACCCTTGGCTTCGTTAGCCGAATAATAGGATCGGGTGGCTCTCGTGTCGCCATGTATTTGTGACCGATTTCGCGGCGAATGTGCGTGCGTGTTAATTACAGCTACAGGTGTGAAGTGGCCATTTATTTCGTCACTTCACTAATCGAACATTATATATTCCTCTTTGATTGCGTAAGGCAACTTGTTCGAACTGGGTCTCTCCGCTCATTTTCATTTTAATTTATCGTTACTAAATAAACTGTACCATTATTGTTATCCATTTTGGTTCAATGGTTATTGCTTTATTTGAGGCTGTGTGTAGTCGACTAATTCTAACCGTAGGCTATAAAACGTGCTACGTGAATACTCTATATTTAACTGAATAATTGCTTTAATTTATTTAAACGAATAAACCTATTTCATTAATTAATTTAATTGTCAAGGTTTGATTTCCGTGTTTGAAGTATCCCCATTCATTTCATATAGCTAACGACTTGCTGGAATGCCATTACTCAAATATTTATTGCCCATTATATCGTTCAGCTGTATATTATCATTACAAAAATATAAGTCATTCAAATAATTTTTGTATGTTTTGTTTTTTTTTTTGTAATTCAATATCTTAGTGAAAGTCTATGTCCAAACCAAATTCGTATCTATTTAAAATATAATCAATCTAATTATCCAGTGTCTAGATACATTTGTGAACAAAAAATAGTACTGAACACCTTGTTAAAATTAATAAAATGCAAATTAACTGTAGGAAAAACAACAAATCATGCTTAATTTCCAAGTAAGGAAGCGTGAATATAAAGCCTGTATAATTCCATTAAAAAGAACAAAAGGCCCGTGTAATTATTTGTATGTAGGATGTAGGTATTAATTAATTAGGAGCTAGCTCAACACGGACAGCAAATTGCGCTATGAGTCTTGCAGCTTCCCCGCCAGTATCCCGCTGGCCATAAAACTCTCATTACAGAACGAGCAATTTCTCTCGTTAATTAACGCTGCACAACCATGTTGTCAATTAATGAAACGGTCAAGTTCTTCGTTAAAAAGTGTTTCCTTATATTTTTAAAAGGCTGTTTTTCATCCTTCCTCAAGACAACATCTCCTTTTTATTTATAATGTAAAAATTTCAACCAGAATTAAACAATAGACATTCTTTACCAGCCCACAGGATATACAGGTTCGTTTAATTTAATACGAATAAATTTGGTCAAAACGTTTCAATCATCATTATGTATTGGTCAGTAACGAGGGCCTTGTGAACTAAATGCAAATTCATTGCATCTGCATTTTGATCCAGAAAATTGCGGAGAAAAATGCAAACGCATGCGCACCACCGCCTCGCATGACTTGTCGGCACTAATAACTTTTTCTCAAAACACTAATGAATAACTTGCTCCTTATTACTGGGCACGTTTTGCCACTTGGGGCTCTTTGAGCGGACGAGACGGACGCGGCTCGGCAGCGGGGCCGCGGCGGGTCGGGAGCGGACCCTCCACGCCCTCTACTACGTTCCGCCGTTGGCGCCAATCTTACAACTTACCATTAAGCAATTTTCATCAAGATTCATGTTTTACTTAATGAACTTCTTGCTTGTAGTAGAGACGCATTTTCTTAGAAACATTCTCGACGTCCTGGAAGCTTAAGTCCGTGGGCCTTTTTCATACGACAGGAAGATAGGATTTAGTGCTGCCTTAATTAAGGCAAATTTTATCGGACAACTTTATTTATATTTTATCTGTTACGTGCAATCACAATTATAATTTTTACCCGTTATGTTCCTGGCAGCCCCTAACGATGCCATTAGATTTTATATTGTTACCGATTACCATTAATAACAGCTCAGCTATGTTCACTGCCCTATTAGGGCCTGTGGATAAAAGGATGTTACTAATCTATTTAAATAACGACTCCTCCTTAAATATAACATCACAGCAACCTTGCTTATCATTATTTCTTTGGAGATAAAATTCTGAAAGGAAGATAAAAAACCAGCTAATTTTTGCCACAACCGCGCGATGTCGCACACCTCATTACAGTCTGCTACATTTCCATGTCAACGACCATTAGGTACCTAGTGCAGTTTTTCTGTTTCTCTATCGTCTCTAGCTTCTCGTAACTGTTGCTCGCATTCTACAAGATTGTTTATACGGAAAATGCTATGCACATGACATTTAATTAGAGAACGTTTCCAGTTACATTATATATTTAACTTGATACATATAAGGAATTAATGTAATTGACGCCACTTTTAATGGAGCATTTATACAGAGCTGGTGATTACGGGGCCATAAGAAGTGCAATTCACGGAGTCGACGTAGCGCGGAGCCAATTTAATTTACAAAGTTGTCGGTCAAGTCCGGATTAAGCGCGGATCGGCTCGGTCGCTCTTAATAATGACATGTGCACGAGCATCTGTCTCAGATTTACGCACACCGATCATTGTACCTGTCACGTGATGGACGAGAAAAAAAAACCCGCTCTCATTACCAACCTTACAAGTTTTTCTGTTCCATTAGATTTAGCAGAAACTGCAGTAAAAATTGTGGTATATCATTTTATGTACCACGCTATTTTACCTGATCTCTAAACAAACATACCTGCCTTATATTAATACATCTTTTTAATCCAAGTAAAAAGTATTTAAAGGTCTAATCACATCCCGCACTGAGCTTGAAACTTGTTTTATAACCGTATAGATTCTAACGACATTATCATCTAGAGGTACATGTTCTTAATTATTAGTTTCCTGATTCATACAAAGTAGGTACGAGTAAGTACTACAAGATTCCAACACAATCAGAAGAGATGTTATTAGGTACTATTTTTTAATTTAATTAGCAATTAATATTAGTATTTTACGGTTCAATATTATGTTAACGTTTATATCTGTTCGGAGCCTTAAAATAAGCGTGATCACACCTTTCTATATAATATTTTCAGGTAATAGAAATTAACTTTTCTAGTGTATACTACACTATACATGAATAGAGTTCTACATACTCAAAAATGTACATGTTAATATCTATATTACACTGACCGAAATATCCTGGCCATGTTAGACAAGATACCCAATCAATCTAATTAATAATGACGCAGTTATCTCCATCGACATCGTATATATGAGTAATTAGGTATCAGGCTCCGTTCGCCAACGAGCCGGATATTCCCAGTGTCTCAGCGAACACTTCCGGCACTCGATCCTAATTACAGATAACGCTGAAGGCTTTACCATCCCGTCTCATCTCGTTTACTTGTCGGCGATTGCTCGCTCGAATGTACCATGTTCCTGTATAACAGCGCCAAGGTTATAAAACATTGTAAGTACTTTAATAACGTATGACTGTGTTGTTTATTTTGAGTTTGCCATGCAATATTCATCAAATCGTCGTAAAAACAATCGAGGTCTGCATGTATAGGATTATGTGGAGAGGGTACCTAATCACTACAAAGTGCTTCGGTATTTATAATGTGTTACTAAAAACAAATGAATTGGCTAATACAAGAAAAAAACAACTGAAAACAGGTAATATGTTATAAAAGATTCAAGAATTTCGACATCAATTTATTATATTATGTAGATGTTTACGTTTCTATGTTTTTATAAAGATGTCCGAATCTATTTATGTAATTATACTAGTTTGAAAACAACGTATCAGGTGTCCCACAAAGCTTAACGAGATAATATTCAAATCGCTCTGATGCAATTTGGATAACGGACACAAACTTCCAACATCTAATTTATAATTAAGGAATATTTATTAGTATTTTATAACAGTCGTATTAATTAGTAAATTAAATATTAAAGCGGGACGCTGAAGTTGTAAAGCTGTCGGGTCGAACGTGTTGTAGTAAACACGCCGCGGGCGTGACTAGCCGATTGCACTCGACTGTACTACTCGTATAATTCCAATCAGTATTCAAATCGATGCAAATGGAAAGATTAATCGTCGTTTGCACCACCGCCGCGTCGACCGCGGGTAAGGTAGTAATTACATGATATTTGTTAGTATAATCTCACTTTTTGTGGGTTTTCTTAAATGTTTGCGAGTTATAGATGCATTTGATTATCTTGTTTCTAGTTTATTATCTATCAGTTCATAGAACTTTGTTAGTATTCTCATTAAAAAAATGTACCCAATTCATGGCAACGTCCTCCCCTTTTTTGAAAATATTAAATACAACATCAAAATATTTGGCGCTTCACAGGCTAGCCTTTGCCTTACGCTTATAAACAATGCAATGTTATGAAATTGTCTGATTAATGATTCGATTCTATTATCGTTAGCTTTTGGTTTGAAATCCATTTGTATGTACATTGTGTTATCATTTTATTGCCGCGGAAATAAAAGCAGTACTTATGTGAAATAATTGCATCAAGTGCAGGATGAAATAGCACTCTATCAAAACTCAATACATTATTTATAATTGCATCAATGGCTCCTTTTCTTGTCCATAGCAGTTCTCTTGATTTCTTGACAAGAAAACGCGTGAAGTATAATTCAATAGGTATCTTAAGAGGTACAAAAAACATAATGGGAATGTACGTATACTATGTGAAGACGAACTTTTTAATCGATGAAGATAACAGTAACGGCATAGTTTAATTGTTTCTAATCATGATTAGAAATCAAAAAAGAATTAAATTATCAAGTGTTTACGCCAGCTAACTAAAACGCCCACATAATAAGTCTGAAAATTCAGACAATCAATAACGATCGATCATTCACAAACACAAAGAAATAAGTACTATCCAAATAAGTTAATCCCATCAAACTGGAGGCTATTGCGCTTTGTTAGCTTCTTAATAAGCCAATTGCTGTCACCGTAGAGCCGTCCGCCCACGCGACGCAAACTGATTTGAGAATAGTCCCCAACGCAATCCCACGATTGATTCTAATTAACGATAGCAGTATTTATTGGAGCAGTTCGCAAACGAACCTAATTGATTTCGCTGCGCCGACGTCAGCTGACATGTTATAGACCCGACACCGGAGACTGCTGTTTATTGACTATTAATGCACTCGGCTACGGATACGTCCACATGGTGCCGGGGAACGCAACTCCTTGCTAGCTACATATACACGTTATATTGTACACTAAATATAAGATTACTACAATAAAAATCTGTCCTTCACATGACATAACAAAATGTTTAAACAATTGTTAAAATATAGTCTTGTTTGCGATTAAATCGACGCAATCAGAATTTTCTAACAATAGACACAATTAATTATTTAATCAACAATCAGGTCGTCTATTTAAAACTGTATTAATTGATCTTTGGAACCGTTGGTGTTTTGATATTTAGTGGGTTCGATTCAATTCAAATAACAATGCAGGGACTGAATAAAATATATGTTAAATCATTTGGAATATTCAAAACTACTTATCTACATTTAACAAAGTAAATGGACTATTGGTATTTTAACTTTCAGAAGCAACATCAATAAATAATTTCTGTATTTATAAATTAAAGTGATTTGCATATTCATCGGAATTTAGATTAAATTTCAGATTCATTTATTCACATTAATAGGTAAACTGTTAAAATAATTACTTTAGGAAACTATCAATCTAGGCCTTCGATATTAAATTTAGTTTTCAAGCTTATTAAGAACGACTTGCTATTTTACTTGAGCAACCCATAATTTTGCCAGGCTAAATTTGTAACCGAAATCAAACATCTTTCTAAGTTTCAAAACTGTATCGTTTCCATTTTAGTAAAAACAAGTTGTGCCAATTAAGCATTTAGAAGTCTAAAGATATCCCACCAACTAGCACGAACAGATTAGATAATTTAATAATACATTGCCATAAAGGTCGTTTCATATGAACCGGCGGTTGTATCCGGTAGTGGGGCCATGTCCGCCGAGCGAGACAGGCATCTCTCTAATTAGGCCACGTTTCGTCTGCCCTGTAATCCACCTGACTGTTAATTAATACAGCTGAATAAACAACCGCCAGCACGCGGGATGGGGATTAACAATTCCGTGTAATAGACCTTTATTATGTTCCTCGTATTGCGTTCGTGTTAACTAGTTGTGTGGTATCGTGATGTTTGAGTTGCCATGACGTTTTTAAAGTATTTTACGATGGTTTGGGCTGTTTATTCTATTTTTTATCCACTCTACATTGTCGCAAACTATTAACATTTATATAATGAATTATTTACTTTTTTGACATAAGATTATGTTTTGGTACTTACCGCCCTCGCAAAGCTCTCAAACAATACTACGTAAACTCTAACTTCACAATGTTTTGTTTTCCGCTAGTTTTAACAGTGTAAAATCCATTTATAGACAACATGAAAACACTCTCAGAGTACTGACGATACGTTGAATCAAACGCCATATTAAGTTTGTTCGTGCGGGTAATTAAAACCGAGCGACGTAATGAGAGGCCACTGCGCACACTAATTAGGCACTACTGCTCCAGAAACTGAATACCTAACTTTCCCAATTAGCCACTACGTCATCGCATTAATTCCAATTACAATGGAAAAATCCCTAAGCTTGATTAATATTAGGTACGGTTCGGTAAAGTCTCATTGAATTACGTCATTAACTTGTTAGATAAAATTTCTCACGAAAAGTAATATTAAAACTTTTACGTTCAATAATGTTAATGGATCTAAAGTTAATAAACATCGGCTCATTTAGTAGATTAACATAGGTTACATAAAATAATACTCGGTAAAATTAGTTTTCTAACCATTCTTCCTCCATAAATATAATTGCGTTCCACTTATTGCCCATAAAAGCAAGGGAACGTGCGAACGGCCCTGTTGCAAAATTGTACAAAAGGAAAGTAATATTAGGTAGAAGTAGACGCAGTGCTACCCCGGCGCGTTTCGGTGACTGGGGCGGGCTTTCAGATAAATTATTTATCAACTGTATAGCAATTTTCTTTATGACTCCTCCGACGGAGCAGAGCAATTTACCCGTGAAAGAGATGCGTAAACTTGCAAGGACGCCCAAATTGAGAATAGAACAATGAGGCAAGGAAAGATTTCAATGAGGATAGGTAAACGAGTCTGCGCTACTGTGGCGCGACAAAAAGTGCACGACAAATACTGGTTCCGAGACGTGAGCCCATATGCTTCTCATTAGTAAAGCTTTTGAAATGGACTCCTTGTCGTAAGAATTTAATTGACATCGAGTCAACCGACCGTTGTGAATGTGGCTTTTAATTAATTTTAGGCATGCATGTTGCATGTTATGAGGCGTTTTTTTTTTTTTTGTAAATTGAGTCACAGAGGTTTAAAATAATTTTATATATACGTAAATCTGACATGAAAGTTTGGCGGTGTGGACGTGTTGGGGGTGCGGACTACGGTGGCGTCGGACGGCGGCGGCGCTTCCAATTTCCGTAATTGTGAGTTCATCAAGGAAATTGACTGGCAGACAACGAACGCAATCCACTCTTTATTTACATCACGCTCGCCGTACAACGATTGCTTCGCGTGCTCCAAAACGGAGTGACAACATCACGTCTGACGCAAAACAAGTTTTATTGAATATTTTAATAAATCGCTGCAGCATAATAGATTTGTTGTTGTTTAAAAAATGTAAATCAAATTAGAAAGTGTCGTTTGTTTTTATAAGCTTGCTATTTGCACTACTGCTATAGAAAGTCTTATGAGAGTGCGGGAATAGAGCACCTGCGCAGCTGGCTGATCTCTTTAGCAGCCGTCCTAGCTGACAATCTGTCTAGACACCAAATATATTTTAAACTAAACTATAAGTGCCAATTATTTAAAAATAAACACCTACATCGTAATCTTATGCATATACGAGACCAATTCATTAAATATTTATTGCACAAATAAATAATACTTATCAAATAAGGTAAATTCTGCAACCAAGTCCCCATTCGCTTCCTAAAATCCTTACAAAAATATAACCAATTTTCAAGCTGGCTATTTTTAGCCTTCGCCTTTTCAAAGCTTCAGAGATCAATCACGAACGATACACGCCAACAAAGTATGCAATAACAACAAACTAATAAATCTATGTGTTTGTTGTATAAGTAATCAAAAAGTCGTAGGAGATGACGCGAAAACGGGTCGGTAAATAAAAAGCTGTGGCGGTCGTGAGGTAATTGATGGCGGGTGGCAATCAAATTAGGGTCCGCGTCGCGGGTAATCGGCTGAAAGCTGCCCGACAGAGCTTTTGTGGGTCGCCCGGCCGGGACAGCGCCGACCGTAGACCTGCACTTGTGCTCCTACTAGCGCAGAAACTATCGTCGACTCGCTTCGAATTTAATTTTTTGTTACACTGAGGCTAAATTGTTTGCGAAGAAAATAAATTAAAAGAAAGCGCAAGAAAATAACTTTTGGTGCAACAAGATTTCAAGATTTTTTGTCAAAATTTCAATTTCTGAGACTTATTTTCTTTGTGGGTGTTCCAAAATGATTTATAATTGGCAGTAGCATACACTGTAATGTTACAGTAACGAATATGCTAAGAAAAAAATTGCCAACGAAACTGGTCACGCGTTTGTAAATGACCACGACCATTTTATTAAGCGAAGCAAACTCTGGCAACAGTCCAAACAAGTTGCTAGCGGAAGATGTTTAAGTTCAAACGTGAATTAATATTCCCAAAGCTGAGTTATTATCGTATCATGCAAAGTTAATTGCAAACGTGATGCCTTTTTGAAGAAAAAAACATAAATGCAGATCATTATGAAGACACGCGCTTGACTTTATGGAACGATGTCGTCAATTAGGCTTGCGTGTACACTAACTTATATAATAACGTGAAGGTGAATAAGGCTGTTAAGAAGGAAGAGACAGGCTCATCATTAACGGGTCGAAGAGATGCGGACGGACACGCAGCATCCGCCGCGAGCTCTTTAGCTTTTATCATAATTTAAGTTTTCCATTAGCCGTAATTGACGCGAACATCGTTCCTCGCTTACGGCCGCGAATCGTCGCAACGATTGTTATTTTTGGATAGATAAACATTCCCTATTTTCAGGTCTTCCGAACGCTATTCCATCTTAATTGACAATACTATTAATAATTAATAAGAGTTATGGCGTACAGCTTTTATCTTAATGTGGCTTTTAACGATACATTTGTATTCCAGAGACCATTTCGGTGTAATTTCAACGGCAGTACCGCCTCGCTAATGGATAAATATCGACTAGTTGTTTAATTTTAAAATTAATGAATAATTCAATCAATACGTACGCTCTGTTTCACTGCCACAATGGTTAGATCATGGAGTTTGATTTAATTTGGGTAATGTCGGGATCGAACATATCCATTAGTGTAATTGGGCGGCTACTCATGAGACGGTCGAGATATCAAAGTGTCGTCCGGCGGAGCGCCGCGGCTCGCCGGAGCTGAGAGCGGACCGACTATAACTACACAATACAAATTATTAAGAGTGCTCGGCATCACGGGAACGCTTTCAGAAGTAATGAATTAGAAAAGTTGCGCAGCACTCACGCCGATTGAGCCGCGCGGCTCGGCGACGGCGTCGGCGCGCCGCTCGCTACAACATTACTTTAATTAAATCTATTTGAACAACAAACTTTAATTAAATTTCATCCAGCAGTTAGGCGTCGCGGAGGAATAATCGCGCAATTAGAGCGGCCGTGAGCGTCGCCTTACACGCTCCCAGTTAATTAACTCACTTGGGCCGACCTATCCGACTAGCGGCGCTTGGTATCCGACACTACACCCAACACTACGAACGTTATGTACCTATTCTCGTCCCGTACATACATTTTTGGCAAAATACACAAAGTAAGGGTGTAATCGAAGCTTCTCTTTAAAGCTGTAAAACTCATAAAGTTATCCTTTTTTCTTATTAATTAAACGAAAGTCGAAGCAGTTTCAGAATGCGAAATAGTAGTTCATTTATGAACGTAAAAGTTCTACATTTTCATTCGATTAATCAGAAAATAGCGGTCATAAACCGTTGAGAAATGAACGTACTGAGTGGCACAGCATTTGCACAGTTCACCCTAAGCCGGCCGACTTATTCGATTAATACTCGTAGCAACACAATGGGTTGGCGCTTAGCACTATGTGTAGCGCTTTCATTGTGCAAGTTTAATTGTTTTTACAGCGCCGGTATTGTGTGCGATGGAATACTTAGAAGTAACCTTACCGTATCATGACGAGTTGGCCATTCCACTTTAAATTGCTAAAACACTTTAGTGACTACACCATGCGTGGCCACTAAAACGATGTATCGATTACGTTTTTATGTCGGGAATCGAGTAGAATGCCAATAATATATACAAGTATCACATATCTACTAAGTGTTCGTCTGCTGATCCATTATGCGCACATCGTAACGTATAAATAAAGGCAAAAACTCACAAGATCCATTAAAAGTATTGCTGCGATAATTTGGAATTGTATGGATACGCCCTCTGCAACTATGTATTTTTATAAGTGTAATATTAAAAACGGATGATAAATAAAACCTAAAGAAGCCAAATCATTTCATTTTGTATATTTACTTACATGAATAAAATAGTGTCTTTTTTTCATTTTCGCCTCATCTAGCTCATATTCGCTACACCGACTGATCTTTTATTTTCTAATATAAACTCCATTGTTTTAAAAGTCCATACATTAAACATCTAAATATAAGTAGCCTTATATCGGTTTTAATTGCTTAAGTGCAACTTTCCAAAATGAATCCCATTTCTATCACAATACAACAGCATGATATTTTTGTAATAAAATATTGTTTTCGACGGATCCTGTCTATTCTATCGTCTGAAAGCACTTCCGTAAGAGAGTGAGCGCTATAAAGGAACCGAGTGAGCGCGTTGACCGACACTCTTCACTCAGCCAAGATTTGACCCCACTCACTTAACGTAGGTAACTCAACACACATGAATATCTAATTTCAATTATGAATTATTCAATACCCATTGCATTACTTTTTCATCATAAAACATACCATTATTATGCTTTTATTGTTAATTAAATCACTCGCATTATGGATCCAGAAGTGAAATCGATAAAACGCAAGAAAATGTCCTCCATATCTTTTTATTTTATGCCAAAATTTATTAGTCATAAAATTAAATAACCTTGCTTTATATGTATTTTAATGGTAAGATTGGACTCATTTTAGAATCACCGCACTCGGATGTATTTAATATACTAGCTTTATATCTGCGAAGCAGTTTCGCGATTTTGTTGAGTTTATTCCAAAAATATATTTTCACTTGACGTCTACGTGGGTGGCGAATAAAGTGGACGCAACCTTCGTTTAACTGCATGCATACAAATTTTTGACCAGTACGAGATACATTTTGTGAAGACCGGGGCTTTTTATCAATATAGAATTAATTCACATAACATATGAATACCTAGTGAAAGTAAGTTCTGCAAAACATTTGAAATATTATTCCTTAAATTTTGTGATATTGTGAAAAGTATAGTTATTTTACGACATAAAGAATATAACATTACGAAATTCCCGTTACTTAATATTAAGTATTACATACATGCATAAAAATTTCCCATAATATCTTTCAAAGGACCCATTATCCAAATCTAAACAGTTGAAAAACGATATTCTGTACTCAACTTTGAAATCTTAATCTCATGCAATAATTTAAATCACGCTTATTATATAGCACTTAAGTCCAACATAACATGAGAATCACATTTGCACGAGAGTTCCATAGTAACTTTAATACCTAATCGGATTTAATTAGCGCGGTGCTGACCGCTACAGTATTGCGCCGCGCTTATTGGCGCCACGACGTGTAGGCAGCCTTATGAGAGCCCCCAGGAATCCACACGAACTCATAATGCAGCCGGAATAAGATAACATATATTCTCTTTAATAACATTGCAAAGTAGACACACATACCATGGTCGCTTTTAAGTTTATGTACGTGGACCGCATATTAATGCCAGCTGTAATTTCCCTGTTAACACAAGTCTGTGTGTTGACTCGCAACTTCATGACATCTAGCGTTAGTTTATTAATCTGACTGCAGTAACAGTAACGTCGTTTCCTAAAGTTCATTAGTGAATTCCTCCTTGAGTGTAATAGGAGGTTGGCTCTCAATACTAAACCCTAACGTAGTCACCAAATTAAATCAATGAGAAGAAATAAATCGTCCAGACAGCAAAAGAGATATGTGGAACTTTGAAGTTCAGTTTCCATTTAAACAACACAACCTATAAAAACTATATTGGAGTCAAAATGCAGGAGTTTCTAATTAAATCCGACGTTAGTGCTCTGAATGCCGTGATAAAACATAGCACTGCGCAAACGCACTCGAGATGGGAATGAAGAGGCAAAAACCGTCGGCATCAACAATAAGTGGGTGCTTCAATAAAATAAACGGTTCCTAATCACGTAGGGCTGCGACAACTGTGCTCCGCAACAGGTATACCTACCTATCGATTGGATAACGGCTGCTGGCACCTTACAGGAAAACTGTGGAGTCACTTTATGTACATTTGTTTTAATAACAATTTTTCACCATCGCCTCTTCTTTTCAGCCATAACACTGGGAAAAGGGGCGTGTTTTTGGAGGTGAGTGGCGTGGTCCTTCTGTATTTGTGAAAGTTCTCATTACCACGCGCAATCGTTATTTTTATTGCGTTTTTTTATTTCGCCATACTATATTTGGTTTATCAAAATAGGGATGAAAACAGTAGCAAACTTCCAAGACAACTGGATTACAAGTACACGATTGCGAGGTAAGGAACGTAAAAACTCTATGCAATTTTAAGCTAAATGGATCAAGAATTGGCTGTGATTATTAGTCTGGAAAACTTTTTACCCCGTCTTTAAAACTAAAAATCTTTCAATAGTCTTTACGAATTAAATAATGTTTTAAAAGAAAACTCAGGTTCTCATAACGTTAGTTAAGATTCCAAAACTTAAATTGCATTTTCTTTCTCATCTGGTTAAAATATTTTTGTTTAACCAAGCATATTCATTTACTGGAATCACAATTGCTGGCGTATAAGCGAAGAAATGAGATGAGAAATCAAAGAAGCAGACTGTGAAGGTTTCTGAAGCGCCTGATGCAGACGCACAAACAAGGCCTACAAAAATAACTAGCAATTAACGCAATTCATCTTTTATTCTTGATCTTATTTCATTCTTTGAAGTAATCAAATCCCCTGTTCAAAGGCAAGCAGTTATTTCAATCTTGTTAGACAGTATGGCGCGCAAAAAGCTCGGAATCCGCACCGCGCGCGACATTGGTGCGCATGCGTCGGCCGCGAACGTGCGCGCGCGCTCTCATGAATTTAGATCAATGGTGAAAAAACGAAGAAAGCCATCCTGCTTAGTCTCAGACGACGCTGTCATCATTCTTGTAAGAAACTATTGTTGGTAGTTAGGCGGTCTGGATATGGCATTTGGAATTGCAGTTCCAGATTACTCGCGCAACGGAATGCCCGTGCAAAAACTCATTTAGTTGTAATTAAATCAATCGTTTCTTCACACTGTTGGTCTCTTTTCTTATAAGTAACTGAATAAGCAGATCAGATAGCTGGACAGATAGATTCCATGTAATAGAGCTCAGTAAGTCCATGAAGTTACTTTATTATAGTATCTTTTTTACTATACCAAACTAATTTTATTATTACTAACAATTTCTTGCAAAATTACTGTACGTTGTACTTGTACGCTAGAGACGTACCTACTACTATAATCTGAAGAAATTGAAGATGTTCTAATATAAATCAGGTGGCTATTTATTATTCTGTCTATATACTTTTAATGGGCTGGCAGACTAACGCACTCGAGATAGCGCACCAATTAAACGCACTCCAAGAATGGAAAGTGGTTGTTTTTGCCGGGCCAGACGCGCTTTGTCGATGCCGAACGTTTCTGGTAATGGCAAACATTCGGCTGCTTTGAACACGACCATTCATTAGATACATTTTTGTTTTAAAGTATTTTGAGCCCTAATAACGTTATTGTTGTTTGATCTGATTCTGTTTTGCAGTGTTTAAACATTTTTTTAGGCTGCGGTGGGTGTTCTCTTTTTGAAAGTAGATCTTAGTAGTTAGATCTTTCACAAACATATATCCAATTACCTAACAAGTACGATACGACTCACAAAACGAACCTCTAATCCTTTACTCAATCAATTTCATGTTCCTTTGTCTTCACAGCACCTGTAATGTGTATGAAGACATAAAAAGTACACATGTACGTAGGAAACGCTCGCAATAAGCCGGGCAAGTAGCGCGCATGATTAGCGGCGGCGGGCGGGGGCGCTTGATTGCTTGCCCAATTGGGCCTTATACGCCGCACATGGGAAATATTTTTAATCAACACCTCCATTGAACTTACGAGCGGTCGTACGTGAGCTCTGTACGCAGGGCCGTATTCGGAACACTGAAACTAGAACGCTTCTTATTTTGTTTTGGTTCCGACCTAAGAGTGTGCTGAGAAGTGTGAGATCGTATTGTTGAAAACGATCAAACGTAATAATGAATAGCAAAATCTGTAAAAAAAACATTTTAGCATTGAAATTAAATTATATTGAAAAACTAAACAAACCATTGTTATTTCAATAGGATATACTTAATTAAGCATAAAATACCATAATCACCAAATATACAGCGAGCAGCGTATAAAAAAATCTCATTAATTTAGTATAAAACTAAGAGCTCTCGTCAATTTATAATATCAGCGAGGTACGTATAAGGAACTTTATTCTTGAGAACAGTTAACTACAAAGATAGAATGAGTCTAAGGAGTTTTAATAGGAGTGACAGCCTCATTAACATCGACCGGATCTAACGAGACGCCTTCAACTTTGCTTGTTACTTGTTAGCTTTTAAATCAAAACACATTAGATTGCTATAACCGGAGCTTCAATTACTTGAGCCGAGCGAATACGACATTCTATGCTGCGTAGCACGTAGCACATTAGCTACGAAGTTTTACTAATTTTATTGTAGCTACGTGTAAATTAATGAGTCGCTACGCTGCATGCGTGGTTTATTGCTATATACAGGACACGGGAGAGAAATATGCAATCCTTGTGAAGCGTGTAGAATTTACCTTTATTTTCTAAAAGCATGGCTCTGAGAGCAACTAATAACCATTGATAAAATTTTATTTGTACTTAGGTATCTTCTGTGTGATCAACAGAAACTCTTACAGCGCATGAGCGCATAATGAAACCAGTCGGCACAAAAATCTGGCCTTATAAATTTTTAACGAAAACTTTAATATAACTTAAAATGTAACATTATTATACTTGGAAAAAGGACATTGTTTTATTGGGAAAAATAATAAAGGCGAGTCAGAATACGCACCTCTCCGGGGTGTAGCTAAGGGGTGCGGATGGCAGTGGGTCGGTGCTTGATTGGCCCTATGAATGTGAGTAGATTGCACCGCGGCCGTCCGCGATCGCCGATGCTTCCTCTCGCCACCACACTCCCTACTTTATATTATTTTATTTATATCACTCTTTTTTTTCCTTGTTGGTTTGTTAGCGATAAAAGACTCCAATTTTTGTACAAGCCTTTTGAAAATTGGCAACAAAAAAATATTTTTCTTACCGTAGTTTACTGTAACAGGCGCTAAATAAATGGAATTTTAAGGCTAAGTGAATATAAAATTGAATCAATGACGAACTTTAAGACAAAGAAGCAGATAAGAAATACAGAATCATCATCTAATTTAATATTTTAAGACATAAGCATACACCTTTGTATATCTTTGTACGAAATCTTGTAGATGCTATGCAAACCCATGTAAATGTAAGTCACGTTTTCAATAACCTACAGTTTTAGCTTCATAATTTTAACCCAGGCCGATATAAGAGACTTTATTTTGTTATGATATTTGCAGATATGGTAAGCAGGTACGGTTTACATGATTAAATTATCTTGTAGCTTTTTATATCCTTTTATTGTTGGTTTTGTGTTATTTAAAGTGACAGCCTTTTTTGGTCTTCCAGAGTCAATCAAGTTTTCTGGTTTTCAAGGAGAATATTAGGCATTTGACGACCAAAAATGCCGAGACTAAAAAATTTACTTACAAATTATCCCATTAACTAAACCCAAGAGTGCTTTGAGGCATATTAATATTGCCCTAAGAATGACGGACGATAGTAAGTATCGGGAACAGTAAATTCGCAGAAATAAGTTCTACACCAGCAACGGGCCCTTGTAGATTAGCTGGTCATCAACGGTCAACACTTCTTAATTTCAAATGAATGGTACTGAACAAATAGAATGTTTGAAACTTAAAGTGAACTCTATAGTATCAGATGAAAATGAGAGGTAGGGGTGCGTTGGGAGGGTGGTCGCGCGGTCGCGGCACGTCATAGCGGAACTCCGGCAGTCAGCTGAGTCGCGCCGCACTCAACTCGTATTATTAACGACGTGTATTGTAATCACGCGGCGGGCGATCGCCTCCGCCGAAGGTAGGGCGGTATTAAATTCCGACAGCTACGTGATAAATCGAAATTGGAAAAGTTTAATAATGTTCGGTTGCTCTGAAAGCAATAAAACCGTTTATAAACGGGCACGAGCGAACGAGACGGGCGGCAGGGACGCCCGCCTTCGGGACTTTTAGGGACTCTTAGGTGAGTCCGCTCGGCCTTACGGGCTTTAAATTGATTTCGTTGGTATCTTGATGAAGTGATAAAACCGTCACTTGGGATAAGAATGTTGACGGTCGACGAATGAGCCTACCGGACCACTCTATGCAGTTCCAGGTGTCACATCTGACCACTTGTTACTGGTGGACGTTGATGACACAGCAAAGGAACTAGAAGAAACTTTATTCTCCTATGGAATACTTTCTACGGACAGCCCTAAAACAGCAATTGAATTCTTTTAACAATCTAATTTAAAAACTCGTGAATGTGGTGACGCCCGAATTGCTTAGATAAACAAAATCACATTTATTTTATGGGAATTTTCCGAAGTACCGTATTTCAATAATGATTTAAAAACGTCAGTATTTACATTGTACTTGGTAAACACAAAACATTTCAATGGAATTCGCGAGTTTGCTGGGTGTATTATTGATTGAGCAAACTATTAATCAGTTGATTTATCATTATTTGTTCAGCTAATGGAATAATTAGGGCGCTGGGTGTGGGGATAATTGCGAGGGCGGCGCGGGCCTCCTCCACAGCCAACCTCCACAGGTCCACACGTCCTCCCATACAATTCCTATAAATCGATACATTTCTAATAATAATGGCTAATTATTTAATCACAGCACTAATTAATGGACAGTTGAATGTCGAAAAGCGCGGGTACAGTTTTCACCTCGACTGGCCCGCGCCGTCACCATTGTGTAAGACGACGTCGTCAGATTTTTGTAATAAGCAACATGCTGAATATTATTTACATATTCAAATTACTTCTATACAAAACTCCTGTTTTTAATTATAAACTTAATTTGCTTATGATAAATCTATGGAAAT
Source organism: Heliothis peltigera (assembly GCA_958496145.1). Classification (NCBI taxonomy): domain Eukaryota; kingdom Metazoa; phylum Arthropoda; class Insecta; order Lepidoptera; family Noctuidae; genus Heliothis; species Heliothis peltigera. The sequence continues at coordinate 6,512,479 of OY292327.1, forward strand.
TTTTACCTCGGGTTCCAACCCTCTATAGCGTTAAGGGTAGAGTAATTACTTCTTTTCTTCGTAATAAAAACGGATTAAACTTTGCTTAGGGTGGGCCATTCATTTTGTTTACTATTCAGAATGGCTTGTGTTAAGAAAAAAACTAATTTAGCTCGCCGTTTTGGTGTACGTATTATCTGATTTCAGATTTAAATGAAATTAGCTGATTATACAAAACGGCGAAAGTTTACTAAACATAAATTAAACTAGTTTGATTGCGGTTTAAGCAATCAATCTTCCTAATTGGAATTTAGATGTATCGAAAATTAAAAGCTATTATTAATATTAATTTGAAATTCCCATGAAAATTATCTTAAAATAAACTAAGTGATCAGTTTTAGACTTACCTATGTAGACTATGAAATACTATGTAGGTATTTTTAACATTACTTAATTATACGAAAGTTACGACAAAAACTCTACCTTAATAAAAGTAAACAGTTTGCGACCTTTCATTTGATTAGTCATTCGCGCAATCTGTCCAATTCCTCCTTCAATTAGCCTCGTGGAGTCAAGCGGCGATGTAATAAAAAGAAACACAGATAAATGAGCGCTTAATTCCTTTCTCTGCTGGACGTTGCGCATTGATATCAATTATCAGGAAGCTGGAGATGGTATTGTATACGCGATTGTACCATAAAGCCGCTAATCCGGGCCCGAGCGGGCCACAATTTGTCCAAACGGTTATGTTATTGCGGTCGGTAAGCTCGCTGCGACCGCAACTCGCTACATGATTTTTCTCGTGCAGTAACTTACACAAAATGTTTAGATAATTCTATTTACTTTAAGTGAAATGTTGTTAATCCAACAATTCAAATTAATAAGTCATCAAACGTAATTATAAGATTTCTCCGTAAATACTACAAAGATTTGCATGCAACTAATTGAGCTCACGTGTAAGTATATTAATGGGCGCTTACAATGTCGTAGCCAGCTTCAATGTCAGCGGACTCAATTTGTCGAAACTGTTATTGCGCGGACGTACAACCCGCGCCAGTCCAGTTTTATATGGAATCGCCCATAACGGACAGCTCCAGCGGCCCTAACTCCCGGGAATGGACACTTGATTAAGATACTTGTGTCACTTTATTCTGCGATTACATCTGACATGAGGTCGCAATCTTCTTTATTGTTAATTTGGAATAAATCTGCTTGATTAAGTTATGTTTAAGTGTAACTAAAGCAGAATTGTATTTGCCTTTATACGTTTGCAACATTATTAAAAGCTGTAATTGCTAGAGGAAAGAATATGTTTGGAAGATTAAAACATAGGTATCACAATGGAACACAAACGCACAAATAAACGACATAAGAACACTACATTACAAAATGTGCAAAATAATACTATAAATGTGAATTTTATTTAGTGTGCCACCATTTGCACCCAAAACCTGCTCCATCCAACGTCATCTAATCAAACGCGGAATCCGACATTAGACGGATGTATGGGTATTCGAAATTGGATCGAAGATTGTAAGAGGGATTGAAGGACAAAGATGGGTGGGGGGTGTGGGGAGGAGGGGTTGGCAGCCCACGCACCACGTCCGAGCCGTAATGAGTTGAAAGCGGATACTTGTAGCGCACTCAGGGCGCGCGTGTCCGGTTACCCGCCTAATGTTGCCCGGATAAACAATGACGTCCAGCCTTTTAGCGACATTTGTGGACCCACTCAACGCTGGACATAAGCCTAAAAAGATTTTACTATTTGAGATTCTTTCGGATGTACGAAAAGAAATGTTCGGCAATAACAAAATGTTATCACGTTGGAAAATATTTTTGCAAAATTAAACGAGCTGAGCTGAACTTGACATAACATGAAGTGAATCATATTAGATTTGTACAGGGATTTAGTTATAATAAAATATTTTTTCTATTTATTTTAAACATAACATCAGATTTGCGTCTGTGCCTAATCCAAAATGAGATGGAGAAACAATAATTCGCAACAGTTGTACAGTACTTACTAGATAATCTAACTATTCTAAGATATTTCGAGTTTATAGAGTGATGAACAAGGCCATTTGATAGCTGTACATATCGCAGCGACACGTTAGTACAGTGTGCAAGTACACTAGCATTAGGTAAGTGGCGAGCGGCGCTGTGAGAGCCGCCTAGTCAAATGTAGAGTGACGGACCATCATTGCTCCATTAACCGAGAGCGGCCGAGAGCCGGGGGGAGCATGCGATGTTTGATACGCCATTAGTTCATTAGCAGACCTACGCTTGTCATGAGCCGATTATTTAACATCACTATACATGGACATCTCTAAAAGCTAATGGATAATGTCAGCGGTAATTATTATTTACATAAGTGCCGAACAAAATATCATGTCGCACTGTTTTGAAGCCCGTTGCTAACGTCTTGAGAAATTATTCATACATTTTTGATTTATAAATTCTGATTTTCTGATCAATTTTTTAAAGATTAAAACACATTAAAACACTTTTGTACCTAAAATATCAAAATATTACCTAGAACCATTCGGAAAAATTAAGCAGCTTGTAATAGCGTGGGAAAATTTAAGGTTCCCGTGGGAAATCAGTATAACAGTGAATATCTGCGAATATCGGCATGAAAAGATTCGTTAAAGTGTAATTTAATACATCGATATGAGTGACGATCAAATTCGTGAACTCAATAAAACACATTCCTATATCCAGGGAAAGTTGAATATATTTAAAAATATCTGTCAAAACTAACTGTTCACTCAACATCTTGAGTCATAAATATTGCAAATTCCCGTTTCAAAATAGGAGGCAGGGTGGTACACAGGGAGTGCGGTCCATTATCCCGAGGTGAGGGCGTCGCAACAGCAAAGACGTTAGTCCGGCTCTGCATCGGCGACTTTATGACGTTATCTCTAACAGGTTCCGTCGCCGGGATGGGGTTGCCTCACTGGTGAAAGCACGGGATCCTCTGTTGTGCCTGATAATTGCCCCTAATGGAAAAGTCTAGTCACTTCGTGCGAAGTGCATTCCAAGTTTTCGCTTTTGTCAGATAGACGTTATTACTTAGTCTTGTGCAGCCAACGGCTTATAGATTCAAATAAGTGTGTTGCTATAGATAAATAGACTAACAAATGGGTACTCTCAATGACTAATGGATTTCACATAATCCTGCATTAAAAGGGGCCCTCTTAAATTTTTCCTAGGTAAAGAAACATCTTTTAACCACGTCCACGATGGAAATCAACCTTTCGAGGCTCTTGAAGAGAAATCATACATTAGGAATGGCTACTAATACTTTTAGGTAAGTTTTCGCGTGGAAATAAATCGGTGCGTGCGTTGAATGCGTAAGCAAATTGAGCGGATATGTTTATGTGCACATGGACTAGTGTGTGTGTACTTAGTAACTTGACAGAATGAAAAAGCAAGCGAAATCTAATACACTTACGAGCGTCTTACAGCGCATACATATTTAACACGCATATTTACCGATTGGCGTGGATCAGTGGGTGTGGGTACGTGGGGGGTGGGAGGTAAAGACGGTCATTCAATGAGATTGCTTCTTGCCGCTACTCTCGAGGTAATGGATCCCGCCGAAATAGACTGGATCAAGGAAACACTGCTAGTGCGTTAGTGCACGCTGCGTCCTCGCTGCTGCAATAAACAACTTGATGGATGCGGTAAACTAAATAAACAGCCGACGAGTAAAATCAACCAAACCGTATCCATATCAGCCTACAGTATAAAATATATAAGTATTAAAGTTAAACTCTGATTAAGTAAGTTCTCAAATAAAATTCTTTAAATAGCTAATGAACAATACTGAATTGAATCATCTATATCTATCTACTCTATTACTAGATACGTATTTGAGTTCTAAATTCGAATTTAACGTACCTATGAGGAGTGCGGCGGATCTATTCTACCTTCCGTTTCCAGTGCAGACACGGCCGTAGAAATGTCACCGTAGGTACAACAGCACTCAAAGCAAAGTGCATATCTATGTAGCGAATGGACATTCGATCTTAAAATAGATTACTGGACGCTGTTGAATATTCTTAGCAGGTACTTACTTACAAATATTTGCATAAGTCTAACAAATTATTAATTTAATAAATGGCTGCGATAAGTTTTGTGTCTAAATAATCCAGTCACGATACTTGAGTTCCAAACTGTATAAGTAAATGGTGAATATGACAATTTTAGAGTTAATGGAGCAACGCAATTAGATATTAGTTTTCCAATAATCTCAGTTGTCACGTAATAAGGAGTGTGTGATAATAGATTGATCTGAAATAAGGTGCAGCTCTTACCAAACATGATGGCATCTCGCAACTAATTTCTGACCACAACTTCTCGCACGTCTCATCTGCCGTTCGCTTTTCTGAGCTAGCGGTCATAAAGTTCGGGAACTGTGCCTGATATGTACATATATTATATTAAAGCAAATAGTACGCTTCAAATATGTAAAAGCCAACATCTGGTAAAAAAAATATTCAGCCAAAATTGGCACATGACTCCTATTTACATCTTGCACAACATTTTTTTCTCCTTAGATCAGCTCCGTAGATATCGATATATATTACTGTTTATTAATAAAGTCGCGTTTTAAAATTCCAAATTAATTAGAGAAAAACATTTTTAATAAAGTCTCTTATTTTAACAAATAAAACAATGTTCGTTAGTTTGTTAAAATTAACGCAAAGCCAAATATGGCGAGATATTTTTAAAACACTTTTTGGACGGTAAATGAGATAATTAATTAATTCTTACGCCTACAGTTTTACTTTTATTAAAGCTAAGGTATATAAAGTTAATTAATTAAACACCGAATTGTACTATCTCTAGACTCATCGTAATAAGGCGAATCTTAAAAAATACTTCGTTAATGTTATATTAAAACACTTGTGCTGCTAGCCTGGATAATACTTACGTGTCAATTAATTTAAAATTCCGAAAGTTGCACTGACCACAGAAAACTAGCTTTGACTGACGGCATCGCCCGTTTTGAATAACACTAAAAACAAAGTCTAAGGTTTTCAAAAACAGTAGTTACCTGCTTTCCACAAACTGCCATTGTTCTAAAAGTTACACAATAGGGTATTTGACTCTTTTTTTATAATTATTCCTATCAAAAGTAACATTTTACAAAACCAAAAACAGATATAATTTTTGGAATCCGTTGGGAAATAAGTAATTTATAAACCTTTCTAAACCAGTAGAAAGTCAGTAGTTTCAGAAAAATGTTCCTCGTGCGCGTGTTTATTTGCTTTATTAAAAACTAGCGACCCGCCCCGGCTTCGCACGGGTGCAATGCTGATACTCAATATACTACAGAAAAACTGTGCATATAAACCTTCCTCTTCAGTCACTCTATCTATTAAAAAAACCGCATCAAAATCCGTTGCGTAGTTTCAAAGATTTAAGCATACAAAGGGACATAGGGACAGAGAAAGCGACTTTGTTTTATACTATTTAGTGATTTACAAACCAACAGACTTGCTTATTCACAGTGTTATCACATAAAACGTCGTTATCGAGTAGTATCGTCACACAAATACACACAATGGATTCAGTATGGATTGAATTATGGAAGACGCAGAACTGGGCCGTTGTTGGGACAAGGGGGAAATGGAAAATGTGTGTTACCAACTTGGGCCTAACAGCCCCTGGACAGAATACCAGCCACGATAATGGATTGATCAGATACCACTTTCGATACACTATAGAGTTGTTTTGTTTAGGTATTACATGGCTACACGACTGAGAGGTAAAAGTTACGTTAAAAAATATGTTTATATAGGAGGTAAAAGATTACATTAAAAATATTTTTTTCATACTCTGTCTCCTAGTGGCCCTATTTCTCTTAAATGTTTAATAAATTGTAGTATTTAATAGTAAGTCAGATATTTCTTAAATTGTTTAGTAAAGTAGACCTTCACCAGTTCTTAAAATACTAGTTGCAATTACGTATCAATTTTGCAATTAATGAAATTATTATCCTACATCAGAACGTAAACATATTTTCCTGCCCTTATTTACTGTGGTTTAATCACCATTTTACTGCCTATATAAATGCAATTTAGTGGATAATTGCTTAAAAAACAATCTCCATTAACGTAATCGTGTATGTTACGGATAGGTATGTATGTACCTTAAGTAACCTTAACCACTTGTTAAGGACAATAAAACAACTTTTGGGTAATTTTAATTATGTCGCTCATGACAACATAAAATGCTATAAATGGCAAGGCTCTTACACGTGTACATATTGTTGCGAACAGATTTAATACATTTCATAATATTTAATGGCCTTATTATTTAAACGAGAAATTGTAAACCAGATTTAAATTACATCCTGTTGTGCATAATAAGTATACTTTATGGTATTTTGTCATTTAAGAATAAAAATAACAACTGATTTACCTAATTTGGGAAAATATTTTTATATCCACTTATTTAATAGATACTATAATAAAATAAAGTGTATATATTTGTTAAGACACATGCATTCATTATACCTACATTCAATCTGATATTTATATATTTTTTAATCCTTTATCATAAGTGCCCAAATCTAATTCACGTCTTTTTGCAAAGTAGGTACGATAAATACATTTGATTAATCAATAAATTACAAACATTGAACCCGATTTTAACAAGAAAAATAAATACTTATAGTTATATGAAGGAGTGCACAATAAAAAGAAGTGAGCGAGGCTACACAGTCGCTAGTTCATTATCCAAATGGACTACAGCTATTTGATCCACTTATGTGATTGCCTGCAAGCATTATCTCTCCTCCACTGAATGAAAGCCATAAGTCTACCTCGTAACTCTCTCGCTTCTCCTTACAATATTTCTAGGTACTTACGTAACCTATAAATATGTATGCACATAAATTAACTATTGAACTAACAACACGATATTTGTGTTCGCTAGAAATCTTTACTGATATTGGTAGTCAATTTATTGATTGTTTAAGCATCCAGAGTACATAATGTGGAGGTACATAAAGGAGTTTCATAGCTTTCATTAATTTATGATCACATCCGCAAAATCTGTCGGGTAAATTTCGCCATATAACCGCTTGAATATAAGTAAGTATACTTACATACACAAGGATAAAAAGATATTCCTTCATCTTCAACGAAGTAAACATTGAAAGATCACTACATAAACTACAAGTTGTTATTGAAGTACAACTTAATATAATCCAACGATACCGTCTTCAATATCCCCATACCCCTGCAATAGATAAGAGAACAATTTCATTATTACTGCTGACTATATTGTGCGATAGCCTTTATACTCTTCCTATAGATAAATACCGCACATTTACATTCATTGCTTAGAGTGAATCAAAAGAGTTGGAGTGCTCTGAAGAAATCAGCTGATACAAGATAATGGACCGATCCAATCACTTAGCGAGGTGGACCACGGTTACTTATATACGCCAGCACTCGCATGTATAAATTTACAAGGCTCTATATAATTCGCTGCAAGCTTTCCTTTGTTTATCGTCAACGTGCAATACCACATGGGATCTTGAATCCTGATTCAGTTATAAGCTTGATTAATTTGCTTACTGGTGTAACAATGGATTATCGATTCATGTTTTGATTAGACTTACCACTTACGTTTAACATCATGAACTTAGTGACACTGTGTTGTCGGTGGAGTGACGGGATTAACGGCCAGTTTCACAGGTTACGGATAGCCACTATCTACCAGATAAATCAAAACATGGAACAGAATTTATATGAAATTATCTGCCAGATAAACTATCTGGAACTTATCAGCAACCGGTGAAACTGGCCCTAAATATTCCTGAGCATATACGACACAATGACATTAAATCGTTCTACCACACTTTAACCGTTGCGCTTATTTTCAAATTTTGTTTTTCATTTGTCTTAAATTTAGTATTCGCCTTAGTTTAATATTGATAACACTTTTCATGATTAAAAAATGTTTTTGAACGAGGCTAAGATAGCGTATATCTCCTTCCCTCAAGGGTTTTTTCAGCACGGGGCGCGGCGCCGAAGAGGCTCGCTCTATTTCCTACAATTATTCGTCGGAAATGAGATTTCGGATTAGACCGCCGTCTGATGAAGACGTCTACAAGATGGACTGGGACGGAAAAACAATTAAATGTAGACAGGATTAATACTATTGTAACGAGAGGGATACTTTCTGTCTATATACAAAGCAGCAAGGGTATTTTTAAATTAAAATACCGGTAAAGTGCGAGTTGTACGTGTTGTTAGTGATACGCTTTTAAGAGTTTCTTCAAAGACAACTCATCTGCCTAGACTTTTTCTCAATTACATGTATGGGTCACCTTTTAGTCTAACCGCAGCAGATGCAGCTGAGGACCAAGATTTTAAGTGGAGCGACTGCCTGCCCAGTTATCTGCGCCCGATGCCCTTTGTAAGACTCGTTTTCGGAATTTCTGGCTTCTGATTTCCCATAACGACTACCAAAGATATTTAAACAACAGCCGGGAGCCACCAATTTAAAGTCCTTTCTGAAACACGAAGGAAGACGTCACGACAAGACGTCACACAGCCACGGACCACCGCGCCAAGCGTTGCTTAACTTTAAGGATGTTACCTAACCATCGAGCTCCTAGACAACTACTTATTTTTGACTGTATACAGTATTGGTGAATTGCAAGTGGTAAAAACATTTCTCGTCTGTCATATTTTGATTATGATTTTATATCGATTAATAACCGTCCGCTATCGTTTATATTTTGCATCGATCTATGCTTGTACTCTTTTCTTTTGCGATACAATACCTTGTGCTTGCCTTAAGAATATCCAGAAGCGACCATTCTTTCGATTACCGTTTAAATAGAGGACAAATTAACCAATGAACTACAAATAATTCTTCAATTTATGTGTCGTAACATCATTAAGAATAAACCATGGTCTCGGCAGTATTCTAATAGCGTGTAAGAGTAGTGAGAAGCCCTGTTACTTGGTAGTCATTTACCTCTACAGTATTCTATACACAACTCCGTTAATTAAAAGTTAACAAAGCTGCCGTCTAATTGGATGGTTTATCTATACCAACATATAAGTCACTGTACGTACTATGTACGTACACTTTCACAGAGTTTATAATAATTACATGATTGTTTGCTTTTACAACTTTAGATGGTATTTCGCTTGTTAAATATAAGTGCTCTACGATTGTGGATTTCGTTATAATAACTCGTAAGTCCATCTATTACTGGTAAACCATAAATCTCAGCCCAGCATTCCACGAAAAAGCTACAAGCAAATGACCCGTTGAAATTCTTCTAAATTGCATACAAAATGTCTCTTACAGACTTGTGGGTTCTGACGGCTATTACTTACAACGCAATATCAAATTGCTTTCAATTTATTTCGCAATTGCCGTCTTTGAGTTTCGCTTTGTAGGGGCCTCTGACGTCGGTCCGAGGCAACAATAAAATGTATTCGTCTCCGGAATGTTTAATATGGGGAAAAGTTTAATAACGCGTCCGGGCGGGCGGCGAGCGGCCCTGCAGCCGGCCCGGCCGGGTGGTCAGTGCGCCTCACCAACCGACTACGATAAATCAAATCTTTTACCTTCTACGACGCTGAGAAAAATCCCTATTACATTTACAAACATTTCTTCAACCATCTATACAAAAATACCGTCCAATTATTCGTGTCTGTTACCATCTGTTTCTTACTAATTCATGTTTAGTTTTACTGTTTGCTGGCCATCCAAAAAATTTGTTTCCTTGACCATGAAACCACCACCCCATCCTACGTAAATCAGTAGATAATAAAACAGGTATTTACACCTATTCTTTACGTAATAATCCATCATCCACGCCGTTAGGTAAGTACCTACCTACCTACGTCTCATGTTATCGTTACATCCTCTTCTGCTACAATAAATTATGACTCGGTATTTTTAATAAGTATGAAAGAAGAAAGAAGCGTCTCTATTTATATAATTATACGTTCAATTGTTTTGTTATGAAAACGTAACAGGCAATCCTTTATTTCATAACTACACTCTCTACACGATTTATTGTGACCTGTTTTTGTAAACTATGAGAAATAAAATAAAAAATACTGATTATTATTACGCGTTAATGCTCTACGTCTCGGCAAAATAAATCGACCATCCCATTGTTCGTATGGTTAACTAAGGTTATGTGGCATTCTAAAAAACTGTTGTAATTGGAAACATTGTGACTGCAGCTCATCAAGACATAGCAACGAAGCTCGGCTCTGGTGTCTGCGCCGCCGCCATCACAATAGCTCCCTGACGTTAATTAAATGTTAACAAACGCCCTCGTCGTCTAATTGGAACTGTTGCCTATTATCCTTACCTTGCGACGCGAAGAATAACTTCCAACCTCGTGAATTGTACTTCAGACTTTTTACTCGGCTTTCTTCAAATTGACTGAGACTCATTGCTTTTGTTTTCAAGGATTCACTCATTCAAATTCAAAGCATTTTTAATTGCTTGTACAATCAAGAGTCCGTAGCACCATAGTGTCGCATAGTGAGTTTTTGACAATTACTTACTCCTCTGGCGTTGTGGGTATCGAGGATAGGCGATAATTGCTTACCATCAGGCGATCGGTCGGCATGTTTGTTCCCTATTACATTAAAATCGGCGAATCAATGTCGCGTACCTACAGAGTTCCATTGTTCCGAAAAAAGCTTGTGTGTTATAGGGTTCTCGTCCTCGCTTAACATATTCAGTTCAGTTTTTTAACTTTAATGTTACATAAACCACAACATAAACAGTAGATTTCCTTTTGAAAATGTAGTAAATTACCACAGACAAGGTTTATGAGATAGCTTGAAGAAGGAGAAAGGACTCCCGTTTTTCCCTTTGGGTACGGAACCCTAAAAATACATTATTTTATATTAGATTAAGTGCTCGTAGAGACTGTACTTAGAAATGAACAGCTTAAATTGATGCCTACCTACTTAATATTTAACTTCGCATGAATGATACAAATATTTAAATATGAATGAAAAAATAAACTTTAATTAAAAATATAATCATGATAATTCACGACATACATTTGTGTCAGTCCATAGTTGGGTGACCACCTATGTCGTATCGAGTTCCTCCATGTTCTGGAAGGCACATTAAATTATGAATGCCGACAGACATTTTTATGTCGATCCAGTTGGCTTCAAAAGTTCCAAACTTGTAATTGTTAAAATACTGAATCGTTTGCTAATGCTGATAAGTTAGGGCTCACTGTTCATTATCTTGAACGCAATCACACGAAATTAAAATTGGTACTGGCAACATTATTTTCTGTCAAGAATGACAATAACACTATGAAATGTCAATTACAAAAAAGTATTGTTTTGAATTTGAAACCTAACCTCAAAATAAAATAGTTTAGATGAAAAATAATATTAAAAATCGAGAAAGCATAATTTATTTTGTAAAATAGTTTAGGGAAAAAATTATAATGGCACAATTTTTGCCAGGTAGACCAGGCGGCGAGTCGGATTCGGACAGCGATGAGGACTACGGCTTTTACGAAAAGCCGGTTAGTTTCATCTTTTGTTATTTATATTTGATTAACTATCATACTACATCGATGTTGTACTATACACATCAAAATACGATAAAAGATGGAAATACTTTTTAACCAAAATATTGAGCTCAATTTTGAGATGACTGACAATTGAATGATCGGGGTCGTTCAGTTATTTCCAGCAGAGGTATTCTTATATTGCTGAAGTTCTAAATCAGAATTCAATGACTACATGTTGATGGCCATCTAATACCGGCAAACATCTAGTGGCAAAGATGTGTAAGCTAATGAATTTGGTTTTAATGCTTTGAAAATAGAGTGAACATCACTTTTAACAAAATATTACCTATTTAAAGAGAACCTTGGTATGCGGAACGTAACTAAATGATTAGGCTAAATTTAAATTTATACATGCTATAGTACTAATGCTAACTCACTAAACACAGAAATTGACTTCTGTTAATGAAAAAACATGCTTTGTGCTTTTCATATTTATTATTTATCTAATTTTGTCTTAGACCTGATTTTTTTTCTTTATTTCAGCCCAGAAATTACTTCCAACATCAACAGCAGAATGAAAAGAAGAAGCTGGAAATGGACTTGCAGGATGCCATCATAAATGGAAATTTACATGAAGTTCGAGAAATTGTTACTACCAGTAAGTGTAATATTCGCTCCTTAAATAGCCAACTCCTGAAAAAACCTGCTCCTAAATCAAACAGCATTCATATATTGATCAATTGATTAGCTTCTGAATGAAAACTTAACTCATAATTTGTGGGGGTGGACATTTGTTCCTGATTACACTTTATAAGCTAAACAGATTTTGTTAAAACTTACACAGATGTAGATGTAGACATAGGCTAGCTCCTTCATGTAGGAAGCTTGTTATAAACAAAAATTCTCATGCAATTAACTTTTTGTTCAAATTTGATCACACCTTGGATTGATATTTGAATCTTCTCATCAGTAAGGACTCATGTTCCCTATTAAACATTTCAGTAAAGAATATAGTAAGCTTTAATTCCTGTTAGGGTAGGTATGTAAATGAGAATGTGTACCATGTCTTCTGTTTTTAACTTTACATAATATTATTTCAGGATTACATAATGATGTCAATGCTAGGCTAGAAAGTGGCTGGACTGCTCTAATGCATGCATGTTTTCATGCACAGGATAATATTGTAAAATACCTATTGGAAGAAGGTGCTGATCCTAACTATCGCTGTGGTAAGTCGACTTTCAAGTGTGATTAGTTTATTAGACAAATGGGATATGGGTTTTTGAGTATTTTTTTCTTATTTAACTAAACTACATATATTGGGGACAGACTTCCAGTCCAAACAGATGCACCTGTGTGCTATCGCTGCTTAACCTTATGATCTCTCGACCCGTGCGGCATTTACTTAGCCACAAGCTCCTTAACAACTTTACTCAATTGTTCCTCTAATTATTATAGATTCCATGACACCTGTGATGACTACTTGCTCAAACAGTAATGCCAGCAACGATGCCATATACAACATTGTCATGGATTTGATAGCAAAAGACTGCAAGCTCAACTGCATTGACAACTACGGACAAACACCTCTTATGAAGGCTATAGGCTGTGGCAGGGTTGCCGTTGTTCAAAAAATGTTAGATCTAAAAGTTAATATTGAAATAAGAGATCAGCAGGGATGGACGGTAAGTACTGTCTAGTTTTACGTCACACAACCAATGCTATTTCATTCTGAAAATTACATATATTCAGTCACTGTTACTTAGATATCTAAGGCCACTTTTTGGCAAATATAAATTCCCATTTTCATTCATTTAAAAAGGGAACATGTATATATTTTGTAAATGTTTCCCATAGCCAACATTATCAAAAATAAATATAAAACATCCCAAATATAAACCAGTCCAGCTGAAATAATATTTTTAAAAACACTATCATTTTCAGCCGAGTAAAACGCCGAATAAAGTGAGATTTACAAAGTTACTGAAATATCTACTACTTAAAATATTTATACATTAATAAAGATGCTTGGATACATTTTATTTTTTAACTGAGTTTTAAAATAAGAAGTCGTATCAAATGCTTACTCAAAGTAAATTCTGTTCTTAACTTTTTTCAATAAATTACAGGCTGTATTCTGGGCTGCTCACCACAACCAGCCAGAAATATTAGAAATACTCATAGCCCGAGGTGCAAGAATGACCGAAGTTGACAAGTATAATCGTACTCCTTTGGAGCTAGCAGAGTTGCATGAGTACAGTAACATTGTTGAAATTTTAAAAAGGCATCTTAAAATACCGGAGGAACACGAAGACTCATTTTATATGGAAATAACGACTTGGCACGACTTTTACCCAGGAATTAAAAAAGGCGAAAAGTATGCAATCATTGTATTTGTTTCTCATGCACTAGTCTAGATACATATAGATCTTCTCAACAAATTTGCTTTCACCACTATGTAAAAAAGAAACATTAATTTGCAGACATCGCCAAAAAATATTATGTCACAGGATGATCCATATCTAAGCCAATACAAAAGCAAGCCTGCTCTTATTCTTATAGCAATAGTGCTACTGTAAAATTAGCTGTTTTCTGTAAGGAACTTTTAGTAAAGATACTCTTTATTAACAGGCCAGATTACAGAAGCGAGATACCACATCTATTATACGGCATGCATCTTGAGAATTTTACCCCAACGTTTATGAAGACTGGAATGGATTTGAGAACATTTTTGCTGCTGGAAGAAAGTGATATGTTGAAATTAGGCATGGAACTACCCTACGAAAGACAAAGGCTGAAGAGTGGCTTGCGAAACTTTCACAAAAGAAACTGGAAAATTAAAGCTGTGGCTGGAATGACCGCACAAAAGGCAGAAAATTTTAGGTATGGTATATAGAATTTTACATTTTACGAGCGAACTCAAGCTACGCGAAACTGTCAAATTTTTCCAATCAACTTTGAACCATATGCTTCAGCGATAAAGTTGAAAATCTATTAAAGGAATTTGACGGATTGTGGCGTCTATACATATGCCAGCAGAAATAACTTTTTTACTCATAAATAATAGTAGAAACTGCACCATTCCCTAAGTGTTCAGCCAGTTCTATCGTCATGAACTCTAAATTAAAACAGATTAATTTAATTTTTAGGATATTATTTGCTTTTCTATAATCAAATCAAATATCATTTATTTAAATAAGGCTGATAAATCAGCACTTTTCCAACGTCAAAGCAATAGACACAGAAAGCCCCCAAAACGCCCACCCTTCACCACTTCCTATGTGTTTTTGCTCTGGGAACAAGTAGCGCTGCAAACTCCCCAGATATATAGTTTTAATATCAGTACCAACATTATTTTTCAGTATGCTGAACTACTTAACATCGTTGGGATCTCACCTACATCAAATATACGTATTAGAAGCGACCTTGCAGTACACTCTGCGGGAATACAACAAAATTCAGGACCAAATCAAATTTGAACCGCCAGACTCGCCGCTTCGTGGGAAATTGGATGACGCGGCAAAAAAGCTTCTCTCGTACATCGATAATATTAAAACGGCATCTGATAGAGTGGAAATAATACTAAAGAAGGTAAGAACGGATTTATTCTAGAAGTGTATGCCTTCTGCCTTCATGCTAAACGAACCGTCTACCAAGCTCTATAGATCTCCAGCAAAACAAAACAAGATTATTCTTGTAATTCGATTTTAGATTCAATAATATTAGTCCTATCCATTATTAATTTGAGAAATGAAAATACTTTATTGCACGATAGGTGTTGTAGTGAATACAGTAAATGAAAAAAGTTTTACTCTGCAGATTAACACGTATATGCTTTAAAATGGTGGAGGTACCGTCCTCTCAGAGAGGCTACAGAATAGCCTGTGGTAAAGAGAATCAGTGCCGTAACCCTAAGTATCTTTGGTCTAGTGGTAGCATGCACGGGTTCGATTCCCGGGCCATACGGCAATAATTTCATAAAGCGATCCGGAGTCTAGAAGTTGGTGATGATGTCGGTCCTGCGCATGATCTCTCTCCGGTGGTATCGGATTGCCGTCCCGTTGATCTATGAGAGTGGGGGAATAGAGAGTGCACCTGTTTCTACGCAAATGCTTGTGCACTATAATATATCTTGTACAGTTGGCTGATCTCCCTAGAGAGAACGGCCGCCGTGGCCGGCAATCGGTCTGGACGAAATTATTATCTTTCTTAGGTAAGATCAATCAAAATTATCAAATATAAATAACAATAGTATTAATTCCCAGGTGGCTGAAAGTAACCCGGAGCCTGCCGACCTCATCAAAGAAAAGACAATGCAGGACATGATCGCGGGCTATTTAACTGAAGCCGTGGTCGTCGTATCCCTAGGTTTGATGGTCTACCATGTTAAAAACTTATTCTCCTATTTAGTGAGAAAATAAATGTGTTGTTCTCTTTTTGTTATTTAGTGTATGTAAGCAATAAACGGGTGGGCTGAAGTATCTATGTTGCCCTAAGACAAAAATCTCTCATCGGATTTGCTAGTGTTGCACTACGTAAAATTTTCAATGTTGCCATATTAGATATTCAGTCGTTTATCGAAAAATTCAAAGTACTAAAGATAAAATTACAAATGATTTAATTTAACGTGTAATAATAAATATTATGGCATAAACGATGAGTATTCTGAATGCAACTCAAGCAAACCGAATGAACCAAAGTTTACCTTAATCTGATATTATTATTTAACTGTTTAGTACTATGTAGTATGTAGTACGGAATAAACAATGCGGACACTTCAGCCGACTCTTATCTTAAACGAATTTAAACACAAAATCACTAAGTGAAATGTACTATTAAATTGCTGATGTATAACACAAATGTTATGTCATAAACATATTTATGTTAACCAAAGGATTGTTCTACACACAAAAGTTTATAGTTTTTAACTGCCAAATAATTGTTTTGGTACATTGTACTTAATAAAGCGGCTATCAGAAACGTGTAGCCATAAAATTCAAGTATCGTTTTAATATTTCTAGTTTTGTATTTTTAATGAGCATCAATAGACTGCTTTTTAAATGGATTAATGAGGTGTATAGAAGTTTAAAAAATATATTTTTTGAAAATTCTTTACTCATGCCATTTGTCACTGTACAGACTCCAGCACGTCTTAATAGATTTTCAACTTTATCACTGAAGCGTATGGTTTCGGGTAGCTTGATGTGCTGGCATCTGTACAATGACAAATGGCATGAGTAAAAAAGTCAAAGTATATTTATTTATGTCTGTCTTTTGGCAGTCTTCATCATATCAGCCTATTGGCGTCCACGGCTGAACCTAGGCCTTCCACACTGAGCGCCAACCGTCGCAGTCTTGGGCCGCCCACCTCCTTCAAATCGTCGTTACACCGTGCAGCACGACGTCCTACACAACGTTTTCCTAAACAGTCTCCACTCAATTTCATTACAATGTGCATAATAACAAACGAAAATTGATCAGTCTTGATCAACTAAAAACGTATGTACGGTGATTACCGAACACCTTGTTTGTTATGGTTTAAAATGTTATGAGTGCCGCGCTGCGCCCTATGTAAGGGAACTTGATTAAGTAAAACAATGTTTCCAGTTACGCGGATTTATTGATACAAGCTCGTACAAGACAACATCCGCATGAGTTCGCTCAGTGTCAGATTTAGGGACCGGGGCCTTTATTATGAGTTGTTTTTTTCTTATTTTGAAGAGCAATTACATCACACCTTTGTTACTGATGGGCTCCAAACTCCTAATCCGGCTCTGTGTCCGTGGAGAAGACGTGTGGCCATACATGTTCTATAGGTACTTTTTTTGTTATATATCAGTGCTATGCAAATTAATAATGTCCAACAGTTTGCTCTCGTAATTTCAAAGTGACTTTAAATAAGAGGTCACCTCACTCGACTAATACATTTGTTGAATAAATGAATTGCTATGCACCAGCCATTCTTCAATGTTTACGAGTTCGCCAATGTGACTTACTTCCAAGACTAATGATTTCAAAAATGATAAATATTAACACAAAACAGTATTGCAGAGTTGCCAAACATTTGTAATTTTTTCTAAATCGTACATCATTGATTTTACTTGTCGTCTGTTTATTTCTGAACGGTTGGTTACCGTTTTTTTTTTTTTTTGAAGGGTGAACCGAAGCACAGTTATTTTTGTACGTCTTTCAAAAAAGTCAACGTTTGTAATGTACGTATTGTTATATGCGTGTTACTGATAAATGACAGTCGTCTCATGTTACAAACATTTTAATTGCAGTTTTTATTATGTCTCTTAAAAATTAATCAAGAAAGAATGTTAGCGGCATTGAGTCACAGTAACAGACCGCACACATGTGGCAGTATATTTTTAACTTATGATTTGATTGATGTTTTCTTTTTACCGGTAATTCGTTAGTATCTAGAGCAAGTGCTATTTTAAATCTAAACACAAGTTTTTCATTACTAGACAAGACGACCGTTGCTCTGAACGACATAGTCGGCCTAGTTTAGCATTGTATATCACATTAATGCGCGTTGTAATTCATTGATTTCGACAAGCATCATGGCACATCAGATACCCACATTGAAAATTATGAGTGTCACTTGCCAGTCTCGAGGCAGCCTTGTCACCTGCAGTAGATGCATTTGGGACTTGGCCGGCATTAATTAGAGCTAGTTTATAATTAATTGCATGTCATTTGTATCCATTATTCATACTTAGGATACGACGTGGGTGTGTTCGTTGATGCATTCATGCGCCGCTTGCGACTGTGTTGTCATTCTATCTGCATATACAATATGGTACAAATTATTACGCTTGGTGGAGTAGAGTTTTCCTTTACATCTTTAAATATTTTTATTGCATGTAGCAACCGGCGGCGGCGCCGTATAAAAACGTCTCGACTTTGCACTTGACCTCAACGCAATCGTGTCCCGAAATACACGCAACGTAAGCGCAAAAAAATGTGTGTTGACATTTTCACAAGCTCGCAAAATGCTTGATAACTTTGTTGCAGTTCTTAAAACACTAGGCCGGGACATCAACATCAATTACCATTCTGTTTTTATTCGTAATCTTTGTTGATATTGCACCTGCCAGCAGATTGCAGCAGCCGGCCAAGTTGGTCAATCTCATAAAACTGGCATAAGACGTGTAGTTTATCCCAGTAATTAGAACACTCTGCTGTAGTTTATTTAGGTACGGTTTTATTTTGTTTTTTCAAGATTTAAAGATTGGTGAAATAAAATCAATTTGTTGCATAAAAATACTGTAAATTAAGGGTAACTTTGACGAGAGCTTGTACGTAATTAGAGATGACGCAGGTTTTTCATATAACAAAATTGTTAGTTTCTATACGCTTGACAAGTTTAGGAAAAACAGGTAATAAAAGAAAAGCCAAAAATAATCTCATGTGACTGTTCGGATTTCCCAATTTTCAATGGAGGAAAATTCGCGCTTACTAATAAGATACATTATCCTGTTGAATTTACTACTACTCTACCTAACACGTACCTGCTACCGTGCTGGGAACTGCCTGTATATGAAAGTGCGTCTAGGTACTATCTATTTCCTACTTTAAATTACGAGTCGTTCGTGTGATTTGCATTAAACATCTGATTGGTATCTTCTTCTGGGAACAGAAACAACTGATCATATCAGCAGCCGTTCATACTTTATGGACTGCTAATCGAAACTTGTGGCGCCAATGCATGACAGCGGCTTGAGGAATGCGACGCCAACGCTGCTTGTTGGCAGTCGCAAGGCATATTTTTTATTCTTTACATTGCTTCTTTGTGGGAGTGCATTTATCTACTAAGAAAATGAATTTATATTACATTAATATTACACGCTATATTCTCACTCTCGGTAAAATTTGTAATCTTTGCCAGTTTTCTTGTATCTACTTCATCAATCATTTACAATACTTGTGTAGGAGGATTTAATCATTGTACAATATTGATGTCCACGGGCCCCGCGATCGATCTTCGCCTAGTTTTAAACAGAGTAGTACTGTATTTTTAGGTAAAAAATATTGTAACTGGGATAGATGTCCATGTGATAGGCGACACGTTTTTCCAGTAAACCAAAGCGCTGGGAATCTTTTCTAAAATAAATTGAATCTAAGAAAATTGATAGATGCTGAGGGCTGAGATATATTAAAAGTAAGATAGGTTCAAAGTGTAACGTAACACTTATCCTAATACTATTATAAAGGCGAAAGTTTGTAAGTATGGATGTATGGATGTTTGTTACTCTTTCACGTAAAAACTACTGAATGGATTTGAATGAAACTTTACCACAATATAGCTTATACATCAGAATAACATATAGGCTACTTGTTATCCGGGTATGGAAAGTACTTCCCTCAGAAAGCGGGTGAAACCGCTGGCGGTAGCTAGTAATAATATAAATACTTTCAACATTGTGCAAGACTTATCAGCTTATGTATCTACTAGTAATTAAAAAATTAAAAGCTCAAGCAAACTTATTATACTAAGAAAGTGGGATAAGGTTGACATACTTTAAAGCTTAAACAAAGTTATCATTAACATCATTCAACTCTCATAAAGCTGTAGGCGGAGTGTCATAAATATGTTCGCACCCTTTATGCTGTAATGGCCAGAGAAGACAGAATTACATCGTGACAGTAGAATAAACTAAAACTAATTGTTTATTCAGTTCAACTTGAGAGCTGACTAATGTCTTTAGTCACTATGGAATAATGTACAATTTTGTGGATTGTTCTTGCAATTGTGTGTACAGTTGTCAAGCGTGTTATATTAAACAATGACCTTTTTATTCGTTTGTGACACAAATAGTTGCGCAATGACCGCCAGCCTTAGTCATCGTCCGGTCTGGCCGTACCTGACATAGGATCTACCCCGGCTTGTTGCTAACAACATTATTAGTTTCCTTTATTTCACATACTACGTCAACCCATGTGGTGTACGTAATGACTTCCCAATGTGTGAGCATGTCACGTCATCGCGTGGTTTGAATTTATAACGGCTGTTTACTGGCGTGATTTGAATATAGAATTCTGTATTTTTGTCGACATTCATTGATAAAAACTTGGAAAGCCCTTGATAAAAATTGCCAGCACGCTTTTTCTGCTACGATACTGGCCTGGTTATTTAATTAAGGCGCCGTTATTTAATTAACTCCAGTCGAGTGTCATTTACAAATGCATAAAACAATGCTTGCGAGTACAAGTATAACATGCAAGTACAGACGGACACGCTCCACAGCAACTATCGTTTTCTACAAAAGGCGCGGCGCGTGTATTTTTTTTCTGTTGGACAAGTAAGATAGATATGAATCTGGGGGCTCCGGGCCCTAAGCCGCCCTTGTATTTGTACGTCCGTGCTAAGGCATAAAGGAAAGCTTTAATGTAAAACAAAATCAATGCTTACGTATCGAATAAATCTATTGATGTACAAAAATATTACCTCCCAGTCCTGAGGGAAATTAAGCTAATTTGATATTAATTCGGAACTGTTTTATTTTAATCTATGTAACGTGACTCACAAAGTAAGGTATGTAAGAATGAAATAACTTCGAGTTATTATTATAAATAACAATGGACGTTTCCGTATAAAGTACAATTATCTGATTGCATTAATGAAGTAGCCGTATTTACCTTGTCGCACCTACCTACTCGTAACACGAGTTGGTGGCGATGTAGCTATCTGTCAAGTATTGCAAGTGGATTGCTTGCTGTGAATTTGTTTGCATATTCAATTCCTCATCTACTGATTACATGACTATTTATAATAGCTTTTGCTAACATTGTTTGAAATATTTTTTTCTAAGCGGACCACAAATGTATAATTATATTAGTATAGATTTTTGTCCAAAGTATACATAGACAACAAAGTATACTTATAGCTACCTAAGCCGGACTTCTAACACAACGAAGTCAAGTAAACTATTTTCCATATTCGTACGTAAAAACAAATAAAAAACCAAAAAGCTTTTCATATTTTATTGACATCTAAAACATTCGTAACAACTGTTTGTACTAAAATATAAATGTGTATTATGTTAAAAGCTGTTAAACTGGTGTATTATAACGTGCTTGTTATAGCTGCTCATTGCAGGTAGTGTTAAGCAAAATGGACTTTCATACGTATAGTATAAGACACTTTTACAATCGTCGTTGTCATCATAGCCTATTTGCCAATAGCCTTTTTAATATCAAAGAATTTGTTTCAATTCGAATTGTTTTGTGAACACGACATAAGCTCAGTGTAATATTTGGTCTAGGCCATTTGTTTAATTTTTTCATGAACCTAGAGCTACTTAATCACATAGGACACAAATAAACTTCATAGTAATAGGTACCCAATATAAAAACAAAAGTAACAATTGCCTGGATACATGTACCATCATTCATCGAGAAAGCAAATGTCACTAAAGCAACATTCAACATGCAAACTGTGCTCAATAGTCGTTTGGAATTTTCGAGAATACTAATTGACCAATAAAAATATTAAGGTGTTAATAATTTTGAGATTCTCTAAAAGATTCTAAATAAATATCGCCAATTGCTCCTCTTAAATTTATAAAACGTAAATTAAAATAAATTATTAACAGTATTATGGAATAGCTGCTGTCGTGTGTGACGGCTAGCGAGTGGCGCACTCAGTGCTTCTGGATGGGGATGTTCCTGTCGGTGATGGCGAGCTGCGGCAGCGGTGCCTCCACGGTGAGCACGCCGTCCCGCGACAGCGACGACTTGATGGCCTCGGGGTTGGTGCCCTTGGGCAGCAGGAACTCCCTGTTGTATTCTCTGTACACCGACTTTGTGTCAGACTTCTCTTCGTGCTTGGCGTGGACCTGAAATATGACCACACATCGCTCGTTAATAACTAAAAAAACTGTTTTGGTTTCGCTCTACGACTCCGTTGACCCCAATAAAAAAAGATCTTCGTGTTTTGTGTGCACAATAGCGATAGATTCTTTTTGGCATGCTGCCTGCTCCTGAGAATTTTCGGGCATTTTCTCACACTAAATACCAACGTAAATAAACTCTTCATTATTCCGCAGATAATTTATCTTCATTAGACCGCGACAGAAAATAAAAATGAAGGAGCGTTGATGTCTCGTGTGAGTAGATCCTATGTCAAACTATAATTGATAGCAGTGGGTACCTATAGTACATCTGTCTAGCATACATGGCTATCGATAGAAATCAGCAGCTATATTTTGCCTGCATTAAATTTATCGCTTAAGTAAAAGGAGTAACCTAATCAATATTTGGCCTCAGTAGATGGTTCACTGGTATTAACTACTGCTAGTAGATCCGTCATTAGACGTGTCAGTGGCGCTGTGATAAATCTGACTAAAATAAGACAGGAATTCAGCGATGACGTCAAACGGCAACCGAACATTGTGTGGATATAAACCGCCCCATTGCCAAATATTTGTGTAAACCTACACCGGTATCTATGTGCCGTGTAGTTGAGCAAATTGCTCCAACTGCTAACTATTTAGTTGCTATAAATTTAACGAGCGTTGGCTCGGAGTTTAGTTTGGAATGGGTACCTACATCATTTGTTCCTTGGTATGAATACATTTGCGCCTTCAAATGTAGTTAATAACTTGCATTTTCTTTATGCTTCGTTAATTTTCAAATTAAGTAGGACCTACCTAATTTCTATCTTAAATTTTCAATTTAATTTCTAGAAGGACAATAAGCTCATTTCAGAATGAAAATCGAATGGTATCATTAGCCTGTATTACTTCCAACTAAACTGCGCCCATGCCGATTAAAGTTAAACTAACTTTAATGGTGCGTAGCGAGCATTGCCTGGTAAAACGAAGACATTATAAAGGAATCAAACGAAGACGGCGTATTTTACTGTTAGCTTGACCTTTGAATCAGACAAGAACATACCTCTGCATAGCAATGACCTAGGCAAGTAAAATCTTATGTAAATCTACTTATTTAATCTCTTGAAAATGCTAAAAACTGTTAGCAGGTTAACGAAATTACCTACTTGTTAGAGAGCCAGATAAATATAATGAGGTTTTGGCAAGTGGCAAGTTTTTTATAGTCTTACGTTTTGACAACGACCAATGAAAATGTTGTCTATTAATAGGTATGGCATGATTGATAAACTCACCAATAATTTGTTGTCTACAGTCTTAACGACGATTTCCTCAGGGGTGTACTGGCTAACATCGAAACGGAGCTTC
Source organism: Heliothis peltigera (assembly GCA_958496145.1). Lineage (NCBI taxonomy): Eukaryota > Metazoa > Arthropoda > Insecta > Lepidoptera > Noctuidae > Heliothis > Heliothis peltigera. The sequence continues at coordinate 6,536,209 of OY292327.1, forward strand.
AGTGACTTGCCGTCGCCCTCATCCTGGATCAGGGGCGAGTTCAGGCTGTCCCAATGGCTGGGCTCGGCCAACTGTCTGCTGTCACTGTGCTGTGACGATGTGGTGCTGCTGTGGACATCAGAACACACAAATTACTTATTGCATTCACACATCCTCCCATTAGTCAACTACGTAACCACCAAACACGGAAGTTTTCGGTTTCGTTCTAAATTACTAATGCAGCGTTTCAACATCGGCTGTAAAATATCTATTTTTGACACACAAAACATTCCGTTTGGTAGTTTTAGTACTGACATCCCATATCCCACACAGACCACCAATACTTGAAAATTCGTGCATAACATATGTATACGTTACGGCTTATACCTACGAGTGGTTGCGAAGTTAGCAGATAATTAATAATATGTATGATTTCAGTAGCGACATTGAGAGATAACCTCTAGCGAAGTAGACGTTTATTGACAATCGTGTAGGTAGATGTGTGTAGTGGGTGTTCTACTAGCTGTAGGTAAGCACATAATTTGATTAGCTAGTAGGCAAGACTACCTCTGCCTTAACATTCTAGAAGTTTAAGAGATGGTCCTATGTAGGCAGGCATAGGAAATGTAAGAAATAAATGCATTGTAAATTATGTAACTATAGGTACATATAGTAGCTAGACAATGTTTGCGTCCACATGCCTTATATTTACGTATGCAAATTAAGTACATACCTGACTACATTAATGTAATGAAACACTTATATCTAAACAGAACATCGTTACACTTGGTACAATTGCATGCAAAGAATACTAACTAGGTACCTTAATTCAATAACAACCATTTACAACTTGGTAACTACAGTTTACTACTACTTAGAGAATTTTTCTACGATAACCATGAGGTCGTTGACAGTATAAAATCGATTCTTATATTAGGTACAGACACAACAGAAATTTAAAATGTATTTCGTTCTGATAAAATAAAATACCAGGCGAGTAGGTTCTAAATTCAGTCTAGCAATACTGTTTACTGGCATGCGAAATACTATCACGCTATTCTGTTATAATTATAATCCACTATCGGCCACGTGGATTGCATGCAAACTATTGACATTAAACATGCTTAATGGAATATAACAAGAATATTTCTTTCCGCAGGAATAATAGAACTTTTACCTACATATTTGTTCATTTCAGTGTTATGATTTCCCCCGAATCACCATACACGCGGAAAAAATATATCTTCAATATTTTAGCCTCATATCCTATACATTTTGTCTTCCTCATTTTGCTTTTGACAAACTCAAATTGTCGAATTATTCTGGGATACTCACTAAGTTCTCGAAGCTGGTGAAGTATGCTATGTAATCTACATTGTACTGTACTCGTATAGCCCGGGTTGGTGATTATCTGACTCATAAAAATGAATGGGATCAAGTATTGCTCTATGACCCGTGAACAATTCAGCCAGTGCATAATATGATATATTTTACGTTTTTCAACAAAACAGCTGATGTCATTCTCAAGTCATCATCGCAGATACAAGGTCATTGTCAACAAAATGAGCTCATCGATATTAGAGGGGGCACTTGTATCGATGTAATTTGTGATCAATTGTGCAAGTGGGCGGCTGTGGGTAAAGAACATGGCTCAAGTGGGCACTCCGGTTCAAGTAATCGTGAGCAAAAAAATGCCTAACATTTCCAGTCTAAGGAAGATTTTTGCTCTTTCTAGGCTGTAAATAAAGGTTGTTTCCTCCATTTAGTGGGAAGATAAAGTCAAGAAAAATTGGAAACCATCGTTTGGTAATATGTTATGGGCTAACTGAAATGATATAAAAAAATATTATTACATTATATGTATAACATGGAGGTACCTAACTATGCGATCCCTTGCTATACCAGTATGCAGTGTGCGGTATGTGGAATACGGTTTACCACATACCCGACCGGCGGCTAATCGCATAACTTCAATGCTAAATGGATTAGGTTTCATTCGACACAAAACAAATTCCTAGAACGTTCAAGCCCGGTTTACAGAATTAATTAGCCAAGCATCTAAAGAATCTTTGAAGTGTAAAATAGGAATCACTGAGATTCTTGTATTTGGTAGGAATTTGGATTTCACAAAAAATATGCAGGCAGCAGCTACGTATCTATCTACATATTTTGTTTATGTAAGTATCAAACGTTGCGTAGAAACCTAATATTTCCTGCTATTCAACTCGTGACAAATGCATTCTAGTCTAGTTTCGAGTTCACCTGAATGCAAATTTTACTTTCTATTCCGTGTAGCCTTGGTGAGGTACTTGTCTCGACCATATCTCGTAGCCTCCCACCTAGTAAACTTCAAACTGTGCACAAAGGCTGTCTCAGTTTGAGTAAGGCTCAAATTAAACAACCACGGCTGACTTTATTTACACCTTCACGTAGTGCCTTCATAAACGTTTGCAATCTACATGATGAACATTATTCTTAAGAACCTTTAAGTACAGCTGACGAGCTCAAAACGTTTAATGTACGATTGGGTACTAATGATTCGTGATTACACTATTAATAAATTCAAGTCATGGTTTTCAATAGGTACCATTCTATGGTTACGATTCAGTGACACAGTATAGAGGAAAATACATCATTTCATATCTATAAAAAATCCTGCATGAGTTAGGCAACTACTGTCTCGACCGTCGTAATCTGAAATTCTATTTTTCCTCCGCAACCTTGGAATACCAATGAAGACATAAATCAATAATGTTACAACGCTTTGTATAGAATTGTTGTCCGTATACCCACAAGAATGTTCCATGCAATACATGTGTTAATTTGCTTATTCACTAAGTAAGTTAATATTGCACAATGATTCCTGATCAGGTGCTGCTACTTCAAGCTAAGTTACTGAGTACCTACTACGTGATTAATCATCAACAATAATTAATTAAATGCGTATATACTACACTATAGATACTGCATATTAGATTATAAACTACTGCTACATACTAATAAGTACACATTGATTACATACACAATAGGATAATTTATATATAGAAGATATAGACTTTTACCTCTCCGACGACTTGGTTACTCCTCCAGAGGAAACAGATTCGAAATTGTAAGACATGCAAAAAGCAACGTATGTTGTTAGTTTTAAGCTCACAATTTTATATTTCTATAAATTTGGAAAGGAAGTTGTGGTAGTGGTGGATAAGTCTTGGCCAAATAACAGGTTCTTAAAACCTGGCTACTGAGGTCTATACGTCCTGCTTTGTCTTGCTCAAAACATTTCCATTTTGTTTCAATTATTAAGTGGATACCTATCTATGTCCATGATCCATCACTACGTTCTACAACATTATTTTGTATCCGTAGTAAAAGCTTTATAGGTCATATTTACAAGTTGGGGCCGAGGGGAATAAACGACTCTTTAGTTAATTGAGCGTAGCATTGCCACTTCCAAAATCATAATTAATTATATGGGCACTTACATGATTTATGATAATGTTGTTTCGGTCAGTAAAATTTATAGTAATTTAAATTGACTTGACAAATTGTTTAAAGTGGCAACCCTATTGAATAAACCAGATGTTAAAGAGGTAGATCGAATCAACAACATATTTTTTATGACAGAATAATAATATAAAATCAATAAAGCTAACATCATCGATGAGTATATAGATGAATCTCATCATTGAAACGAACACACAACTATAAAACTGGTAAATACGAGTATAGGTAACCGTGCATCTTAAAGCTACGCATAAATATAATGCGATTATACGATAACAATAAATATTATATAGTAATAATTACTATAACATATCATAGGAAAAGCAGAAAAATATCCAATATTATAAATAAGTATGGTGAAAAGCAAACATGAAAAAATATGGACAAACATAATATCGCGGCACACGTTATGGACATTGCAAACATCAGTGACGTCAGCCTCAGTGGCACGAGACGCCACTAAGTGCAAAATTGTCGCCTTAACTTTAATAAACCACCTAAGTATGTAGGCATTTGTTAACAGCTGCTATGTCCAAACAGTTGTCATGCAACCCACACGGAACCAGCAAGACATGGGCGGACCAGTAAACCCACACTTGAATGAAATTGAGCAAGATCCTAAAAATATTAGTGACGTGGTGTTTGCGAGTCCTATGTTGTTTATTTTGCTCATTATGTCGTATACAAATCGTATTGCCTCCATACATATTTGACTACCCACATGTGTGTATATGAATAAAGGTTGAGCAGAGACGCGAGATGTTGTAGAATGCTACTGAGCGAAGGCTGGTATTGCATCACTAGACTTGCGGCTGAAACAGAACCAACTCGCTCCAAGTGGGTCATGAATTCATGCTGTAAACATAATTTCAGCGCGTTTGCGCCAGCAGAACTATATAACTTGCACGTCGTGTTGATAAAACAATCGTAAACCGGTTTTCTTGCAGATACACAAGCGTTTGCCATAACCCAAGGTGTGATATCAACATCGTGCACTTAGGTATTGAATTGTTTAATTCAAGACTTTATCTGTGCATCTAAGTTAACCTTAAATATTCAATGATGCACTTTTGTCAGAATTTACTGAACTGAATTTATGTTGAATCCGACCTTGGGCTTCAAGATGATTATGCGGTTGACAAGCTACAGCTACATTTTATAAGATGGCGATGTTAAGTAATAGTTTTTGCAACACAATTATTTATTCACGTACGTGGACCGAGTCGTAGCTCATTCATAGCGTGGGGATCGCTTACATAAACCCTTTTTGTGCGCTTACATTGTGTTTACAATTTCACGCGTTTCTGTGTTTTAACTACAAAATTCTCTGGTTTAGAGGCGCGCAACCGGCGCTATTTCTATTTATGACATCATCCCGCGTCGGGCTTACGTATCGCTGCACGCTTTAAATGGAGGCGACTGAGTTGTCTGCAGTTGATGCCGTTCCGCGGACTGATCCCGAATAATACCTTTTGAATATACTTTCTTGAAGTAGCCGGCTCGGCCGAGGTAGGCGGCCGTCTTGCGAAACTACCAAACTCATTAATTCAAGATTCCCTTTTAGGAAAACAGGCCCGGCAACGTTACTGTTACGAATGGAATAATATTATAGCCATGAGACAACTCGGTTTATTCACCCTCTTGACAAACGTCGGAATTAAAATTCCATGCGGTATTGACATGGCCAACACAAAAAAGGAATATTTTCAATACAGGTAGGTAGACTTTAAAATTATTTAAAGTTAATTATCACACAGTTTTAAGTTAACAATTATGTTTTTAACTAAGATCAAGTTAAAAAATAAAAATAAATACCTAGTTGTGCTTTTGAAGAAGTTGTTGCTTTCTCTGTTCATGAGCTCTGATCTGAATTTGCTCATCTCTTCTTCCATTTTCCTCATTTCGGCGTCAAACCTCTCCCTGATGCTGGAAAATTCAGTGTCGATGACAGAAAAGTCACCAAGTTTGATGGGAATATTCCTTTTCAGACCACTGTCAGCCATTTTAACGGTATGTGTTTTGTAGAATTGGTGAAACTAAACAAACACTGAAACGTTCTTATGTAAACACGAATCACAGTGTCGCTACGCACTCAACGGCAGGCAAGGCAGCACTGATCATTAGTCGTCGACTCGGCGCCAGGGGGCCTGCGCACAGTTTTAAATAGCCTCACGTTCGAACGCCGTCGAGACTCGCTCGGCGTCACTCGGCCCACACTATGCTTCTCGCTCATTCCACGTCTGGCCATACCGTGGCTCACACTCGAGCATCTTCGCCGTGATGCATAGGCGCTACCACCAACTGATGGCAACCACTACGTAATGTGATTGATGAATCATTCATCTCAATCCGTCCCTTCTGTTTAAGGCAATCCACACCATAACTAAATACGATTGTCTTATTCACCGTTGTATTTTTGTTTACCCTCCAGCCATTCTGCAAAAGTATTGCAAAAAGTTTAGTTCTGAGAAAAATGATCTTGAAGAACTACGTGGTCACCTTGGCCTTATGACGTGAATTTGACGTAACGACGGAAATTACCTAACCACTTCAAACTTAAAGATTTTCTCAGTTTTATAGACGTTTGGAATTTCTTAATTGTTTATATCGAACCAACAACAATCTGGCACCAGCCTTGTCTTGTTTAAAGATTTAATCTTTAATTTCCATTGACAAGGATTGGGAACCTTAAAACAATGGCCAAATAAATAAAATCCGTTTAGGGCGATACGTACCTATACGAAAGCAGCCCGTAGACCTTGATGACTAATATGAGTCAGAACTTTGTCATGTCTTGAGCGTGTTAAGACAAAAACATCCAATTATGTCCATGTTACCCACTAGGCCAGGCGAATATGTAATATTCGTTGTATTCATTACAAATAGGAAACATTACTCATGCGCTTACACCTACATTAATCTCAATCATTGCGAGATTTTACTAGGAATTCAGATCGTTTTGAATGAAACTAATCCAATCTCAAGAATGGGTACAAGGCGAAGTTGCACTCAAAATTTCAATACTAGCCAAGCCTGGATTATGTTAACAAAATGTTTTTCTTGAAATATTTGTTTTAAATAAATGAAATATTTCAAGAAATAATGACAAGATACAATGCCCTTCTACAGTTTCATTTAATATTTTCTAAAGAAAATTTAAATTTGCAGTTGAAAGGACCAGCGAACTAGCATATCGTTATTATTTGTTCTCCATGGTTATTGATATATTTTCAGTTGTAAAGACGATGAAGGATCAAAAGTATGTGTGACAGCATAATTGCTAATTTTGACCTTAAACGTCTTTCAAACAGGCCCACCTCATTAGCAACTGTCGTCAAAGTATTTATAGATCTCATTCCTTCCACATGTTCACCAAATGTTAAGCAATATAAGTACTAGTCATCCTTCGGAAATGCTTCCACCCCACACACTTATTGATCCATTTATAAACGCCGAAAGCTCTCACCACAGGAAACTACTCAGCGGCATGAAGGTTGATATCCATCAAAATTATTTTTGGAAACATTGTTGTTTAAAATCTTGAAATTATTACAAAGCTTCTACTGAAATGTTATCTTTTGTCAGATGGATGCTATAAAATATGCTTTATTATAATGTTTTTACACGTTGTAATAGGCAAGCCATCGATACATTATCCCAACATTTTACATTCCCCTTCATTTGAATATCATCTACGTATTTTTAGAAAAATAAACAACTCATAGATTTTCATAAGGTATTAGGTACCTATATGAGTAAAAAATACGGAGCATGAACGACCGCCAAGAGTTTTATAGAACTGGAATAAATTCATGGAATAAACATTTCAGTTTCCAAAGCAAAAAGTTTATGAATAAAAGGCATATTTGGCAGATACGCAAAAACACTGCTATAAATTCGATTCCGATTGGGAACGTGCAAGCATCTCCTTGACCCTTATTTTTGCTTGACCGCATAACGCATTCTATCGGTTCCAGTTCCAGTACCTACCTCTAAAGGAAGGCCCGTCTGTCTGTCTCTCCAGACCCAGTTTTATCTCAGTATGGCTAGGAGCATTGTCTAAGTTTATTTAAACATCAAATATTTAGGCTGCGGTCTTTTGGAGCTGTTAATAATTGTTCCACGAGTTTTCGAGTAACCGATGAAAAAAGGAAATCTCTAAGTGTGATCTCTACATAAATATAATATGTATATATTATATTGACGTGTATTCCCATAAATCTTCAAAGGAAACTTATTTGCAGCCCGTCACTTAACCTATTTGTGTACATTGTACCAATGCACACCGACATCAATGTTTCGTTGCAAAAAAAAAAATTATAACATTTGTAGGCAGCTCTCGTTTGAGAGTCCGACTCGCACTTCACATTTTTGCGACACGTTTTCAAGGGTTATGATGGCATCCAATCGATTCAAGCCCCCTTATCCAATAAAATTATGATACGATACCCTCGGGCCTCAAGATGCAAGGGGGGTCTTACATTTCATACAAACATACAAAACAAGAAGTTATAATCGAAAGTCAAAAGGTATCCCCTTTTGGCTCGTTAATGGCTTACATTTACCAAAAGTTTGTTAGATAAACTAAAACTTTGGCGCCTGGCTGTGCCAAGACACAACATGACCATTTCAATTAACATCGATGTAGACATAGCTGATAGAGCCAAATATGCTATGAATATGTCTAGGCAAGCCGTGTCATAATGCGATCGTGTTCCATTCATTAGCATATCATACACGATTTATTGCGTTCAAATTTTGTCTATAATCATTCAAACTTCTGGTACTTGATTCTGTCTTGAAAGATGCACTTAGGCTACCCGAAACTGTCAAATTTTCCCATTCGACTTTGAACCATAATGCTTTAGCGATAAAGTTGAAAATCTATTAAGGAAATTTGACAGATTGTAGTAGCCCGATGTGCTGGCGTCTGTACATCATTAGGATTTATTTGACTAAAGTGACTTACAGTGGAGAGGATGAATGATAACCAATTAATTTTAATATTATTTATATCTATGAAACACTGACATCCAGGAATCGTCGTCAAATACAATGATGCATGTTTATATTTGATACGGTAAACAAAGCAGCCGTGAATTACGACGTCCCGCGTCATTTTCTTAAAATAATGCTTATTCTGATTTGTAGATTGTTTTAGTCATAAAGGTATCAATTAGTATTATATTTATATTGTTGTATTGAGTTAGGTACTGACTACACATGCTGGGTTCGGGTCACCTCGATTCGATTTCAATGGATACAGTCATAGCGTAGTGAATAACAGGTTATTCAGATTGAATACAACAATAAATCCCTCCGCTCCTTTGCGTTTTATTTAATACTTCTTTTAGTTTCTGATGTAGAATAGTATAAACAATGTAGAACCTTTAAAGGATAGTGAGTATAAGTTTCTTAGATTTGCTTGTTGCTACAAAATTAAGGAGAACTGCAAAATTGTTACAGTCGCAATATTATACTTACTATTTTTAAGATTTCCTTAGTTACAGTAGGTAGATGTAGATATAACACTTAAAAGAATTTCAGATGTTACCTTTATCTCGGAATGTGCCCACCGTGTTACTGGCAAAACCTAATAACGTGCCAACTACTGCTATTCTAGTACTGCACGGCACTGTCTGGGCCGGAATGTTGATGAAAGCGATAAACCTAGAGGTCATTCACATCCCACCACATAGAAGCAAGTTCACGATATGAAATGGTATCATCCATTATTTTTTGTTCAGCTATAGCACAAAAAAGGATTGTCAGTTCCTCAGATAAGCTCCTCAAAAGGCGGCAGTGCGTTGATTAAATTTTAATAAGCTCGGGTGAATGACCACACCTATTAGGAATAGAACGTGGGGCATGATCGTGACGTAATGTTGCTGGTACCTACAGCTCCAGTACTAATAACAGGCTTTATTAGGACCTTAGATACGAGGCTTCATTGCGTAGATCTGCATGCTTTACATTTCAAACGAAACCCTATAAATGGAAATTGTATTCGCAGAATTTGTACTTTCGTTGGACTCTTCCTAGGAAAACATCATACATACATAAATATACAATAAAATGTAATTTTCTAAAATCAAATAGTTCGGTAGAGATCATGATAGTGGCGAAGAGATTTGATCTTTACACGGTCACGTTTCTTATGCAATAGCAGATTACACCAAAATATCTTTCCTTTGAGTTAAAATGCCTGTTATTTTTTATAGAAGACAAACAGCGTGAGGATAACACACAGCTCGATGACATATTAAGAACTTTATCTTGTAAGAACTTTGGCGCAAAAATCAGCATTGTGATCATTTATTTATAACGATTCTAAATCAGGCACAAAGTGTAGGCTTGCATTATGGGCTTATATTATAGGTAGTGTTCCTTCGCATCTACAAAAGTTTATGAATCATACAATTGTTTTCTGTTAGCTTCCGCCAGCGGTTGCACCTGCTTCCTCACTACTCCTCAGGGAGCTCCTAATTCCTATGAGGACTTCCTGCACTGGATAAAAGGTAAGTAGGTACCCTGTAGGTTATTCTGATGTATTATAGATAAACAGTAAACTACATTAATGTTAAATTTCATCAAAATCAATTCAGTAATCTTGATAAGTTTTGTGTGCGCAATTATTAGCCTAGAAATACTGAATCACACTCTTAACATCACGTACAAACTTGGTAAGCTATGATAGATATGTCCTGAGTAACATATACATATTGTATTGATACCTACCAGTTATAATTCAAAAGAAAAAGTTGATTTATATCGCAGTAAATCTCGTCCGAGACAGATTTCATCCTTCAAAGCATTAGCAACATGTAAACATTATACATAACTGGTTTCCAGCTAACAATTCGCTTATAAACATTTCATAACAACATTTGCTAGCCAGCCAAATGCCATTTCCGTCTTAAAAATCAAATGGCATCACATTTGCGAGGATATGACGAGATATCTAATTATAATTGGTTAATTTAACTTCTTACACGAACCATCAGCAGGATCCGTTCCCTGAATAAACAAATCAAGGTCGTCCTAATGTTTGAATAACGAACTATGACGAATGGACTAGGTTAATGGACAAGGCTAGTCCATTTTGTGACACTCATCTGCGAGGCAGGTGACAAGCAGAGCGGAAAGCGGAACACTGGTCGGATTGCCGCCTTCCGCATTTTTCCTCACAAGCCTATAAAGTTTCGATGATACTCGATACCTTCACGTGATTTCACATTGATGGTCACGGCAAACAGTTAAATATTTTGAAGTACCTAACCTAATGAATATAGGTAGTACACGATGTAATTTGGTTGTCTTTGTGATTTTTTCAAAGCTGCCTTCAGTTTAGTTTATTGCATTTTCAGCCTACATTATCCTTAAAGAATACATAATTCCACGATATTTGGTATATCCGGTTTCATTGCCCTGTAACTTTAGGCTTAAAAAAGCTTCACCGAAATTCTCCTTTCCGTGAAAGCTTCTATAATAAATCCGACCAAACTATAGCAGTCTCAATCGAAAACAAAGAAACTCACTCGTAGGCATGTAATCGATGCAAGACGAATGATCATACCAATAGGAATGTATTAACCTAAGGAAGGAAGGATACTATTGTCATTATAGTCAGCCAAAATGATTTTCCTTGCTTGCTTCTAACGCACTCTAAAACATATTTAAACCCACACAACATTTCGAAATACACCAGATGGTAGAGGTGAGCCTACCTGCCTGCCCGTTCTTATTAAAAAGCATAGCTCCTAAAGCTACGCCCAGTGACGATTGCAAACTCGACCATGACGTCAGCCACCCTGATTGCTTCAGGCAGTTTGAAAAAGAAATGACGTCACCAGCTCCACAACTGAAGCCTGAATGTGATTCCTTGTGACGTACCTTCATTTGTTTATAAGGTGATTGCAACATCGGTGCTGCCTTTGTTATTATTGGCGTTATACGTACGTAGGTAAGTGAACTACTGCGTAACCAATCAATACAGCAATCGCCCTGTTAATTGAATTTAATTACTTGCCACTTCAAACAAAGTGTTAGTATTTTACCCAACGGAAAGTCGTGACTATATAGGGCTGCCACACAGCAGCTACTTTCGCTGCTAATATTTGATAGTAGGTACCTAAGTTATAAGCTCTTCCATATTCTCAATTTTCATATTGATTCTACGTATCTACCGAACTTCTGATGAAATTTCTCTTTTTATTCTACAAACTTACATCTGGCTTTATAAGAATTCACCATACTAATAAAGTAATTCTTTTCATGTGGCAACAAGCGCATATAATGATGGTGTTTTTGGTGTTCGCTAACTAACGCAATTAATCTCGATTACGATAGATGAACATGCATGCTCAACTAGAGACGTGTTTACCTACTTAGTTCTTCAATACCTATGTAGGTACCCACTGCAATTAGGCATAGAGGAAATAAATTCAACCATTTTTTTTATAAAAAGTTAAATGTTCAATCAAATCAATAATCACTCAATTGTAGGTCAACCCACTGCTCTTGTTACTATACCATGTATAAAACCATGTGCAATATGTGTATGTTATGAAGCTTTGTAGTCTGTTCGTAATTGAGTGACATCATGGTCGGTTCATCGCTCACTAATGTGGAGCATCACCGCTTCACACAATGTTAATGAAATTGTGGCCCGTGCTGCATTATTTTGCATCCATGGTGATAATCGTTTTTCATCGTCTGATGCATGTATATAATCATGAAATGAATTTTGACGCATGTTTTGCTGCGTATGGAGGTTTACTAAATATCATCTCAACAATGGAGTTAGATAGTTTAGCTTATTTTCAAAATATTTATTTTGTCGATATTATACGAGTAAAAGCTTCAAGGTTCCCAACAGATCTTCACATCATGATTAAGTTGTGCCGCTTTCGTTGAAATCGTACTAAGTATAGCTAGCACAAGCTACCCGAATCTGTAAAAATTTCCTAATCAATTTTGAAGCATATGCTTCAGCGTTATAGTTGAAAATCCGTTAAGGAAATTGGACTGATTGTAGAATCTTGATGTGCTTGGCGTCTTAGGTACTTTTACCATTGTTGGTCGACATGAATGCTTATATTAATCACGGCCCAGTTACTATGTACTTAGGTGTGTGAGGATAAATTGATTGCGTACATATTTGCACGCTTGTTTGTATCATTTGACTTTAGTGTTGCCTTGGCATGTTGGTTATTTTTAGAAATTAACATCACTGCATCGATTGCTCCGGAAAGTTGATCAGTAGTTAGGTACCTATACGAGGTACCTTCCGAAATGGATTTGAGGTTCATCGAAACGATAGAGTCGAATAACAGTATCAAGTGCATTATCTATGGAGTCAAAAGATATTGATACCTAGGTAGGCAAGTACCTACTAGGTACCTACCTATACTCCTTTCAAAATCTTCGTAGTATACAGGTGTCCAGTAAATACTAAATCAGAGACAATATACTTCCAGAGAAATTTTACGGGTTCAAGGGGTACCTACCTACAAAAATAAGCATAAAATTGGAAACTTGCAACTCTCAACATGACTTGGAATGTGGCATTAGATTGGCGTCGCCTAAAGCCAATCTAATTCCACATTCACATCCCCACATCGATGTTTATTTACTGTCAATAATAATAAGCTTTTAGATAAGCCCAGGTCAATAAAAACAGTTTGGTAACAGTGTGTTACTATAAATATACAGAAGTAGCTGGCTGAGGTCATGTGACGTAATTTTAAATGTTAAAGTTATAGGTACCTACTCGTATACCTACCTACCTAGCAACAATTTACTGTTCTCGTGTAAAGAATACACATTTGTGTTGGGTAGGAAAGACTCGTTTGTTTCTCTACAGGACTAGTTTTAGATCGGTCATAGTCATGTTCGGTTGATAGCCTTTTTAAAACGCGATATATTTTTTACTTCCCAAAAGGTCATCATTCGGGTTCTGATAACGACACGTTCGGACAACACTCGAAAATTGTACGCATTGGATCAAAACTTGACATACAGGTGTTTGTCTGTTAACGAGCCCTCTTGGGTTTGCGGGTTGTACGCATGAGTTACCGCGGCTCTGGCACACGAATTCCTCCAGAAGGAACATTTGGATTTTAGTCAGTCAGATCATTTGATGATTTCCCACAGTGAAAAGTGTTTTGTCGGATGACACTACAAGGTTTAGAGCTGACATACTGATGGAAACATTACAAAGTATATAGCATCTACCTCGTGTATCTCTTCTTAGGTATTGTATTCGTATTGACGAGAACTTTACACCAAGATGGATTTGACTGTCACTATGGGCTCATTATAGGAGGCAAAAAACAGTTCAGGGAACTCTCCAATGGTTTATATCAGTTACCTCGTGTTTTACACTAACCTGCCGAGTTATTCAATAGCGGGTATGAAGTATCTGACTATGTGCGAACTTAGCCGGATTTTTGTAACTAACCTTTTACCTAGGCCTTTACAGGTATATTAGCTGAACGGAAAGATCCTCCACAAAGTTCTAAGTAAACTAATCATATAAATCCATTTATTGAATTATCTTGTTTTCGAGACGCCAGCAAAGCTAATTGGCATAAAAAATACTCCGCACGCTTAGCCAATAACCATTTATGGTAAGTTATCTTAGTATTCCTAAGTACATAATTATTATTTCTATAAAAAATATGTTAGTAATCCAATTTGTAAGCATGCTGCTCAGGCCGGAGAGAATTCCATTTATGGACACCACGTTATCATTATGTAGGTGTCAAGCTTATTATAATTAAATTCAATACCGCCTACATTAAACCAACTGCTGTTTTCATTCGTGATTATCTTATCGGAGGTTAAAATTTTTGCTAAAATTAAATATAGTCTGATATTTTTCCCGGTTCTATAACTAACTCATGAAATCTAGACTCCTTTTAAACTTAATGATCATTTCAGAGTAGGAATATCTGCGAGTCATGACAATCGCCTCTTACAAGTGGTACAGTTGAGTAGGCATACTTTTGATCCAGATCCTAATTGATAAATTCTTATAAGAATCAACATCTCTGTAGATCTATCCAAGTAAGACAGGTGTGATGGTGTTACATTTGTAAGACAAATTAAGATGCTCTAGCATATAACTTTTCCAAAGAAAATATTTTTACTATTGTATGGCATCCAATTACCAGATTAGTGCATAAAGTATTTTATCAAAATCTAACTTTGACTTATTTTTTAGTATGTATTATAAACGAAAACATTCAACAAAATCACATCGGTTACGGCTAATAGATCAATCGACACTGAATTTTAAATACATTTTTGTGAAGCAGAGTAGGATTTATTTCAATATGATGTGAACAATCTGTTATTTCAATATTTAAATAAGATTTTCATTCAAAATAATAGTGGCTTTTTATGCAAAATGGGGCTAATGAACAACTATTTTATGCATGTAATTTTTTTTTCAGCCAGATCTTAGTCTACTGCTTTCTAGTCATAACAAAAAACTATTTGAAAACTCCAATGAATAGTAATTAAATTGTAAATGTGTAAAACAAAGCAATGATGAGTGGACATAAAACAGCTGGATCCATGAAATTATTGAGTTTATGAATCACTGACTCTTTATCTAAATCTACAACGCTGATAAGTGTTTAAGCATACACCTTTGATAAGACAACATGCTAAGTACTGCATACTCGTCCACCAAGTATATAAAATCACACAATATTGAAGAAATACATATATTTATTAATTCTTAAAGAATACAAAACAACTAAGATTATGATATTACATACACTTTGCATACAACATTGAACAGGTTTTCTGTCAAGACCCAATTAGTAACTCGACCTCAGTTGCTGTGCAATACAAGTGCAAAGTTGGTCCCAACTGCCACTAAAATTAGTAATCTTTGAAAATGCATTATAACATATTGATAAGAATGACACTAAATAATATATTATGATCAATACAAACTGAATGTGCTAATTACATATTAGATACATTAAAACTAAATATATTTGTGCCATGGCACTTTTTCCACAGTATGCATACAAGAAAACAAATAATGTTAATTCCAGAATTATGTTTGTGATTTTCAAATGTGAAGCAGCATAATGTGAAATAAGTCCTCGTTTAAGTTTATACAAAGTGCTACAAAAATTGGCTTTAAATAACATAGTTTATCTAACTTAATATATATTAAATTTGCAACAGTGATTACATAGACATTTTCCTCTTTAAGCACGGAGTACAATCACATTCAATGTTTAGTTACACATTAAAATTATTGTGCAGTTAAATATCAGTTCTTTGTATCAACTGTTAACCCAAACCAGCTAGTAAAATAGGCTTTGAAATATTATAATAATCTTTATATTTAATACTACTTATCACAAAGTGATTCTGTACAATAGTTGGCCACTTTATAAATTACATATTTATAACGGTTGTATACTTACAAAAGTTTTGCAAAAGCAACACTTGATAATTTTAACTTTACTATTTTCTATTTCATTTTAGACATATAACAATTTGTAAACAAGTCTTTTATGAGTGAATTAAATTCACTTTAACAGTACATCAACAGTTACCTTTTCAATACAATTTATAGAAAAATATCAAAATGTTTACCAAGATGTATATCATATAATAGGAATATGTGTGCGTTGGTTAATTGTTTCAATTACAAAATATAGATTTCTTACATACTGTTCAGTCGCATTTTGCTATTAAACTCGCTTTTTTACATGTATAGAGCAGCATAAATAAGTATCCATATCAAGGTTTTACAAGCGTTTTGATGACTATCGCCCAGTGCCAGCTGGAGCCTCAGTGACCGGCGCACTCGTACTGCCGCCGCCCGACCCGGACGTTGCCCACACAATGATTATGATAAGTAGAACTGCCCCAATAGCACCAATAATTAGCATCATCTTGAGGTTCTGCCACCAATACTTTCGTTTCAGTTTGCCAGCCTGCTGTTCAAACTGCGCCGCTCCATGCTGTAAAGCATCTGCGCGATTGTCTAGTTCTGACAGCTTTTGGTCCCTCTCCAAAACTTTCTCGACATTAACGCGCATAATGCCAACAACTTCATCGACTTTAGCTTGAGTCTGAGCCAAACGCTTATCGCTTACTCTGGGGCCTGAGCTTCCTCCTTGGTCTTCCATTTTGTCAGTTTATAATGTGGTTTCCAAATTAAACAACACTGAATTGATAAGCACTAAAAACGGGATTAATTCGTTAGAAAATAGGTCTATGATTCAGTAACATAAATATGGCGAAGGCACGGCAAAATTCTCGAATGACAAGAACAATCAGCCAGTAGCGTGACACATTCATGACGTCATGTTTTGATTACGTACACAAGTATACGTACCAATCCGACGAAGTTATTGTTTTTTATTATGATTGTGATTGGTTGTTTTTGTGAAGTATTATACTGCAGTACGTTTTTTCCTCCACGCAATGGTAGTTAGAATAAAGGAAAATAAAATAGCGTAAACGTGTTGCCAGCAAACTTATTTCTATACAAGACCAAAAACGAAACTTGATAAAAGCTATAATAGCTGTTGTGAATATAAATAAATTAGCTAGAGTGATCTCATCCTCATCCCAGTTTATTAGGGTCGGCGCGAAATATTTTCTTTCTTCTATCTGCCATCATCTGACGAGAAACATTATTTCTAGCTATAACGATCGACTTTCTCACATTCTATCCATCGTTTCTATATAAATAATGTAATCTAAGCTTCTCCAAGCATCCAAGTGCTTATACTATATAGTCTATGCTACTAAAGTCTGTTGTCTCTGTGCTGTCCATCCATCTGTCAAATTATCGTTTCTTTCTTGGCTACAGAATTTTGTGGCCGGTATTTTATATTAGCGATTGATAGAAAATTCATATAGAAATCTCAAAATGGTAAGAAAGTGTCGCATATTTCCGTTACAACCTTTGATTTCCAGTAATTCAGTTACCAAAAGACTTGAAGGAACATGAATAATCTAGAAGTGTTCGAACCGTTGTTCTTGCACGTGCGTCTTGATCACATGAATTTATTGTGCAGGTGTCGCTCAATCCCATCCGAATTTTGAAGAATGAAGCGGAGGAAGAAAAAGCTGAAGTGGCTCGTATGTCCAGCTTCATTGGCGCCATTGCCATTGGAGATTTGGTGAAAAGTACTTTAGGTCCTAAAGGTATGGACAAAATTCTGGTTTCCATGGGAAGAAATGCTGGCCAGGTAAATATAATTTGTGTACTGAAAATATACTTTTATCATTCAAAGAGTTATCTGCTTTGAGGTAAGTATATAATGTTGTAATCATTTTTGTAGGTTGAGGTTACAAATGATGGTGCTACAATTTTGAAATCCATTGGTGTTGATAACCCAGCAGCAAAAATTTTGGTTGATATGTCAAAAGTACAAGATGATGAAGTTGGAGATGGCACCACATCTGTTACTGTATTAGGTATGTAGCGACATGTAAATATGTTTTTTTTTATTTTTTTATTAATGTGTACTATTTTCAAGAGCTTAAACATAAAAAAATACAATCTTATCTAAGACTAAATTCTTCTTATCTAAGAGCAATTTGTGCACTCTTTTTTGACTTTTGAAATGTATTCAATTCTATGTACCATCTTGTGCTAGCACTTGTTGAATATTTAATTAACTAAATGTAATCTAAACAAAGTAAACATTATAATATTAATATTACAATCCTTTTTAGCTGCTGAGTTGCTGCGTGAGGCTGAGAAGCTAGTTGAACAGAAGCTGCACCCCCAAACAATCATTGCTGGATGGCGTATTGCAGTAGATGCAGCCAAACAGGCTCTTGCCGAAGCAAGCTTTGACCATGAAAAGAGTTTCAATGAAGCTGCTCTCCGTGCTGACCTTGAGAATATTGCTCGCACAACATTGAGCTCCAAAATTCTCTCCAACCACAAAGAGTAAGTAATTTCTTCATTGTATAAGTTCAGAATTGGTCCTATATATTCTATTTAACTTCATTAGTTTTCTTTTGTATATTTTGTGACAAAACATTGCTTTTAGTTCTATAATTCTGAATCAAATATCAGTAGTTTTTACTTCAATTTACTATAATTTACAGACACTTCACCAAGTTGGCTGTGGATGCAGTACTCCGTCTCAAGGGCTCTGGCAATCTAAAGGCTATTCAGATCATCAAAATCTCTGGTGGTCTGCTTGAAGAATCTTTCTTGGATGAAGGTTTCCTTCTGAACAAAAAGGTATACCTTTTTTCGATTCACAAATTATCTTTAATTAACAATTGCTTTATATCGACGCTTGAAAGGCAAAAATATCTAAGCGACAGAAATTCCAAAAATGAGTTATATATACCAATGGATTTGTAATTTTTTTCTACGTCGTTTGGTCTAATCGTTGTGCTTCTACGACGAGTTTTATGGCGCTTAGATATTGCGAAATTTATACCAAATCATGAATTTTGTGCTCACTAACCGACGAAAAAAAAGGGATTTTTAGGAAATTTTAGACTTAGGAAAATTAAAATATTGAAAATATCTACTTAGTCTATTTTTCATGTTTTTAATTTTTTACATGTTTGGACTTAATTATTTTCACTTGTTTGAAAATTTCCTTACGTAAACCCTTAGTAGATTCTACCCGTAAAAAGTATTTGTGAATTGTACTTACAGTGTATTTAACTTGTTGCAATTATTTTTCGAAGTGCAATATGTATAATTTTACTCATATTAATATGTAATATTACTGGCGCTTAGATGCTTTTACTTGTTTGACACATATAAATTGTTCTAATGTAGATATTTTTACTTGATAACTTTAGTTATTAACTATGTCAGTTAGATAATTTTACCTATTTTATTTGAATATTTAAGAAGGGCGTTAAGATATTTTTTTCCTGTACACAAAATATATCTTACGTCGCTAAGGTACGAGCAACAACACATGGCATGTATCGAGACGAATGACATTGCGTCGCTAAGTGAGGACGTTCGTCCAGCGTCCGACGGCCAAATGTTTGCGAAGGCAAGGTCCTCGGCCCAGTGCCGAGTTATCGCCTCCCTCGCCTCCTCACGCACTTCCTCCCGTTCCAATGCCCTGCCGTCCAATCGTAGACTCTGGCGAGCACCCAAGCCTCGAGTTCCCAAGGAGGTGTTCCCGCCAGACCGCACGCCACCGCAAAACTCGCTGTGCGGTATGCTCTCTCAGCTCCCGCTGTGTAATGACCCTTTGTGGCCTGCGGATGGCAGCAGCGTTTCTCCGTCCGCACAGTGAATCCGCCCAGATTGGGGCCCCGTATAGGGCCATGCTCTTTAGTATAGACTCCGGCCTTGGTCGCCGGGCCTTCCGATGTCAGGGAGGAGCCATGAGATTGCGCCCGCGGTCTTCAGCAAGCGCGTCGACAGCTCACTGAAGTGTGCGCTGAAACGCCACTTGCTGTCGAGCGCTAGACCCTGATATTTCATCTGGGCCTGCACCGCAATCTGGACACCCTCTACATGGATATTGGCGTCGACCGCTTGATGCTGCCGATGCCCATGGAAGAACACGGCCTCGGTCTTGTGCAGCGCCACCGTCAGCCCTAGGCGGGAGATTCGGTCTACCACTCGCGAACCACCCGCCGAGGCCAAGCTGGCTGCCTCTTCAAAATTTCTCAACCGGCTTCTACATAGCAGATGACGGACGTGCCACGGGGGAGGTTACCCCGCAAGAGCCAATCGAATCCAATGTTCCACAGGACAGAACCCTGTAGGACACCGGTCTCGACGTCGTACCGCCGGGGTCGACCCAACTTGTCCTCAAGGAGGACTGTACGGTCCTTGAGGTAGTCCGTCATCAGACCCCGGAAATACGGAGGCACTCCATGGAAGCGGAGCGCCTCTAGAATGGTGGAGTGGGGAATGGAGTTGAACGCGTTGGCGATGTCGAATGACACAGCCAACAACCCATCCCCCACATCCATTGCATCCCTCACCTGGCTCTTGAGCCGGGACAGGGCGTCCACTGTCGAACGCTCAGCTCGAAAACCAAACTGAGCGTCCGCGAGGTCCGGGCCAATTGTGCATAAGTCATCATCATCTCCCGAGCCTTTTCCCAACTATGTTGGGGTCGGCTTCCAGTCTAACCGGTTTCGGCTGGGTACCAGTGTTTTACAAGGAGCGACTGCCTATCTGACTTCCTCAACCCAGTTACCTGGGCAACCCAATACCCCTTGGTTAGACTGGCGTCAGACTTACTGGCTTCTGACTAACCCGTAACGACTGCCAAGGATGTTCAATGACAGCCGGGACCTACAGTTTAACGTGCCATCCGAAACACAATTGTGCATAAGTGCCTGTCGACGATTATCCTTTCGAACATTTTACCGACCTCATCTAGTAAAACGATGGCTTCGGAAACCTCTCACGCGTCAGACACGCACTGAAGTGGTTCCGAAACCTTTCTCCCATCTGGGAGGCGGTGATGGCCACAACCTTTGCGGGGACGCCGTCCAGACCTGGGGCCGTTTTTTTGCCCCGGAGGCAGAAAGCTGCCATCTTCACCTCTTCCTCCATCACCGGTGGGACCGCCTCGGTCATTGGAGCCGCACTCCGCCGGGCACTCACACTCATCACTGGTGGAGTGAAGTTGTCCCTGCGCGGAAACAGGGACTGGACCACTCCATCCAGCAACGTCGGCTCGAGGGTCTCGGCAGCTGGGGGACCGTTCGGGCGCAATTTGTTACGTGCCACCTTGTACGGCCTCCCAAAGGAGTCAGTCTCCAGACCCTCCAATATCTCCGCCCTCGCTCGATCCTGGGCTGCGCCCATTCGTGCCGTCAGATTCTTCTTGGCCTCCGTGTAGGCTGCATAGAGGCGGTCCTCGTTGTCAGCGTCACGAAGGCGCCATCGCCGGCTTCTTGTGTTGGCCCGTCTGACCCGTCGACTACCAGTCAACGGCGCGTCGAGGAGGCGGACGGTGAGCCCGAGGCATGCTAGAGTTGCACAACTCGGTCAGGGAGTCCCTAAACCGGACCGCCGTGGCATCCATTTCCCGGAGGTCGACCGGAGGCGACAGCCAGTCCTGGATGAACGCCGCCTCCGTGGCGGCCTCCCGGTCTAGGAGAGTAGATAGTCCCTAAGAAGTTATTTTGTTTACTGTGTTTGTTTAAGTGGTAACAACCGTCAAATAATAAATAAGTGATAAAATATTGATTTTCAATAAAATATACCTATATTTAATAAATTTTACGTTCATTTATGTTTCCACACGTTAAAAAAAAGTACTTTATATTTAAATATTGTCGCATACGAACTAAGATTTGCATTCATTTTATTATTTAAGATACATTTTCTATGAAAGAGATTTAGTATAAATTACATTAAGATAAGTTACCGTGTTTTATTTTATAAACTTTTAGATAATTTAGATAAATATTCTTGTCTATAAATTCTTAAGTGTTTGTATTTATTTACTTTTGCCTGTTATTTAAAAAATCTTTATCGATAGGTTAAATAATTTTACATGTTGCTCCAAACTTACTAAATGCAATTTAAATAATGTTACTTGTTTGTACATAACATTCAGTGATAGCTTGGATAGTTTTACCTGTTTATCAAATGAGTGATATTTTTATCTAAGCGACGTAAACTGCTTTTTATTCGAGAGCTACAGGGCTTATTTTAATATCAAAAATAGCTATAAAAATTAGGTATATATGTATGTTAACAGCATCTAAATCCGTCTAAATTGTAATTTTATATAAATTTTTTTCAAAAATTTTTAACTTCAAATCGCTCTCCTGTAAAGTTTGTTCAATGTCGCTTAGTAATTGTTGCCTTTCAAGCGTCGATATTATTCATCTTATTTTGTATTCAAATTGATTTACTAGGAATAAATGGTACTTTCTAAAGGTGTAAGTTTCATAAAACTGTCATTCACTTAAACTATTTTGTAAATAACATGAAAAAAAAACATTTTCCTTAATAACTAGGTACATACTATTAATTTCTCAGGTGGGAGTACACCAACCTAAGCGCATTGAGAATGCCAACATTCTGATTGCCAACACTCCCATGGACACAGACAAGATCAAAGTCTTTGGTTCTACCATCAAAGTGGACTCAATGGCCAAGATTGCTGAACTAGAAGTTGCAGAAAAGGAAAAAATGAAGGACAAAGTCAACAAAATCTTGGCACACAAATGCAATGTCTTTATTAACAGGTAATTTGAATATTTCCTATTTTATGTTATTTTTGGGTAGAGAAGACCAGAGAGTATTATGTCTTCTAACCCTAACAAAAAGGGAGGATCCTCTGACCCGACAGGTGTTTTGTCTGGCGGGCTACTGCCCCGACAGTTTCTTCTTTATATGTTGAATAATGTTGTACAATCCGCATGCGTGATGCAGGATTGTCACCTGTTGGTTCTTCCGTATTAATCTAGATGGCGATGAATGCAGTGTCAATTCAAAATCTTGCTTTGATTCTTGATACTATCACATACACTCACAGCCATATACTCAAAGAGGACAATTTTTTTTACATTTCATCTGAATATCTGAACATATATGATAGTGGTACAGTATCTTAATACCTTATAACATTCTACAAGAATAATTTAGTTTGTAATTATTAATCTATGTGTTAATTCCTCAGGCAACTTATCTACAACTACCCTGAACAATTGTTCGCTGATGCCGGCGTGATGGCGATCGAACACGCTGATTTCGACGGTATTGAGCGACTGGCACTTGTGACCGGTGGTGAAATCGTCTCCACTTTCGACTCACCCGACAAAGTCAAATTGGGACACTGCAAAGTTATTGAACAGGTATTTATTCATGAATAATTAAATTCTACTCTACTGTGTACCAGTGTATAACAAGATTGCCTATCTAATCTCCTCGACCCAGTTTCCCATTAAAACCAAATACCACTTGGTGAGACTGTTCCTCTGAAGTTTTGGTTTCTGGTTGACCACCCGCAGACTCGCCGCCCGTTCACGTTCACTCGCATTGTTCACTTTTTTGGATCGGTCGACTCGTGTCGCTGTGACTTACTCACGTGCTTCTCGATCTAGAATGATGAATTTTTCCAGGTATTGATCGGTGACGAGTGCCTCATCCGTTTCTCTGGCGTGGAGCTGGGCTCCGCGTGTACGGTAGTAATCCGTGGCGCCACACAACAAGTCATTGACGAGGCAGAGCGCTCGCTACACGATGCGCTCTGTGTACTTGCAGCTACCGTCAAGGAACCTAAAGTTGTTTATGGTGGAGGTAAGGAGACTTTATTTAAAAACTTACAAGTTTTAATAGGCCTTCTATACATTTATTTCTATAAAGTTGGCTATCAGTTATTGTGGACTGTATGTAATGTATTATAATTATTGTTCCATATGGAGAACGAACTTGCATTAAGAAAACATTTGTATTAAAGAAAAAAACAATAATACACTTCTTTTAGCATTTTATTTATTTGTCACTGTTAAAATTTAACAAATGTATTGCCATAACTAGGTGCAAGTGAAATGCTGATGGCTGAAGCCGTATCTCGGGTAGCAGCGCGTACCGCCGGTAAGGAATCAGCCGCGGCCGAAGCGTTCGCCATAGCCCTGCGCCGCCTGCCCTCCGCTGTGGCCGACAACGCGGGCTACGACTCCGCTGACCTCATCTCTAGGCTCCGTGCTCACCATGCGCAAGGAGAGACAACCATGGGACTTGGTAAGTTAATACTGTTATCAAATATTAATAATAACTTACCGTTAATTTTATACGAAACAAAATCGCTCAACATAATGGAAAGAATTGCCAATGAAGAAGTGTTAAAAGAGTAGTAACTAAAAGACAACTTAAATTATATAAAGATCAGGAGAGGGAAAATGATTGGACACCTTATACGTCACGACAAGTTCATTAAAAACATCATAGAAGGGAAAGTCGAAGGAAAGAGAGGAAGCGGTCAGCCGAGATCAAATAAATGAGAAGGTGAAAGTTAAGACGTAAAAGGAAGTTCAAGAATTGGCAGACGATAGGCAGAAATGGAAAGAGCTGCACCGACAAGAGCTAGGCTCTTAAGTTAAATAAGAAGAAGGAGTTTTATGCGTGTTTTATACTTCTTGGAACTTCTTTGAGATTCGATTCGTGCTTTTTGCTTTTGATGCCAGTTTGTTGCTGATTTTCTGTTATCATATAAACCCTCTGGAAGAAATTACTTATAGTTATAACAAAACTAATATCAAAGTGAGGAATATAAAAGTCATCCCGTGATATGGAAGTTGATTGGGGAGAAACAAAACAGACCTTGCCTTATATGTATACACAAGTTCATGTTTTTTATAAGCAGAGAGTATGGTTTGGTACTTACATAATTATATTCTTTGTTTATTTTAATCATTTTTAATTTTAATAATAATCAAAACATTGCTTTAACAGACATGCAAGAGGGTCGCGTAGGTGACATGAAGAAGCTTGGTATCACCGAGTCGTACGTAGTTAAACGTCAAGTACTTCTATCTGCCTCCGAAGCTGCTGAAATGATCCTGCGTGTGGACAACATTCTGAAGTCGGCGCCGCGTCGCCGTGGCCCCGACCGTCGCCCTTGCTAGAACATTCTAGATACTCAAGCACTAATAAATCTAAACAGGAGTGTGGTTCCATTAAACACTGATGAGTTTGAAACAAAATGTGTCTCAGATACATATATTTTGCATATATTTTCTACGAACTATCAGATATTTTTATTGGCACCTAATATCACAACATCCAGTGCATTTTAGACTGAACTGGCCACTTCTGTTTATTTTTGTTGTATTAATCGCATTTTGGTGCGGTGTGAGAATGCTTTTATATCTGTACGAACTTATCAAATAACTTTAAGTTTAGCTTTACCAGTTTAGCATTATTAGTCACAGAAAATTGCATTTTTTCATGAAAATGTCTTCTTTGTGACCACACAAATTTCTATTGTATAACAAAGATTTAAACATACTGTATTTACTTTTTATGTATGTTGTAAAATAAGTATTTTGAGTTACAAAAAAAAGAGGAATTTTATCATTGATATGGTCACATTTAATTGTTTTTGACTTATGCCTTCCTTCTAGTTCTTCTAGAAACATTAAGCTGCGCTAGTTTCATTACACATAGCTTTTAGTTCAAGTGGCCGTTAATGCCTTGGTATTAATGTATTAACTAATAATTTAATAAAAAATATAACAAATATATTATTTATTTTCATTTAATCCAAGCCCAAATAACCGACAATGATGATTTCAGTTCCATAGACAATGGAGTTATGAATCTGCAGGAGTTTTATGCACAAGCCGTCTAGACTATTTACTGCTGTTCGTAAAATTGAGCAACCTGACTTAATTGACATGTCCATAAAGTATGTAAAAACTCCCCGATTTACGTTATTGACTAGACTACAGAAGTTCCTAAAACATAACTAGCTTATAGTTGTCACAAAATTATTATATTTTATGCCAACATAATATTGATCTCGACTGTTGGTACCTACTACTACTAACAAGAATGTGCCCGACCCAGTTCCCGAAAATAGTCATATCACATTGTACTGGGATCGATCATCACTGAACAGAATATTTTAGCGAACATGCTTGATATAAGGGTGGTAGACGATTGGAACGCAGGGCAGTCATTGTTGACGTCTCCGTAGATACCACAGGATGCGAACCTCGCGAAAGCTGAAAAACAACAAACGAACTAAATATCTTGATTTTAGCTCATTAGTCAATAGATTAGTAGCTAAGAGGCTCGATTTGTTTAAAAAAAAACTGTCAATAGACGGTTGGAACAAACGTTGGATGTACATAGAGAGCTGTACTTGTTTCTAGACACGGCAGGCATCGTCAGACGGTTTCTCTCTATAGAGCCCTCAACGCCGATGGCTTATCCCATGTTTTGAAAAACTGTAATCATGTGTTAAATAAATGAAAACAGTAGCATTCTGAAC
The DNA here is from genome assembly GCA_958496145.1 of Heliothis peltigera. Taxonomy (NCBI): domain Eukaryota; kingdom Metazoa; phylum Arthropoda; class Insecta; order Lepidoptera; family Noctuidae; genus Heliothis; species Heliothis peltigera. Next base: position 6,562,650 of record OY292327.1, read on the forward strand.
ATGCAAAGTCTTTGGAACCTATGTATGATTTATTTAAAGATTCGAACATTTCATTTATAGTTAGTTTCTTTAGTGTCGCCAATTTTCTAGCCTTTACCTAGCCAGTTTCTTAACCTTTACCTAAGCTTCAGAAATGAAACATTAAATCATACTACCCTTCTATTTCAAAATGGTTAACGGAACTTATGAATATAGAATGCAGGTAAATCGGTTTAACAAATATCACGGCCTACTTAGCTGTGTGTTCAGCTGAAACCAATTTGTTACTCGGTTGACATGCGATGCGCGAACGGTATTACCCAATGAACATACCAGTTTTAAATAACTTACGAGCAATTTTAAAGAAAATCAATGTAACTGCCATAATTTTAACTTAGAAATGTTACTTACCCTTACCCGAAGCTTCTTTATGGAGGTATTTTCTTATTTAGATGTTCCTTTACTTGAAAAAATAAGTAGTATACAGAATGCAAATCAATGTGGTGAATGTGCGGTTTGTACGATATCAAAGACACACAATGATCATCATCAGCCTTTTACTGTCCCATTAGGTACTGTCCTATCTTGAAGCAGAACGCTTGCTAAAGGCGGAACGGCGATTTCAGACTTGAAAGTGCAGGTTTCCTCAAGATGTTTTCCTTGGCCTTTATCAGTCAATCAAACATCAACTCAGAAAGTACACATAATATAGAAAACTTAGGTACATTGGTACTTGCCTGACTTGGAATCGTATTTGCACATGCTTTGACCACTAGTTGACTATAGACCTACTTGTTGTGTTTCCCAAAGCTCTAAAAGGCAATAGGCAGATTCTTCTACCTCGTATAAGAGAGGCAGTACCGAGTCCAGAACAGGTAATTTTCCTTTACCGTTATCAGAATGCTAATTGAACAAATTGCACGAATTACAGCGCACGCCTGTTAGGGTAGGGCGAAACCACGATTTACGTGCGTCTCGTGTGTCTTGAACAGCCGTTCTTGATCGCATTTCATGGTTTGGTGTATGAATTAAGCAGTTAAGTTAGGAAAAACATATACCATTTTAGGTAAACATTGTAATTCAAAACCTTCAACCTGTTAATGGTTAATCAGTTTTTAAGTAACAAGGTCTTATTAGACAATGTCGAAATATCCTGAAATTCCATGAGATTTGCTAAGTCCTGCAGCAATCCTGAAAAGAGTCCAAAAAGCCGTAAATGTCAGGACAAATCCTGAGATATGGTAACACTAAGCGGAAGTCTACTTGTGACTCATCTGGATAGATGAAATCTTAGGACATGATGCGTCGACCTGAGTGTAGGCGGACTATAAATACGTGTAAGAATTCAATTTTAATCTGGGCTTCAATATTCATAGTATTGGAAGTCGTTAGGGGTAGTCAGACACTAGAAAGTCTTACCAAAGGGTAAGACTTTGATTGCCCAGGTAACTGAGTTGAGGAGGTCAGACAGGCAGTCTCTCCACGTGAAACACTAGTACTCAGCTGCATCCGGTTGAGACTGGAAGCTGATCCGAAAATAGCTTGGGAGAAGGCTAGGCAGATGATGAGAACAAAGTCGCTTCCCGCTGTCTTACTGTCCCTATCTATGCTATAAAAGAATAATATTACTCAAGGTGTGAATAAACTAAAGACAGTTCTTAACTAAAACAAATTCTGTTCCAATGATGCTCTACGACAACCAGCTCTGATTGCATAGCTATATCTACCTCTATCTACTTTAAAACTTCCTTATATACCAAATGAAATTCTTTTTCGCGATAAATCTTCGGCTATCTGACCTGGGACAGTAATGGAATTTTCCTTTATTATTTGATTTACCTGCTCCTTCAATTTTATGTCGGTGCAATAGTGTTATCCTCTGTATAGAACCTCTACCTTTTATATTACAGGCGTTATATAACGAATTATTTTTCGTATTGGCAGTAGGTTCTTCAAATGTGAAAATAAAATACGTTTAAAAGGTAGGTACCTACCAAACTAATATCTACGTTGTCTTGTTTTGTGTTTTCAGTGTTGTTTGATTACATCTGCTGTATAAAACTTGGCGTTTACGAGACTATTAATGTTGATTGTTGTGACTTTACACCGTCCTATTTCAACTCGTGTAGAAATAGACACCGAAATTATAATTTGTGCCGCATTCGAATAGTTTCTGAGCATGCAAATGGTATATACATAGTTGTTTATGAGAAGCCAATTCAAATACTGCTATAATTATGAGCCATTTCGTTTCAACTGAAACTAATAAAGCTCACGTATCCATGCACTAAAATTAAAGGCCTTCGCCTTTAATTTTCTACAAGTTCTCATAATTGCAGTGAAACTAAATTACTTTGGTTTGTTTCATATGAGTATCTATATAAATTGTTATACACAAATATTTGTATTGAATATAAATTGAAACAATTCGACTTCTGAATAATGATAGAGAATAAAATCCTCTGGAGAATTCTGACAGATCTTATACGGACACATAAACAGAATCGCTAACAAATTGACTCCGAAACCGGCCAACATAAATAGTACCCACCCTGTTCTAGTGTTACATTTTTTCCGGAGCAAATCGGTGTGAGCTCGACGCGAAACTGACAGCGCGTTCATTTTTAACCCTCGCCTCTGCTTCCACGTTGGAGACGACAATTTGGATAAATGGTACATCCGCCGCCGACCAACTAAATTATTCAGGCTCCTTCTAGCTTCGCTTCTTCACATGACAAGGAGAGGATTGCACAATAAAGTGGAATATTTAGAGAGTAATCACGTACGCAACATAGGAACATATAGTGATTCCGCGCCCTTGCCCTGACGCCTGTTTTCTACAATGGCATTTCTATTCGCATCATAAAGTCCTGGCAAGCACTCTTCATGAATATTGCCTAGAATTTCATAAGTAGGTACAATTTAGCTCACATATCTTATGTAGGTTGATAACTATGTGAACGAAGACGTAGATACCTAGGTTTTTGCGCAGATTTTTTACAGCGACAGACTATCTACCTATGTACCTCAAGACTCGAGATCATTTGCTTTGCATCTGAACGAAGCAAGCTTTCTTCACACAATAGTTGCCTAAATAGCCTTAATGGCATTTCATTAAAAGGCAGACGTTGAAAAACAAGGCATCCGAATGAATAATGTTAACTAATGACGAATGTTTGCAGTTGTTGAAATGTTCGCAAATGCCACACAGGCCGCTTGGCAAAAAATAAACTGCAATGTAATTGCGGCCCGGAATGAAGTTATAAGCCTCTCTCCACTTCGGACAGAAAAATATATTTCATGAGAGCGATAATTAAATATTAAAACTTCGCCCTCATATATCATTGTTGTTAATTGAATGGATGTATTCACGGACGATTTTACGCAAAGGGTATAGGGATCTAAGTTAGTCAAACAAAAATACCATTGTGTTTATTAAACCCACCTACCTAAATTTTTATGTATAGCTTAAGTGACAGATTATGAAACAGATTAAGTATGCTATATCTGTATACCTACCTGAAAAATAGATTCATTAAACACACAGGTGTCTACAATAAATTAAGGGAAAGACTAGATTCCCTATAAAGAACTGACTGCTATCTCTACTACGACCGCTTATAATTTTATCTATACACTCTTAAATGAAATTGTTCATTATTTTAATTAAGCCTGGCGTCTAAACTCTTGTGCTATTGTGGAAACTAAACGGTTTCCGATCAACCCTCGCACCGCTGCCCAAAATTTAGATACCACTTAATAATCAGCTTACGTCATAAGCCAAACCGAACGCAAAGATCAAACCTTAATAGGATGATAACTATCTAAATTAAAGTTAAATCCAATAACCCCATTCATCAGGTAGCAGTTAAGTAATTCACCCCAGTTGGGGTGAGTTACAAGTTTTGTTAGACCAGTTTCCTTTTCTTCTCGTTTATCTTTCTTAAACACTGGAATTGGCTCGGGATTCGGGGGATAATTACGTTGCCTATTTAGTTGGTAAATAACGTACTACCTTATTTTTCTTTTTGCTTTTTTCTATTCATTCGTTTATTAAGGCGGTCTTTTTGTGTTGTGGTGGTGATGATTGTGTTTAACTTGTAAGTTAATGAAACCTTCAACTACGAGTACCTACAATTTGCAGGTTCAAGGTGGGAGGCAGATAATGCGCCATTTTATTATTCTCGTTCAGTTTCTGAACAGAACAAGTCCGGGTGCTTCTTGAAATTCTGTTCTCGTTATTGTTCAGCGAAGTTCTGTAAATTCGATAAAAATCAGTTAGCTATTAGGTACCTAAGGCTTCGTTCCGTATTTTTTCTGAGCCATTAATTTTACGGCTTTGTTTTGTTTTGTTTGGATTGGAGTGCCTATGTGCTCCGAGGTGTTGGTTCCTCCTTTGTTTTGTAACGTCACTATGTATAGGCAAATACGTTCAATTCAATGAATTAAATGAGATTATTATTTTTCTAACATAACTAACTTAAAGTTCTTAAACTCTCAACAAGGAACATCAGAGCTCAAACAACAGTGTAAGTACATTTTTGCACATGTGACTTTTTAAACATTACTTAAGATGAGAGCAATGGATAAAAACTGATAAATCCACTCCATATCTGTTATCAGTTGTAAACTTATCATGAATATACCGCTTTTATCGTATTACGAAGGAAAACAGCATTCACCGAACGATTACGGGGATTGCGTGAATTATAGAAGCGCAATGTTTAACTGAGCCACACAACACAGGAGCTGGGAAGAAATACATGGCACCATCGATATTCTGATTAGTGCGAGTAAGCTCTAATTGGCCCAGTTTGGGTGTGCACAGATCGCGCCACTAAAATAGAGATTTGCGCGGGATTAATCCCTGTTGATACCACAGAATCCCACTGAAATGTATACCTTTACATAAATGGGTCAATGGCGCTGGCGCTCGCTGCTGTCTGCCTTAGGGACCGTGCACATGCCAGCGTTTTAATGCAACAGCAAACGAACTGTTGCATGCAAACTGCTACTAAGTACATAATGAATTTTAGGTAAGGCTGGTTATTGCATTGGGCGGGACAGAGTTCGTAAAACTCAAGTGTAATTTCAGGTATTATCATCGTGTTAGTTTTCTAAAGTTCTTTGACGATATTGTAAAAGTGCTTTAATGCTTATACTTTCCTGTTTCTTTCTTGTAAAACTACTTACAAAGTAGGCATATAAATAAACATTATGCCTTTCATGTTACAAGCGTAGCTTGCTGCCCAATTAGGTTAACAATTTTCTTTTCAGACCAAGGCTTATTATAACATTTGTAACGATCGCCTATTTTCAGCATATTTTCATAAAAGTAAACTATTTGTTGGTCAGTACAATTACTAAAAGTTGTAAAGGCTCAAGTGGCGCACCTATCTTGGCGTAGTCTTGGCGAACAGAAGTCAGCGGTTGGGGAACCTCAGCGATGCGCCAGAATAACTCGACTAAGTAATATTGTTTTAGTTAGTAAGTAGTGCGGAGCGAGACCTCTGGCAGACAGTTTTGGCAGCTGTTCTGCACATGATGTATGTTAATGTCACGTAAGAGATTATTTCTTGGCACTGAAACATGGTGCCTGCGCATACAATTGTTTGCTCTCCTATTTTGCATTCGACGAATTCTTGTCTTATACTCGTACGTCGGCTAGTGCGGAATAAGTGACTATAACAGTTTTATTGTCCTTTTATATGAGAATGGAATTGAAATAGATGTGAATGTACATGCCTCACACACACATAGGTATTATATTGTTCCTTTCCTCTTCGTGTATTTTATTGTGGTTTAGCTATGGCATTTTATTTTATTTAACCATGAATATGAATCTTGTAGTTTAATGCATTTATTCTATAAGGTTTATACTTTCAATTAAATTAAGATTTTAATAGAAATTTATGGCTCTTAATTTACAAATTTTTTTTGCCTGACTTTTTTTAATCATCTGACGAGCCTTTTCCTAAGCTATGTTGAGTTCAGTTTCCGGTTTTACCGCATGCAACTGTGCGATGGAGCGACTGCCTATCTGACCTCCTCAAACCTCGGCAATCCACCACTTAGTAAGACTGGTTGTCAAGCTTTCTGGCTTCTGACTACCCGTAACGGCTGCCGAAGATGTACCTACAAATGTCATGGCTACCAGTTGTTGACTAGTTCGACTAGCGTGACTCGAGGGTACCTAACGGTTAACTTAAATGGTACTTGAGCAACATAGACAGACTTCAAACCAAGTGGAATGTGAAAATATGAATGGATGAAATGGAATGGGAAAATGGTGTTATAGGTACGTATAATTACTTGTTCGTTAAATCTATGAGATTTTAATGCGTAGCCAAGCTGAGAATTGAAGGTTTTTTTGAAAGATCATAGAGTTGTGATTGAAGAGTAATGATTGCTGTCATCTATTAATTAACGGCGATCTTATTTAGATTTCTTCAACTGTCAAACAAAACAGTTAAAGCAGCATTTTAGTAGATAATCGCAGTTGGTTATTAGATTATTCTTCTAAGTAATATACTAATATGATACTAAGTAACATAAGTTCTAATAATTAAGTTCTCGACATTTCTAAATATGTAGCTACTGTCAAGCAGTATATTGTGTAATCCAAACGCGGCATAAAGCAACAGAGCCAAGTATTGTCTGCAAACTATTATCGTAAACTAAGTTCTAAGCCATCGAAGGTAGTATTTCGTAGAAGAATTACTACAGCAATCCATTTGAGGTAGTTTTTGCAACAACGGCGAGTCGATACACAGTATCTCTACAAATTCGTCTAAGTGCAACACTTTGAGAAAGAAAACAATTGTACGAAGTTACCGTCTTCCAGCGATTGAATTCACTAACTTTAAAGTGTGTTATTTCTTTCAGGCGTAACTTTGTTGTCGAACGGAACTGACAGTTGCGTAGTATTGACTTCACGATACTTGTTATTTGTTATAAACACTTACAACAAGACATAACTGAATAAAACAAAATTCGACAAACGTCACAACTTTTTACCGTTTTTATTGCTGTTTGTGGGTTCACGGTCACGTTATTTCTGTTGTAATATTTTTTATGCCATCAAAGATTTATATGTCGATACGGCTTTATTATTTTCCTTCCAGAAATAGAATAGCACATATTGTCAGCACATCGCACTCCTAAAAGTTAATGCAGGTTAGGGTTCATTGGTTTAATCCTGCACTCGAGTATGAGGATGATTTATGCCGGGCCGTGGCGGTCACGACCCGTGGCTCCGAGGCGTAGACAAGGCCCGGATTCAGAACTTCACAAAGGTTTTATAGTTTTTATGGTGGTCTGTGCGTCAAAGCACCATTAAAGTTACCATTTAGTTAGTATGCTAGCTTGCTATAAATATTTATATAGGCAAAATAAGTATTAAAACCATAGCATAATCTTATATTGCTATAAGAATTTTCTTCATACAAATACATAATAGAAAGATAATAAATAAACTGTTTTATGGTTATTGTTATAACAAAAGAGTTTCACCACAAAGCTTTCCTATTAGACAAAAAGGTTATTTATTTTCGCCACAATGATTTGGTGCGGGGGAATCAAAAGTTTCCTTCATTTTCTCCGAACTTTCTTCGGCAGTGAACGAACAGGTCGTCATAAACCAAATAACACAATGGTTTTATTGACCGCATTAAGTAAATGGATGAGAACTGACGTACGCCGCCATTTGACTAAGTTTTCACGAGATAGAACACGTACATGTAGGAGACGTATTTCTCGTGAACTCAGCGGAAAAGTTTCGAATTTTCCATTTGTTTAGTCAACAAAACACTTAAAAGGATATAAAAATATACTGTATAAAAATAAAAGAGATACCACCTACTCATGGTATATTCGTTTTGTGATAGAAATGAATGTCTCATTTTGTGAAGCGACAGCGTTAAGAAACTTAATGAATACTTGAGTAAATCATGACCCACAAGATAGGCATGGTGTATTACCAACCTCATTTCTGGACTGAATTATAGTAACGACAAACTTTCCGAAGGCCTTTAAAACCATAAATTAAGAAGCGCCAAATATCGATTATGTCTAGTTTTTCTTTGAGTTGCAAAAAATGCCGCCCATAAAAGTAGGTATTGCAAATATATAGATTATATATTAAAATGACATAAGCTACTTTTTAGCCATGTGTGGGAAGAAGTTCTCTCTACAAGCGATCGAAATCGCAGGCGGAAGCTAGTATCATATTATTATAACCATTCGATCATCGCGCCAGTAGTGTATCCACGCCAGTAATGTCAAAACGTTTGCATTGCTTGTTAAACACCAAATGGGTATTCGATTTACGTTATCCTATCTCAAACAGTTAAGAAGATTGCTACTCGACTAAAACTTGACTTACTTTTCTTTGACATTCAGAAAAGTATGGCAGCTATGTTAGAGTAACCTACAAAGCGCTTTATAGACGGAGACGTGTGGCTGTCGAGCGGCTGAGCGGGCCGCGCGCCCGGCCGGCGCGTCACAGACCCTGCGTCCATGAAATTGAATTAGCAACTCATTAGTAACGCCAATAAAACCGGCCGACTGCTCGCCACCCCTGTCGGACTTACCCCTAGCCTTCCGATTAACGCATACATGGAACGTGTAACACGCTTGCACTAGAGGTGAGCGTTTACGGTCACTGCTGGGCTTAACTTAACTCGTCACCCTGTTTTACACATAAAAAACAACTGCTCTTACCTACCTTCTGTATTACATAATACTCAATCAGGACCTGCTGCTAAAAAAAATATATATAAAAAAGCTAACTTCTTAATTAAATAAAAAACCGGACAAGTGCAAGTCGGACTCGCCTACCGAAGGCTCCGCACGCTGAACTTGCTGAATAGGTTTTGAACAGATTTTCAGAATAATAGGTTATTTTTATCCACTTGTGGGATGTAGTTACTTTAGGAAGCTTGTGAATCCGTGGGTGGAACTTTGGCGGAATGGATTTTTTCAAGATCAAGCCCTTTCATTTATTTAAGCTTGAAGCTCCATTTTGAAATTTCTGTTCACTGTAAGAGCATGGACTAAGATTTAATTACAAGTTTCGATTTTTTCTTGTACTAATTTGTGGTCTATAACGACGCTACTTACCTTATTTCATACTTCTAGGTACATTTCTAGGTCGACAGGAATGTTCTTTGTAGTTTTTTTTTTTACCATACAACTGTCCTTTTTTTATCTTAAACTGGACCGTAGATCTGAGTATGCGGTTTAAATTTCAACGCAATATCTCCACGCATTCCAGAAATAAATGGTTGTGACAGGCGGACAGGCCGACAACAAAGTACTCTTATAAGGGTTCCCTTTTTTAATTTGAGGTACGGAACCCTAAAAGTTCGTATTAGGCACATAACTGAAATCTGGAATTAGCAAAGTATGTTATCATATGAATATTTTATGATACTTCATAAGAATGTGTATTGCTTTGAAACCGCGAAGTGCGTAAGTTTGAAACACTTATAATAATAAAAGTTTTCACAAGATATAAAATTCCCTTGTGAGTCGTCGTTAAAATTAATAATCTCATTATTGAAAGTGTTAGGCACCTTGAACCAGACCAAAAGTAATATTTCAAAAGTGCTTTACGTATTAGAACATCTATGAATTCATGGTTTCGGAGCATTATGAATATCATCGAATTTAAGTAAATTTCTTAAGTATGTCTATGGCTCCCATGAATCTATGGGATAAAACAGTACCTACAATATTGCTCATTTAACATAATAACTTCGTTCTGTTAATGTGAAACCACGAAAAAAATTTGAATATGTTGTGGGCCAACTATTACGTACGATTATGTGTAAGAAATAATTCAGAGCGGCGGGCGCGGCGGAGCGCGATTCCCCACGGCCGGCGGCAGCAGAGGGCAAACTCCTGCGAATTATAGGCACTTAGTTTAAACGATAGCCCGTCGGGATTTTGTTCGTCCCGACTGTTTCGTTACACTCACTAATCTCAACGTTTCGCCTATTTTAAAATCGCCTCCAATACCTGTGATCTTCTAACTAATAAATTAAAGTCACGATTCATAAGCTTAAAAAGCTGATTTAAATATCCAGTCGATTAAATAAACATGTAGGTACCTATTTAGGACTGAATAAATTCACGCCAGTGAAAATTGAATAAAAAAGAAGTAGTTTATATTCGTATGTAACTACTTATTTGTTTAAAAAATATATTCCAAATAAAAAATATATATATATTTTAGCAAAGCTGAGCTTATAAAACATTACTTTTCGCTTAAGTACTTATCTTCATATTTTTTACTTAAAATAGGCGGGGGTTTTATTGAACTGCTCTGCTTAAGAATTTGTTGAAAATAAAAACATTAGGTAGGTACATGTGCATTAGTTGTTCTTCCTTAATTAAACATTCTCGAAAACTTCCAAAAACAGAATTTTCCCAACAGAATTAATCCCCTTCTATTTTTATAGCACACACGGTAATCAAATTTCTGTAACGTATGCAGGCCAATCAAGGAATTCCGTGTCAAAAGAGAGAACTGAGTCAAACGCTAATTTTCTTAATGTATCTTGTTAAGGTCGGGATCGTGTTCAGCCTGTGAATAAATTACGGCAACATTACCAGCAAAGACGATCGCTACCATACGTACCTGAAACCAGATATGAATGCTTAGCCTTTTCCCAACTATGTCGGGGTTGGCTTCCAGTTTAGCCAGATGCAACTAAGTTCTAGTATTTTATATGTAGCAACAAGCTCCTCAACTCAGTTACCCGGGCAACCAGTGGCGTGCAGTGGGTTCTGAGTAAGGGTAGGCCAGGCTATAAATGTAAAAAAAAAACTCACCAAATTATTCAGTGTTCAAATCACGATGAGAGTTTTCGTCCACTTCACTACAAAAACTCACCAGTTAACGTAAGATTCAAAACACGATTATTATTCCGTCCAGGCAAATGTTAGTTATGGAAGAAAGATTTGGCCACCTCAAATATCTTTCAATTTATTTGTGTGTATACAACCACACAGCCAGTGAACTGTTTCATAACTCTGAGGATTGAAATGACGAGTACGAGATGAATTATTGTATTTCTGAATTAGTTCTCGTAACTCCGGTACACATCTACCTTTAGACACAACTTGAATCTTATCATTATACGTTAGCTGTGAAAACTTACTGCTTTTAATCTCTAACAAACACACATTGTCAGCACAAACTTCACAATCTAGGACCATTGTTACGTAAACAAACAAATAAACTTTAATATTTACACTACTTGAAAAACGAATTACTTAAAACTCACTACGAGTAATTTAAAAATACAAAACAATCACTATTTAAAAATATTCGCGCGATGATCGCTAGTCACAGAAACAATATGGCATCTTTGAAAAAAATAATAATAAAGAAACGCCCCGATAAAATACTTCTAAATTAAATTTCCATCATTGCATAATGTCATGTTCAAAAATGATGTTTACAATATTTTTCGGATAACCTATACAGATACTAAACATGACAGAAACAAAACACACGGAGTTGCCGACACTAAATAAATAAAAACTGCCGCAAACTTATTAGACCCGGTGGTCATTTTGGAAATAAATATTTACTATTATTATAATAATTATTGGAACTACGAAATAGGTATGACTATTGAGACAATTTTTGTGGTATGTTTTATAATTATTTTCATATTTTTAATATGGTTTTTATTTATTTGTTATAAGGAAATTATCGTTTATATTCTGTGGGTTTTTATTTATGAAATTGGCAACATTCGTCATTCTGCAAAGCTCTTCACTTTCATTCATTTAAAATTTGTGGCATGACCATTGACCAATCACGGCCATCTCCCGCGCGCCTATTTTTTTACATGTGTGCCGTTCATATACACGAAAACATGAACACACATATGCATAAATTTATGAATGGATATTCATGATGGATCAAGCAAATACTATCTAGCCGCACTTTACAACTTTCTAAGATTTAGTTATGTTTACTGTGTTCACAGTGTGAGTTACTCGAGCGCGACGCGACGCGCTGTTGCTATTGCTATGAGCATTTTAGTAGGCATTTTTTATTTTTCAATATGTTGTGTTTTGTTATTATATAATTGTAGAAAATGCATTTGTTTTATTTATCCGTTGTTTTGGTAGGGTAGGCTTAGCCTATGGGCCTATATAGAGCGCACGCCCCTGCGGGCAACCCCGATACCCTTTCATAAGACTAGTTGTCAGACATTCTGACTATACGTAACGTACCTAAAAAGTTCAAAGAACACCCGAAACCGACATTTTAAAGTGCTCTCTGAGACACGGAGGAACTCGTTATGCCGAAAAGGTTAAAGTAAGCGCCTATATTTATTTATAAAACAAAATACTCCTTCCAAATAATCCGTATGTGTTACAAGCTCGTTACAGATGTCTTCTTCTATATAATTCATGATGTAGGTACTTAATGTATGCCGTCATGCGTAAAACCTCTTCAGGTATAAACATTTACATTTTCGGGTTTTGTTAAATCTCTTCGTTTTATCTAGGTAGGAACTTGTTGCTAGGGAAACCATACGACTTAAATTTACCTTAATTTGAATGATTTTAACATCGATATAGGAAAGACTAGATGGAGTGTTCAGTACAAAACGGAACGTTCATATTGACAGCATGTTTGATGCGCGTGTGAGTGCCGAAAGTGTATGATTATCGCGTCTGCATTTGTGTGCGTGTCATTCTAATATACCAGCGCAAAGTGATTACCCCCAAAATGTGGGAAAATTAAAATTTGTGCAGTTTTATTCACATTGACATAGGTGATAAAATTATCTTATAAATATAAACATAAATATAAATATAATGACGGATGTCACAGGATCAGTCGGAAATCTATTGAAGAAATAAACTTATGTATTATCAATAAGTATCTTACTAAATTACAATAAAATAATAATGTTGATTTCGTAATACCATTTTACAATATTAATCGCAGCATCAAAAAAGAAGGTAAAAATATTTCATACCTTGGCAATACTCAAACAATATGGAGTCGTTTTGTTGTTATTTTGCCGTCGTAATATTTTCAAAGAAATGCATAGATGTCTATACATATTTATCATAAAATTGCAAACTTACTTATGAAAAGTGATGTTTGTATGCTTATTTTTTCTTGGAGTGTAGTTTTTATATCATTTCGCTGCACAAACGGTCATTTTTGCAATTTTTTATGAAATATTTACGACGTAAACACGCGACAAACGTCTGTCGCGTAATGGCGGCTTGTGGGTGGGGATAAGCCACATTGGTGTCTCTGATCATAATGCATTTTGACAGCGCGTACTAGGCATCTAGACATTTCTTATATCGATGGATTTTAAAAATAGAATAACTAAGTTCATCATTGACACTATCGCCAGAAGCTGACTCATCAATATTAGCGATCGTAAATTAATTTTAAAAATCAATTTTAAAAGCTTTGTCAAAGTCGCATTAGTAGTGTTTGTTTAAATTAAAACTTGTTCCATGTTTTTGTTTTGTTCAACAAGGGCTCTTCCATCATATTTTCCTTTTCTTTCATCATACCACTATCGTTAAATGAAGGGAAATCAAATTACCTGATAATTTCGTTAGGGTTAACTTAGCGCAAATGTCAAGTTTGCCAAATTGTGATGCCCCTTGTCATCCTTATTATATTTGTATAAAGCTTGTTCTTTTATTGACTATTGAAAAATCATTTCAAAATATTAGATACAAATGTTGGATGAAAATAGAATGTAGGTATGAACAAAGAAATAGATTAAAAAGAACAGTCTTATCCAGTGGAACAATGCCTAGTTCCCATTAGAGCTCGTGTCGCGACTGCATCCCAACTTAATGTTGCGTGTAAAGTTATGGCCCTCTCCCACAACTGCATGCGCTAACTTCGCGGTCGCTCTATGACCTCCTACAGAAATTCATGACACGCGGCATTAATTCGGCTTGCGCACACTACCGTTAAGAACCCCACAAGAAAAAAATATCAAAAACATTTTGGTGTAAAACTGAGCCAAAAGTTAAGACCGACTCGTAATGAGGTTACACGTTTATTTTCATACCTTGAGCGAAAAAACATTTGGAACAACAAAGTAATGGCTAAGACCACATTACTGTTTTTCTTTGCCTCCTTTTTGAGGTTCAAGAGCAACCCTTCAACTTGGACGTTAATTGCTTCGTGAGAACACTTACACCTGCACAGCCTTTATGGAGAGAGTGTAATAAACAAAATAAGTAAACAGGAATTAAAACATTAGATGCTTTACGACGAAACGTGCTCTCCTTTGTGTCTTGTCATAATAATAACTAGCTACCAGCTGTTATATGGTGTTAATTTTTGCTTTCTCTCATACCAGTAATCCCACTAAAAGACGGATACATGTACAGATAAAAAAGTGTAAAAATGTTATACGCAACTGGAAAAACAACACCACTCGTGAGAGTAGCAATTTTTCGTTCATTGTTGTCTGCATAATACAATTTTACTTAAAACACGTGTGAGTTATTATATTGGTAGGTAATCTTCGTAATTACCTTCACATTGGAACATTAAATATGATGTACGCGCTTTATTTATCCAAGTACCTATCCTGAAGGAAACTCGTTCGAAAGCAAATAAAAATTTGTATAAAATGTATAAAGATGAGTTATCCAATGGCGTTCTTTTAAAATTAAAAACTGATACTATGTATTTACGTATGTTTAATTAAGCTTTGCGCTCTATCTGGGGAACTCATATTAAAGTGACGGACTGATGCAGTATGTTAAATTTTATAAAGCGAATATTATTTATTTATCTTACATATAAGTTTGTATATATTCATATAACAAAGCTGTATCAAAATAACGAAAACCAATTTGTACATCCATAAAATAAAATATGTATTTAAAGCACGGGCCGTAGAATTCAGTAGGTAATAGAAGCGACAATAAAATTAAAATCAAAAATTCACGCGTTCACTCATATTACCCGGTCGACATTTCGTAATGTGACCTACGGGGCATATGAAGTGAAAAATTTAAAGCAGATATGACAATATTTTAGAAGGAATAGCTTTATTTTTAAAATGAGCACCGTCATAAATCCCACCCCGCTGCAATAACGTACGCCGGTGTATATGCGCCCTGAATATAAAACGTACATCGTATTAAAATGTTCAGCTTACCTATTGACAAATATACTTGCCACTTACAACGTTTCAGCTTGATGAAAAAAAAACGTATCACTCAACTTTTCTCTCTGAAAATATAAATTCCATCGAAAACTTGTGTGATAGGGAAGTTGAACAGCGTAATATGTATTCCGAAATTATTTTTTACGCTCTTACAGCATATTTGAAATATACATCGAGTATCGAGAGATCTAAAAATGACTTCTTTGAAGTTGATGATAAACGATGTTTTTTTTTTGCAAAATGATAGGCGTTAAGTTTGTGTTGTCAAAACTGTCCTAACAAAGGGTCAATATTGGTATACACGTCGCAGTCAACTGCTCGAAATAGCCGTTCGATGAAACAGCTAGCCCTTTGATTGAACAACGACATTCATTCAAACGTACCTATGTACATATGTATACATGTGTCGTTTTACTGACTTGTTGAATGCAACGGTCAACACTAGATGACGCTTAGCCAACTGTTTTGTCCATCATTACAGCTAGGTGACGAGTTCGGGACTTAGGCCATCCCGACAGGAAGACACGGTCGGTTTAGGTTATCAGTAGAAAAAAGGCTTTATTCTTCACTTTGGCACAGATTACTAAATAATTACTACGTACTCAGTGGAAAATGTTCAATATGTAGGTACTGCTACAATGTCTACTCCATATTATGCCCAAGCGTATACACTTGTGATTGCCTTGTTGTTACGAGTGACGTTTGTTAAAATTAAATTAACACAACTTTTTGTGTCTATGTTAATGAGAACTTTGAATAATATGTTCTCACTAAAGCTTTAATTTAAAAGGATGGTATTTAAAAATTCTATTTATTCCCATTTTATTTACCTAATTTTGCCTGTGTTCCACCAAATATACTGAATGTGCACCAAAATATGTTCATTAAAATATGCCATAACTAGCATCTATTTAACAACTGTTGCAAATTTGTAAAAATAGTAATACACCTAATTTTAAAAACAAGCATTTATTTTTTTAGTTTTACTTTAGATAATGCACTCCTAAATGTATTTGAATCAAACACCAATTAATGCCCAATGTAGCTTTATTAATAAAAAATGAACACATTATAAAATGTAATGCTTACTAAAAAGGTTTTTTTTTAACACTAATCAGTTGTTCACTAATCACTAATTTAAATGGGTATACGGTACTAGGATGCATACTAAATATTTTGTGTAACATTCAGGAATATTTGGTGCACGAACAGTATTTTTCGGGGAAGAATAAAATACTTATTGTTATAATAGAATATTGGCAGCGCAGTACAATAATAAAGTGTTATATCTTGGTGTTAATTTGGAATTTGTTTGATGTAACATATTTTGTTGGCCGAGTAGTTTAATTATAGCAAAAAAATTAAACGGGTTTAAGATCAATATTTTAGAAATGCATACATAGATGTACCATTAGATTTTTGGTGAACGCAAAAATATTATCCAATTTAAAATACCGCACAATAATGTTCTGAATTCTACATTGTAGAAAAGCTAGTGTAGCGAGTTATATTCTGAGCATAGTGAATCAAAACTGTAACAAACACGAAATTATGAACTAAGGGGAAAATCAATCTAAAGCGTTTCACCTGAACGCGCATAGTAATTAACATCAAGTCACACTAAGGATATTTAGTTTCCAGCATGAAAAGTTAGTTATTCTCCAAGTTAAACTCTTTTGTAATTAGAACGAGTGCGCCGTACAATGTTGTTAAGTTCAGAATAAAAATGTGAGACGTGTGACATTACCGGGAGCATACCCCTAGAGTTCCATACCGACACGGAATTCCGTCGTAAAAAGTACGGATTTGTATTAAGACAGATTTATGTTCTAATTAGTCGCTCGGCGAACGTAGCAAACCTGCGTAAAACAAATTTATGCGATCGCGTCTTTGTTTGTACAAATTGTTTCATATGATTTAAAAGCGACAGGTAACTGCGGCGTCTGTACTAGGATTGATGGCGCGGCTCGCGATACCATATTGGAACAGGTTATAGCGTACATATTGTGCTGCAGCAGCCTTCCGTTCTCTTACTAACTTGCTCCATTGTTTAAGTATTGGAAGACAAAACATTTTACGAGCATTTTTGTCTACAAGAAATCCAATAAAATAATCCTCTTTGTCGATAGAAGATAGTATAATTGAATTAGGTATTCACTTTCCGTTTTGGGTCGAAAGGTTCCATCTCGCTCCTCTTGTCCTAAGGAAATTGCTCGCAGAGATGTCGACGTTTCTCAAAATCAACGCGGGGACTTTTGAACGTCGCGTTTTAATCATAGACGAAATAAATAAACTCGATTACTGAAGGAACTAGTCTAATTAAGTAAGGAACTTTTGAAACAAAGCTTTTGATCCACCTGTTATTCCCCGTTCACAATGAGCTGCCACACACTGGGGTCACGACATAAAACACAACAAATACTATACAACCATTATCAATTCACAGTCTGTGGTTTATGACAAAAGGTTCGTCCATGTAGCTGCTTTTGCTCTCTGCACCCAAAGCGTGACAACAAAAGCCCTTTCTGTACTAACCTGAAAAACTTTACCGAACTCCGTCACAGGACAACCGAACAAAAAGGTCCAAGTAGGGGTGTATCTAACAATAAACAATAGTTAAGATGAAAATAAACACTGAGCAAATTCTTGCCATTATCAAACTTTCAAAACTCTTATAAAATGTTGCTTTTTATATAAATAAAATATTATAATTGTGCGGTAGAATATCGGCGGAATTATATGGTAACTGGAGGCGCTGTTCTTATCTCGTTTATTGCAATAATGTTACTCTGTCAATCTGTGCCACTTGGGGGCAGGTACGTAAGTGCTGAAAATAGGTCAGGTTCACAATATTTCTTTCATATTACATTACATATATACATAACTATGTATGTTTATGAACTATTGATAATCGATACTGATAATAAAACTGAAGTGTTTGTTTGCTTACACGCGCTAATCTCAGAAACTACTGGACTTATTTGAAAAAGTATTTTAGTTATAGATAGCCGATTTATCAAGGAAAGCGACATTTATTCGGGTGCGCAGATAGCCAGCTAGAAGCCAGTAACAATTTGTATAAATGTTAAAGGGTAGCTAACTGTGCAGTCACAAATCTACTTGGTGTTACATCTTTGTTGGTTACAAAGGAAAATTAATTTAGGACCTAGCACTTTGTTCCGTTCATTAGGTCTTTTACAATATTATAGGGATAAAACTTTGATGTTTATAAAATGATGAAAGACAAATTATGATTTAAAGGTTGTTTCCACCAATATAGGTAATAAGGACCCCAAAAAGGATATTATATGAAGTCTAAAATAGATGAATAAAATCTGTGAAGTACAGTAGCGGTCAGCCGAGGGATAAAGGTCATTTGAGTACTTGTTAGACTTATGCCTACCCGACGGATAGAACACTGGGCTTAAGTAAATAAAGTACTTTAAAACACATTTCAGGCTAATATGAAGGGAATTACGATAAAAAAACATTTCTCTTTTTAATCTGTTTTGATGTTCTGCGTCGTAAGCTGTAAGAGAGCAATGATACAAAGTTTACAGCCTCTTTTATAGTGATTAAACGCTATTAAATTAACATTTCGAAGGGAAAGCTCTCAAACTGTAGTCAATATTTTTAATCGAAGTGCCTTTGATGTTATTGTCATAGAGCAGGCTACATCCCAAACGCGGCGGAACAAATGTTCGGTCCTGGTACACCGACAGGAACCTGTTTTGAAGTTAAATTACCAAAGTTTGACAAGCGGTCCGACTCACTAAACTACGCCAGCAATAATTCTGCATAGCGTGGTTGGAAGACAATCACCCTCGAGGTACATCCACCATTAGTGCAGCCAGAAGTGCATTCTGACATAAAAACATTTTTATCATCAATAACCTTTTAACAATTTCTAGAAGACACCGAATTAAAAGTTTTGGATTGGATTAATTTTATTGGAAAAGTTGAACGTGACCAACGAGGTGGGAGCACTCCGGTTGCTGGAAGCACAGGTGCTTGCGAGCGCCAGCCGCCACGTCTAATGAAATACGTCTCCCAAGACACCCCTGCCACGTTTCCCCTCAAATTGATACCGCAGAATATCTCATTCCGGTGATTTCGTCGTGGCTTTATACTTTTCATTAAATTGAACAGACGTTCTCAACAAATCGCCTTAAGAGCTACGTTCATCGTAGGTTTTCTTGTGTGGTGCCGTGAGATCGGTGTCGCGAATGTGCTAGGAGAGCGCGGGCGCGGGGCGCGTCGACGGGCCGACCCACATGATATTAATTCCGAGCCGAGCTCTGGGCCACCGACAGGCTTATAAGATTAGAATAATTTTCTCATTCCGAGGACTCCCCGCGAGCGCAACCAGCAGTTTAATTAAAACTAACAGTTGTCTCACACAGTCTTATCCGGCAATTTGCGAGGTATTACAGGCCGAACTTCGTCCACAAATTATCTTGACTCCATTTAACAAAGCGGTTATGTTAATACAATCTCGCCGGATTTAGAAGAATGTTTTTGTTATAAGAGGCGTGCACCGAATTACGGTATTAAGGTAAAATATGATATTTAATTTGAGGTTCTTGCAATAACTCCGTGTTGCGGCTACACAACGTGTCGGAGATGTGATCATTAAACCGGGGCCCAAATGCTCTTTTTATAGGCGCCATAACACTTACAGTTGGTGGAATCAACTATTGAATTAGTAATATCGTTTAATACACTCACTTTACTGTTGTACTGATGGCGTCTCTAAACTTGACGCTACTATCAAATATTAAATGTGTTTAAAGCCATAAAATTATAAAGTAAAACTGACGGTCTTACGTCTCGCGAACTTGATAACTTATTGAATTCTTTCAGAAGCTATGTAATCTGTGATAAAATAATCTCCCTTCTATATAGGAACATTAAAATAACATATTTATGGGCACGTAAGTGCATATGGCTCCCTTGGAATAGAATAAACTGCCTTCATATGTCCGAATAAAATCCGGTTGTCTTCATGCATATAAAATTTTCGCTCCCGCCGTGAAATATTATGAGACGCAAATGTTAGGGAATGAATCTGAAGGAGGCTGTGACACAGAGTCAGTTAGCTCCCTCGTATCGGGTGCTACCCTTTATCTTCACTATGAAATAAAGGAAAAAGCACCACTCTCTGTGTAATATCTTATGCGTATGAGTGCTGATGAAATATGAATTCTATCTCGCAAAACATATTATTTCGTTATTACTGAATATATTGCTACACGTTTCAGAGTTATATGGGATAATACGTTTTTCTTTATAAGCAAAAATAAATATCGTTGAGCGCATCGCGAACGCCATTGTGACTGTGGGCCCGCGCTGTTAAAATGTAAATTTCTCTGATACCGATAGGAAGAGCTGACGGGGACTTATTTCATTTTATAATAAACTGACACACGAGGTACCATAAAACGAATCTATTTATCATTGTGGATGCTAAGGTGAAATAGAATACTGTATTACGTTTAAAAAAAATGTTCACTGCTCAGTACCACTTAAAATGATAATATGATATTCCTGTTACTAAAATATTTTGATTAAACAACGTTATACGAAGGAGCCAGGCGGGGAGGTTATAATATTATAAATTAATGGTGGCTACTATTTGTGGTTTGCTCTCCGTGAACAATGATAATTTTGAAAGTGCTAATAAAAGGGCAACATTATTGTAAAGTGTGTAAAGATTCAGCTTTGGGGTGCTGCGGGTCGGTTTACCGGTAACCGGCCCGTGACGGCGACGGCGAGACGCCGGCAACCACATTGCACACTGCGCAATTTTCCTATGCGGGAAAAATAAAGAATCAAAAAATCGTAATTTACAAGGCACAATTTGCTACGTGGCTGAAATTACCATAGCCAAAATAAATAATTATATTTTAATACTAAGATATGTTTACAAAAATATTACAATGTCTGTTTTAGAATATCCAAGTACCTAGGTTCTCGTTAATTTACTTCTCTCATATCAAAATCATTCTATTCTGTTTTTAAATGTCTAATTTGGTGATTAGTAGCATTAAAAAAATCGGTATAGTGCGTTCATATAACCATTTTCTAATTCTGCCAGGTAAGCGATATATTACAACAAATTATATATACAATCTTGATATAGGTACGCTTCTATATACGTATTCCACTAAAAGTTTTATTAAACCCTATACCAAAAGAAATATAAAAATCAAACGAAACAGTCAATGTTGTGACTCCCAAAAAAATAAATTTGAAGCACAGTGCTGATCCCCAGCAATCTGTCCCGAACAATAAGTCTCTCTCGAACAAAAGCCGGCTATTTGAACAAGTCGGAAAGTTTTGTAAGTTTAGCTCTTTCTCCGCGGGATCTTGGCAACGTCCTGCCGCTCACAATGGGACGAATAATCGTTAGGGCCAGTCATAAGAAAAGCCATTACAAAAACAACGACGCGTTTTAACCCGTATTACTCAACATTTTGTCAGTGCCAACTACTTAATTTCGACACTTTTTTTGCTGTAAATGCGGCTTAAAAATATTTTTTGGAGTATTTCTATCTAGCGTCAGTTTTAAATTAGAGTTTAGACTATACCTGTTTAAGAAATTCTTAAGTGGTCCTTTGTTTAAAATATACAAAAATAAAATACGAATAAAACCTTTTTGTTAAAAAAAAACCTTTGTCGTTGATTAGTTTATTCGCTACGCGCGTTATTTCGACGAGCTGAAACATTAAAATATTTTTGTTTGTGGTAAAATATTTCAGCTAGACACTGAATTATACCATGAGAAATATAGTGCTGTGACAGACACATTTTGTGAAATCCCTGATGTCTTCACATCTTAGTTAATTTGAAACAGCTAAGTAGATAAGATATTACTCAAGCCACTCAATGAGAATGCGCATTTCTTTAGATGGAATAATATTCTATTCTGTTAATAATTTGTTCATTAAGAGACTATGTATTACCAGTGTATGTACTATTTATTATCAGCACGCAATGTATTTTCTATTATATAAGTTTTATCTCCAGCCTTGTGGTTTATTTGGGAATACTTTTGCGAATAATCAGGCAGCAATCATGTCGATATCCCACTTTTATCAATACACATGTAACGCCTCAATTTACCTGTGTTTCCTGGCACAAGTGCGGCGTCTATTGAACACGGTCGGATAAAAGGCTCCAGAGAGTGATGGTAAGGCGACATAACGAAGGAACGCGATCCGGAGCGCGCCGTCACTTCCGGCGTCCGTCACGTGGGAACGACTTCCGGCGAGGCGCCAGACCTCGCCTCCACTTACAATCACTTAGCTCTCGAACAACACCCGATCTTCTGCAAACATAGTGAAACTTACAACTCAATATTCATTTATTCCGGCCATGCGATTTTATTATTAGGTACGGTATTATAATATATAGATAGGTATCTATTTATTGTACCGTGTTATCGATTCCTAGCAAATTATATTGACGTCAGACACACTCGTATCGATTAACGTATCACTAATGGCTTTCACCAAATTAATATTGCCACGTTTTTAGATAAACGCTCAATGAACGGTTCCCGTTTAATATTCATCGAATAACAATTCGAAAACTGATTAAAGGCTTGCAAAATTCAAAACCTAAAAACATAAATCTGCGTCCATTTGAAGATTTCAGTTATTTTCATACATCGGTTTAATTTCCGTTTCGGCATTGTTTTCAGAGGGAAATTCGATTGGAACAAGAGACGGGCGTTGATATGAACCCGTGTAATTTCCTCTCATATTCAATTTAATTCTTTGAGGGATGCATGTCAGGCGACCCTTACTTTAGGAGAATGAACTCGTTATATCGGATCGTAAAAAGGAGAATTTATTTACGAAAATTGTTTTCCGAACTGAAACATGTATTAACTTTGCGAAAATACGAACATTTACGTAGCGTTTTACGGGATTTATTTAGATACGCTCTTTATTCTATTTGCTTATAAATAAGAACATGGGCCAGCGATTCACGATGATTTGTGATATTATATATTGCGATTGATGTATAGTATCTATGCCGAGAATATGTACCTAAAGCCAAGTATTATGAAATCAACTACGATGAGCAAATTGTTTCGGGCTAGATTAATAGAAAATAATAAATAATAGGTTGCTATATATGGGTCAGCCGTCTTGCATAACACAGCGAAAACAAGGTTGCGTAAAGAGGCATAACTCGTGGGTCATTGAGCTTATTACAAAAGTGTAACGAGCAATTACGGTTACGCGTGCGTATTAATTGTATTAAAATATTTATATAGTACAAGTGTAGGGCAGTGTAAGTGATGTCTGTATCAGTGCGTGCGCGCTCAGTGGCGCGGGGCACGCGACCTCGCCTGTCCCGCTATCGACTTACACCCTGTTAAATCTGGCCCAATATTAGTACAGCCTATTCATTACCGTCGCGTTTTATTTTATTGTTTCGTCTTGTTACGACGCCTTTGAATTTTCGTGTTCCCCTTAAAATTTGTTCAATGAAAATTTATAGCCCATTATTTATAGGTACACGTATGAATTTAATTTTGTGCTAGTATTTTTGCTTGTTAGTCGTGTTTCTGATATAATGCTGGTATTTATTATAAAAGGTTGTTTGTATAATAAATACCCTTGTTGTTACCTACTTACTCGAATCAATAATGTTCTTCCCTCTGTAGTATTAAGACAAATGTCATGTAGACAAGTGTTCACATGTAATTACTCGACTAATCTGGGACTAGTTTTGCTAAACCGAAACTCGATAAGCTGCCCCTAACCCTCAATCAGTTTGAAAATAACGCCGACAATGAAGGCAATTCGATACTATCAACTTAATTTGTAGAATGTCGTCTGCTTTTTTCCAATTAGTCGCAAGTCGCAGTGTTTCGCAGGCGTGGCGAGGATAAAAGTTAAGCCGAGCGTCGAGACACGGAGCACAAGGCCCGATGCCGGAAACCTGTCAATAGTGAGCGGCAGTGAAAGAAAATCTAATTTGGATTTGAGGGATTACACCCAGACTTGTTTCGGCCTAGTAGTTGCCCCCGAGCTGCCGTCTTCGCTTCAAATTGAATAAGAAACTCGAAGGCTTCGTCGGCACGGCCATTTGATTTCAGAAAATCCCGCACTCCCATTCTACGGTAAATTATTTTGTTTCAAGTACGTTTCCTGTTTTAATGGTTCCTAAGATTTAGTGGATGACAAAATTGAGATACAGGTATTAAAGGTGTAATTACATGGAGCAATATATTATGTAATGTGTAAAAGAAGATTTATTAACAAATGTAGGCTAATAATAATATTGTAATTTATTCTATAATCGAATGAACACCCAGATTGATTACACGAAGAGAATCCACCTTCCGCGAAAAATACATTATTCACACGCCTACATTGATTCGATTAAATTGACGGTTTCGATACATAAAGGTTGTTGTCACATCTAACATATCGGTGTGGCATACGATCAGTAATTAACGAGATGACTCGGTGGAATCAAAACACACGAGTCACAGTTATTGTGTCCCTCGTGACCCTGAGCTAAACGATGACCAACAAACACAGTTATGCCGTCGGTGGAGCAAAATTAAATTTAAAAATCCAAGGCCTTTGAAATGGGCCTAGAATGAAACAATTAAAAAGGGTCCGAAAACCTGTGTTTATTTTAGCGACACTATAATAAATTTACCGTATAAATCCCTAACCAACAGTTGTACGTAAATTGTGGGACTAAATATATCAAATTGTTATTAGCCTTTCAAAGTTTTGCAGTTAAATGTAGCTCGAAGATGAGTAAGAGTCGCGTAGCTTCCAAGTCCGTACGCAGTGAGCTTCATATTTCATATTGGCAGTAGAACAAGCTCTTTTATTTCTGTCTGGTCGCTGACATGTGGCTTTTTCAATCGTTCAAAAGTTTTATTAAAATTTATTTTTGTACGTATGCAAATGTTTTTGTATTTAACTGAAAATATGACTAACAATTCAGTGCACGTCAGCGAAGTGTTGGGCCACCCGTAATTTTAATGAGTCCTTGCTATGGCACATATTATTCTTCTCAGAACTGAAATATGATATATTAAAGAATAATGTTATTAATGTATAAGACAAACCAATACAGATTATTATTCCCTATACTTCAGAAAGTACGAGTAAGCAGTCAAACCCATTTAGAAATACAATACAGCAAAAAATCTAAACAAAAATAAGCAGCAAAAGAAAAATACGCGATATGAAAATATTCCAATGAAATAATTCATCGACAAAATAGACATGTTTGTGTGGAGGTGGAAGGGAAAAGTCGCGTTTCATCACCTAACAATTCTATGTGGAAGCATATTGTGCGCACGATGACGAGGGGAGCCAAGATTGAATTAAGTTATCGACGAGAACCGTCCGGCACACGTTATTTATTATAGAAAGAAAACGTAACTAGCGCTGTTATCTACTAACTATTAATTTCGGCAATAATTAAAGCTGGCCAACTCATTTATATCTGCCTAGCTGGAGCCGCGGTAGAAACTAATTTCTTTTGTTACGTCGAATGAAAGTTTCGTGTGAAGATTGTCGAAGTTACCTTTTGCGCTAATTTTAGTCCATTGTTTGGTTCTTTTGTTCAGTGATTATATTATTGTTCTTGTTTTATCGAAAAAGGAAAAACAAAACTATTTTGCACTTAGCGAATTAAAATGAGATTATTTTGTTTCGTGGAGGATGCTTTGTCTGCTGTGTTCTTCAAGATAACTGGAGCTGATAATTAATTTGGAACTTAATTTTCCTCAATTTTTTTTTTTAATTTTCGTGGTATCCAAATATTGATTTAATATAGGAGTGTAGAAGATCCAAGTAACTTGAAGTTACTTTGTAAGTATGATAAATAAATACGTCTTCAAATCCAGCCCCAATTATCCCTAATGGAAAGTTAATGGGATCGGTAATTTGCAAAATGTCGTCCTGTGTAAATATCATATAAACGACATTTTTTCTTCATATTATTTTTATCGCTTGACACAAATTTGCTACCCTAAGGATCAGGTAGGTAGACAATCGATCATATTCGTGCCTCATTAGCTCGCGAAATATTTGAAGGTCTGTTACATAATCCAAACCTGAATCTAGATAAGGGTTTTCTGACGACTTTGGGGGTTATTTCAACTTTGGTTTAATAAAATTGCTTTTCAACTTCGGCAAATATTGAATTTGGACAGGTTTCTTCTCAATATTATTTTATGCTATTTTTAGCCTACATAATTTAGCTAATATAAAATATCCTACATAATTCATATTCATATTTTTTGTTCATTATAGGAGTTTAAGTTTAAGTTTAAGTTTTAGCAAAACGTTATTTTAAAGAAAACACTGGACCTATTTCCTAGAAAGTACTAAGTTAAAACTGAGTTATCTTACAAATAACTATTTTAGGTGTCCAAAAACACTAGGCAAACATATTTAAAAAGCAAAATCTTTCAGTTAATCGTTCGAGTGCACTATCGAGAATGTATCGAGCAAGGTACACGTGCATATAAATATACATTAGTGACTCAAAGCAAGCACTGAAACAAAATGAGGAAACAGAATTAGGAACGGCAGGAGTCATTGACGCTGCACCATTTAACATCTTATCCCGTGTAATACATTTGGTGCACATGTTCGTTTCCCGGGCCCGTCGACTACGGAGATAGATAACTTCCCGATGATTTAGTTTTATTGTTATCCGCCATCGGAATGTCTCTTCGAACCAAGCCCCGCCATGCGTAGCTCCACAATTATTACCAACCAACTTCCAGCTTTATTTTATCCGTGAGGCTTCGTAGCTCAGCTCGAATCAAAGGTTTTCCTTAAAATATCCGATAGGGAAAATATATTCGTTATTCTTGTACGCTACTTACGTTCAATTGGAAATATTGGGGACACTACCGAATAAAAACTGCAGATTTTTTATGTTTTAGTTTAAACAGGCAGCTTACATACAGGTCATTCGCAGCAAAAGAAAATAAACAAAAACACGGAAACGAGTTTTCGTATCAGCATTCCAGTTTTCGGTGACAGGGCAGGCCATCGGAGGATCAACGGTTCGTCTTTGTCACGTCCGACAATTTTTACAACATAGGACCAGCGAGCGTTTCGGAAAGATTTTATTGGCCCGCTCGGTCACGTCTCGCCCAAAGATCGTCCCCGGATGGAGTGGTGGCCGTTTCGCGCGATATGGGTTAACAGCCTCGATTCATCGACGGGGAAGATCGTTTTATGATTTTGGTGGAACAATTTTTATGGCGGTCCCGATACATCTACACGCTTTCGTATGAAAATTCTTAAAAAGAGTTTGTAAAACTTTACATTTTAATAGTCTTTATGCGCGAACTAAAATATTATTAACACAGATATCTCAGCAGAGATAAAAGGATCGCTGAGAAAATAGCTCAGTCGCTCACGAAACGACTGCAATGCACAAAGCATCTAATTTAAAGGTTCTCTTCGTCTGTTTAACCCGCTGAGACGGCGACTAGCAGTCGGGTTTATACTACCCTTAATAATAGGGGTGGCGTCTATGAAATTACTATTCAAAGGAGTTGGCCAGCGCGGAGGGCACATTACAATGCGAGGTAAACCGCTTGTACTCACGTGAAGGTTGTGCCATGACCCTTTTATCATCCCTCGTCACGGATGAGTGCCAGGGACATCGTTACAAGTTTATCAAACGTCACCTTTACGACTAAATAGATTTCATACAGCAGTGACCCCAATTTGGACATTTTGCATATTATGTAGATACTGTATAGACATAGAATGACTTAACAGATATTAAAACAACAATTTCACCTTCTCGTGAATAATCGGGATGCATATCGCAGCGAATGGAGGGTGCATGACAATAAAACTAAATCACTGAAGGCCCTATGTATTGTGCCTGAGCGGCGCCGGCGGAAAGCGAGCGTATGTGGGGGACAACTTGTTTCTCTCCGGATATAAAATAAACTATATTATAGTAGGTACCTATAGCCAGGTCATTGGTAAGCAGAACTCGTGCTCAACCATTCAATCACAAAGTTTTTACATTTAGTGTGACTTACGAGTGTATGACTCTTACAACTCGCTGTAACGTGTATTCTATGATCTAATTTGACGTAAAAACAACAGTTCTTCTATCAAAAAGAAATACGAAAATCAATACATAGTATAAAACAAAGTCGCTTTCTCTGTCCCTATGTCCCTTTGTATGCTTAAATCTTTGAAACTACGCAACGGATTTTGATGCGGTTTTTTTTAATAGATAGAGTGATCCAAGAAGAAGGTTTATATGTATAATTTTAGTATCAGCATTGCACCCGTGCGAAGCCAGGGCGGGTCGCTAGTTTTATTATAAACCTCATTTGCATAAAATAATGCTAACTGTTCGAATTTTTTATTCCGTATTTATATAGTATATCTATCATTCTTCCGAATGTTATCCTCTACAACAACGAATTAAGTATCTCGCATTTTTAATTTGACGTATTTTCATGTTTTTTCAGACTGCATGCTGCATGCGATGCTAAATATAACGTAATGTTTTCTTACTCTGAGTTTTCCGTGAAAATATTTCAGCTTCCTACGGGCATGATTGAATTTATTCACTAACTATACTGAATAGGCACACGTAGGATACTAAGTACATACCCGTGCGTGTAATAACTAAACATAATAAAAATCTGTCCTTATAAAACTAGAAAAATTGTTAGACTTTCCGCCGTTTGTGACCGGAATATCGAAACAATCAATGGAGTTTGTCGCGGACCGGACTAAATTGAATCGTCGGAGGGACAGCGCCGGAAACCGGACGCGCTCCTCGAAGCCTCTCTATCTTAAACATTAACCGATGTGGATTGTTCCAGTACGCGTTGTTTTTGCTAAATATAGTTTTTGGTTGGGTAATGCCAGTTTATCCCGGAAATTAATGTTAAATGTATTGTAACATATTCCTAAATACATCTCATAATATTTTAAGAGGGGCTTTTGGTTAATTTACAGCCGCACAGGTTGATCATAAGGTTAAGCATCGCTTGCCGCCGTCGGCCCGTGGATGAGTTCTCCGCGTTTCGGAAAGCACGTTAAATTGGTGGGTCTCTCCATGTAAAATAGTTCAGCTGCTTACTGTACGTCTGAAAGCTGATTTTAATATATTTTTAAAAAGGCTAAGGAGATAATGATATCTTATAACAGGCCCCTCGGTACGAGATGCTATCTGTGTCAATTAAAAGAAAAAAAAGTAGATAGGTATATCCTATATGTGTAATCTACACTTCACATAAATCACATTTCCACACCAGCTTTTCCTGCAAAATAAACTATCCTAATTTTAAATTAATGAACATTATTTTTATTAAATAAACCGAACATAATGTTACAGTACAATATTCATTGATTGATGTGCGCCGCAGTGACCCTAAGCTATCGTTTACAGCTCCCTAAGGGAACCAAAACTAAAATATCATTCCATCCCCCGGGATTCACGACCAATCGACACAAAGCGAGTTATGTGCCATAAATCATGCAAGTAATTCTGTTACCGAATGTGCCAGAAAAATACCAACAACCATAATAATATTACTTAATGTTATCTCGCTTGAGCTGGAATAGTTGCTAACTTTGGCAACAGGTGAAGTTTGCGAGTTAGGACACTTGACTTCCCACTGAATGTTCTTTATCCGACACGTTAAGATACTCTCTGCGCAAACGTTTATGGACTAAGTAAGAATCATTAGGATTAGAATTAAATTTGTTATAAATTGGAAAAATATTACAATAAAAAAAAGAAAGAGTTTGTGACTAAGTAACAGTTGACGGGTCCGTCGATCATAAGGTTAAGGAAAGCTTGGCGCGGTCGGTCCCTGGATGAGTAACCATCTTATCATGATGAATTCCTCCGTGTTTTTCAGAAGGCACGTAAAATTGGCGGGTCTCGGCTGTCATTATCAGAAGCCAGAAACTGACAAGACATTCTTATCAAAGGGTATCTGGTTGGCCAGGTAACTGGGTAGAGAAGGTCAGACAGGTATAGTCGCTCCACGTTAAACACTGGTACTCACATCTACCCAGTCTTAACTGGAAGTCGACTCCAACAAAGCTGAGGAAAAGGCTAGGCAGATGAAGTAGAATAAACTATCAATGTTCTATTAAAAGTGCCTTCATAATAATTACAATGTTAATTCAAATAAATCGAGGATTTAAAAACAGTCAAAGATCGAACGCGAGATTGAGTAATCCAAGAGCGCACTAAAGTGAGTTCAGTGCGCTTTGTTCGTTGCAGTTTTAGTCATCTCAGCTCGAACATTACACCGCTTATAAAATCCATGTTGTACCAAATGAAATGTTATATTTGATTTTATTTTAGATAACTTTGCCACGATTGGATTATTCAAATTCAGAATATATTTGTTTATATCCGAATTGAAGAACTTTTCCTAATCTAACAAAACAGCCATTGTATCGTGTTTACACTACAGTTCACATTAATATAGCCACATTAGAGGCAAAACGATATCTAAATGTGAACAGAAATGGTTACTAAGTTTCCCCTGGGTATAGTTTCCTGTGTCCTGCGAAACAGGTAAGTCTGCCCATTTAATTTGGTTGAACGTGTAAACGCTGTTATGATACCAACACTGCGTAATTAGGTTTTCAAGTGGTGCATAATTAGGTGCTTACGTATTTGAAGCAAGCGTGTGGATAAGCGATGTACTATTTATTATTCTATCATAATGTAGCTGACCAAGCCAAAAATATTTTTTTTCAAAATGGTAAAGCATCTGAAAATAAGGTCCCATGCTTTTATCGTTCTGATGAAAAAAAAATTCAATTTTTGTTGATAAATTTAGAAAAATAAGTATACTGCTTGTGGAAAATCTGTGACGTCATAGTGTGCTCATATATAGTACATAATAACCTTCTTGACTGTACAATAAAATAAATGAACTTGACTAGTTGTTAACTACACTATTCGATTTTTGAATTTCGAATTCGTAATTAAATATTCCATAATTTGTAGCTTATTCTAAATTCAAGTCACAATTATCAATTAGGAAAACAGCATAAAGAAAAATCGTTTAATAAATTAAGCTAATGTATTTACGAATAAACATGAATGTAAAATAGTCGAACAACCTACGTGATTCGAACAAAAGCAGTATTATTATAATTAACAAAACCCCGAACGCTACAAAATACCAATTAGTTTAAGCGATAATAAAATTAAGCTATTGAAATAAAGCATTTAATGAGCTCACAGGTACATTAATTACTTTTGTTACATAATTTCATGAGTCACAAAAACTGCATTATATAATAAATTGAACAATTTACATTTTTAAGTCCTTAAGTTCATTAAGCACTTGGCGGTGTTAAGATAATCTTAGCATCATTAATTGACAGTGACGAAGGTGTACCAAAAAGAGCCAATAAAGCTTTGTTTTTTCGCGTCGAAAAAGATTCAGAAGCCGAAAGGCTGTCTCGAGATTTCTTATAAAGAGGATACCGGTTTTTCCTCAACATTTAAGGAACATACCTGTCCTGTAACACGTTATTAAAAGCTTCAGGCTTTATTGCCGGTTCACAGATAAGATACGAAGCAATTACATTTTAATCTTGGAGGGTATGCGGTTTTTTGTGAGCGTTTAATTCATGCATAGGTACCTACTGTTTTGCAATTTAAGGCGTTACTATAAACAAGTTACGAGCGACATCAAGGGTTACGATGCGACGTACCCTTAATGACCCAGCACCCGGAAATAAAGTCATTTTATTGCCCACGCATGACATTAAGTCGCTTCCCATCATTCATTTGGAAGTTTAAAGCATATCATTTCAGAAGTACGACCTTATGCAGCTTCTGAATCTTATCTCTAGTCTGCTTTTTTAATAAAATAAAATTGATGCTATGAATAAATTTCCCATGAATAATATCACCAATTTTCCGTAAACATTTAATTGATTGCGTTGCCCAAAACCGCTCTTAAAACGGTAATAAATATTCATCGAAAAACCGTCACTACTTGCAATTCTTTATAATTAATTAACTAAAATATATTTGACCATTATGGCCTAATAAAATGCCGAGTAATTAGTGGTCCACCGTGATTTAATTGTCGCGTCTCGGCGCGGCCGGCTACATAAGTCGTCTTGCACGGATTTATGGCCTCAATTATACGCGGTCTGGTCCGCCGCACACCTGGAAGCATTCGCGTCTTTTGCACTTAACCGGATTATGCTCGACTGGCATACATTATATCTTCGAGCTATCTCTTTCATGGAACCGTGTTTTGAGATAAATTAAATTGGGATTGCTGGCGTGCCATGTACTTTTTACTGTTTCGTATTTTTTAATTTTATTAATTTAAACCAATTTTATAAGTCCTCATGATCATATTTATAAGTCATTAGCAAAATGAATAGAATGACAAAGCAAAGGTAAATCACAACGTTCCGTTTCACCACTTGTTTTATTGAGGCTACAAAATATCGAGAGAAAATCGGCGCTATAAATATTCTTTGTAAATCTACAAAACACTACATTTTTCTGCGATGTTATCCGAACCGCACATAAAACATTTTCCAAAGCAATTTTTCCCAATATCGTCGCGCAAAATTCTTTACGAGTATTTTAGTGAAACTGGAATAATCTGGACAGTGGTCAGGTGTGACCTACTTAGAATGGTCTTGGATCAATTTGACGTGCCTTTGAAGCATGATTTAATTGTCGTCTCTGCGGGAAGGGGAGGCAATAAGTCGTGATTTGCCCACTCCCAGAGGATTTATTACTTCAATTGCCTGTAGATGGTATTCGCAGGTGTAGCCATAACTATTTGGAATGTCCTACGTATGTAATAGTGCGACATCTGTAGCACATTAGTAGGTAGATGGTACGGTGGTGTGCGGATAACGATGTTTAACTAGATGGAATGCATAATTTTAGTTGATTGTATCGTGATATCTACCTGCACTGTTTACCTGCTGCGACGTGACGACAACGCTTGCTATAGCTTCAGGTATTTGATACACTGCAAGGATATGAAAGTATAGTGTGTTTATTCTAGTTTTCTCGCAAAATTATACGCAATTAGCGTTAGATAAATTTCTTTCCAAACGAACGAACAGTTTTGCAACAAAAAAATCAAAGCAAAAGTTACTAACAACACGGAAAAGGAAAAATCACTTTTGCGTGAGAAGTCTTTTGCAGTCAGGTCTGCAGTTTGCTGCTGTATTCCTTTAGCTTAGTAGTCGTTGCTACATACCGGTGTGAATTTCCCTTGACTTTCCATCGTCTCCATTATTAGGTCAGATTAATGCTTTATAGTATTACCCGATTTTACCCAATGCATGGTTAAAATTTTTGATACTTAACTTGGATACCTCGACAGCATACCCTTTTTGTATTAAAAAAAGAATCATCAACTTCATTTCTCTCCCTTTTTGGGAAATTGGTTAAAAACATTTAAAGATATCAAAATCTACTTTTCTAAATGAATTCAAAGAAAAAGTGCCCCATTACAATACATCACGAGTTTATGGGGAAAATGGCCGAATTATTTCAATGTGAGAAGAATGCAAACAATACGCACATATAACCTCTTTGTGATGTCTTGAGCATTCATAGTGGTTGTTCGGTGCCAAGACATAATCTGTTATGGTGACATTATCTGGATCCCCTG
The DNA here is from genome assembly GCA_958496145.1 of Heliothis peltigera. Taxonomy (NCBI): domain Eukaryota; kingdom Metazoa; phylum Arthropoda; class Insecta; order Lepidoptera; family Noctuidae; genus Heliothis; species Heliothis peltigera. Next base: position 6,596,502 of record OY292327.1, read on the forward strand.
CCAACAGCGGATCCGGCCAAAAGTTAAAACATTCTCTTTTCAAGAGTGTCTACATCTACTCTACGACCTTCTTCCAACGTGCTGAAAGGTTTTAACAAAGACTTTTATATTCTAGTAATAAAATGTTGGCAGGTTTTTTTATAATAGACTCTAAATTAATTTGGTAATCTTTGAGAAGCCTCCGTCTGTTGACGTCAGAATTCTTAAAAGTACTAATTTGTAATCCAAAAAGGAACAAAGTAGGTACTTAACAAAAAAAATACATCACAGAAACGCTTAAAAATTTGATGAGATCCGAGATGGTTAAATAAGCTCTCAGTATTTAAATAAGCTACAGACACATACCCTGATCGGCAGGGTGTTACGTTAGGTATTAACATATGTTTATGAAAGTATATTATTTCATGACGGCGGCTTATGCCGTAATATTATTTCCCCGGAGTGACATTACGGGCTGGCTAATGAAGATGTGTCGGTGAGGTGGCCCGGGTCGCAATGTCGATGGCTAACTTTGTCCTAATAGAAAATTAACATTTTACAACATTTGGTAAGCTCATTTGCCAGAGGTTTTGTCTGCCCCGCTGTATAATGAAATGGAATTGTTTCTGAATATTTAATAGTACCTAATCTTACAAAAAGGAAAATGGTATACAGACAGAGGAAAGCATATTTTATTCATAATTTCTTCTTAACGTTATAAAGAGGCAGATTTTTTTCTGTGTGTAAGATGTAGGTAAGCTGCGTATCTTGTTCTGATTCAAAGAGAGAACTGCCGAGTGTGTATGTTTGTCGAATTTATATAATTCTAGATTCTTTTCTTTATTTAATAATTGATAAGTAAAAAAACGTAGCTACCTTACATACTAATTCCATAAAAAACGGAGTAACTCCGTGATGGCGCTTGCATCAGTGCCGAAATATCGGGAACTCAATAAAAAGGTACCTACTTGGTAGCAATCTCGTAACTAACAGTTCAAATGTAGTGACCATGAAAGTTTAATCAACATAATTCCATCAGATTTTCCGGCAATGAAAGCGAAGATATTAGATTTTTGAAAATACTGTCGACTATGTTATCAGCATTACATTAGTTTAGCATAACCATAACATAAATAAAAATTATAGTAAACAAGCATCCGTTTATATTTAGCTAAGTTTATAAGGTAGGTTGTTGTGAAATACGGCGGTGGGCGGGACGGGCCGGGCCGCGCGTGATCCTGACAGTTTTGACTTACTGAACAAGTCCCGGACGCGCCATCGACACTGTTGACCTCAACTCGACTCGTATTTACAGCTCTATATAAAAAAAAATACTGAATTAAATTATTTGTTTAAGAAAATTATCGAATAAGTTGTACGATTAATAAAATTATTTTTTTAATGAGCTAAAAAAAAAAAATATTTAGTTAAACCAGCAATTTTAAACAATAATATAGAGTTTAAGCGAGTTGACTCCATCAGGAGTTTTATAGCAGTCACTTAACATACGTACATACACTATAATCATGCCCCTTTAAGACCTCAGATTAACTGATTTAAATCCATTTAATTTAGCCTCTTTTAAATATTAAAAAAAGCGCAAAAGCAAAACTTAAAACGTATGAAAGCATAAATCATCGTGCTAACTTGGCGTACTAGACTAAAAATTGTTCCCATTTATTCATAAGAGAATATGAGAACCATATATATTTCTAGCTCCGTAATAACTTGTCGTGCGAATTACCTTTGTGATTTTTTTATTAAAGCACGCACTCGACTGGCGCCCTATAAATCTGTTGTTGGCTCTCCCACTTTACTGCTGTATGTACCTATCAATTGGCGGGAAATATTTAGGGGTTTCGCTTTTTATTTTGTCTTTTATTGGGAGCTACGGTTCCTGGAAAAATCGTTTTGGGAAAATCACGTGACGGGATTTTTGGTAGACTTAGAGAGATTTTATGTTTTTCACGGATATTGCTTGCTACTAATGTAATCTTTTATTAGGTGAGTTATGTATTGGTGGTTTCGGGATTGAAAGCCTTAAATTAGGCGTTCAGAAAGTTTATGCTATTATTATAAAGCTACTATGTACCTATTTATTTCTCTGTTAGATTTAGAAATTTTCGTACTTTCGTGTTTATTTTCAAATTCGTCAGAATGGTTTGAAACCGCGGACAAAAGGGTGAGTTCATCTCGCGGAGTAGTCTCGATTTTAAGTTAACACTTTGACTTAACTATGCGATGTAGGTATGCATTACGTTAAATCTGTTTCATAAATACTATTTATATTCTAAGGAATACGAAATTAACTGTAGCAATTTTACCTTAATATAAATATATAAGTACTAGTATAATATAGCAATACATGAGTAATTTTATTTGAATGAAAATTAAGTTATTTTTTTTTAATCTGCAAGCGCTCAAATCAAATCGAAATAGGTGGCATTTTGTTGTCACCCCTCCATGACTTTATGCAGCCGAGCGAGTGAAAAGGTTAATTTAAAAAGTTAATTTCTTCGTCTGGCTGCCGTCTTCAATTCGCGTGATGTCCCATAAAGCTAAAAGCAGCTCCACCACCGGTCGATGTAGAATATTAATGTCGTTTTTCTAAGAAGTAGTGGCTTGCCCTTGGGGGGCATTGTTGTCATCTTTCTGCTGTCTCGCCGTGGACAGGCTCCATTAGTTACAAATTCTCAGGATATAAATATTCGCACCCGCGGTAAGACACCGGGTAGATACAGGCATCCATCTGTTTAATGGAATTAGAAAAATTGCACTTACTCGTTGATGAAAGTGCGGATTACAGCGGGATTCGAAGTAAGAATTCCCTATCCACTACAGCTGCGGTATCATGAGCTTCACGGTGTTTGTGCCGATAAAACGGCGTACGTGACGAGACTTGTTACTTTGTCTACACGATTTTCAAAGGGTTTGATTAAGTGCTTACCAGAAAGCTGCATTTATTAACATTAATAATTAGGTACAGCTGTTGTTAATATCGTAATATAGTAAACTAAAGTACAGTATTAAATTTGTTCTGTCTGGATTTTTTCCCTACTAGGTTGGTGTTGGCTTCCAGTATAACCGGATACAGCTGAGTACCAATGTTTTACATAGAGTGACTGCCTATCTGAGCCCAGTTTCTTAGAGAATGTTCAAACGGTCGCAGGGTCCATCAATACGAGTATAATGTGCGAAACACGGAGGAGATCGTAATGACATGACGGTCACCCATCCACGGATAGAGCGCGCTAAGGGTTGTTTAACCATGACGTTGAGCATGAGCAGTAACAAAGAGATGAGTTTTCACCCGAAAGCTTTCATTAAATATTATGTATGTATGCTAGTCATTAACAGAAATATTCTCTTAAGTCCACAAACTGTTCAGTTAGTCATGAGAGTTTCTAGCTCCCATTTAATTTTGGATTTCAGTCTAACGTATCCTCTGTCTAAAAGCAATCCATTAGCCATTACTAGATTTTCATTATACTAGATTATCCGATTCAGGCGTTTCAGAATACTTTTCACGCTAACTGACCCTTTCTTTGTATACGACATCACAATTCAATTAAACATTTCCTAGCCAGCTTGATTGTGCGATCCATTTTATTTGTTCCTCCTATGAATTATTCAAACACCCCATTTCTTTCGCCATCCTGTTTTGCCAACTATTCGTATTTCTACAATAGAAACTATTAACGGTTCGTCCTCATTAAGTGTAATAGTTATCCTTGCCATGTCAGCTTTCTGAGGAATTGATCTATAAAGATTATTTCTGGTTTAATAAAATACGATATTTTAATGTTTTGCAAATTAGTAATGAATCTGTAATAGTGTCCGTGGACTACTAACAAAAAGAATCATAACTCCCTGGTTTATGTTTATCGTTTGTATTGTATAACGATATACATACATAGTTACCTAGATATCATAACCATTAAAATGACAAAGCCCATCCAGTGCTTAAAATTCATTTACAGATCGATAGATAGCTTTATAACAATCGAAAGCACCTTGCTAAATGCACACTCGTAGTTTCAATGTAATAAATCGGGAGACGACTAAAATCTACATTTCTATGGCGCTTACATTTTGTTTGCACATCACCTACGGATCGACTCATGGTTTATTTTACGAAGCAGTAGAAAATACACGAGTTTTCGAACGTTTGTTGATTTATTATTCACGAAACAACAGAAACATCGTTTTTTAGATCCGTTTCTATCTCCGCAAACACGCGTTCACATTCAATTAACACTTTTCGTAGCGGATGCTTCCAGGCCACCGGAAATTAAAAAACTGTCTGGTACAATGTACCTTTATATATACAGTCTAAAATACTTCATATTCAATGGGTATCACAAACAACATAACATTTATGATTTTTAAAATTGTAACCTGTTGTTCCATCAGGCCAGTCAGATGTTTTAAAAAACCTCATGAGCCTCGTTTGGCAATGACAGCAGTAACCAGGTGCTGCTATAAAATTAACAACTAGGTATAACAACAAAATCCCGTGAGAGCTGAATATAGAATTAATTTTACCTTCACAAAGTCGTGGAGGGTCGCACTAACAAACACAATGTTCATACAATAATTATGTGGGCGTAATAAAAGGCTCGAAAACGACGGTTTGTCCCGTTCGGCTTGCTATCATTACACATAAATAAGGAGGTTGTTAATGTGGTCCACTGAGTATCCAATCCCGGTTACATTGTTACCCTAGAGATTAGATAGGCGTGATGATTGCCAAAGTTTGATTGAGCCCCGTCCGAACCCTTTCGCGAATCTCCTTGATTATGGGATAGGTAATTGGCGTCTACGGATTGGGTACACAGTTCACGGATTGGCTATAATGGGAGATAACTGATGCTTTGTTGCTATTTCTACATTGTAACGTGTGCCGGGTTTTAAAGCTTTACTGTTTGTTAGGATAGTCTTGCTTCTCGTACCTCATAGATGTGTGAAATGCCGTCAGCAGGACGTATCAGTATTTCGATCTGAGAGTCACTTTAAAATTATAAATAATGTATGAACAAAAAAATAATTTTCAAGACAACGAAAAATATCCAGCAGATTTGCCTAAAGAAGCCATTCAGTCAGGGTATTTATAGAGCAAATCAATATTATTTGCATTGCTCACATGCAGATCGGGCGGTGTACACGCACCATTAACCCCAAGTATGGGACGGCGACATCCGAGCGCTGGGAACAAGGTGCAGTGTGGGCCTTATTTGCACTCCACTAGAGACGCTGTGGCCGTGTGCGCCGATGTTTATTGGTGGCTTTTAGCTATTCCACTATTTTGTACACCTTATTTTTCTATTGAAATGTAAATTCTACATTAGAACTTGCTTTTTCTGATTTCTTTATCTTACTCGATGTGGTATATACATAATTCTAATTACGAAGCTGCCTTTTGCGCTGACCTTCGCAACCCTAAGGGTAGCGGTCATCTGCCAGTACGGCAAACCTTTAGGCGATTTTATAATACCCAAGGGTGGTGGAGATATGATAGTCATTTTGACTCTTCTTGTTAGTAGAAATTCAAACATAAGGGCAAATAAAATAAGGTTATTAGCTTTTACAATATTTCCATTTCCAGACATACCTATCTAACTAAATCAACATGGTGTTTGTGCTACAAGACAAATAGAAAAGAATCCGACATAAAGACGGTATAACAACATGTTTTCTTACACGTCATAATCTTGTGTTTGCCAGCGTCGAGTTCCGGCGGTGAGAGATCGAAATTGCTTTGTTTTGCTCGTTTTACCATATCATGTATTTATGTTTACACGGCACTATTTGCGCTCACGATTATTTTCATCCAGCTAATCAGTTTTTGTTCAATTTTATACGTATTTTATTTTAAATGTTTAATTCTATTACATTTTATTTTATTAACAGTTGGGTAAAGTTCATAAAAAAACATATAAAAATAAAAAAAATGATGATGGGTTAGGGCCCCAGACATAGACACCGCCTCACAATACGCACCGTTTCAATGACTACCACCTTCTGAATCAGCTCCTTGATCACAATATAATGTTGACAATCGGCACTGCGATAGCCGTACCAACATTCCACACGGCGACCACCTCGATTTAATTTTATCAATAGTAAATATTCACATCGTATATTTAATTCTTTTCTGAATGAGGCGTTTGTAAACAATCAAATTTGCCTTTTCCGATTTATTTACAGTTCGAAAAATCTTAATGTAACCATCAATCAACTTCGCAATACAGAACAATCGTAACAGTAATCAACGTTCAAAAACATGTAAAAGTACAAATAAAGTAAATATTTCGATCAAATAAATTACTTTTTAAAACTCACAAAACGAAACACAGGAAGCGAAAGAAAACTTTTTCTTGCCTAATCTTTCCAAATTGATTTGGGAGTTAGAGATAGCCGCTGCATTTTACGGGCAAATTATTACAGTTACGAAGTAGCAAATGTACTTCCTGGCTGGTATTATTGGAATTGAAAATTGATAATCTGTTCCCTTATTATTTATTGAGTTGTAAGTTGGGCGATTTGGTTAACTTTGTCAGTATAAATCCGATTCTTAATTATCCGAACACAAGTCTCTCTGTCTACCTGTGTGGCACGCAAACCAATTTAGATGAAAATCTTGGTTTATGTACTTATAGGTACCTACCTAAAGCAGAAGGTTACTTGCTAGCATTGACACAATTTGAAAGTATTTCAGTGTTAGATAGTCCATTTATTGAATAAAAAGAAGAGTATACTTACCTACTCTACTTTTTGTTCGGGTACGCAATGTCCAGACGCCAGCATATAAAGATGCCTGAAACTGTCATTTTCTTCCGATCAACTTTGAACCATATGCTTCAGCGATAAAGTTGAAAATCTGTTAAGGAAATTTGAGATATTGAAGTCACTTGATGCGTCTGTACTTTGCACAGGACGAAGGCAAAAGTAAATATTGCAGAAGCTTGGATCACATATATGGTTGTATACTTTTTCTACACAATATATATCTATATTTAAGCGGAGCCCAGGCCCAAAAGGTTGCAGGTTAACGCTCGGATGATGATGATATACCACTCAAAAACTTCAATAATATTTTCCTGTTAGGTGATTCTAATCAAATCATTAAACGCATAGTACTCGATGTCGGGCTTCCCATTTGATTTCGATCACTTGTTTATCGAAAACAGATAGCGGCATTGCAGAGTCCGTTGTGGTCTTGCCAATTGCAGTTAAGTGCAACTGATAGCCAAATATTAGCTATGCTGTTAGATATTAAGTGATACGATGCCTATCTACATGAGCTGAACTGTGCCACTAGATATGGACATTATAGAAACTTTAGGTTTATCATCAGTCTGTTCTCTTTTCACTCTGAACAACAGATTTATAGCATACGCGCAGAGAAACAGTTTTTGATTTCCTTTTGCTTAAATAAACACTAAGTTTCACAACAACTCCAGTGATAATGTTATATTATACCTGAACATGAATTTGCCCTAATTAAAGCTTGACACAACCAACAAATCACAATGAACATAATATAAACATGATTTGGTTAATTCTATGTAATATTGGCTCGCTTAACTACCACGTTACTAACGTCCAATTAACAACTAGTACTCATTCATTATGCGTGCTAAAATCCACTAGCGTCTCTCATGATACACAAAAGCCACGACATGTTGCCTGTAGCGAGTGCTAATCCGTCGAAATTCGCACTAATATGCCTGGAAAGCATAGTGAGTCAATTTCTGGTATGAATTTGCATTCGTGACTGGACTCAGTCCAAGCTGCCTGCGGCGATGACAGCTACATCAGTCATCCTATCTCTGTACTTAGTCTGGCCTACACACATACGCACTATTACACACAGGTGTACACGTAATAGTTCACGTATGACACCTGAGGTCACAGAATATAGTTATCTGTGCAACCGTGCCTGAGTAATCAGTTACTTAGTCCACGTATACCTGCCATATTATTGCACTCTGATTACATAGCAAACATGAATTGATGTTGAATTATTGTCATTGTTATAGATGATTAAATTAATTACGCTTTAATTGTCATTTTGAAATCGCTTACAACTGATGTCGAAAATAGCATAACACGATAGACACATAGACATAGACTATAGTAGCAAGCGATATGTATTTACCTACATTATAGGGTATGCAATATTTGAGATAACATTGTAAAACTCTTTATAAAGGAATCTCCCACACTGCACGATTTGGCAATCAAAACAAAAACCAACGTTCACGCTTGTAACCACTAGACCTGCAAGACTTTCAAAATAGTTTGTAATTGTTTATGATCATCAGCTTTTTTTATTGTCCCACTATAGGGCATAGGCCTCTTCTTGTACAGACAAAGAATGAGCGTTAATTACCACATTTGCTCTGCTTGTACCAGGTTTCATCCTATGGTTATACTTATAAAGTACGTAACATAACTTAAAAAACTTAAACTAATTTTCATATACTTTATTACACACAAATCAAGGTAGAACCTTTTGAAATAGAAAATCGAAATAGAATTGAAATTTATTAAAATGGATAGACTTACGTAGAAGATCCGCTGCCGGAGCAAGTTCTAATCTAGTCGAGACAAAGCAAGCGTGGCGGGGGGTAACGATACACGAGCCAAATGCAAAGCTTTATTTAGTTTAAGGCGCCATTACACGGCTCATATAAACTGTCAAAGTTCGAGGACGGCGAGGGTCGTCGGAGCCACCGCTTTCCTATCCTCCTTTCAACTTTACGCAGCCGATCGAATTTTTACCCGTTTTACGTTACTACTCGTTCTTACGCGCGATTAATTTAATAGCTACTATCTTGATTCGCATTTTAAAATTGTTGTTGTTTGTGAATACAATCTCTGAGCTTCCACAGAATTTGAATGTTCTCTGAATCAATGAGTCAGATCTTAAAATATTATTTGTTGGATAAACATCATCTATTTCAATAATTCCATACAGATGAGTCTTAAACAACCACAGCTGTTGTTGTATTTCACAAAATCAACAATCTTGTTTAATCACAGACTCACACTTCAATTTGATCAAAATAATCGGATTATATTAGGGTCTCTCATAATATTAGGATCGCATTGGAATGTCTAGATATAGTCTATTGTCAGCAGAAATAGACTCTACTAAGTTGTAGCACATACAAAATATTTATCAAGTCAACAAAGATTGTAATGATCACATAGAATACTGCAGACTTGTCTAAAAAAACAACAGAAAAAGACTACCTGCGTCCGTGATGTAATATTTTCGAGCCGCAAAATAAAATGTCACCAGCTAAAAAATGGCGCTGGAGAAAGAAAGATTAGTTATTGCGGGCACATAGCCGGTGTGGTGCAATTACTGCGTCTGTCGCGCCGACGTCGTGTCGACTGCCTCCGACCACACTCATGTTTGTCTCACCTCATGACACCTGACACACAATTTAAGTAATTTGTTTTTCTCATACGCGCCCTTATTGTAAAATATGCCTTATTTGGATGACGTTCTCGTTCTATTTGCCAAAATAAGCCGTATCGTATTCGTATCCCATTTCAACAAAGAATTTATTGTGTGTGTTTGAGTAAGTACCAGTATAAACGGGTTCTACCCTCTTGATTTTTCTTTCGCAGTTTGTTGTTTCTTTCAATCCCCTAATCAAGTTTACAGCTTGTCTTGTATTTGGCTGCCTCCAGCTCCGTCGATCTAAAACAACAAATCTAAAGGAGGTGTTTGAGAGGTGAAATATAACAGAAACGCGATATATAACGCGACCTTTTCAGGTAATGCTGGTACAATATATACGTAAATAGATTATTGAGGGATTTTGACCAGTGATACGAGAAATTTAATATATTAAAACGTGCCGTTGAGAATAAAAAGAAAGGAAGGTAAAAACAACTCCTTGGTAACAGAAGCCATCATTGAAGCAACCTCTTGAGGCAGAAATATTAGCTGATATCGGTATCTGAAGTGGATTTTCCTTATTTTCTTCGAAGACAAAGTATTTATTGATAACTTATCAATGACTAGCTTCTGCCAAGGTTTTGCTCGCGCTCCGTGGGAACTACTTCATGCACGGATAAAAAGCTAACCTATAACCTCCTTCGATCAATGGGCTACCAATGACACTGAAATAATTGTTTAAATCGAGCCAGTAGTTTTTGAGATTAACGTGTTCAAGCAAACAAAAAACAAACAAACATACAAACTAAAAGCCTAAATTTAATAAAATAGTACAGATTTAAACGCTCGACTTTATTATTTCTTAAGAACCATAATCGTTTGGTTACCAACTAGTCCTTTCTGATTGATGAGAGAACTATCCACTTTTGTGCAGTATTTTGTATCTTTAGTCTGCGTAGATAAAATGAGCTAATAAATAAGTACTAGTATTTGCTAAGAGCTTCTGTAGGCTCAACATGTCTGCGGCGTAATTAGGTATTATACTAAATATTTAAGAGCAAACAGGCTTTCTCATAGATATCTAGATATTTAACCGTAAGCGCAGTTTCAAAGCCACAAAAGTAAGTTAGACTGAAAATTTTGATGAATTCGTTAGTCTAACTCCAAGGCATACAATATGCACTGGTTGGTTTGGGTTCTTAAACTTAAATACATATTCATATGTAGTCCGACGAACTTATAAGTATGATTGTAAGGAGCATGTAGCGTCAGCAGTTTTGTAACACAAGTCTAGATAGATAGACGATTTCTGACGGTTTTCTCTTTACTTTGCCCTTATTTAACCCTATTGAAATTAGGTATGAATTCATTTCATTTATTTATTTTTATTACAAGTAATATGTACACATTATAAATATACAAAAAAACTTAAACTACTATATAAAATTTAATAATGAATGAATTCTGTAGGTAGGATATAAGCAGGTACTTATAAACTTTATAAAAAAATTAAAAATAAATAGGCATTACTGCCTGTAAAGATTAGAAATGCAGAATTAGGTAAGCAGGTTGCACGCGAGCAGGTGGCTTGGAAGCTATGTAGTAATAAAGTATTACGTTGGAAGATGGGATAGCACTGAGCTGAGATATGTGCCGGACGTCTCCTGGTCTATGATAACTTCAATGCAGCATTTTATGACCACTGCAAATGTTAGAAAATACACAAAAGATGATTTTTTCTAAAATAAAACTGTCGGTATTGAGAAGTGTTTTATTCTTGATTTAAAATCTTGTTCCCACCAATACGACTTCTTACGGTGAACGAAACGACTAAATAGATTTTCCTTGTTGGGAAACCTATAAATAAAGCATATTGAAACACAGTAATCCAAAAGATAAACAATATAAATCAGGTTTTCACAACAACGAATCCTAATCCTACCAGAATGTGCAGAGAAAAAAGGTATTTTCCTTAGTGAAAGAACTATTTATTTAATTTAAATCTACATCATAGAAATAAGTTCTAAACTTTATAAAAAACTTTCTAACAGCGTTTTCATCCGCTTTCCCTAGGAAATTCCTCACGCACGCGCGTTTGAAGTAGTACCTAAAATATTTTTCAAATAGGATTAGTAGTTCCTGAGATCAGCCCGTTTTAGCAAACTGACACACTCTTTATATATATGTATATTATTAGTATAGATAACATCCTACTAGATGATAGTTACACTAATACAAATATTTACAAATATCTCAATTTGGAACAACCTAAATCCAAGCTATATCACAATTAAGACGAGCTCGTTGCCAAACTGCCAACAATTAATACTGCCTGAAGGCTGTACGGTCTGTGTACAGCAATAGATTGTGACTAACACCTCCTCCAGCTTTACACAGGTAGTTAACCTTTGGCTGAAAACAATCAAGTGAGCCGTTTAAGGGCTAAGATGTCGCCTAAATAGTTTGTCACAGCTGCACTAAGGGGTGAATAACAATAAGACCCCATTGTTCCGGTATTCAATCTGGTTGAGACTTAATCAAGACGCTGGGAACTCAGCTATATAACTTTACATCTACAAGGAATATCCTAACTTTTTCTATTTACTGACGTTTTTTTTATATTAAACCAGGTAAATTGTGAGCAGAGTTTGAAAACAAGTTTTATGGAAGTCGCGCTGAAGATCAAGTAGTCGTTATGTTAACTGAACATTTTATAATCTCGTTCTGTTCTTAGCTACGGTAATTATAAGTTTTGTTAACAATACTCGTTTTAAAAAGACATTTTCGTAAATTAACCACAAAAAATTATTCGCAAACGTATGAAGCCTCGGTATAAGCTTAGTATTCAAATCCATGTATGAAAGGTTTTTTTTTCACCCAAAACAGCAAGTGAAAATAAAAAATCTATAACGTATTATCCAGATTACTCCCACATAACCGCCTACTCGCCTACAGACGCTGTATAACAAATCGCAACATATTTATTAAAAACGATAACATCAGAATAAAGAGCATAAAATATGAGAAGCAGGTAATAAACCGCAGCTGGAATAATAGCACTAGCAATAATTAACAGTCGTCGAGTGAAAGCCGCAAGCATCAATTTTGAAATGATTGGCATCGGCCGAGAGTGATCCAAATGGGTGGCTTAAACACTCATTTGATATTCACATTTGGTCTGAACGGGAACGTTGCGACGCAAATTGCTACTAATTTGTCCACATTCAACCCGTCGCGTCCTAGAGACACGCTCAGTATAATTTACCTTCACTTTTACTGTATAGGTCGTCTGTTTATTTAGTTTTGCGTTACTCATTAGGGATATCAAAACAAATTGATTGATCCCATAATTTTCCCGTTTTGCCTGTAATTAAGCTAATCAAGTAGATATTGATTGTACGATACGTCAGATATTTTGCGCACGTATTATATTACTGAAATTATTCGATTCTCACTTGTACATTAGAGTTTAAATTGAGAGAATTAATCAACAAATCGGTGAGCGGAAAGTAGTTATTTAATCAAAAACTTTTAATTGGAAGAAAACTGAAATGCGAGGGAGAACCCAAACTGTAGCTTTGTGTTTCTCTTAGTGCAGGAAAAAATATCAAAAAAGCGAAACATAAAGCGAGTACCACCTACTTCATTAGTTCTTCATTTCGCCTCAGCTCTGAAATTAGTACTGAGCACTTTTTAGTGTATAAAAAGGCTAGTACCTAATCATAGTCTCACTAAAACTTGAAGCATTTTTTGCGTTTATAAATCAATATGAATTTAAATATAAATCGATATAAAGTGAAATACTTTTCGGCCTGAACGTGAAACATCAGGAGAGTACTATTGTCAAAAGTTTATTGCAATTTATTATTGAATCTAGATAAAGGATACTAAAAAAATTACATCTTAAACAAAGATATAAGGTGTCTGTTGAGGGATTTTTAGAGCACACCTGAATCAACTTGGAGGCAGGTTGGCAGTCAGCTCTCGAGAGTGACCTACTTGCGCCATCGCCCAGGTTTGTTGGCTCTGTCTCCGCATAAATTGTGTATATCTCTGCCCTGGTGTCATCGAGATGTTTAACATTGCGTGTTATTGTCAATTGTACTGTTACCTATAGAATTTATTGCGTGCCTATGATAGATAATTTGTAGGTAGGGGATCCCCTTTTTTACACATTGAGTAACGTAGTTTTCTAAGGTAGATTTATTATTAACACTCTATTGTAATCTTTGTTACTGGTAAAATGTACAGACGTCAGCACATCAAGCTACTACATTGGTTAGGTACTACGTTGATTGGGAAAATTTTACAGTTTCAGGTACCTTGATGTGCTGGCGTCTGTACAAAAAAAAACTTATATTGTAATCGCCTAGTAGCACAACCTAAACAAAGGACGAGCAAAGCAACTGTGGCTAATAAAATATTCGTCGGACGGCCACCCTTTTCTTTTGTAATTGTTATTTCGAGTCGCCTACCGTTTGATATTGTCTAAATTATCTCGCAGCAATCGTTAAGTATTTTCACGCAACGTCCCTAAACTTGTTAATTAAAACTCATTAAAAGCTTAATTTCAACATTGTTGGTAATTAAGAAGATTCACGATCTGCGAACCCTATTATCTTAACGGAGCACTTTTACGAATTATTAAGATAGAAAGCAACAATATTAAAATTGCTTTTTCGCAGCACCTTCTTCCTATACCTATTCGTTAATTAATTGAATCAGAAAAGTCGTTTTATTTTGTAATTTAGAAATCAGTAAACAATGACGCTATCAAAGAATTTAAAAGCATTTAAGTTAGTAGAACAATTCAATAGCATATTTAGTAGAGCAATATACCTACATTCACATTATTTACCTCACGACCAGGAATCATTTCAACAACACTTAGTGTAAGAATTCATAAAAAATATAAAAAAATCTTAGCGAAGAAAACTAAACACGCATTTAAACCTTCTCAAAAGACAGCTCGAATAAATTTGCCCCAAACAAACGAGAAATATTACCAATTTCCCATTAATCTTTAAGTGTCGCTTCCAAGGACAAAATTTTATCACCTTAAGAAAATTTCAGTAAAATGCGTCTAACAATTGAGAAGCCACTAACCATGAAATTATTAATTCTGAAGAGTCAAAAAACTAAGTACCTACTGTGAACCTTTTTCATTGTCTCCGATTTTATTGTGAGTAGTTTTCCAACAACAAAGGGCAATTGAGTAGTGCATAATGTTTATAGCTAGCTGCACCGCACGACTCGCAACTGAGAGAAATTTGTTTACCAAATTAAAATAGTGGCATCAAAAGTAAAGACAGAAATACATTGAGTACTTTAATTATTTATTTAAATAGAAAGAGAAACGAAACATTGCAGAGACAGATTTTAAGTAAGCCACCGTCTGCTTTATTTTGAAAGCCTTTCGAAACAAAGGGTCTACCTATAATATTAAACCTGCGCTGCACCGCAGTAGCTCCGTAACATATTATCTCTGGAAAATTAAAGTTTTGGATGTGTCTGAAATGCGGGAAGCCACTTAGTGTTTAATTAAACGTCGCGACGTCGACGTCTGAACGTCTAACGTCCCGCGGAGGGCAGAGTGCGTCGACTCGACAATACGCTGCGACCCTTCGAAGTCGCAACATCCGCTTGTATTACACACTCACGTGAACTTATTCGGTAAAATAAAGTTATTGCATCGCTATTATATCGTGAATGCCTAATGTTTCCACTAATTACTAGAAAAAAGTAATCTTTTGAGGCATTTGTTAAAATATTGGTACTTTTATTCAAAACATACGAAGGAACTCAGAGCACTTTACTCAGACAGGGAATCCAGTCGAAGTATGAACAAATTGCATACACGACGTAAGTTCACAAAAATAGCTAAAAGAAAAAAATGAAAGTTTAGACCTACAGGTGAAGATGTGGTAGATGCTAGAAATAAATTCTCAGTGGGAATGAATGCAATAGCAAGAATACATTGCCACCTATTTTTCAAAAGGTGTAGAGTTGGTGAGACGTTGATTGCTATCTTATTTTGGACCGCAAGCTAACCAAAAATAGTCTATACATTCTGGAATAGAAGATATTTTGTTTTTGACGTGTCGCTACAATCTCGTAGTTGTGACGTATACGGTTGCTGGAATAGGCGCGCGCCTCCCTCGTAGGTTCGCTCCTAATTACGAACATGTCACGGACACACCAGTGATTGATTGTAACTCTAATATCTTAGACAATGGATGACATGTGTGACATTGTGCTTGCGATATTTTGCCGTTGTCTCCCATTATTAGGGATCTTAGCAACAATATACCAATTCTAGTTACGTTCCCTTTGTTCTCAGAAACAGCTTTTGTTCGAAGGTAGGATACCAAGTTGTGCGAAATCTCGTGGATTTTATTTTCTTTGTACGGTATTCGACGATCCTGATTAAAGACGTAGTAGTAAAATACTACAGGAGTATATTTGAAATAGTCATGTTAGTTTATCATCAAGAAGGTACGTAACTACTAAAATAAAAAGATTTATATATTTCATCTTGTTATAATTCTACTTAAATGGATAGCTTTTGTGTTAGAGTAATTGCCACCATTTGAGAACCCTGATGACGATTTATTGACGTGCGGTATAAAGCTTCGTTTGATTTACTAAACGATGTAATCAGTTATTTATTTTAAATAAATAAATGTTTGATTTATATTAAAAAATATTTCCGTGAATATTGCTTGTAGGTAGTGTTTGTACATAAAATTCATAAAGAATTTAATTTAACGGTTCCATGTAATTGAAACCGGTATAAACATTCAATACACGTGTATCTGTGAATTCTCAGTAAAACTCAAGATAAATGCATGGATTTATCATCAACACAACGTGTAAGCAGTTAAATATTGAAACTAGTATCTGAAAAAAGGCGTGAACACAGATTTATGGCAGCTGATTCGAAATCTGGTGAAACACGGACATAATTGGGATGAAAATACTTTATCATATTCAATTTGTACAACTCTATAACCGAAATAAGTATACGGCTTGATGTGAAAAATAAGTGACGTCAAATCTTAGTATTTTCATACAAATTGCCTACAAAGTAACCGTTTCTGACAGTTCAATAAAAGTAATGAATTTTACTAGTTGTCATCTACCGTTTTCAGTTTAAATTATAGTAATTTATCTATTAAATGTTTTAGAAGTACGTAATCATCATCAGCTTATTGTCCACTACAGAACACATGCCTATTTAGGTATACATATTAATATATACATTTATATATATTCAGAACGTAATGTGTTCACACAAACTGTTATAACCAATGTAAGTAGTCATTACAAACTTTAGATTAGCCTGTCCAACTTAGTAACATTATTATTTCAATTGTGGCCCGAGTTTCGAGAAAGTTGGGGCTGCTGTCAAAGATTAGTCCCTGTAAGGTGGCCGACCCTCAGAGGTGTTTCTGACCGGTACAATAAAAATAAATCCCGTAACAAATACTTGGAAAAGCTGGTTTGTTGTCACCTTTAACGCAAACGCTGGATCGATATACACGTATAATTGAATCTTTTTTTGCGCCGAAGTTTTCCTATATGTAATTGTCAATTTCAATTATCCTACTGTTATCTATTTATTAATATTTCATGTTTTGTGGTCTTGTGTCAATAAATGTATTTTCTTTCTTTCTTACTGATGAGTTACAAATAGTACAAAGAATATTACTAAAATTTCGCTGAAAACTAAACAAATATTAAAATGCTTAATTTTGGGTATGTGTGTTAGAATGCGTTAATCACAGGAGTAATTGGAAAAAATCTTTCATTGTGACATCGCCCATTTACTTTTTGTGAAAACGCTGGCGAAAGCTAGTTTTATACACCTAGCACAAAATGTTGAAAACTTTAGTCGACTTTAGTACAAAATAAATTAAGAAAAGACTGACTAGGTAATCAAACACTGAATGAAAAACAGTTAAACAGATCTCATCGCAAGCGAACAATTTAGCGGCCTATTACTTTAATTATACTTTTGCAAGTCGGGAGAGAAAGCAATCAGTACCTAGACGTTACTGCTGAGTAAAGTTCAAACTTCAACTTGGACTTGCACTGTAATAGTTACATAGTACAATCTACGCTTGAACTAAACTGCTAATATCTTAAATGTATATTATATATATATATATATATATATATATATATATATATATATTATTTTTTTACTCTTTTAGATCATTTATTTATTCAACTTATTTACAATTATGTACAAGACTTACTATTATAAAAATAAAAAATACTTAGAACTAATTAACTATAACTAGTAAAAATAAATAACTAAAAAGCATCAAAAATCTCATCCCAATCGCTGTCTATCGGGAGCGTACCCAAGAGGCTGACAGCATTGCCACGTTGTATGGCAATGCTTATCCTCTGACCAAAGTAATAGCCAGCCTTTGGGTCACTGGAAGCGTCAACCAGCCGCTTAGATAACTCTTTAAAAAGACTAAATTTAAATTTATTAAAGATAAATTGATTAAAGAGCATTCGGACCCCACGACCCGAGGGTTTCAACCCCAAACGGTTCGAAAATATAGTTGCCAATGAGGCCACTATATTTCCGCCGCTTGAGGTTTTCATATTATAAACGTAATTGTTAATGGCTCAAATCAGCGTTGTACTGAAAACTTTCATTTGTTTTCGAAACAAAACTTTGTTTAATACTTTTGACCTGAAAAAAATTCAATGTGTCGTCTGACCTAGAAACTGGCTGAATTTATTACGTTTGGTTTACGAAACTTTCTACACTCGTGTCGTACCTGGCCTAAATTAAATTAGTCGTATTATAATATATTGATAAATTCTAAGAAAATTGAACATCTGAAACGAAAAACGACTGCAAAATTACAAAAAATAAATCATTTCATACATTTTCTGCAGTTGACAATCAAATTTGAACACGGTTAAAACTTACTGAAATTTCCTCAAAAACTAAATGTATATTTGCTGCTATATTGTTGTATGTATGTATTTGTTTATTCATCCTTTATTATTAACTAGCGACCTGCCCCGGGTACAATGCTGATACTAAATACGCTACAAAAAACTGTACATATAAACCTTCCTCTTGAATCACTCTATCTATTAAAAACAACCGCATCAAAATCCGTTGCGTAGTTTCAAAGATTTAAGCATACAAAGGGACATAGGGACAGAGAAAGCGACTTTGTTTTATACTATGTAGTGATTCAGATAATAACTGAAGATAACCTGAAGGAATATGCTGCTAGTGTGTCGGCGTACCATCATTCATAACACTCAATCATAGCTACCGCACGCATGTATCAAATCACTCATTACGTGAAATTCAATATATCGCTGGAATGCAATCTTCATGATATAATTCATCTTGTTAAGGCCAAGCCACAACTGAGAACAGATTAATTAAAGCGAACGACGTTCACTAATCGTTTGCTAAGGGGTTCGAACTTAAAGGTTAATCATTATAGCTTTTCAGCATGAGTTGATCCACCCAGGTTGGTTAAGGATCCCGGGGGAAGAAATAACATATTCTACACACTATCTCGGAACAGCTGTAGAATAAACAAACACTATATTGATGGCTTATACGACTACAAATAATTACTGTTGTTACTCAAAAAGATCAGAATGTGCCCATCAATTTAGTTGAAGTATTTATGTGAATATTCAGTGGGTAATCGCTTCAGCTGCATACTATATCTGTCACGTGCCATACGAATGACCTGCACACCCGACAAATAGAGCTGTCGGTCAAATAGCGTCGGTAAACCTTTCAACCGACATATCGGACTAAACGCGTTCGCTGTTAAAATTTATCTGAGTGCCGGATTTGAAAGGTAGATTAAATTTTTGGCCGTCGATGCCAGCTGGTTTACAGTTGGGAATTGTAACCCATAGTCACATAACTACTGCATACGTTCGTTATTTTTAAGTGCGTAATAGAATAAAAGTAAAAATTCCACTTCATTCAATAGCGTATTGTGCACACACTGCTCGTTGGCTGCCGAATATGATTTGCAGAATAGACTTGTTCACAATGATTTGGTTTCAAAATCTTGATTAAAAGAAGGTTTTTGT
This sequence comes from Heliothis peltigera, assembly GCA_958496145.1. Lineage (NCBI taxonomy): Eukaryota > Metazoa > Arthropoda > Insecta > Lepidoptera > Noctuidae > Heliothis > Heliothis peltigera. The sequence continues at coordinate 6,616,000 of OY292327.1, forward strand.
CTATATCATATACCAAAAGCAAAATAAAAAAAATTACGGACTGTGGACGATTGTGGACATGTTGAAACATCGTCAAGAAGAAACCTGTATATGAAGTGCTGTAATTTTAGATTTCTTATATGTACATGTCGTGCAATATACGTGTAGACGTAACATTTATTTAAATCAAGTGTGTCGATTGCCTTAGCTACTGCCGAAAGCATCTAGGTTCCATCACGAGGACTTAACACATCTAAGTTCTCCATACAAACAGCAACGTAGACTCGTAGAATAGGTACAGTGGAGTACTATTAAATTTTAGCCGGACGGGTGGGTGAACCGCAGTCGGCGGTTTGACGTATTATCGTCGCGCCACACCACTTAGTGCCTGCGCCCGGCGCCCGGCCGACACGCGAGCCTGCCAGCGCCGCGCCCGCGCCGCCCCGCGGTCTTGCTGCACTACCTAACTGAATAATATATCTAACTCATCACGTACTCAACTCTAACCTTTCAACTTTAACTTTTACTACGTATTTGTATCGTCATTCCCGAAAGGGTCGTTCTCTATTTCATACTCAGCCAAAATATCTCAACCGCAAAAAGTTTGCACCACAATATATTACCATTCCTGAGCGAAAAAGATAAACTAAGTCCTTACTATCCCGAAACGACGTCGAAAATATTCATAGATGTAACTTTTTGCGTAAACAAAAAGCGGTGAAGTAGTGAGGTCCGTGCGGTCCGTACTTATATTTAGGGATTGCATGAGAAACAATGTAAAGGTGTAGGTATATAAAGCGCTCCTGATACAGGCTCGGAATCTGGAGGATCCAGCGGACGCGCGTGCTGCTACAATATTCATGAGCGCGGCCGGCTATCGGGCGGCACAGCCCGCGAACACTATCTCACATTCGGACCCGTTCCATCAATATAACGAGTCGCTGACCTGAATTGTTTAGTGACCACCTTTATACATATATTTTGTCCGCCAAACTAGAATATACGATTATTGCCAGACAAAACCTATTCCGACTTACGGTTGAGCAAATAATTCACATTGCGTATTTCTCTACTTCTATAAATTCCCGGCTCTCCCAGTTAATCCATGATGCAATTTCACGTGAAGTTTTATTAGGCTATCAATGCAAAGATTACTGGACAATTTTCCTGCGATTATTTAAACACTTCGATTTCGAAGCGGGCATCATATAATTTTATTTAAAGCGGAAAACAAATTGAATTCACACACCTAACAAAAGATAGGGAAATAAGATATTTTATTTCGCATTGCAATGCGCGTAAACTTGTGAGTTTATTGGTATTTCGTTACATGCACCGTGGTAAGTGCTACTAAAATGACTTGGATTATGTTTTTAGCGAACAGTGTTGGTCTTACGTAATATCGCTGTTTTAATTGTAGAAGCGGAGTTGGTGCTTGCTGGCTGTAAAACTTTGCCGACGAACACTGACAACAATGACAGCGGGATGGGATAGCTCTATTAACTTTGCTGGAAGCTATTTGCTGCATAGGTATGTGGTTTCTAATCTGCGCTCAACTAGTTAGGTGTTTCCTGGTATTTGGTTAGGTGTGAAACTATACATAACTTTTATATAGTTTTCAATTCAAGATGCATGTTTAATGATTTTCATTCACAGCTTTAATATGTTAATTAGCAAGAGCGCTAACAGTTTTAAGTCTTAAAAATTTCAGCTTTTTTTATTGGATATTTCTAGCCTGACCTGCAGTGGCCTCAGAAAACCTAGCTGATTAATTTTCCCTCATAATAAAACAGCATGAACCTGACTTTGAATTTTTAAAGTTTCATTAAAAGATTTTTTCAAAGAATATTACTTCGGCCAACTATTATAGTGGAAAAAACTTGTAACGAAGTTGATTGTTCTGAAATCTTTTTCTCTTGTGACGACGATGAATTATTTTATACTAGGAACGTCCTTAGAATATTTTTAAGCATTTAAACCTATATTAGCTATTTCCTTTATCTTATATATTAATCAATATATTTTTTAAGTAAAATAGAATATACCAGCTTCTGCCAGCGGTTTCTCCCGCATCCCGTGGGATATTCTTCACGTAGTAGGAATACTCGAAGTCGTAGGTTCAATAAAAATTTGCCTATACATAGCTTTCCTTAATCAATGAGCTACCGAACACTAAAATCTTTTTTCAAATCGGAGTAGTAGTTTTTGAGATTGGCGTCTTCAAGCAAACAAACTCTTCAGCTTTGTAATATTGGTATACATTTCATGATTTATTTAACACATTTACACGTTAAAGGTGAAATCTTAGATACTTAGTTACTCCACTATTGTCTATCGTGTCAGACTTGGACAAGACGAAATAGAAACCACATCACTAAGACATAATTAAGAAAAATACTGACCTACACGTATTAATAGGACATGGTTCACGTGGCAACTCATTATAATTTATTAAACAATTTAGGTTAAAGAAAACCGTAGCTATATCAAAAAAGTAGCAATACATTGTAATCATGTTATATTCACTTCAAACACGCGATCACAGTCGTGCATACTAGTTATAAATATAATAATACTTAATTGCCGTCAACAATTGAATTAATCGCCTTTTGGGAATGTTAATAATGTATAATTTATCTACGTACGTATACGGCGGTGCTTTACACAATGGGCCATGCTGGACACGGTTCGTTGATTATGCCGTAAAATCACTTATTGTACGGAATGAATGTCAACTTATTCTTCTTAAATAATGGAAGAGGTTGGAAGTCAATCGTCATTTGGGCATTTTATTATCTACAGGTACCTACTATATATACATCGTGATACTAAAGAACCCTGTATTAAATGGCATCCTATATTATATTTTTTATAAACTAAATGCTTACAATACATTGCATCACGCTGCCTGGCCTGTGTGCATGCTGTTTTCATTATCTGCGTTAAGCCAGGGGCTCAAGATTAAAATTAATCATTTTTCTTAAAATGGCGTATATTTTATTTCTTTATTAAAATACTGTTCTGGACAAGTTTGAAATTCTGAAATCTCTTAACTAATTCGTATGTAAAGTTAAGTGCATATATGCGAGCTCTGAAAGCGCCAACCCACAAATTTGAAAGTTGGCCAAGTTGTATCGACAGGGGGTGTTTGTGGTCGCAACCCGCTCTGCTCGTCGCTCCGCTAGGGTACACCAGCTTTCCAACATTCTACTATAGGTAATTACTACTAACAATTAAATAATAGGTAGGTAGAGGGATTGTCAGGCTTTTACCGACCAAAATCCACCTTTGTTCCTTCTGGAGCCATTTGTCCATCGAAATTGGCTGACTGCTTTTTGAGGAGCGCGTATAACGAAGCGCCACTGACACGAGCCTGATGGACGGTGTCTCATCTCTCGGCACCCGGCGCCAGTGGTGCCCGCCTACCACCTCTACAGCGGCGTCTGGGTTGAGAGGAACCCTCTTTCGCTCGCATGATTGCTTTGCGATGGCTTCTAGTTCGTTCTCGCAGCGGAAAAACAATTAAACCAGTGTCGGGCGCGAAAGATTCCCACTACCTATTGCCGTGACATAGGTATGAAGTGATCTATTATTTTGAGAAATCTTTAAAAATAATATATTTTTAGAAAGGGGCAATAAACATAAGTAATGATAAGTACTCGTATAATATGCAAAAATCCTGCTAAAAGGACAATATTTAATATGTTATTCTTAGAGATATTATTGTAAAGAAAGACGAAAATTATATTATAAAATACTTTTGTAGGCCTCTGAAAATATATGATGAATCGGTTAGGTGACCTGCCAAAAAAAATATATATATTTTCTACCTGAAGACCCAACAACGGTTTCGCTTGACCGAAACATCAATTCGAAAACCTAAAAAAAAGCGATCCCAGCAAAGCCTATTTGACATTTTCAATTTGTTGGGAATCTGTTGCTAGGCTTATTTTATTTTTATGTAATAGACTATTAGGTATTTGGGATGTAAACGAATCAACCACAGAAAAACGAAATCGTGAAAGCAATAATGCCTTTTTTCCAAAAAACATTTTATTCTAACTTCAGCAAGCCACAGCGACCAACAGTTTTGTCAGATTATTATTTAAATCAAATATGTGACTTGCGAGCCTACACATATGCATCGCACATTCATGTGACCTATAAAGGCATACTTGTTGTTTTCTACAATCGACAATACAAAGTTTTTTCTTATTTCACCAATTGAATTGAATCACTCAGGCACGTCTTTGTTTAAAAAAATGTAACGGTAAACATCCGGAATGTAACTGGCGATATCAAAACATTGACGATCTCCAAAAAGATTTGGCACAATGGCTTATTTTGTGAAAAAAGGCAAGCATCTGCAGCAACAACAAAGCGATCCTAATTTAGGTTTGTACATTAACATCGCTGCAAAGAGGCAAAAAAGGTGAACATAGAATGTGTTGCAACCTGAGCAAAATTTAGTTGTTGGCGTCTGCGCTCAAGCAAGCGAAGCGGCTCCGAACAGGGCCTGGGTAATTGAACTAATAAATCTAGCTGTGTAACTGCGCGCTCCCGACTCGCTCAGGATCAAGGCGAAACCATTAAACCTACGTTCAGATTTCGCCTTGACTCGACTTGCATTTAGTCACACGATACAAACGTGACGGCACGCCGGGGCTTACCTTTTATTGACAGAGTTCTACCTTCTTTCGATAATGCGATTTTGACATACACAGCTATAAATCTTTACGAAAACAATTGGAAATAAAAAAAAAGATTAGCGCCGACCGTAAAGGCGCTCTAGAAAATAGCGGCTTATCAGTTGCACGCTACTATGGTTTAGAGTAGACCAGTTTCAATGCTACATGTTGTTCAGTTCAATTGTTTTCATGAATAAGACATTGCGACGACAGTGGATAAGTGTTATTCTCGTTTTCGTAATAAAATTGAATATTGCTACAAATTCACAGGTGGGCCTTACAGTTTTATTTTTCTTTTATATTAACTTATTTTTTCAATTAACACGATTAATTAATGCAGACGCCACACGAAAAACCGGTGAAATTTGATGGTGATTTTGATAGCTTCCTCAAGGATCTGGGATCAATGGTATACAAATCTAAAAAGCCCGTGAGTGCACATGACACGAAGCCAACTTACGGTAGTACATATACAACTGTACCACCCAAAGCTCACCGGAGGAGTCAAGTTAGTATAAATGTCAATTTACTTATTTTGTTTTAACCCAATGTAAGTAAAATTTCTCAAGACCAAACATTCATAAAAAAATTATAACATATGTATGATAAATGTATAGTAAAACTGACCTAATTCCAAAGTACAGCAAATAAAAGTTCTTAAAGCCTCTTCATTTGTTGGATGTAAGTATGTTATTGGTATAGTTTTTGTTTCAATTCATATGATAACGCTTTCATGTATCAATTCAGTCAATTATCATTCAGTCAAATCAATGACAATATCAAAAAACTCAAATTTTCCCAATCCACTTTGAACCTTATGCTTCAGTGGTAATGTTGAAAATCTATTAATGAAATTTGACAAATTGTAGTAGCTTGATGTGCTGGTGTATGTACATCTCCAAGATAAGACAATAATATAATATAGTTAAAGACATATTTTTTCAATTTCAGAACGTATTCAACAATCAAAAAGCCTTTCTGGCGGATGTCCTCATGATGAAACTGGTTTCGTATTACGAGGACAAATATAAACTGACGCACTTGGCGCCCACCACGACGGAGCGCATCACCCTCATCAGTAGCTTAACGAGTACTAATAATTTAGAGGCTTACACAGTCGATCACAGTAATATTGACAAGAATGAGGTTTTTAATGTTCATAACAACAAACCGCCAAGTCGCGAAACTTATGAATCGAACAGAAGGTTGCAGAGAGATAGGCAGCCAGATATAAGAAAGGTATGGTAAACATTATATTTTTAGTCAAATAATATATGATTTTATATTTTCGACATCATAATTTGGTGTCGTGGTGGCCGAGTAGTTAAAGCACCTGCCTCTCTATTATGAGTGTGCGGGTTCAATTCTAGGTCAGGCAAGTACCAAAGCAACCTTTATAGGTCATATGTACTTTCTAAAGTATATCTTGGTGTCCAATGACTGATTAAAGTTGAAGAAAAACATCTTGAGGAAACCTAGACTATGAATTCTGAAACCTCCAGCGCGCATAGATCAGGCGTGGTGGTTAACGCTCAATCCTTCTCTGTGTGAGAGGAGGTCTGTGCCCAGCAGTTGGACGATAAAAAGGCTCATGATGATGACATCTTAATTAAAATAGCTTAATATTAACAGAAAACGAATTGATATTACTTTTTACTTACATTTCTGTAATGGTGAAGCTATGTCTGGACTAAAAAAATACTCGTAAAGATAAACTAAGCTTTTAATTTTTTCACAGATGGACGACTACCCTGTACCTGAAGTAGTAATTCTATAAGGTTTTACAAAAACAATGATGCTGATTGCTATTTTGTATCAAATGAATTTACTTAAATTATTATATAAAATAAAATCATAAAACAACTCGAAACTTTTTAATGACACTCGCGAGTGTTCGGCCAGATAGCGATCCGGAGCACGAACTCATTTCTTGTCGATTTTAGCTTATTTTTGCAAATTTTCCCGGAGATTGGTCCTCATTGGCACTTGTTCAGCGGCGTGAAGCGAAAGGTACTCCGGGGAACCACTCCGTCTGCACTAAATGTCATCTATCAGCGGCGTATGGAGCCGGATTTTAGCAAAGACACCGTGTCCAACGCAACTCCCGGGACCAAACGTTACGGATGATAACTATTGAAATTCAACGGGGCGCTTTAATTTGAACGTAAAGCAGTTTCGGGAAATATCTGAACTCGTAAATAAAAATGTACTACTTTTTTAAAAAAAATTAAGTCCCAGTAGGTAAGTTTCATTTCAATTTCAAATTGTATGAAAGAAAAGGTCTTTTAAATTTAAAATGAAAATTGTTTATAAGAAAAGGTTGCATAAGACACATTCACTTTAAAGATATTGTAATTCGAGAAAATCTCATGATAATTATGTGTAATTGCGACAAAGTATTACTTTCTGAATACAATACAAATATACACAACATGTGACAGTTTTAATTTAATCCGTTCGCTTGTGTTGCCAACATCGTCACGCAAAACATTACATCTAGAACTTTGTCCACAAATTAAGTTTACACCATTAAAATAGACGTTTCTTGCGTAAATACTTTTGTAACTTAGTCCATTAAACAAAGTGTACATAGAAATTACCATAACACCAAGTGGTTTGTTTAATGTTCACCTTGATGACGAACGAGATACTATGCACCAGCTAGCGAAGAGAGAAATAGAAACGTCAATATGTGTCCTGCTAAAGTGTTCATCCCACGACCGTTGACGTTATGTTTTGTCAGTAATACTTTATTTAAGTCATGTTATAAACTCTGCGTGAGTACCATAAACCTTAGGAGTCGCGTGTTTGACCGAGAGGCCATCGTAAAATGCATCATAAACTTGCGCACATAAATTTAGAAAATCGAAGTGCCTAACTCGGAAAATGAATAGAAATTGTGTGCCGGAAACAAGGCGTGCATAAAATGAGAATGCGGAATAATCTAAATAAAATATACAAGAGAAAAATAATCCAAGTTCATAAAATAATAATTTGAAAAAATAAACTTGTCTTTCCTTTCTCGAAGAATAAGAAAAGTCTCATAATAATCATCCAGTACAGCTTTGGCAGTGTGCCGGCATTGCAATAAAGTTAAATCTCGGTGGGCAACAGGCCCGACGCGGAAAATAAGGCGAGGAACTTGTTATGACGCTCCTCCGCCAAAACAATACCCGAAACACGACGATCATATGAGGAAATAATAAGACTTATCCATGTGCTTTTATTATCAAATTATATTGAGATATACAAAAAAAATGCTTGATATTAAAATCATAAGTTAAACCCTTTCAAAGAGAAATAGATATATAAAATGGAATATCGGCGGCCCCTCCCTGTACCAGTCGCGTACACTTTGTTCCAATCGCATTTCCCTTTGGAACGATCTCACGGCGGAAATTAATCCATCCGGCAAATGAATAGACTGCACTTGTGCGTGAGGGGTGCGATCTATATGACTGATGTTTTAAACTTTAAACTGCAAAGTTACTTTTGAATGGACCATCGCCCTTTTATTATCTCTTCGTTAGTACATTCAGTTCAAACTACTTAGTCAATGCCAAAACTTTGTCTTTTATTATAGCTAATAATCGTATGTTTTATTCCTATTATTACATCATAATCAAATTTCGACTGTTTGAATGCGTCACGCAAGTTCGCATGATGTGTATTATACTGTGCAATAACAATACGTCTACGGGCCCAATTTTATATCCCTCTAAAGTATATCGTACCTATATGAAAACCGAGAATTTACGGAATTATCATGCGTAGGAAAAAATGCCGCGTGGAAGTTTTTAAATGAAATTTCTTGCTTGCCAAGTTTATATGAGAGCGTAACGAACGTCAATTGTTTTTGTATCTTTATTGATTGTTATTGAATTGGCTAAATATTTATAATTTGTGTAAACATCTAGCTCTTTTCTGCCATTTAGCCATTTAAATAAGCAGATTACTGATCTAGCATTTTTAATTTTGGTATTTGCCTAGCTCCGACTACTTTGGCAAAATAGATTTGGCAAAATGGTCGAAATGCAAGTGTGGAGTAAGGGGAACTTGCGATATTTGTCCGCTGCATTAGTGGAATTAGCAATCTCATATCTGTGGAGCTAATATTTCTGGAGTTCGCACAGCGGCCGAGAATTAATCAGTTTGTGCTGGCCACTGGCCACACGAACAATTTCTCTTTGCTAATACACTTTTTTTATTACCACTAAGTTTATAAGCAATATTTTTTATAACTTACTGTGCTGTATAATAATATTTTAATGCTAGAATAAAATATATTGCTTACAGTAAAAGAACCTTCGCGTTCAAGTGTTTAAGATACCTAAATGTTAATTTATAAAGTAAAAGTTAACATGAAAGTGTGCGTATAATGTATACAGGCCACAGTTAACGAAGACTCATTGGATTACACGGGTGTCAGTTGATTCGAGACGCGTAATTAGGTCACCTTGAAACGTGGACTTCCATTTATTTTTACTCCGAGGAAATTTTACTGTCCCCAACTTTTTGCTGAATAAGATAAAAAATCTTATTGTATTAAGGAATACTTTTATAAATGTCAAAAAAGTCCTAGCTAAAACCAACATTTTTAAGAATCGTCAATGGAAACAACATAGTGAATGTTAGCAGCCCATGCAGCAACGTCAAATACAAGCACTATATAATTCTCAAGGCATGACAAAATAGCTTTTATGCTTAGCATGATAAGAGCTACACAGGTCTATCAGACATGTTGAGCATAGAACTCATTTCCTACACGCGAAGTTTATAAAACAAAAGGTGGTAACAGCAAAAAGGGACTTGAAAACTTCGTAACTGTTTTATGTGGTTCATATCAATTATTGACGTGTGGTAGGAAACATGTGTCGGCTGGTCTAGTGGAAAATGTTAACTAGGTTGGTAGTGTATAGCCAATATATTTTTCCGTGTAAACTTTTACAGTAACTGGCTGTAACGATGCAACTAGAAGTGCCAACAACACAGCGGCGGGTAATAGCTTAACTTTTTGTATGATGTGCTGTGAACGCGTGTTCCATTATAAAAACGTTATAGATTTCAATTCAACTTTGTGAGCATTTTTCTATTAATTTTCTTGTATTTGCAAGATGTTAAGTGAACATAAGTGAACGTTTTATTGAGATTAGGTAGGTTATTGCGTCCTAGTTCTATCTTTAACGACGCAATTAGAAGTGAACGTGCTGAAATGCAATACGCGACGATACGCAATAATATACGTAATTAAATATCACCGAGAAGGCTTGTTCGCGTCTCATCGAAGTAGAGTAGACGGATGTTGGATTTAATTTAAAAAAAATGAACTTATCATCAGATGAAAGGTTTTTGTCAATTTCAATTGATAAGAATAATGACAAAAAATGCGAAAGAAAAAATATTTCTTAAAGTCGTGAGAATTTAATTCAAGTTCTCAATTCGTTAGTGGGGCTTGCGCTGTGTTTATTGCCATAGTACCCTGTGTATGTATCTAACTAGTTTGCATTCGCAATTTCGTCTCATCTTCTCATCATTAAGAATAAATGTAAACGCCTCTACATCAGCTTTTGTTGAAAGCTTCAAATAATCCCTGATAACTACATCGAATACACAAATAAGTAAAGGTTCATATATTGCTATAACAAAGTGGGATTAGATTAAGATTATTTCAATATAAGCACACTAATGAGCTGCTATAAAACAGCCACTGATTTCGCACCGTCGACGCTCATAATGCTGAATAATCCCTAATGAAAACACAGCTTAACAGAGTTATTGATTCATAGCGCAAACGAAGCTCGGCGCGATCCGATATTCAGATGTGATACACATCGCATGCTAAATCATGAACTCATTTGTTCCCATTCAGTTAACGAACAATACAAAATGATGTCCTGTCGTGTCGTTCAGCCGATGTACTCAGCCAGCTTACTGGGATTTCACTCAATCTATTGTTCGAGCTCGCGATCCAACTAAATCTAGCTAAACCCAAGCTATTTTGACAACACGATCGATTGTTATTTTAGAGCCTAGTAATATTTCCTTTATAAGCTTAGATGTTAAAGCGTGGCTGTGTGGCTTGACTCACGGAAGACTTTGTTAGATTCCTTATCTATGTTACCCTTGACTCAACAGCAACTTTTAGTTTTTTTAGTTTCCGAAGAAACACAATTTCTAGAACGTGATGTGTTTGAAGAAGATTTTATATATACACTGTCTATAAATATATAGACAGTGGTGACTACGGTTCGCTTTACCTTAGGACGTCATTTAAGACTACTAGTCAAACAGGTAAACACCAGCACAAAAAGTAAAACTTTTCTGAAAAATCTTTCTTATTAAAGTATTTTAATGCTTCCAGTCGAGATAAGTACAGCAATACATAGAAACACCCCATCATTTTTCATGAACACCGTAAGTGGCCATTAAGGGATTCAGTTAAGGGAATTAATGATCCACTCTATACTAATAGCAACAAGGTACAATCACGATTACTCGCCAACAAACAGCCTGTTTAAAAAAAGGGACGAATTCATTAACAACTTCGAAAGAATTCGCCAATCACTTGACAAACGACAATTTTAATCGAGGACTTTGAGCCAACCGATCGGATTCAATTCGTCATTTCGACGGAATCTTTAATTCGTGAAAAGTCCGCCTATAATCCCCAAGTTCCCAATTATTTCTGTTGAGGACTGTAATTAAGCAGTATAAAGTGCTTGGCTGCCGTAATCCAACCACTTTTGTGATATTTAAACGAGTTTCATTACGCTCGGTTATAAAAGCGTGCTATTACGAGAAATGTAGTGGAAACATCACGCTCAGGTTCCAATGACCGTAATTGTTGAGCCCGGAAATAAGTATGACCCGTGCGACGTTTGTTCGATTTTAAAGACTTATGGTCATTGTGCCTTGTTAAATGTTTCGAGTATTTTCTTTATTGAAAATGTGGAAAACTTTTCTTTCTGCCTAGAAAAGTTAGAGTGTGTAATAGTTTAAGTATAGCAAATAGTTTTACAAAAAAATATTAAATGTTATGTGATACACTATCAGACCTTACGTGACCAGATTTCAGAGGACAAAATCAAACATCATCAATTGTGAGAACCAAATACACAACTGTAGCAACTTGATGCTGAATAAGCTTTGGAACGCGCGCTACAACACACATAGCGCCAGCACTCTATCAAACTAACTAGTGTGGTGTTTCACCAATCTGTGATTATTTCAAGTTGATGACCTGTCATCGTGAAATAGCGTCCATTAATGAAGGGAACATTATGTGCATCTCGTGGTGCGGTCCGTGTGCGGTCTCATTCCGGCATTAGCTCCGACAATAATCATAAATATTTTTGCGTCGTTATGGCTGGGCCGCTAGCGAGTAATTAAATTCCATTGAATCGCACAAATCTTCGCCCTACGTCCGCGCCCAACTTCCCTGCACACCAAAAATACATACGGAGGCTAGATAAAAAGTTGTTTGTTTTCCCTGTTAACCCGTGGTCTACCGACGAAAATGTTTTATTCGATAATAAAAATTCCAACTTGGACCATGGTGGGATAAAACGCTAGAACGACCAACCGTGGCAAAATAAACTAAACCCCTAAAAACAACAAAAAATGCCACATTAATCTTACCTAAATAGAAAAAAATGCAAAGTTATTCCAAAAATTTTCAGGCACACGCGCGGAGTACCTGAGAATAATAATACTTATAAAATTTAATCACTCTCAACAAGCATCTTGCCTCCCCACACGTTTTCTTTTAAAAAGTTGCCGTCCCTGGCTCGTTAGCGGGGTCTTCCTTATTATTTCCTCCACGACTGTAATCTGGCCTTTCAGCTACTTCAAACGACTTGTTCTTTTTCTTATGTGTAATTGAAATATATTGCCGTAATATCCGCCGGACTGGAGTACCAGCACTCGAGCGCATCAGCTCGAGTTTTCATTACTTGGGGAAGTGATTTTTTTTCATGAGACAGTATAATAATTCATTTTGAACCCTTAGCCATGAGACGACACTCAGAAAGTTCGTGACTACGAAAACTTGGGCTCTCATTTCGATTACTTACGGGGTGGACGCTCGACAGAGATTATATTAATACTACGCGTACGTTAGGAGAATGTGGCAATATTTTATGGAAACTCAAATAAATAATACACTACTTTTATACGCGAGAATGTAAATGCACGAGTTGTGGGCACGGAGCGTATCGCCTATGCCCACTTGCAGACCGCATCTTCCGCTTTAACTATTTTCCCACACTCATGAGCTGATTTATAGCGGGAAACGCTCCCAGATACACAAACATTCGCCTCCACAGCCTCTGCTAGTCAAAGTATTGGCTTCTTTACGACCAACCCTATATTTTATTGCCGATCGATACGTTAAGTTTTCAGCTCTATTACAAATACGAGTATAAAACTTGTAATGTAGCAAGCAGTGTATTTGCGAGGAGAAATAGCATTAGCGTGTTAAATTGGTTTCAACGAACGAAATCACAAATGTCGTGTGTTCGTGAGTCAAACTTGGTCGGTATCTAGTAATTACTGTAAAAGGGGTTGTTTTAAATGCGGCTGCAGGTTTGACGCAGACTCGGAGCCACGTAGACATACAACATAGCGTAACTTAATGGCAGGGTAAAACATAAGTACTGTTATTGGCAGTTATCCACGGGTGAGCGCACGGCACATCACGTGACTGTGACACCCCTACTACGCTCGCGTAAGCGTATTCATTACCATATAAAACTTTCCTAACTGTTGAAGTATGCTTAAAACAATAATATTGTGTGGTTACTCGATATGCACGTATGTCAAGATCATGCAAGGTATACTTGTAGTAATAGTAGGTAGTTTTATTGACGTAGACAAAGTAGGTAGAGTACGTAGAGATATGTATACATTTTTGGATGAAAAACGCAGTTAACCCACCAAAATCATTAATGTATCGTAATCGTAAAGACATTTCTTTCATATCGTATTTTATCAAGCACGACTGAAAATAAGTTCGATTAACAATGTATCTATTTTAAATGTTATGTTATCGATAAAATAATAAAACAAAGTGACAGAGTCTGTTCAAATACAATAGTTTAAAAATCCATGACTACAATTTTCCCAACTTAAATTGTGTTGTTGACATTTCCGAAGCTAATATTAGTGGAGTCGGATGTCACCAATATATACTTACACGGTCCAAAAGAGATGTGTCAAGTCAGCAGGGGCCGACCGCCCGCCGTCCCGCCCTACACATTGTACCTCACTGAAGGCTCGCTGAAATTAAGTGTGGTGATATAAAACATCACTTTTAAGTACGGTTACCCTAATATTTCCCTTATTAAAGTTAAACACCGTCTAATTAGGGTGAGTACATGGAGATTTTTGGGAATGGCGATAAAGCGGCAGTAGCTCGAAGCGTCGACTGACTAACGCACCCCGTGACGGGGAGTCTGACTCATAGCACGTGATCCGGAATACAGAACTTTTGCATTTAGTGAAACAACTATGGTAACTATTTTAAATACGTTAAGTTGTAAGCTACTTGAGATTAGAAAACTAATTTTTATTCACATAGTCTCAGTTCAATTTACGCAAATAATGCAACCATAACACATTTTTACGTTTGGTCTATAGCACACAATATAGTGAACAGTAAACCCACATAACGGCTCTGAAATCAGCTGTTTTGGAGTCTGTATATAAACGAAGTTTTTACCACCTTCACGAAAAAGGGTTGATGGATGAGGTCGTCGTTGACAGGTCCGGAGTAGCCACGACAAGCAACCTTAATCTTGCTATACGCACCTACGCAGATGTTACGATGCCCGACAATCTGTCGGTTGACAGTTGAACGAAACACGAAAACCTCTTTTCGTAAATGTCCCATTTCAGTTCACGCCAATTCCACGAAATGTCTCGAGATTTGAATTGGAATGTACACTCAAAAAAGGTAATCCCATATTATGGCAAATTATGATAAAATGCACTGGCCGCGATTTATAGTTTACATCGGTCATAGCCAATACTGTCGAACTAAAGCTTAAATAAATATTTTTTAGAATAACAGATACCACTTTCATGAGGCCAGATAACAGTTACAGTTTTAATTGAATTTAGGTACTGAATGAAGTTCTACAATTACAATTTCCTTCCTTACAATCACGCAGTCGGTCTCCGCACAGAATCTAACCGTATAATCTTTGCACCACATCTTCACACTATAGACGTTTATTACATTGGTAAACGGAAACGAAATACCGGGGATTCTGAGACAATTAATGGTCTGCGTAAAGGTATTTAATTAGATCTATAAATCAAGGTAACACAAACGGAGATTGCCCACTTACCTGCAGTCTACGAATACATATCTACAGACCGAGTCTGTAACGTACAGTTCTGCTAAATCTCATTATTGTTCCCCAACTATCTACACAAACTGCATTAACTTTACACGGAGTCTTTTAACAAAACAGAAACTTATCGCTTGTAAAATAAGTCTTCATTACACAAAATAAAATAAAGCTACTCAAAAGTAAAGCCGACGCCAACTTTTATTGTCTTCGCAACTTGGAAAGTAAATTACCCGAACAAATTCGCTCAGCGCTAAATCTGGGGCTTATCAGAGGGCTTGGCCGAGATCCTTAAATTGAGAAAGAGCTATCTCGATGAGGCCGAGTGGCCTCGAGGCGTCAACACCTTGCTGCCGCTGCTCAGATTAAAAAAGTTTAATTAGTACGCCTTACATATCCATTAGAAATGAAAGCGCTAAGATTTGAACCAATATAATTCGCTGTTTGTTAAAATTACATTTCAACATCTTGTTTTATTAAATCAAGTACAATTTTCTTTTACTCGTTTCGTTTTTACTTAATGAAAAGTGACCCAATTAAAAATCGTAGTGATTTGAATAATTGTCGGCATATTGTAATAGAGGCCTATCGTTACGACAAGTCGGCCTAATAGGATTAAAGAACTGGATCCTCTGCTAATCCAAGATGACGTATTAATTTACATTTCATTATTTTAGCCCTTGCTAACGATCCGGCCTGCCCGGGAAGGTTGGAGCTCGTGGAGCGAATGTTTCCTCGCTCACTACACACAGCTGGAAGTTATCCGATTATTTAGGCTAAACCAACTGTAACTGCCACATTAGTTTGAATATTATTAATAATAATGTGCGTTAGTATAATTTACTTACATCATCAAAGCAAGTAATATCGTATTCGTGGGAGAGCATTAGTTAAAACAACTTAGTAGCTAAGTAGTTGCTGCCTGTAGTCGGCAGCGGCGGCAGTTTAAAGTACCTAATCGAACAACAATGCGCATTTTGAACTGTAATAAGCTAGTTTTAAACTCGTAGCGCAACACAACATTGTTTTTTTTTTTAAATTGGAGTTTAAGCTTCCTTGAAAAAAGTATTTCAATAGTTTCATTATGATAGTACTATTGATAAATTAAGCTATATAGTTGAACAAAACCGAATTCCACGCATACACAGGCCCCTCTTTCCCACTGGGCACTATGGGCACGTGCCCAGGGCCCCGCGTTCGAATGGGGCCCCCTAGTCAGATTACCAAATCGTATAATCGTGATCGAACGTCAAACGTAATACCACAAATATTATAATACTTTACTTGATAGATGCCTCATCTCATACAACGAAATAAAATATCCTATCCCTGTTGTTTGTCTACTTTCTTTATCTATTATAAATAAATAGTATTTTCTTTAGGCCATGATCCTAATGTGCCCAGGGCCTCAAATAGTTTAAAGACGGCCCTGCGCATACAGGACACTCAACTGATTCAAATTAACCCTCTCTCCAAGAGCAAACACAAACGCAACCCAAAATTAGGAAATTATAATCAGGAGATCATTCGAAATTCGTATCCGTAACACAATCAAGCGAAGATCGGCACTGCATGCATTAGTATGTGATGTCGTGACACGGCCGAGCCTTCGCTTCGTCACCCCGGATTATTAACAGTTATTAGACTCCGCGGTATAAGTCCGGATTAAATCTGTGTCAATTTGCATTTTATTATGATGACACAGCCTTCGAGTCGTAATTCCTGAGACAGTCGCAAAGGTTTATTTTGATATACTGACGATACTTTCGTATTTGATATTTTCTCTTAATGTGTTCAGTACATTCTAAAGAGCAATAAATTAAGTTGGTGGTCTTAAAACAAAAAAATAAAGCAACATTCAACGAGTCGCAGGAAAGCGGTAATTTATGCGGTTCGTTGAGCATTGAGAGAAATAAGAAAACATCGTGTTTGGTACACATGTTGTCGATACAGAAATGGTTTCAAACTAACTGAAATAGCTCGCTTTTAGTTCTCATAGCAAGAACAAATATGTAACTAATTTGTAAAACCTTGGCTAATTAATAATTTTGATATTCCTTTCATTTTTTGAGGTGTACACATGGATAATTAAAATATAGGATATTCTAAATTTACATTAATGAAATTCATTTTCACAACATGTTACTCTGAATAACCTTTGCGACAACCACTCTTTTTAGCTATGTCTATTGTCTATGATATGTATGAGTCAACTTTTAAGACTATTTAAAGGTATGCGGAATTGTTTAATCAAGACGGGTAAAGTAGAATAAATTAATCTTCCTCTATCTAAATACATAAATCTAGATTTTAATGCATAAATAGGTAGGTATTAGTCCGATATCTTACAAGAATAATTTCCTACAGCTAAAGCCGTTCTAGTCATACAGATTATGGCAGAATAATTGATATTATTAACGGATTAAGAGCCCACTAAGTTATGAGAAACTACTTGAATGTCGATTAACCAGACCTAGCGACTCGGAGTTTGCTTTGCTGATATGTATCATGAATATATTATTATTTATTGATGTTAGTTGGTCTGCTGTTCAGTTCAATGAAAACCTATGGACATCATTTGTTTTGATTACAGTAAAAGGAACGGCGACACCTTTTTGAACGTTTTTTGGCATGATTTATTTAGTTGTTTAATTGCTTGGCATCTAATTATATGAGGTCTAACAGAAATAGTGCACCTTATCTTTACAGGTCATCTAGTACATGCTAAGGATCATGTTTACCACAAAAAAAAGTTGAATGACCTAGGAGTCAACGATCAAGCGGTTTATAGAGACCGACGTTATGCGTAAGAATACAATATAATTGTATGTGGCGAATGCGATGATAAATTAAAAAAAATATGATTTTGTTTTCATGGCTTTTTTTGGTAAACATGATTCTTAACATATACTAAATGACCTGCAAAAATATGGTGCATGTTTCTGTTAGACCTTACCTATGTAGGTACATATTTGTTGACGATATGAAAAAGTTAGAAATAAGGAAGTCTATCCAAATAAAGTAAATACACAAATCGCAGTAGCAAACTTAACTGAAATGAATGCCTCAGTAATTTTGGCAAAGTTAATAAAATAACTAACAAACTTAACCAGTTTAGTGGATAATACAAACCGTATCATGTTGGCTAAATATAACAGTTGTAAATAAGAAAAGTTCCTGATTACCGCTGCCGGTACAAATTAACTATAAACACTGGTTTACTCGTAAAGCTAGTTACAACTTTCATACGGCGCCGAAACCTGAAACTCGTGAAAGAGGACTATTTTTGTTTTATAATTAACAATAGTCCTTAAAACTTTTTCATGATGTTTTAAAGGCTCCTTTTGATGACTGCTATATCTGAGGCTACAATGACACGAAATGGGCTGCAAAGTAAGTCTCTTAATTTTCAGCTAGTACGAAATATAGTAGAGTATGGACTAGTTTCACAATGTCCGAATAGCCACTGTCTACCAGATAAATTAGAAAATGACACATACAGATTTAATATGAAACTATCTGTCAAATAAAATATCTGGGACTTATTCGTAGGTGGAGAAACTGGCCCTTAAGCATCACAAAATTTAAATAAAGAAACCAAATTCAAAATTTTGAATATGAATCCGAATTTATAAGTTTTCTAACAGGACAATATTGCTGGCCAGAACAGAACATAAAAAAAGAATACGAATACGAATTACAACGCAAGTAGCAAGCGGCGGCGTAGCGTTTACTTAGCATAATGCATGAAACCAAAACATTCGGATTTCGAATTAATTATACTACATTAAAATGAAAACTTTGAAATGAGTTCGACATGCCTTGCCGTGTTTTAATTTAATAGTTCAAGCGGCTGCAAGACGAGGAATATTAAAATAGTTTTTACGCATTTCGACTTTCGAATTGTTTAAAAGGATTCTTAATGGCTAATTAAGGTAATTAATAATTTTATAAATTAAAGAACCCTAAGTTCTAAAATATTCTTAGGATAAAATTATTTGCAACCCTTAGATTAAGAATATAGGAATTTTAGAATGAAATCTATTATTACTAAAAATGTATCTATGCAGTTCAGAATACTATTTTAAATAATAAAGAACACGCCTTTACGTCTGATATACAAAAATCCAATATTCATAATCAGCGATTCAAAAATGGACGCAAATAGTCTGCATTATTCTAAGAAATACGCCTACTTTGATGTCACTCGCGATACCGAACTCTGACGACAAAAATGTCAAAAATTGTCTTTTCCCAAAAATATTACGTCCAAAAACAAGGAATATAATTGAATATTATATTTTCGGCAAGTACTTACGTAAATAATACATGTATATTTTCAGCTTGCAAAATGCATAAATTTAAGTTAAGTTAGCCCACTTTAATTAATTTTTGGCAATATTATTTTGTCACTTAAATAGTTCAAGTTTTTGAGGGAGACCAATTTTGTGAAGATGGTTATTTAAATTATGGCGTGCATAGAATTTTTTTATCACGAAACCAGTTTTTTCCTGTTCTATAATAATCAAAATAATAGTATTAATTGTCGCAATGAGAAAAATTAAAAAAAAATACCTACTAAATATTTCTTTCAGCTGTCCTCGTGACCTACAACGTGGAGTGGGCTTGAATCATAAGCAGTATGAAGAATTTTTAAGGCACTACCACACGAGCGTCATTCGGAACTAACAGATAACAAATGTAACAATTAAATGAAAACAATAATTATTAAATGTATTAAAGAGTCTCTATTCGGTTCATATTTGCTTTAATTTTGTGAATGTCCCCCTTTATACATTACACGTTACGTTAACGAAGACTTTATCCGAAGGATGTAAACAAAAAAAAAATGTTCTGGAGGATTCGTGTCGTACATTTATTTTTAATTTATCAGAGCGACACCCATGTATCTAGAGTTTTTGTTAATCAATGCAAATGGAGTAAACTAGACTATACTTAATTATTTATTTTGGTCAAATATTTAATTAATTATTATAATTCTTGCTAGTGTAACCTTCTTTCAACGTTTGAGTTTCCACTTAGATAGCAGGTTGAGTAACTCTGGAGTTGAAAAACCTGACTACTTGGTGCCTGAAAATCAAATCTAACACTTCAAGTTCACCGCACGCTCATATGACTACGCGATTAAGCCAACGATGCAATTGAATAATTAATTAATTATTAATACTCTGCTAATATTGACATAAGGCATATAAAGGATGTTCCGCATGATAAATTCAGTCAGTTGTCATAATTGTTCTGTTTACCAAAGCGTGGCTCGTGTAATTAATTAACTTTCCGATATCCACAGATTTGTACGTCCATACATATGCTCGAGTAAGTCGCGTCATAGTGGCGCCAATTGTCCCATCAATAGAATTATTTATAGGCTGTGGCAGCTTTGTGAAACTCTGACCTAGATTTGTTCTACAACCAGTAAAATATGCCGGGAGCAATAATAATTAATCTTATCAAAGGTTGGACATCGCTATACTTCAATTCAATAACCACTGGACATCAATATCAGTGGTTTATAATTAATTACTCATTTCAATTATTAAAGTATATTAGTGGGCTGATTTTAGGTCAGCAATTAATATCAAAATGAGTTCAGTGGAGGTTGAGCAGGTCCCGCTGCGGAAATCTATTAATTTGGCCGTAAAGCGCGGCCATTACTAGGCGAGTCGCCAATTATTCCAGCCTCCCTCAGTAATTAAATTCTATGATGTTCGCCAATCTAAGACAGACACCGTTTACGATACCCAAATTACGGTTTCATTGCCCGTTAAAAGATATACGAATGGCTTATTATTGAGAATTCCAGTATGATCGCGCATATTTTTTTCGAAGAGCCATCATTAGTAAAGTACATTTAAGTTTTGACATTACGCATACTAATTAATATTAATTTTATGTTGAAAGTTGTCTGGTTTGTAATTTAAATGGTATTATGAAGTATTGAACACACTTGGTGCCGCCGCTGTAAGCCTTTATGTCATCAATGTCCCGGCTGTTGACACGCATTAAAAGAGGCTCAGACGCGCCGAAACTGATTTATCATCTATATTGAACGGAGAATGTTCAACAATTTTTTGTTCCCAGAATTATTCCAGCTTATTGGCTGTGTCCGCTGTTCGAATAAATGTCCTCCTCTTTGCTTGGTCTTTTGCATTGTAAGCGGATCGATTGTTGACTCTTTTATCGGATTTTAAAATATCTCCGATGTCCGAGATTTTGAGGGCCCCACTAAATGTTAGGCTGGCTTATTCAAGTGTCCTTGGCAGAAATAAATAAAAGATAGCCAATCTTGGTTTCATGTCAGCGGAATGGTAAATACTTATTTGCAAGGCAATGTTTCCGATAAAGAATGATCTGTTGTTAGGTTTGTAAATGATGGTGTTATTTATTAAAGCTTTCAGTGCATAGAATTCTAAGCGCCTTTTTTTCATCTAATAAATTGGTTTTGCTTGATAAGGAATACCTATACAGTGCTTTAATGCTTTTTCTGGAGACTTTCTGGAGTCTTAACATATTGGCAAAGTCAAAGCTTATTCTAGTTTCCTTAGCAGCTGAAGGAATCGTGATGAAGACTCGGAAGCGCTGCCAACTTGTCGTACGACTTGTTACAGTTATCGCACAATGCACAGTTAAGAAAGTTCGACATACTAGTACGTAAGTAGGTATGCATGATCAAAATATTTAACAAGCTCTTAATCTTGATTTAGCATTGAAAGGCTCAGCGGAAAATCAGTCATATCTTTTAAATAGTAACAGTCTCTAAGGATGATTTTAGAAACGTGGTATTCTACGTTTTATGTCAGCAGTTTGGTTTATTTTGGGAGAGATTATTGGTTCAAATACTTTGAATAGTAAAAGAATGTTTAGATCTAAAATAATTTATTTTCTTGTTTCTTTTATAAAACAATTGCTTAAAATCTAACTTAATAATATATTTTACAATAAACATATTTCATAGCGTTTCTTCTACATTTGTTATTATTTACAATATTTTTTTACAATAACATTTGAGTAATGGGAATAACTGTTAATTTATAAACGGATAACGTAATGTATAAATAAAAATGCAAAGAGGTCCGATGCTACATTGTATAATTTTTATAACACAGAACATTTATGTTAAGTATGTTATACAAGGCAGCATTAGAAAAAATACAAGAATATTTCAAATACTTTTTATCAAGCTAACTAATCAACATAGTTTTTATTTCACCTTCGCTCAAAGAAAACGCAGTCAGCGGCTAGCACAACAATATTATAACAAGTCAAAGGGCAAACTAAGCGAGGCTCGTACAGCCAGTTAACATCGACATATAAATCGTACGTCTTCATTATCTTAATCTATTTTTTGTCGAATACAATCGCTATCTACTCTCTGCAGATCATTTATTATATAATACTGGTGACTATTAATTCAGTGGAACGTTATTGCTTTATTTTACGAATGAATCACTTAACAACTATTATCATCAATTTTTATCTTCACAGTACACAAAAATATTATCTACTCAATAAATTTTAATAAGTTTTTTTTTTATTATAATGTAAGCATGCTTCACAAGGCACTATTCTAGCGAGATTATTATAAACTCAACCAAAAACACGACCAACTATTAAATTCGGTTTCAAAGTCCGAAGTCGGGCCTAAAATTACATTTTATGGCAACATATCAATAACAACTTTTTGAAACTTAAACCGCATAACTACGATGATTGTGGAACGGTGGTTTAACACGCAACAGTCAGCCGCTATTCAACACAAGTCATACAAACAAATGATAATACTACCGACCTACGCTTCGACGCTTGATACGGTACAAATAAGCATGTCATCATTATAATATCTTACATCTAAGTTGGCGTTTGTATTGCTCTTTATTTTAAACTCTCGCGAACCAGAGAACACGACTTCCTATCAATAAGTTTAGGTACTTCACTTGTCAAGTACGGGCTTCCGCATCGATTGCACCAAAGTTAAACATTATTTTAAGGACTTAGTAACAAAAGGAACTGTCACATTTTTCACTATTGTAAAATGAACTGGCGTGTAAAGGTCGGAATGTCTTAATGACTATTGGTGCAATCTAAGTTTGTGCTTATGGTTTCAAATTAAGACCTACATTGTAACATCGTTTAATACTTTTGTTAGCAAATAAATTTATCACAACGTTAAATTTTATGCGCCAGCCCAATGATCCAATGAGAACTGATATCACAGCATTTTATATAGGTGGCACTACACCATTATAATCTGACATTTTTGACACAATTAAGTATTATATACAGTAGATTTTGATTGCGAAGGCGAACGGTACAACTACTCGTTCGTTGAAGCGCTAAACATTTCCGACGAGACCATTGTCCTTACTATATTATACTCAGTCGCTTTCGTTTATACTTTATTTAATTCTCGATTACTTATATAACTAATATAAACTATGCGATACTTTATTTAATAACAAAGAAAAAGTTGGAGGCGAAAGTTGAACAGAAATCAGCCATCCATCACCGTGCAGTCTTCGGAACGGACAACAAATCTATTTTAACAGATCATCCCCTCACTACATTATCATTCCCCTTTGAGTTTGACTCCCTACTACGGATGCTCGTCTGACAACTCATGCTGAATAAATGTTGTTTACTTTTGCTGACAGGCCAAATCTAAGAAGATTTTAAGCAATTTTTAAAATAAATAACATCTTATTATTTATGCATGGAAATATAAGTATATTATTTTGAGCTTTGACATAAAATTACGATAAATGAATAGGTAGGTATTGTTTGCGAGTATGTGAACGTAGTAGGGGGCATGAGGGTGGCGTCTGCAAAATATCGGCTAGTTTACGTTAGCGTGGCTCGGTGTGTGTAATCGTTCATTAATCACTAGCGAGCTGTGCCCTATCACCGCAGCGAGGCCACGATCTCGTTGGACATACTGTTTTGCTGGCTCGATGCATTCAGGCTTTTGGAGCACTGCTGAAATACACAATATTATCTATCAATACATTTTCCTGGAAAAGGGAACGTCTTGAGTAAAAAGATTGGATACAAATCGCTGCCAATAAAGAGAAAGATGCTTAACTGAGAAGAGACTTGAAATTGTAATATTGGAATTTGTCACAGACTATTTCACTGTTATAAAGGCTGATCGTGGCGTTCATATAAAGTTTTACCTTGAAGATAAATCGGCAGTCTATTCACTTTTATTTTATTATTACACAGAACAAAATAAAAATATAGTGACTGCTGTTCCTTGCGAGAGCTAAGCTTTTTAGTGATAACATCACCCTCACAAACATAACTAGACAAGAGAAATTTCATTTGCCGCGCGCAATAGGAGACTTTTACACGTTCGAGATACGGACTATTATGCTAAAAAGGCTAACACCTGCTTTCCAATACAGGGTTAAGGTCAAGTAAGGTTAACACTATCTACCCACTCTTGCACTCACTTAAGCTTATTTCATGTTTCAACCATCACCAATGTAAGTAGGCGAGTAATTACGCACCAAAATATTATCAACTATTCATGTGACGAGTAGTTTAGTTAAAACTACTAAATTGGCCGTAATTAAACACAAAAGCTTCGGAAATAAAACATGTGGCTAAATATGGTGTTTTGATAATAGTTGTTAGCGACAACTATTATAGGATATTCACTGACCCCACAGTCAAACCATTGCAACGGTTTTGTGGGGCTTAGCACATAAGATAAGGCTACATTTGTGATATATAATAAATAAATAAATAAATAAATAATAAATAACTGGATCTTAAAAATTTGATTTGAACAGTAAAATGTTTTTGAGCAGTTTGCGTTTGATTGATGATTGGTTTTCATAAGAAAACAATGTTATGAAGACAGTTGTATCAAGTCAAGATCCGCTACTGGTGAGACTGAAATCCGACCCCAACTCGTTTGGAAAAGTCGGGTTAATCATGAGCATGAAGCATAAAGCTTAAAAACATAATATGCGGTCAAGTTAAGAACCTCATTATTTTGGGAAGTCGGTAAAAAATATGAACATTATAAAGTTTTCATCGTAGTGTACTTAAAAATTTTACCGAAGAAGAATTTTCTAACTTTGATACTTATCGGGTTTCTAAACATTTAACGAGTAAATTGTTTAGTACGTCGATGTGAGTGTAACCGCTCTTTGCGAAGTGTTCTGTGGCCGACATACTCCGACTTTGTTACCTACCACAACTTTAGAAATTGTATTAAGAAGATACTTTATGTGGTTTTAACTTTGTAATTTAAAATTGTATACCATTGTTTTTTTAATAATATTCTAAAACATTATTAAAAATTCTGTTAAATACGTTTTGCTTTTAATTTATGAAAATGTTGAATAAAAATATTTTTTATTTGAACTTTTCTGGCCTACTTTAAGAAGTACCTAGATTTTCGAACAAAATTGCTCAAGAGCCAACTGAATAGTATTTGAATGTGTTAGATGGAAAGTTCATAGTCAGTCACGTAAGGTCTGAAGTGCTACTAGCTATACAAAGTTGTTTGCTGAACCCTGAAAGAGTCTGAAAACAAGATTAACGAGGTCGGGATGCAGCGTTCAATATACAAGAACATGGACATGTTCCATTAGTCTGGATATGTTAAAAATGGCAGCGAGAAGATCCTTTAGCGTACGAAAACTTCTATAGAATTACCATCTAAAAGTAGCCTTAAGTTCTGACCTTTAAATGCAAGCGTATTTTGGGAATGCTTTTTATGTTCAAAATATATTTCAACCTTCATGTGTACTTATGTTATAGTGAAGGTTAACAGCTGTAGATGGTCTTACCATTTGCCTCGACTCCCAAGCCTTCATGGCGCTCTTATATTTCTCAAACTCGTGGCACCAATCTGAATACACTTGCTTGTATTCCTGCGACTTACTCGGCTGCGTACATCTGCAAAGAAATAGGTTTTATATCGTGTTATTTGGGACTTTAAGACTTCACGGTCGGTTCGGTCACAAAAGTTTTTGAATTTCTTAATTAACTATGCATTATGTACTTGTAGTTGTTTCATGCCTAAAGTAAGTATCTACCATAAAGTTTTAAACTAGCATTTTTTACTTTGAAAAAAGAAACTAATATCTTATTATCCAGCTTAAATTTATTATGATTACCTGTGAATATCGATGTCCAAATTATAAGACGCAATCAAAGTTGGTCCGAAATAACATTCGTACCGCCCTCTGTCTGATTCAGTTACAGACAATAACACCAGACCTCGTTCTGATGTCTGCAGAACTCGCTCCCAACTACAGAAAGTGTGACAACAAAAGTGGCATTAGGAAGCATCTTAGATAAGGTTCTGACTGTGGGGCTTATAAAACAGCTGATCGGATTCGTATATAGAGTTTAAACAAATGTTGTTAAAATAAATATTTTCTATTGAGAAAAAAACTTTTATCCAAGTTTCCAGCTACAGTAAAATATAAAACAGAAGTGAAGAGGTTTTTCAACTTACTTATAACTAATTTTGTACCGTCCTTTCTCTCTTGAGTGATGATACCAAATAACATGCTGGTCTTTTAGCGCTTCTGGAGTCTTCCCATAAGCTGCCAAGTGGACGCTTTGGCCATACCCTGCCCTCACGGTCTTCAGAGGCGCACTGGCCTCGCATATTGAAGGTGTTGAGTTGGTCGCATCGTGGAGCAACCCGGGAGTGTATGGACGGCAAGCCCCCACTTCTTTGTCCCAACCGCAGTATGGATCCAGTACGCAGCGCACACAACTGTCGTAGCTGTTTAGAAACATTAATTTAAAGCGCTTGTTTGTTTTATGGGATTAGTTTTTGTCGTGACGGTATCTTTTATATAGGAGATAGAAAAATATTATTTTATAATACCTTTGGAAAGACAACGTAACTTGAAAAATAAGATACTCTACAGTGACAAATACACAAAAACCTTTGCATTACACGAAGAAACTTTTTGTGTCTGAAAGTATGTTTCATTTATTTAATTGTCAACTTAATCTTCTAATTATATTTCTGCGTTACTCCTTTCCTTAATACGACTTTCATTGTTTTTGAGTCGTATACTGTAATTAGAACTGCGAGGAAAGCAGGCTACCATTGAGATCGGTAGCAAAAACGAACTTGAAGTAGAGCGCTGCAGCCGGCGCAGGAGTCTCCGCCCACAAAATGTTCACTAACGACATACCTCTGCTGATAAGATTTATTAACTACCGGTGTTCAACGATGCGGGGGCAGGTGCCAGAGGCATTGACTAGTGGAGCGTCAAGAGCAACGCAATGTGGACATGTCATAAGAATATTTCTACCCAAATAACAGGGGTTCCCAAAAAAATGGTGAAATGATTGATGTGCAGTCTGTATGAGTCTGTCGGATACAGCTTACAACAAACTATTACTATAGCACAAATTCCACTCTCAATCATCAGGATGGCCAAAAATACCTGTATAGGATTTAAAATATCAAAAGTCGGGAACAAAAACCATACACAACTACGCCCATACACGTAGCTACTTAATCCTACAATATAATCAGGTACGAAACACGCATCACGCTAATGATAAGCTGGCTAGACTCACCGGTGCGCGCAGGCTCTCAGCGGCAGCTGTCGGAGTCGGTTATCAGTGGCCAGGTACAACGCATGCAAGCGTCGGGAGATCGCAAGGGCCCTCACTGGTTCGTCCCCCGCAGCGCGCCACACGTCTGCCACACGGGAACCGCCGCCCCCGCCACCCGCCCACTGGACTATCTTGTATACTTCACCTGCGCCTGCGTTGAAATAGATTTGTTGGAAAATGATAATTTGTGCATCTACTTAGAAAATCTGCGTCTTAGATTGCAAATGTCTGTGGACGCAATTGCGCTTTATCGATAACGGGAATCAAGGCTACAAGAAATACGATTGGCGTACCTACTTCAATCTCTAGTCTTTCCACTGAATTGGTTAGAACTGTCGGTAGGTACCTATAGATTATTATCAACTTTTCTAGAAATCTAGCTTACAGTTCTTAGAAATCGGAGCGAGTCATTGGAAGCCATTTGACATTATTTATTGAATTTATTCGGGAATATCAGACCTCAATTATTATTACGAGACAATATTTTATTGGTGCTACTTACTGGTGCCAGCATAGAAGACTGTGTAAGTAATGTCATCCCCCAGCATGTCGACGAACTGTTTGTCAACCACAATTGTGGTCAGCACCAGGTCTCTTTTGTAGAAGGCTGGAGCGTCGCCCTCGTGACGCACCGCGGAGTCCATCAGGGGATGAGATCTATATAACAACATCAAATTTTATAAACATAAAAGATTGAATTCATAAATTACCTGAATGAGAACATTCTTCGATCAATAGGTACCGAAATTAATAGGTAATTTTTTACGACCAATAGATTCCATGGGATCTGAATTTTCTAATGAGTGAAAAACACTCTATACCGTTCATATTACTGAAAATTGCTTGATAACTACTTTTTATTTCCATATATTTATTTTGTAAGTTAGGTAGGTATGTCTATTGTTATTCGTTCAGGGTATACGGACGAAGCTTTGGCGAAATCGAAACCCATGAGAAGACCGACAAAATAACTCATAGTGATACTAGGATTTCCTGTTCATTAAACTGGGATCTAGCCAATTAATGCAGACGCTTCGGTCATAACCCCATCAGGATGGGCATAGCAACAAAAACGCCTAGATATTGTTTTACATATACAGCTAAAGCTAAAACGTAATCAATTAGAAATCTAAGATATTCTGGCAATAAATCTTCATGCCCTAAATTCGGTTTCGTTTATTACTAGAGATCTGCTACCTATTCAAGTCCTCCAAATTAGAATATAGTAGAAATCTCGCAGCGTCCCATCAATTAGTGTGTGACCCAATTACCAGGATACGCGTCGAACTAACGCCCCCTAACCTTGCTCAGATTAGTCTCCTGAGAGCAAGATTAAACTCAAACATTACTAATATCTTGGAAGTGTTGCCAAGAATCAGGTTCCTATCGAGTTTCTTAGACTTCTGAATTTTTTTTTCGAAACCGCTCATTTGTTTTTTTATTTCTGTCTATTTGTATCTTAAACGACTTTACTCCTAGGGAACGAAGGCGAATACTAAATACCAAAAGTGAGAAAAACACCAAAGTCTTGTACCACAAGAATAAGGGATATCATACCTGATGAAGTTGAGCACATTGTCTGGAAGAGCCTCGGTGTTGTTGACGCAAGTGCCCGGTCGTGGCACGGGAACGCGTGCTCTTAGCACCGGTAACCATGCTGAACTGGATGAGGCCTGGGTGGCATACGTCATATTTATAATCAATTGTGAGGTCTAGATACATTCATCATAAGTTACATTCATTTATACATTAATTCATATTGAAAAACTACTTTCGGTCTAACTTCTATCCATACCATATCCAAAATCAAATCATCGAACAAAAAAAAAAACAATCGAAAATTGTGTTCAGTGCGCAAGCATTAGTTCCGAGTGTCCAGTTCACTAATTTTAGCATTAAATAAAGATAACAAAACTGCGTTCTTGTTCCTTTAATTTTGCACCGCTTTGCATTCGAGATTTTAGTTCAGAATGGCTATTCTTGAACAATAAATCCTACTTGTAATCCTTGTGGTAATCCTAACTTTGTACTGTTCTCACAATCCTCGGTACTGAGCACCGTCTTTTCTTTTTAGCATTAAAACGGGACAGTAACGTCATAGAAAGCCTTTGAAAAGAACCTACGAGTATGTATATGAAAAGGCTAAAGTTAAAAGTAAAATATAGTGTAATTATTCATAACTAGCGCACTCATAAGCTTAATTTCTCTGCGCAGAGCTAGCAAGAAATTACAGCTGTAACTCATTTTAATCACCCATATTATTATACAACATTTAATAGCAAGCTCGCTATGATACATCCTATTTATATCCTCGCAGATCATTCAATTAAAAGTGAAAAAGATATCTATCATTTTACGATACTTGATATCTCACATGCTGGTGATCCCGTGGGACAGTCTATATAGGATTTTATGAGGACAATCCTAACTTGTATTTTAAATGCGAAAGTATTTTTCTCTGTCGCGCTTTCACGAAAAAACTAATCAATCGATTTCATGGTTCACAGATAAGTCTAGAGCCTGGGAAGGGGCATAGGCTACTTTTTACCCGGTTTTGTGAAGTGATTCTACCACAAGGACCAACTAATTCCTGATACACGAATGAGCTTAAAAATGAATCTATATATATAATAAAGTCGTAGAAAAGTCAAAACGGTACATTGAATATTTTTTGTGTGATATTGTGTGATCTACAATCGATATCGAAGCCAAAAATATAGTTTTTAGAATTTTTGTCTGTTGGTCTGTATGTATGTTCGGGATGATAAAAAAGGGAAAAGTACCTACTACATGGATTTGCTTCAAATTATCACGTTATCACTACGGGGGGGGAGTGTTTAATCATAATGCCCACGCGGACAACGTCGCGGGCAACAGCTAGTATTACATAAAAAGTGAAGATCAAAGATCAAGCGTTGCCTGCATGATGCTTTATTGATTGTCTACGACATACTTCTCGGACTTAAGTCAAACAGAATAAAACAATAACATGCCTGTTCCTTGAACCGTCCGGCGAATGCCTCTTGTATGTCGTCCATGGAATAAGTGCAAATAGCTGACCCGACCAGTCCGTCGCTGGCTCCCGTCGTGAACGCCGCATAAAACCTCGTCGTGTCGCCCGGCAGTTGATACACGCTCTCTGTTCCACGCATTTAAATGTTAATCCCAAAATAAAAGTCAACGTTATTCTAACTTACACACTACATGCTTCTCGATTTATTTATAGACATTGCTTACCTTGCAACAAAACCGTTTTACTATAAAGGTAAATAGGTATTCGCTACTTTCTCAGAGAATTTAATGTTGCTACTTAAAATGTGACTACAAACTTGTGCCCTAAATAAAATCCGACTTTACAACGTTGCAATGAAATGAAAGCAAGGAATCTTGAATTCTATAAACCGTGAAATTGCGAATGACTATTTAAGAGAGCACAATTACAAGATACATAAACATTGACTATACGAGGTTATACTTACGGATTTCATCAAAATAGAATGGAAACTCTCCGGGTATACTACAATTGAGCCTCGCTTTCAAATATGTGGCCCAGTTTTGGCTTAATATATGTTTTCCACCGGTATCATGTTTACAGACTCTCGCCACTCTCGAGTAGACCGCTTTTCCGCAGTTCATAAACTCCACAGCAGTTTCTCGGAAGAAGAATAGAACGTACTCTCCGACATCGAAAGAGCCCACGAAATTAGTTTCTGCGACAAAATAAAAACATCGTTCACTTTTGAAACATACTTGCTTACTTACTTTACTTAAAAAACAGCACAATTTTATCGTTTTTAGATATTTATTCATTAGTAAATGTGTGTATTGCGAAAATCAGAAATGTGCTCGAATAAAATTTTCTTTCTTTACCATTTCCTATAACTAATAAAAATGTAGGCTTTTATTTCGGGTCGTTTAGCTGACAGGTCAGACGTTGTACAAGGTTCTTCTTTATTTCCTTTTATGCTCCTACGATAAAGAGTAAGCACCTATAGGTTTTATCGTAGTCTCGTAAAAGAAAGTACGGAATAAGGGACAAAGACCCAATATCCCGATTAATATAATAAATGTCCCCAGTTTAGTTATTCAATTTTACAATACCCTTATAAAATTAATTCGCTTTAAGCTGACATTTGATTGTGCTTTTACTGTTTTAGGCAAATTAATACTCAATAAACTTTGTAATTATATTTTATCAATTGTTAAAACGCAATGAAATTCGAAATTGGTATTGACAATTCATGTAACAAATACAATTTTAAACAGTCCTTGTATGTAATTTTTTCAAAATAATGATGTGGCACAACATAAGAAAAAGAAATACATAGACTTTGTAATCGAAACATAAAATATTTGAAATTAAACATTCCTAGTCCTTATTTGCGGCGTATTAATCATTCAAGTGTTGGTTGGAAAACTTTCTAGGTAGAGTATTTAGATTTGCTAGCAACTGCGGTCACAATTTTGCTGAATAATGTCCTAGCTTTACAAGACAATGGACAACTATTTCCAATATTTGATTTACATTGACACTTTAATAATAAGTTCTCTGTACAATGAAACGTTAAATTTAGAAGTTAACACTGTAGTCAACATATTGTAATGGATTGCGAAAATCACACTGACCTATGTTTTGATCTATGGTCCCTTACGAAGAACAAGCCTACTGTCGTTTATTGGAATTGGGCAGCCAATAAGAAATGTTACATGATGAACTTTATGTTCAACATGTTACAGATAACTTAATAAAACTTACTGTCAAGCCACTTGGAATCGTATTTCAAAGTCCTTTTGAAGTTAAACTTCTTCTGTCCCGTTCTGAAGTCGTAAAGGTCGTTTCTGAATATAACTGGATCTGCTTTCGTGAACTCTGCGTTGGTTCCCGCGTAAAGTGTGGGAAGGCCTCCGGGATTGCCATCCGTCACCCACACTGCTGTGCTGTTGTCTGCCGGGTCGTAAGGACACTTCGCCACCCCAAGCCCTACGCCCGGCACGTACTCATGTCGCGGCAAGTGGGTGAGATTCAGCTGAATAACAATAAATACAACCTCAGTTACTATTGCAATAATATCATATTTTATGTACCTATGCGAGAATTGAATAACAGTGGAAATTACACTTGAGAGTTTTACTCTCAAGTGTAATTTTTAATTTCATCGGATTAGTTACAAAACCATATTCTATTTAAATTATTATTCTAATTATTATTCAATAAACATTGTTACCTACAATGGATCTGGGCTTTATCGCTCCCTATTGTGCTAACAGAATACAAAATAAACAGTCACGGTTTCATCATAAATACAGATAACTAAAAAGTAAAAAAAACGTACTCTTCAGAACAAACGTCTAATCTCAGCCCTTAGAGTAATATGGATCACGTCTAAATGACGCATCAAATGCGGGAACTTAGATCTCCTTACCCGTAAAGATAAATGAGCATAATAGATATGGATCAATCTTGCATTTCGGAGAACTAGTTCCAGCTAGTAACTACTAACTACCCGGCTGATCGAACTACTTAATGATGATAGAAGCTATTAACCATTTTACGTAATCGTTAAGACAATGTTACTGATCGCCTTTGGGTTTAAAGACTAAATTATCTTTGTTGCTGTATAAATCTTTTAGCTGATGTAATTTAGATTATTTGCTCTGAAAAAGTTTCTACAAATCTGAATATTTCAATAATAATGTAGGTAAGGAAAGATGTAAAATAATATTTGGAACAATTAATCGAAGAACTTTTAAACGAATTCGATAATATTCATTCAAATAAATACCTTTGTCTTTTATCTTGGAATACCATGGGAATAGTTGTAGCATTACTTTTATTAAGAGCAGTAATTATATTTAAAAAATGAATGTTATTAAAGGCAAGATCAACTTTCTTAATCTAAACTTTTTTAAGATTTACTTACATACACCACCCAATCCTTCGGACTATGCGCATTGGTTCCGCACACGTATAACCTCTCCCCGTCTCCCAAAGGTTGCAGCACACGAATATGGTTCCTGCACTCAAAGGGCTCCGACTTGCCCTTGCTGACACACCTGGCCACGTTACTCGCCTCCAACAAGAGAGCGTCCCGCTGCAAAACGTACATTTGTAAAAAAAAATGTTAAGCCTCATTCACACCTTATTACAAAAAGTGGTTTTAAAAAGCACCGGGTTTAGTATTAGGTTTAGACCTTTAACTTTGTTCAAGATGATAGTTTAAACCTAGCTCTAGAGCTGGTGCTTTTTAAGACCATGTGTTATAATAAGGTGGATTATGGTCACACGGACCTATTCCATAGAGACAGATTCCATAGAGATGGAATCTCCACTCGTACAAAGATTAAGGTAACTATTATCTGTTACCTTATAGTCTAATAGAACAGCAATAATAAGTCACAGCTGGGAAGGAGAATGCCCTAACCAACTTCTCTCATTACAATAACTTGATACTCTTAAACCTATTACCTATCCTATTATGGCAAATTGAACGCGGCCTATCCAGCTTAACCCATCTGATTCATCGACATCTTGGGCTGTTACTTCGAGCCATTATATTGTGACACACACATGTTTCTCACAAGCCGCGTGAACATGTGTCTGTTAATTCAGTAATCGTGTATCGAGTTAGCACATGTCACCGTGCGTGTAAGATATTACTGTGAATTTAAAAATACTATTGTACTAGCTGCTACCCGCGACGTCGTCCGCGTGGGCATTAGAGTTCTGGGGCTGATTTTACTTTGCAAAGTTTGGAGGACATTTGACTTATGTTTTCATATAAAGTTAGTTGTATGCGCTTTTGGGGCTGATGATGACCAGGGAGTAAAGGTCTTCATATCCCGCAGAAAAGGGAGGATCCTCCAACCAGACGGGTGTTCAGTCTGGCGGGCTACTGCCCCGACAGTTGTTGTCGGGTTCTTCTATATATGTTGAATGACGTTGAGAACTCTGTTTGCGCGATGCAGGAATTTTGTCATGTTGAACTAGATGGCGCTGCATGTAGTGTCGCTACACGCTCTTCATCGCTATTCTAGTACTATTGTATATTGTACGTTTGTTAAGATATTCTTGTTTAATTTACTTTTTTATCAGAAATCAAAACAATGTTGATTAGGTTTAATACCCAAACATGTACCGCTTTTATCGCATAGATTCTAGAATATTCTAAATAGTTGTCGAGGAATACACAAGTAACAAATACTCCAGTTCCACATAAAACGCACATTTCGAATACCAGTTTGCTCTGGTTGAACCTGAAAATAGTCTAGAACCCCGTCTTTTTATAGGCAACGTATAACACTTTATTTTTATTTAAACGAACTTATCTGATACTATACTTGACGTAAATAGCAAATAAAGAGCTCACATCCTATTTACAACAAGAATATAAGGGTTTGAACGTCAAAAGAGTATGACACTTACGTGTGAAAATGTAAAAAAAGCTTATATGAAAGCAAAATGCATTAAAAATCCAGTGTAGTGCCATAAAAGTGTTCTTTAGAATTCAGCAACCGTACGCAAGTGGTTCATTTGACTTTATAAAAAAAAATGAGAACTTAATTTTAGGGTGTTATTTTGTTTGTGTTACACTGGAAGTTTGTAATGTAATCTTGTGTAGTTTTAATCATAGAAACGCGAATTCAATAGAGAGAAGGTATCGTTATAATTATGTGCTTAAATTTGGAATCACAGTCAATTAAAACGTCTTATTATTTATTTGTCTTTGCTGTTCTATCAATTAATAATAACATGAAGGTGCCTTCTGGCTACTAAACTGTTCGGGGCGAGTCCTAAGCCCGACCTTTGGGCTAGCTGCGTCTCTGCCCCCAATTTCAATGTTAATTGAACATGTGGCAAGCTAAAAATGTCTTATTACAGAATTTATGAAAGCCTTTAACATTTCACATGTAATACCTTGATCAGAAAGCCTACCGTGAGCTCTTTTTAGCAGAACTCCTAAGTTTCATACCCTAGTCATGAAACCCTTTTTGTTATGAGAAAGAAGTTTTTATTTCTTGTTAATGTTCAATAATTTAATTATTTAAAACTTTCAGTTTTAAATATTCTAAACAACTGCGAGTAATAAAAAGGAAAATATTTTTGTTTTTCACTTACCTCACAATGCGATTGACTAATGTCAGTCATATTTAATCTGAACACACGATCCCTGTAACAAAATGGGCACTTCAATGAAATTGTTTATGGTAATAACCATAATGCAACAGAAGCATAAGATAATAACAGTTCCTTAGCTACATTACGTATTCAAATAACAAAAGTAAGACAATCCACGTTGGAATTGAATGAGCCCGGTCCTGGTGGCCGGGTAGCATATGCACAGACAACCTCTTTTTTCCTCCCTTTTTTGCGTCCACTATCTGCTCAACGAATCGTATAAATTATGCAGAATTGTTAGCCGTTTAACATTAATGGTTTGCTAGTAAAATGGACATCTAGTTTCATTGCCGTTTTAATATTTCAAACCTTCCTTAACACAACAATTAATTTATTAAACCTTTGATTAAAGTTTATTACATATGTTAGAACTTGTGGTGTTTCTTACATACGTCTTAATTTATAGCAACTAGTATGTGTGGCTTGTTAACAAAATAAATGGGAACTTCACATCGCATTTGTTAAAGTTAGTGTGAGAATTTGAGAATGTATCGTTCTTGAGAGTACGAGATTTATAGATGTTCTTGTATTAGAACGTACTTGAAGCGGTTACGAGTCTGATAAAGTCCAACATTTGGTGTTAAGATAATGTTATTACTTTTTTAAACTAATAAATAATGTGTCAATATACATAGGTCTACATTTAAACCATTATTGAATTTAATTATACGCGCTATAAGCGCCTACATCATTGTAGCCGCGAAAAAAAAGCCAATTCTATTTATGAATATGTCAAGGTGAAAAAAATACTTATTAAAATAAAATGGTCCAAAAAAGTGCATAAATATTATGCTGCTGAAATACCTCTTTTACGAAGTTTGAAAAAAAAATCCATAAAGTCACCATTTAAATATTTTATAAACTGTGAAAAACCACACTCTACTTGATGAGATAGGCAAAAAGTTCACGCGTGCCTATGAAAAGGAAATATGCACAGGACAGGGAATAACATAAAAAATATCATAAATGTGCATTACTTGACTCGCGGCCACATTTGGATGAAGCAAAAAGCATCCTCTGGGGAAATGTGAAAGAATTATCAACTTTTGGACACGTGACGGATAGGTGTCTAAACTGAAAACGAAAAATATTACGCAGAACACATTCGTGACAGACCACTAGCAAATTGTATTTCTGGTTCTGTTTTTTTTTTTTGTTTTTAATGTAATTTAGTTCTGATTGATCTGTAATTTACGAACGCTAGCACATCGGGCTACCCGAAACTCTAAAATTTACCCAGTCAACGCTGACCTCAGACGAGACAGACCTCTGACGCTGGCTTCAGAGATAAAGTTGAAAATCTATTAAGGAAATTTGCTTGAAGTGTTGGCGTCTGTACTAGTTTAACAAAAATGAAAATACAAAACACCGACATACATTGAGTAAAAATGAAAATACAAAACACCGACATATGTACATTGAGTACCTACTCATTTTTAGAGGTTACACAAAACATGATAAAGTTTTTTAATTAAACTATATTTAAAGTACTTAAAAACAGTTTGAACTTTTAACAATATGAGCAACGAAACTACATTATGTACTTACTAACTTTATGAAGTAAAGGTTTCATTCAAACATTCATCGCAATTGAATAAAAAATTTAACAAATCCATGTTAGAAGTTTGAACAGCTTATAATATAATTATCATCATGACAAGGCGGCCAAGCATTGCTTAACCTTATGATCAACTTGTGCAGTTGTTACCTAGCCGCAAGCTTATGTACAGTGTATGACAAGAAAAATGGGCCAGCTAGAGCAAAAAAAAGTAGTCAGAAATTGGTGGATAATACGATATCGTGTCTCAAACCCATTTCCCAAGTAAATCATTAAAATGACGGCGAGTGGTCGTAGTAACAACACTAATCAGGCACAATTGTAACGTTGTATTTATATTGTGGTTTCTGATAAGACTGCTCGGCGTATTTATAGCGATAATTAACAGAAAAACAACATAATAAGAAAGGTATTTTTGGTAATTGCAAGCATAATAATACTAAAGGACCGTTCATTTCGAATTAATTAGTAACAATAACTTGATTTGAGATTTAAATCTTATAATTTTCTATAGTAATGCTTTAATTATTTATATTTATGGCTTGCGTTTTATAGGCCTTAACTCCTACTTAAAGTAACCGTGAATAGATAAAAGGAAAGTTAAATTGACTTTTCGCGTCATTGTATTTGTTCAGAGTTGAATTATTTGTTTAATTAATATTGTGGAATAAACCGAGACAACACCAGGTTAGGCAAGTTCCAATGCAACTTTTCTAAGTTTGTATGTTCTTTCTAAGTATATCTTGGACACCAATGACTATGTTTCGGATGGCACGCTAAACTGTAGATCCTGGTTGTCATTGAACCCTTGGCAGCCGTTACGGGTAGTCAGAAGCCAGTAAGTCTGACGCTAGTCTAACCAAGGGGTATTGGGTTGCCGAGTAACTGGGTTGAGGAGGTCAGATAGGCAGTTGCTCCTTGTAAAACCCTGGTACTCAGCTGAATCCGGTTAGACTGGAAGCCGACCCCAACACAGTTGGGAAAAAGGAGATGATGAAAATGAGACAACACTTCCAGGGACCGTTCCAAACATTTTTATTCATGCATATTACAGTCACGTTCAGGAGTTATGTTACAAAAATGCATAGTTGTTGCACAATACTTACATAGCACCAACGTAAAGTGTGTTTCTTTCCTCGTTCAAATACAAAGTACGGTAGAAGAGACTGCCGCATGAGAATTCTCTTATATGATCTGAAACAAAGAAACGCATATTTAGTACACTGCAGTCTCTTTTATGATAAGCTTCTTATGTTATATTAGGATTGCCCTGAGACTGCCGCGTTTGTAGATTGGACTGAAATTTGTAATAGTTCTTTGAGTTTGCACTACTACTAATTTTAAATGAAGCAGTATATTTAGCTGGTTATATTATGTATTTACCATAGGTACCCTAAAACCAAAATTGAAAGGGAATCCTTGGAAATGAGTAAAACCGAAAAAATAAAAATAATCCCTAAAAGACCTTCAATGAGTAAATCATAATTTAAGAACAACAATATCCATAAAACTTTCATAGTGAATTCATTGCTGGGTTTTTAAGCATTCCATCATTTGCATAAGAATTGGTTATCGACATACAATAACAGTATATTACGTAGTGAAACTATGCTATAAATAAAATGTTTCATATTATAAAATGTATGTTATCGTGAGATTAAATAATATTTTTTTATCTAGCTGCTGTTGATTAATATGACCATAAAATAAATAAAAAATCACTAGTGGTATTAAAAAAGTAACCCTGCGTGTGCCGTGACATCGCTATGGGAGAATAAAATTGGGACCGTCTTAGTCTGTGAATACATCATTAACGCGACACGAAAGGAAGTATTGTTTTGATAGGGTGATTAAATTTACTAACAAAAATTAAATTGTGTGATATTCTAAAGACAAGTAAACGACATCATCAAAATTATTAATTTGTTTATTTATATTTAATTTTTTTGTGAAATAATAATATAATGCACTCATTGAACTCTGAAGCACTCACTCTCACTCACTCAATATTCGGAAAATTGAACTTAACTTCATTGAACTCACTACTTCATTGAAGTTATTACATAAGCGCGTCAGCGTGTTGATTCTAGCCCCACGCTCACCTTCCGAAAATTCGGGACTCTAAAGACTCGTGGCCTGGTAGAGATTCATAACAATACTTTTCAAAATTTCAAGTTTAAATTTATCTGCCCAAAAGATACAGTCATGAGACAGACGGTCGCAGGGA
The DNA here is from genome assembly GCA_958496145.1 of Heliothis peltigera. NCBI lineage: Eukaryota > Metazoa > Arthropoda > Insecta > Lepidoptera > Noctuidae > Heliothis > Heliothis peltigera. Next base: position 6,655,601 of record OY292327.1, read on the forward strand.
GGGACACTGCATCGCAGTAAGAAGGTAGCATTGAAACCCTTCGGGACGCCACACGCCACCTTAAAATAGAGCTTTATACTCAGTTCAAAATAGGTACAGTTCTATGAGTTAGATAAAGCCCAACAATACAATGTATGCCGTATGCAATTTTAGAAGGTAAAGTAATTATAAGTGCGGCATAAGAACATTGTGATTATTGGCAGGTGGTCGGCGGCGCGCACGCTACCTCACGTGACACGCGCGCCCGCATCGTCACGTTTACAACGACCTCTACTTAAATATAATTAAACTTTAAGCTATATGTAGGTATAGGCAAAATATTGTCTGTAATACCTGTGGGAAAAACCAAGGTCCTTTACATAGCAGATTATGTTAACCGGATGATTTAAATTGAGTATCAAAATATGAGCTTTATTTTTTATAAGATTCATCTTGAGCTTATTGTCTTATACAGATATCACATAAAATTCCGGAAAAATGCGCCTACGGAGTGTTCAATAACCTGTACCTATAAAATGGCCAAAAAATCATGTCTTTTGTACAAACATAAATTTGATTTTAATACAATTACTTGATTTTAAAGTAAATAATATACTTAATATGCTGGAAATACGAATACATAAAGGTAGACTCTTGTTGCAATTGTCGTTATGAATATCGAGCAAAAATATGACAATTGTTTTACGAGATCCTAAAATATTTATTTTATTACAGTTTTTTAGTATTTGTTTTTATAGCTCTTATAGCTGCAAAAAAATACATCATCTCTGAAAATTGTATCTTGCCAAATAAATATACTTCACCAACCGTGACACACGGACGCATAGACGGACAGCGAAGTCATAGTAATAGGGTCCCGTCTTAGGTAAGGGTATAGTATGAAAATATATCAATGTTGCAGTGTGTTTTCTTCGGGCAATATGCTAATTATATGCGTATGACATGCACTGTTAGAGTAGGTACTACCATTGCTAACTTACTGAACAAGCTAGCCAGTATACCGTAATATAAGCTGTTTCAGTGAATTTCATTCACACACACACATTCACGTTCGCAACCGCAACCATAATATGAGATATCATGTTTCTAAGGTAAGCTACAAACTAAACCACTTCTGCATGCACACAGTTGCCTCGCAATGGCATAGACTAAGTACTAGATTAATCAAAGTCAACGCAACGAAAACGGGAGGGAGATGTAGAAAAGAATCACAGATCCTAATTACACACTCAATTTGCAGAGCCGAGGGTCATCAAATCAAAGTTAAGTAAATACGGACGGCTGTTTCCTCTACAAACTCGATTCAATTCACCTCCAATGACTCATCCTACGAGTTGATGTAGGAGGGTATGTAGCCAGCCTTAGGTAAGCTGTCGGTAACAAATTGCATGGTGAACAAATGAAGGCTAATTATTACCGTGATGATTTGGTCAGTGAATCACGTGATAAGCCATCGATATGTTGACACCGGACAACGCGCTAATTACAACACTAATGAACTCATTGTTTGTGAATCTAATGAACCGTGTATTCTGTCATAGCTGTGTGAACATGATCTTCTTATAATTAATTTTAATCGAGAGCCGACCTTAATATCAACAAGCTAAAAACTTTTAACGGAGTTTGGTTTTAAGCCGCGAAAGTATTTTTTTTGAGGCAAAAAGCAATTTCCTTATAAATAAAAACGACTTGATTCTCAAACAAAATGTTATCATAATACAAAATATACCCACAGATCATTTTATATTTTACTTATTTTAGTCGTATTATCTCGTAATCGCTTTTTGAGTTACAATCTTTCCCGCAAAAACTTTTAAAAATTAATAATTTCAATCTCGTACCATTGAAACCATCCCTAAAACAGGATTTAGTGCAAAAATCAAACTGCATCCAAAACCGAACATAGTCCACACAAACTGACGTAATAACGTTAAATAAATTAATTTACATCAAATAGGCAATACGGGTAAGTGCGGTTAAAATGTAAATCCATAATAACGAGGTGAGGTATCGCGCGACGGCAGCAATGACGACCGCATTATGCTGATACCATCGCATTGGAGGGTTAAATACCGCAACAAGTAAACGGACGACTGTTTGCTGAAACGTGCCTGCGCGGGTTAACTCGTGTTCGTACTGAAAATTGTGCTATTTGTTTTTACGTCGAAGTGTTGTTAAAATTGTTGATAGAACTTTTGAGTAACATTTATGTTTCGCAATCTTGCATTCTATAATGTCATAAATTATGTTTCGACTTCTTGAAGTACATTTTTGAAAAGATACCGTCATTAAAATGGCGGCGTGCCAAATACTTAACAGTCAATGTTAATAGTACAACATTTTATAAATTGAAACTAAATAAATCCTTTTCACCCAAACACCTGATATCCTGGAGGCCTATCCTTACTCAACACCCACACAGCCTGTTTTATTCTTAGGACCACTTACAAATGGTAATGCCTACGTTTTTGTACTGTATCAGGTATAGAAGCCTTACCATTATTATATGTATATATAGCACATTAGAAATTAGTGTAAAAATAACGTAAACATATTTGAAAAATTCGACAAATGAAATATGAGTTACCACTAAAACAATTTATCATACTGCAAATGTCCATATTAAGTTGTAAACAACTTGTAAACGACTTCTTAATACAAGCAACTAAAACAAATTAAAATAAAAAAAGGAATTGTATGTGAACAGAAATATTTTGTTCGGACCGCAGCAGCTGCGGTGCAGATATGTCTCCTTTTTTATTCCTACGCGATTGTAACTGTGTACAACGGCCCTACATTCACGTCAGTGTATTAATATCCTTGCATGTATTCGAAAATGGGAGAATTAGCGCTTTAGGCACATTATGCATGCGTGCCAGCATTAAACTAAATGGCTTTTTCCCGCAGCTTCACTACTCGTTGCGTTGTTCTGCTATATTTTAAGTGCCAGTTATACTGTTTTATTTTTATTTGATACCGGTTTAAAATAAAAATATTAGAACGTTCAATTTTAAAACATTTTTCTCCAAAGTTTCGGAAGCATCAAAGCGTAAAAAGATACTCTATTGAGAAAACTGGCGCCTTGTAAGCATGTTTGATACAATTTACGATACTAGATAACGCTCCGAGCTTCAAAACAACTAATGTAGAAAAATGTAGCAAATATCTGAAAAGTTTGTTCGAGGATTTAGAACTTTGATACATCAGAAAATTATTTTATTTTTAGCTTTTTAAAAATGACAGCCTTAAAAATAAAATGTGCGTTTCGTCTTCTTGAATTTACACGACCTAACGCGGCAAAAATGTACATAGGTAATAATACAGTCCCATAACTCCCGGTTAACGTATGTACCAGTACACGAAACCAGAAAGTAAATCAGACACCAGCAGTTTAAATAAAGTCTGCGTATTTACAAAGAGCTCACACGAATGTCGGCGACTTGCAGAGAGAGTTGTCTGTGTACTTAAAAAGAACAATTCTCCAGTAAACGTTTTACTAAGCGTCTGCTGAGTTGTCCCCTATCATTGTTTAAAGTATTAAACTCGAAGGTAATGCCACGAGTTCAGGTACGTTGTTTGTGGCGGGAACTAGCGCAGTACTCGCTTTGCTTCTTATTTTACTGCTCGTGATTTCAATGGTTAGGGATATGTAGCATTCTTTTTGCGTGTTTCAGTTGCGCGTTCGTCCGGTCTGAGATGCGGTTCGAGATAACGGCAGTCTTCGTAAATCTGCGCTGTCCGAGTCGACGCTGTATGCTGCGTTTGGCTCTGTACTCCACATTGATATCTAACAGAAAATACTGTAGAGAAACCGCACTGACGTGTTTTGCTAAACAACTGTGATTTATTTTAACTTTACAATTTGAACTTAAATTTTGGTGAAATATTTCTAGCTTTAGGTGCTCCTAAATATTTCCTACATTTAACGACTTCTGGCTATGTTTATCTCTTACAGTTATGCCCATAATATATGCCTTAAATACATATAATTTTGTAGGTGTTTCTGTTAAATGGGAGGCAGCAATCCTCAAAGGATTTGTATGAAAATTGGTACATTTATAGCTACGGTTTAAATCTCGGTTACATTTGGAGACGGGTTAAACCCTAAGGGTATGTTGATGGGACACATGGTTTAAAAGTGGCTCCAGTTTAAAAATAAATTGTGCATGAATGTATAATATGTATTTAGAATCAGTTCATCAGACCCCTGAAGCTCTTTGTACCGATACAATAGTATGCAATGAATTTGATACAATACATTTAAAACAAAAAGTAAAAAATCTTCAAACCAAAGTACTCTAAATGAATTTCAAGAAGAACGATGTAACCAGAAAACATTACCTCGCATTCGATTCAATGTTTCAATTGAGTATTTTACATAAAAGGGGAGAAGCAAAAAATTGTACAGATATATGGCGCCCGAAGTGGCGACCGGACGCTCGGGGCGCTCATTAAGGCAGGGAGAAGCGCCCGGTACTGTGTTGTTTTTACACGGATTTTACTGTTACAATTACCACAGTAAGGTGACGATGCTTCTTCGTTTAATTTGTTTACAAATGTTTGTTACTGAGATACGTAAAATTTTACACTGTAATGGCTTGTTTTTTGGGCAATATATGGTGTATCTAAAATAGGTTATGTTTTATTTCTGTTGCCCGATAGCAGTGCTTTGTTGCCCATGAACCGTTCAACTTGGTTATCTAGCTTGGGAATTCAATGCAAGAGTATGAAAATATTTTCTATTTGGATTATTTATATTCTATTGTATATCTATGTAGTGTGGTTTTTGTTAACGAGCTAACAAAGAAAATTGCTCAGGTATATTTACATTTCTAAATAAGTAAGGGGCTGATCATAAGGTTAAGCAGCGCTTGGCGTGGTCGGCCTGTGGATGGCTGATCTTGTCATGGCAAGTTCCGTGTTTCGTAACAGTTTATGAAAATGCCACGCAGATGATATTTTTCACACACATTGGAAAAAATATCTATAAAGTAGCTATCTATTAAACTGTGCAACTAAAGGAGTGCTGAGCATGGCTGCAAAAATACAATACACTATTTCGATACGAGTAGGCTAACCCTTAAAACCCGATTCGTAATTAGAGGTAATATTAGGTCACACGTTGAACACGCATAAGCACACGAACTATGAATTCAGCCTGCATAGACCAAAACAGAATATTGTAAAATAGTTTCTCCTATGAAGTGTACAGTCTGTACCAACAAATATGATTGTAAACTACAGCTGTTATTCCACATATTATTCCCGTTCCCACCATAGACATAACGGTTACTGACTAATTAGCTACATAGATAATGGCATATAAAAATCTAATTAAGGTTAACACAAGTATATCGGGTCTGCCATAACAAGGATCGTAACCGCAAGTCACCACAACTAGCGACGTGCACTTTATCTATTAAGAAGATGTCTGCCTTTCAACTAATAGAATTTTTAATCAAGTTGGTTGCGGCGCCGCCTCGGCACAAGTACGCCAGATTAATGTAATTCGACGACGCCATCACAAAGGCAAATTGTAATCCCCTCTTTTCATTGTATATTCCCGTAACGTGGCACTCACACAATGTGTCGTATTTTTACTTTATTCGCCAAGTTCTTGCATTACGTAGACAAACATGGAGCTGCAGTGTCATTTTATTATTGTGGAACAAGTGTTTCGCTAACAAACATTGAATTGCTACAAAGGTACGATTTGCATAACGTCATACCCAATGCGGCCTTTGACTCGGTGTCGGATGGATGTCGCCGTCCCGAGTGGGGATGCAGTCCCCTTAAATCGGCCGATTGCGGCACAGTCGTTAGGAAGGCCAAAGTGTCGGGACAATTAAGTTGAAGCGGCGATTGTGAACGGTGCCAAAGCGGATGTAGGTCAGTGAGTGCGGAGTGGACCCGCACCACTAAGGTGACAGCAGATTCAACTACGCCGTGTCATGACCTCCGCTATCCTTGCCGCTTGGCAACGCACCTCGCGCCCCAGATACTCAAACCTTTGTTATTGTTACATATACGAGAAGATGCGCTTATTTATACAAATGCAATGAAAATACTCTTCAATTGGTTCTGTTGTTCTGTCATTTGAGCCGATCTACATTATTTTCAACATAAAATCTTATCTGTGAACTTCTTAAAGATGCATTCTACGGAAGGAACCGGCGTATATCTAAACAAGTAGGGGAGATAAGGCGGTTTAGTGCACTCATATACAGTGTGCCCCTGATGCAAGACTTTCTAAGTCTGTCGTTATAGCGAAGCTATCCTATATTGTATAAGCTCTTTGACAGTATGAAGTTATTTTAAATCATGTTGTACATAAAACTGGCTCTAATCCGATTACAATGCTTGGAGAAAACTTTCAAGACGCATTTAACTTAAAGATTATTATATTTCTATTTCTTATGTGGCTATAAAAAGATAGTCAAAACAAGGCAACGAAAAGTTTTAAATTAAAAAAAAATTAAAGCAGAAGTATATTATTGGGATTAACAATTTACATGGTGAAAAGCGAATTAACATTTGAGTTTCCCCTTATCATATGGAGATTAAATATCGAAACCGGCGATATGTGAGACAGAGCACCTGCCTAATCCACGGGGATCAGAAGCGATTACGTTATGTTACTAAATAAATTACTTGATTAATTCAATCTCATATAACACTTACGCCCTGTGGTCTGTACCTCAATTAATTCAAACCCAGTATTATGCATGTAACCCCCAGTTTACATCTAGAGCTCGTGTTGCAGTACCAAGTAATTCTTTGCAGCTTCTGCCGCAAATTCTAACGTGCTTACCGCCGAGCATACATTATAACCGAACTAGTTCACCATCTGATACTGCTAAAAGCTTCGTACGTTCACCTATGTGACCTTTTTCGAGCGAAATTTTACTCCAGAACGGAGCGACAAAGAATGTTTATACACGAAAGCAAACAAGATTTTTCTCGCTATTTAGAATGCCTCTTTTGGATAGTGTAAAATATGAGTGCGACCGCCGTGAAATGAGCTTTGGGCTCCTGTCAGGCCGCGTCGCCGAGTGCCGTCTGAATTTTGCACAAAGCAATTTTCGTCAATTCGAGAGGGAAAGCATTTAATTAATCCGGTAAAGATAATGAGGGCGTAGTATGAGTATTATTGCCTCGTTAATGTCGTTAATTAGCGTAATCAATATACACATTCATATTAAATTCAATTTATTTAAGTAATTTATCGATGACGGATTTGTTTTGGTAATTAATTTGTTACAGAATCAATGTTTTAGTATGCAAAACATATATTTTCAACAGTTTATGCTTTTTAATTTATTTGATGTTACATTATTAAGTTTAATTACTAGTGAAAACTAGAAACAAAAATATTATTTTATATAGTTGGAAATAAAGTCATTATTACAATAACATTACAGTCGCGTAAAAGAATACCACTCGAAACTCGTAAAACTGTACTAACGTAATACCGTGTCATTTTATTTTGCGAGTGTCATCAACACCTTTTGTTCCCGTTAAAATGCAATTTAAAACATTCTTTGTTTAAATCTTTGGTGTTTTAAACATGTAAAAAGGTTTTTTTAAAGCTAAAACAGGTTTAAGTATAGAAAAGGTTTTGGAAACTTAACTATATTGCCTAGATTTTAGAACAGTATTTTTTTAGTTTTCTGATGCCAGGCATATTTTCGTAGCAGTTACATTTTTATTTAGTTTTTTTCCATTTTTCAAGAGGGCCACTACAGCTAACTCCTACGAAAACTCGGTTATATGATACAGTAGGGGTTGGTCTACATAAATAAACGGACCAAGTGAAAGTCGGACTTGCATATAAAGCGGTCCGTACCTTACCTATAAAATAGCTGGGAAAAATGACTAGTTCTCAGTTTGTGTTGTTACAGAAGCGAAAATAATAATATCATCCGTGAAAATTTCAGTTCATGAGATTCATGATGAAAAATTATAATGAGAGAATAGAGGGGTCGATATCTCTTTGAAAACGAAATCCTAAAAATATCATCTCCGTAAGTAGAACGATAAAAGGATTTACAATGAAATTATGGCTTAGAGAAATATAGGTACCTATGGAAGATTGTAATAGTGCCTAGAACAACTCTTTCATTATCGGTTTAAATATGTATTTAGTTGATGTTATGTGAAGATACTAGTACAAAGCTGTAGCTACTAAACTAGTTCTTTCTTTGTTACTGATCAAATGGAAAAATCATATTTGAAATGAGAAGATATTATGGAACTCAGACAATGGAAATGCTGTTCAGAAGACCGTAATATGATATATGTATTGTCGCTGTGATTACTAACATAACCTTAAGTTTTATTGTTACTAACCTAGTTACCATCAATATCTAGGGCCTAGTTGCCATCAATAAACAAGTATTAATATTGTGGCTCTCTTCACTAGCGCCTTCCAAACAAACAACTTGAAATCTTGAGCATTACACCATTATGGTCCCAAATAATTCACGAGTAGGAGTCCGAGAAATAAATATGGTACGGATGCGGGCGGCGACACGTGGCAAGCGAAGCGTGACGCCGATAGCTCGTCTCGCGGTCCCCTGTGCCCTACGTCACGCGCGCTGTGCACTTATGAATGAACAAACACATGGAATGAATATAAAAATTAAATAATGCAACGTTGAGTATTGACTGCAACACATTTTTTTATAAAAATTGTATCAGTTTTTTTAGTATATCATGTTTTTTTTCTAGTTTATTTATTTTAAATTGACGAGGAAAAGTGTATTTATTCTTAAAATTATGTTAAAGGGTCCTAAAGAATGTTGCTGTATTAGAAAATGTCTTAGTTTTGTTCCCTATCGTATGTATTGTCACACACAAGGCTGATTTATAAGTTTGAGTATGCTGAAGTTACCTTTGCGCAGAGATTAGTTTATGATTTAACCAATAAGAAACGCCTAGCGAAATCAAAAAAATATTGCGTTAACTATAAACGTTTCCAGGAATAGAGAAAAATACTTCGATAAAAATTAAAAGGGACAGAACAAATCACGCTGACTCACAACTATACCATTCCCTAATGATCATTACTAAGTCCCTTGTCTAGCTGTGCTCTCTTGGGGAAAGAAGGGTGATGATACCAGGATTAAAGGTTGCTAAGAATTCATTAGTTGTACCAGACGATGGTATACCTACATATAATCTCCTAATGACTAGGCAATATTTTCTTCTATATATTTTATAAGTTTTATCATTTCTTTTGCATACTTTCGTGAGTTACAATACATACTTTATCTAAAACAGGCATCATGTACCGCTATATTTTCAGAACAATATACTTGTCTGCAACATCTTTTTCATTTCCGACGTATGTCTAAATAACAGAAGTGTTGAATCGTAACGGGAACAATACACCGCCAAGCGGATACGTAGCACGCGTCGCACCCACACATACATACTTACAACAGTATGTATGTAATTTAATTCAGCTCATTCAAAAGCGCACACGTACAATATGCAGCCTACAATCAGCAACTGCTACGTGCGTAGCAACAGCTCTACGCTTTTCGTAGACATCGTCGACTTTAGTTATAAGCCCGGACTGTCTTGGTATACAACAAATATAATATTCATATTTCTATTTATTGTTTCATTTCATTGCAACATTTCAGCTATTCTTTTCTTTGGTTTGTTTCACTGATTCCTAGTCTTGAATATATACTTCCTTATACACAGTGGATGACTGTACATAGGATAGCAAGTCATAAAGATAACATTTTCGTCACGATTCGCCACTAATTGCGAGTGTAGTTAACACGTTACAGATCATAACTGCGCTCATTAAAACTTTTACCTAGCATTCTGTGCACCACATCCCAAAGATGACTATTACTGAATCGTGTCCACTTTGCTCGTCTTTTATCGAAATACGCTTCACCTTATCAATATTTTTGCAGCCGCTCAGCATTTAGGAAAATGACTGCTCGATATCTCAGTACGTACAGAAAAAATGTGTATAGCCACAATAAAATTCAAGTAACACAGTCTGATACACGCAGGGCTACACAAATTACTTCAATAAGCACGCATGATGGAGGACGAGGTTCCCACGAAATGGCGAAATTCCATCCGCCGTGGATGCGCCACTGAATACAAATTCACATGTACTCCAATTATAGGAAAACGATTTGGTACGAATATTCTTGGCAGACTTGCAAATTTCGTCTCGAATCAGCAAAATATACTTATTTTGTTGGGAGTTAGAATGGTCCCGTCATGAATTCGTGACTTTCCTTTTCTGGACGAGCCAAACTAGCCCCCAAAGGGACAAGCGACGAGCGCTGGATCTGTTACGTCGCCACTGACGAAAATTGATTGATATTACAAACCACTTTTGTTGTGGTCTGTCAACTGTTATATTAAACTCTATCTATTCCTGAGTGTCTTATTTATCGTACTAACACATCTTCTGCACTGTACGCCTAGCTAGAGTCAGTGTACGATAGCCCAGTTAAAACTAATAATACATTTATTTACGAAATCCAATGTACCTACATTAAAATATATAATATACAATAACTTGCTCTAATTAGCTAATTAAAATAAAATAATTTAATCCTTTATAAGTTACAGAGTAAGCTTAACCCAATAAAATAAATGCTTAACATTAAAATCTTTTCTTAATTAAAATGAAAGAGTAAATCTGTGATTAATTCGTAAAATTAACAAATTACATAATTTCCTATTGTAGGTCACACGAGCTTGCTCCAATTGATGTCACGTACCTACACAGGACACGTACGTTGGAAGGACACAAAATGAGTTGTAATTTTAATTAAAATGTCACAACTTTAACTTTTGAACGCATAATACAATTAGATGCTCTAGTATAAAGTTGACATAATAGCTACGTTCTAATTCAAAACGCGGCGGATTTCAAATGTTCACCTTAACGTAAGAAATGAATTTAATATTTCATTTACATGAACACTTTGTTGAATAATTTTGATGTTAATTCAAAAGTTTGTTAGCCGAATTTCAGTATTATCCATAAAGAACAATGTTTCGGGGAGTGAAAATATTAAGGTCAGGTTTATAGACTCCCACGGCACTCCAGCTTTAATACGTCTTATTAAAAATAGTACGTAGACTGGGTGAAAATTCAACTTCAAACCTATTAAAATTCACACTTTAATATTGGCCTTAAATTTTATTTTGACAAGACATAATTTGATACCTGTCTATAAATAGTGTCACAGTGCACTCACACACACATACTTGAAACAACAAAGATAAAGAAACCGTCATGTATGTACTATACTAACTACTTACACACCTTAGCTGTTTGGTTGTTTGTGCGTTCTATTACAGGCTGCATAAAAGGAAAGTCGGTTCAAAGTTCAAAACTGAGTACCAGAACATTGTAGATGCCGACTATGGGCTGAAAAGGGCAATAAGAGAGGGCAAATAGCTCCCGGTGGCGTGTCGCGTCGTCGTCGGCCCGTCGACGACTCGTCCGCGCCACGTGCGCCATTTTAATTAGCCCTACAGTCAGCTGCATTAATGAACCCCTTACATTCAATGCGATTTTGAACACTTCAAAATATGCCTTAGGATTTTTTAGATTCTTGGTAATGAGACTACGTTAACAATTTTCAGTTTTTTTTTTTGTTATATGGACTATATAGTGATTAATTTGGACAGCTCAACCTTCAATCACCTTGGAACATCATAAGAGCTACTTAGTGAAAGTATACATACTTTCACTGCCTTTCCTTTCTTTGCCACAAAAGAAATAGAATACCTAATATTTTAACAAAATTACAGGTTTACACTCTGTGTAGAAAATAAAAAGAGCTTTCTCATTCCTATCTTTTTGTACCTATTTTGCTTAAAATTCAATTTCTTTCAGCCATTTTAGGAACATAAATGTAATGTAAGAGGATTTTCATATTATTTGTTCTTGTTGAAAAAGGTCGGCTACAAAAATTAAGTCAGTAAAAGTTGAGAAATACAGAGAATATAGAATAACATTTAAGTTGAATGTAACATCCTTACAAAAACAACATAATTTATCCACGTACACCGTATAAGAATCTTATACCTACTTAAATGAATTATACAAATAATAATAAGTAAACCTCGGAATAAACTACACAAGACATTGTAGGTCAGGCTTTGGTGCTTATACACGATATCCTACTTTAATCTGACATAAAATTACGTTCATACATTCAGCAATATACATGTATTTTCTACATATATATATTACCTTAACGATTAATTATAATCGTAAAGAAAATATTCCATCCACTAGAGGCTGTTTTATTATTTCCTGAAATTATGTATGCTACAAAATTGTATTCATATCAGGGATATTACTAACTAAGGGATAAGATAGAGACATGAATGACTATATATATATTGGCAAAGTTCCAGCTCTCAAAATATTTGTGAAAAATCAAATGAAGAACATTTATTCGTAAAACGTTTCCGTACATTTTGGAAAAGTCTTCACTGTAAGATGAACGGGAAGCCGGGAAGTGAGTAAAGCGCGGCTTGCCGAGGAAGCCGTGAGGCGCTCGCCCCGCGCCCGCTTGCATTGCGGACTCGCGGCACGTACCAAATCCGACACTTGGCACAGTTCACATTCCCGCCGCGCTTTCCCCATAATACAAGTTTTAAGTTTTAATTACGCAGAGCCAAACTTCGCCAGATATAACGCCCTATTTATAAAAAAAACTCTAATGATGGCCCGCTCGAGAGAACGTCTACATTGTCATGTAAATTAGTTAGACAGTCTGAGATTTGTTTCTCTTTCCAACAACATAAGGATAATATATATCATATGGCTTTAACACAATAAAAATTACTTTTTATTTTTCTCGATCTAAATTTGTGTTTACAAAGCTATTTTTAAGCGCATACAATGTCTAAGTCGGATGTATTCATTGTACTGTGAAATGAATTATGGATCTGGAGATTTAAAGAAGATTAAGTATGACTTACGATAATAAATAATGTAGCTAATGTAAAGACAACCTTCGAAGTTAAACAGAATCGGAGCCTACCAACAACAAGAACAAAACTGACAAATAAATAAAACAGCGAGGTCCAAGTCAGGCAATTTCTACAGCGATAAAACGCGAAAGGAGCGGTATTTAAATTGAATACGCCGTAAATAAATGCTAAATGAGACAAAGGACTGAGAGAGAATTTGCAATCTAAACAAGAATAAAAGGAGTAATGTATCTTTAATGAAAGTAAGGAAGGGCCGTCAACGGTTCGCGGAGATTACGACCGCGGACAATGTCCCACACCTCGGGCGTTTGCTTAAGCTGTTGGCTCTATTAGCTTTATGTGCTGTTCGCATTGACGAACACACAGCTTTGTGCATTCTTGTAATGTTTGCGGACCATGTTGCTTAACCGACAGTGAGCAAATACTGTCCCCTAACTTTTATCAATCGTCACTTAGTACCTAATCTACAAAAGGTTTACGCATACAGATGATCACTAAACAAATTGTAATTCAGTAAACGAGGTACCATGAATGGCTTTCAAACATTAATGTAATAAACTTGATTTGCTAGTTATTATTATTATTATTATTATTATTATTTTTATTTATTTCAGGCACACACCCATAAAAAGTTAAAAGTAGTAATAATAATAAAATGCATATAATAGACATAGAAATTGAAATTGAAATTATAACATATAATATACATTATTACAAATCCGTCCTTATAACATTGAGTATTGAATATTGATATTATTTAAATTTAACATAAGTCATTAATATTTAATTATTACATTTTTATATTTTGCCATATTTATTGTTAAATATCACAAATGTCAAATTTGCAGCAGTCATACACAGCCTGGACAATTGAGTTTTTAGTTATTCGTATTCGGTTCATAAAGGAGGCAGCCCGCTTTCTCATCACTGCATAAAAGTCGTCTACCCTGTTCTCGGCGAACATGCCCGACGCACTACACCTCCACGGAAGGTTGAGCATAGCTCTAAACGCATTGTTATATTGCACGCGTAGTGCGTGGTACGTCCGCTGTGTGTAATTTTTCCATAGATAACAGGTGTAGAACGCCTGACAGTAGGCCACGAACAGAGTGATCCTTACCGCCCTGCTACATCGGGCGAATCGGCGCGCCAACATGTTGCCTTTTGCAGCAATGGACCGCTTTTGCCTTTCCATGTCGTCATCATCTTTTAGATTATCTTTTATTACATGACCTAGATATTTAAATTTTGATACAACGGTTAACTTGGAGCCGCCAAGGGTTATTACTGGGTTAAAACAACAAGTTCTGTCATGTCTAAAAATCATGACTTCCGATTTTTTAACATTGTAGGTAAGTCCATGTCTCAGGGCATATTTTTCACATATGGATAACAATGTTCGCAGGCCGTCGACTGAGGGGCTCAGCAAAACCATGTCGTCGGCATAGCTTAAGTTATTTACTGGTTCATTGCACATGTGACAGCCGACGCCTGATCTGCTGAGCTCCTCAATCAGTCCATTTATATATAGATTAAACAAGGTCGGGGACGTAAGGCCGCCCTGTCTCACGCCACATTTAAGCGTGTACTCATTAGAGATGCCATCATTGCCCCATTTTACCACATTGGTCTGAGATCCGTACCAGTATTTCAACGTTCCCAATATATCTCCGGGTAAACCCACCTCCTGCATCTTTGCCCACAACAAATCATAGCTAATAGTGTCAAATGCCCTACTGAGATCTAGAAAGCAGGCATACACGGTAGTATTTCTCGAGTTATAGTATTTAACTGTATTTTTTAAAGCAAATATGGCCATATCCGTTGATAAACCGGCGCGGAACCCAAACTGTGCATCACTTAAATTTATATATTTAAGTAACTCAGGGTGTAATAGCCGCTCGAAAATTTTAGAGAAGACTGTAGCAAGAGATATAGGGCGATAGTTTTTCAAATCAGATGCACTGCCAGACCCGTTTTTAAACAAGGGGACAACCACAGTTTTCATAAACAATTTCGGCAAATAGCAGTGTGATAAACACATGTTATAAAACCTAGACATTATTTCAGACAATAGTTCACCCCCGTAAAGTACATGCTCCACGCTCAGACCGTCGTGCCCAGGTGACTTTCCTCTTTTCATATCCTTCACACACTCGTATACGATATTAGGAGTAATACAGACAGATGTATTAGATAAGAACTCACTGGCAAGGCGATCCGCGCATGTTGCGTCACACTCCGGGCCGCCACCCATATAACCGACTACCTGAAATTGTTGTGCGAACATCTCGGCAATTTCACGCGTGTCCTGACTATTGTTTACAGTAACAGGTATGGTTGGTTTAAAAGAAAGTTTATTGGTCGACTTCCAAAAATTACCAAAATCATTTTTTGATCTGTAATGTGCAATTATGTCCATCTGGATCTGTGTTTCATTATTTTGACACCATTTAATTTTATTTTTAAACTTTTTTCTAGTATCACACATGTCATCGTATACTGACCCTTTCTTTGGCCTACCATGTAGCAGCCATAGGTGAAACGCAGTTCGTGCCTGCATATGTAGTTGCTTGATATGATAGTTCCAGCCTATAATTCGTCTCTTTTTATTTGAGCTGTATCTGCCCAAGTATGACGCACTGGCTGCTTTACACAGGCAGTCCGTAATTTGTGAGTATAGTTGATCAATTAAGTTAAAATGCGCTTGATTACTACACGGCATGTTTTTACAAGTTATGTTGTAGTGGTCAGGTTTTATGTTTGATAAGAATTCATTACATGAGGCTGTGTATGATGCGATTTGTTGATTATTTCTTTGTCCCCAAACAACTTTATTATTAATATAGCTATTGTCGCACAAGATAGTTTTCGGTACAATTATGGTAATGTTACAATCTATCACTAAAGGATAATGGTCCGACCATGAAACATCGGTGATAACCTGCACGCTATTTACAATATTATAAGCCGCCGCCGTTACCACACAGTGGTCGAGCCAGCTACATGTACCATGGGCTTCACTCAGGAATGTAAAAATATTGGAAGACTCACCGAGTATCTTAAGATCAGCACATATCCAGCCCTGATCATTGCAATAACAAGACAGCTCCTTACCGAACATGCTGCCCACATCGGCATTAAAGTCGCCCAGTATCATCGCGTACTCAGTCCCACTATCCTCTATAATTGAGTTCAACACACCGAGACACTCAGTAAATTCAGGAAGGTTGTCCGCACACTCCGTAGGCATATACACTGACATAACAAGTAAACAACGGTCCAGAAGGTTCACTTTGATCGCGACGATGCGTTTCGAGTGCGACACTATTGGCTCGACACTAGTGAACAGCGACCTCTTCCAGAGCAGTGCTACCCCGCCATATGGTCTTCCTTTTAGCGTACCGACTGCTGTATCAATCGGCGACACAGCTTGATATTCAAAGTCTTGATGTATTTTTCCCAAGAACCCCAGGTCATCCGGTAGCAGCCACAATTCTTGTAAGGCGATGATATCGTAGTCTTTGCATAGTAGTGTAACATAGGGTATGGACCTTTTTATAGACTTGCAGTTAAAACTGACCATTTTAATTGAATTGTTCATGATGAGTACTTTCTTCACAATATAGTTTCGTTATATAGGAAAAATAGGTTGAGTAAGTGGCTGTTTATGTATGTATGTAGGTAGGCTGTTAATAAATTACTAGTGATAAATTAAATAAGTGGTGTATGATCTATGCGTTAACTGTGCCTGTTGGTAGTTCGGTTTTACCTTGTCTGTATATTCTGAATACAATTGATTCTGGCCAGAATTCTTCTTTTAACACATTAACTAGGTCTTTTTTGGCTACAATCACTTTAAAAGACTTGAATTCGGTGTCCTTCTTTTGGTTTAGCGTTTCAATACCGTAGATCTTGTGTCCATTTTCGGTGAAATAATTTCGTATGTCTGCTTCTGTGCAATCCTTAGCAAACCTAGATATGTATATAGGTATCATTTTTTCCGCCACTCGTAACGTCGTTGTGGTGTTAGTACCGCGCTTGTTTTTAGACTGATAATTATGTTTTTCTCTAGGTTCGGTGTAATTTTCGATGTAATTTTCAATGCGTCGGCGCTTCCTACCCCTAGGCACAGTTGTAAAGCCATCGTTGTCAACATTCTCGTCGATATGGGTTGGCGTATTTTGTACCTGTTTTGTAAGCACCGCTTGCCGAAAGTTTAAAATAGCCGTTTGTTTTAACGGAGTCGTTGTCCGCTCCCTTTCCGTTATAGTCGCATCATGATGAACTACTGCGCATGGTACTGCGGTTAGGTTGCCACAGCTATGCTGTCCGACGACACTCGTTGGTAAATCACAGTTTTTCTTCAAAGCTGTAATTTCGTTTTCCAGCTTACTAGTGGCGAGTTTTGTTTCTTCCTTAAACAACTGCATTTCGTTTCTCATGGTCGCAAGCGTCTTGAGCAAACTACTTATGTCGAGATGATCAAACGTGACTGGCGGTAGACGGTTTAAATCTCTCGATACGAAATTCGGTAAATTTTCGGTTTCCTTGATGATTTTCAAAATATCCGATACATTACTAGATGATTTCTTATCACCTTTTCTTATAACTTTTCTATTACCGGATATTTCACACAGTAGCGTTTTTGCACTTTCTATTTCTACCTCGTCGTACCACGAGCTGCAGATTTGCACCAGGCTTAACTCATCCATCACATGGCACTTGTTTTGAATGAAGCATAATAGTTCGTTGATCACGATATTGCACTCGCACGACATTTTAGTTTATTTATTTTCACATATTTACGACGCGAAAAAACTATCTACGGTCACTCGCTAAGCAAGCGGGTAAGAGAACAATACCGGTAATTAGCGCACGTGTGTCACGGGTCGTTGACCGAATGAGACTTATGTAAACGAGGTGGCCACGGTGTGCTGTGCGGCTGGTTAGATATTCGTTGTAATGTAACACGTTCCATTCAGACGTCCGGTGTATATAGTATACAGAGAAATGAGCGTTGTGTAAAATAATCCTTTTTTTACAAGCTGTATTCCGTCTTGAAATCAATACTGCTGATCTTGATGGTACAGTTAATTAATGGTGTGTTTATTTTGACAGAAACCATTAGTCACATCAAAGCTGCAGTGTATAGAAATACAAATGGGAAAAATGTTTGCATGGGTTAGTTTTGTACTAATTAACCATCGTTAAATTTTCAACATAATTCTGATATATCAACTGCATGCACTTTAATAATTGGGTAAATTAAAATGTAAGGTGATTAATAAATGCGTAGGTACAGACGCCAGCCCATCGAGCTACCCGAAACTGTAAAATTTTCCCAATCAACTTTGAACCATATACTACAGCAGTAAATTTGACAAACTGTAACCAGTAGCCTGGTGTCTGTTCAAGATTTTTTAATAGCCAAAAACGAAAGTCACTTCAGTAAATCATTATACTAACAGAAAACATATTATGTACATACGTATAAATCGTAGTATAGGCTTACTTAAACTTTCTACAATAAACAACTCAGTGCAAAATTTTGTAAGCCATATGAAAACCCGTTAAGTTGACGTGAAGCTAAAAGCAAATTATACGAGACGTGCCGATTTATTATACTTTACGCCGGGAACAAAATACTTCTTTACAAGCGGCTGAATAGTCGAAACAAATGACGACGCTTTACAAACCAGTTGGCTAATTAACATTAGAATTGAAAACAATAATGTAAGCCATAGGTGTATTTACTATTCACTTGAATATGTTATTATTTATACCCAGTAGTATTTTGTTCGAGGGTAAAGGCCTCTTGTAAAACAATGAAGCCAGACGCGTTTATGGTTTACGACAAGAATTTCTTAGGTCAGACGTCATATGTTTTTTTTTAAGTATATGCTTCATGAAATAAGTTCTATCGCCCGATTTAAAATTTTCGGAATTATTGTTAAGAGGCAGATGATACTAGGCCTGCGCCACTGCATGTACAGACGCCAGCACATCAAGCTACCTGTAAAATTTTCAAAATCAACTTTACAGTTTACAAGAAACTGAAAGACAGCGTGCAGTAGCTTGATGTGCTGACGTCTGTACCCTTTTGCGCGCTAAAATTATCTACTGTCCAGCTGAGCGGAAGGTATTGGCCTACTGAGTGAATTCTCTTCTACGTACGTAGTAACTATTTAGTAGTTAGTAGTTTTGACTGCCCCGTTGGTCTAGTGGTCGCAAGGCGCGACTGCTGTGCACGGGGTCTCGGGTTCGAATCCCGGGTCGGGCCGAAATCGCTTTGTGGGTTTTGAGAAACTTTCACAAAGCAGCCTGGAGTCTGGAAGTTGGTGATTGATTCACCCGTGCATCGGAGAGCACGTAAATGTCGGTCCTGCGCCTGATCTCTCTCCGGTCGTGTCGGATTGCCGTCCCATCGGATTATGAGAGTGAGGGAATAGAGAGTGCACCTGTGTCTGCGCGAATGCTTGTGCACTATAATATGTCCTGCGCAGCTGGCTGATCTCCATAAATGAGAACGGCCGCCGTAGCCGACAATCGGCCTGGATGCCATCATCATCATCATCATCATCAACTATTTAGTAATCTGTCATAATCCTCTGATTAAGATTAATGACACACTATTATCTATTTTCGATCCCGGTCGAAAAAGTAGTTCTCTTGAGCAACAGTTTAAAACGAAAGACACAGACTAATCTTGATAACCAAGTAGTTAATCACAAATAAATGACTTTTTATTCAAATTGATTTATAAAACAATCTAAAAATTTCCTGCAACGCATAGAACCTACATATATTGGACTACCACTTCCAGTAAAATTGTTAACAAATTTTACGTTGTGGTCACAGGAAACTTGTCTGTAAACATTTAGAGGACGGAACTATTTTTGCTTGGAAAACATTGGAGCTGTATTGACTCGACATTTACTCAAGTTAAAATCAAGGATGTTTCCATTCCACATGTAACTTGAAACTTAAAACTAGTATCTTGGAATATTTCAATCGTTAAATGAATCTTAACTAAATAATACTTAGAGCCAGTTTCACCTGTTACGGATAAATTCTCTGATAGCCTACCAGGAACATACTTGCCAGATAAATTAAAGCTTTCGGTTTCACAGGTGTCCGATATAGCGATATGGTAGATAAAGTGTTGGTTAATGGTGAAACAGAAAAGAGTTATAACTCGCCTTTATCTGGTAGATAGCTCTATCCATCAGATAAGTATCTGCAATTGGTGAAACTGGCCGTTAATCTACTAAAATAGTTGCTTTTTTTATTAAATTTATTTGTTCTATCCCGTAGCTATTACCTACAAAGCTGGAAAAGCAATTTCCTATCGTATATTGTCTCTTAACAACACGCATGCACGGCTACATTAAACCGATCCAAACACAAACTTATATCCCGTATCTATAAATTAACAGCTCGCCAGTTTTGTCAACATTCAGACTCAAATCAAGTAAACAAAATATCGGACAAAGCCACATATGTGGGCGCACTATCATTAAAATGCATGCTCCGGTATTACTATTTCATACGCCACGGTATAAAGTCATTCCATTGATTTATTACACCCACTAGATACGCAGTGCCGCCCTGATTACCTACAGGATCATTTTTCACCTTTTAAATAAATCACCTGACAGTTATCAGCAAGTGACGGTTTGATCGACGTGAAATTAAATTTTATTTATGCCCGTATCTATATCTTTGAATTCGTTCCTCTCTTGTCTTGCTCATGTCTCAATAAAACAAGCGGTAGGCTATAACGAGAATGTTTTTATTTCTTTCATTAAAGTATTTGTTGTGGTTATCGATTATGGATAATTATGACTGGTACCATTCAAACAAGTCATTATCTATAAAACGGTCAAACATCATGTCTGTGGTATGAAAGCGAACCATCAAATACTATTTTATTTTTAAACAATTATTTATTTTTTAAGGAATATACGCGATGTTATGTGAATATCTCAAACTTATGCTTGTTTTCTTAACAGTAGTGCGCAAAAACAAGCAAAAAAATCACGTTTGTTGTATCCCCTAAAACATTTGTTTTATCATGTCTTCAATGTTATGGTGGCAATGGACAGCGAACTCTTAATAAAAGGTCCCCTTTTTTTAAATAAAGAAGTAGTTTAATATCTATATAAAAGCCTCACTCTCACACTCAGACTTCAATTTTCCACGGAGGTTCCTTTTAAGAGCGGCGATGCCCCTTAGGGTTTGAGGTCTTGTTCGTCAGAGTTACCGCGGCCCACATACATATATACACAAATTATTTCAGAAGAAGCAAAAGTGGGTTTTAGTCTTCTGACAGTCCCCCTAGCTGCACCTGAATATTAAGGACATACGTACATATTTATAATTGAAAATATAAATGGGAGAACCATCTGTAGTAAGTCATGTTTATTACAACAAATAAAGAAATAAACAATCTCAAAAGTTCAGGAAATTTCAGAGTAGTTTCTAATCTGGACAGTGGGTAGTCAGTTTCGCATCGCGCGCAGTCCCGCCTGTACGAACGGCGCAACTTGTCCGAAATGATTCGCGAAACTTTTGACAAGTTCCTTAACAACAGTCACTGTTAATGCCAGTTATGATTTTCATGTAATTTCAGGTTTATGATGTATTTTTTTTAGT
The DNA here is from genome assembly GCA_958496145.1 of Heliothis peltigera. Taxonomy (NCBI): domain Eukaryota; kingdom Metazoa; phylum Arthropoda; class Insecta; order Lepidoptera; family Noctuidae; genus Heliothis; species Heliothis peltigera. Next base: position 6,677,258 of record OY292327.1, read on the forward strand.
TTATCTTGGAAATGGTTTTAAACTAGTTAACCAGAGGAAAATGCATTGAGCTAAAGGGTCTACTAGCATCTGGTGCGGCTTGTTCGAAAGAGTAACCCCACATACACATAAGGAAATACGCATATAAGGAACATAGTGGGTTTTAGTCAGTAAGAGTCTGACACTCGATGCAGCTGCACCCTTAGCAGGAGGGAGGGATCATTTGATGAAAAACCAAAAAAAAGGGTCTGCTAGCAGGAATAAGATGACGATCAAGAAATATGGTATATGGTAATATGGTATGTGCTAGGCTAGCACAGTAAATTGCACAATTGCATTTAATTACACATCAATTTAAAATACCATATTTCTTCATCGTCATCTTATCGTTATTTTATCCCATGCTACCAAATACTACACTACACTATAAAAACATTTTAAAGACCGCAACATTTTCTATCCGTGCCATAATTACTGTTCTTTCCGAAGTGTCACATCTGTTCCCAGCGCGCAAACAAGTAAACAGTAGTCGCGAGTTGGTAGTAATCCTTGCCAATATTATTTTAACACACAGAATGGGAAGCGTAAAACGCAGTGGGAGTTTAGAAGGCTTTCAACAGAGCTGGCCGTTCAGCAAAGTTTAAGTAGGAACCACTACCGCTCCGCGCTCACTATTCGGGCTCGGCTTCACGTTTAATCCTTACAAATAAATAAACAACCCTCGTATCACTGCAAATACCAACAGCGAAATGTTAAATATGTTTTGCTGGCTGTTCGCTCGGATAGCTACTGTTACAAGCCGAACACGATGTACGACTTTATTAAAAAATTAACTTCTGAAGCGCTTTAGACATCGAATAAAATATAGTATTCATAGTATTTCATCATAAATATTTCAGTTAATACTCTTACTTTCCCTAAGAAAATATTTGCAAATGGAATGCGAAGTAATAAATGGATCCCTTGCATATCAATGAGCGTTCAAGGCACACCTAGCTTTGATTGATTCCGTCGCATAGGAATTATTTCGAGCCTGTTTCCGATTCACCAAAGGATCACTCTGGCTGTTGGCGTTTACTGTTTCTGTGTGAGCATTTGCTCTTATTGTTTTGTTAATGAAATCCAATCCTATCAGATTCACAAAGGTTCTAATTGTCAGGATCCACACAAGAAACCAGTGGGTTTCAGCCCTAGTAATATTTGGGTTTGTTTTTGAACCTTTCACAAGAATACTTTCAAGTCCCTGAAGTTTGAAGCACTATGAAAGTTAAATATTTTTCAACGTTCAATAGAAATGCAATGGTCATAGTATTTTGATTCAAACTTTTACGAGTGAGAAGCGAAATGGCCTGGAAAGAATTTAGTGTAAAAGCTTTAATGAACTAATGTATTCTTAATGAAGAGGCGGCGTCTCCTCGGAACCGTGGGCCTGCGAGCCCGTTTAATGCCATGAAATATACATAACTCTCGGGTACATTTCAATTAGCACTTGAAGTGAACACAGGCGCCACCCTGCCGTTCCCCCAACGACTTCAGCGATCACAATATCGTCGTCATCTAAATTTAGAAGAACTGTCACTCTTCTAAAATTGGCGTCGACGTGACCTGAATGACAAGTTTAACGTCAATTTATATTGATGAAGCTTAAGTTCAGATTAAAAGTTTGCGGACGAGAATTTTACCGTCATGTTACATTAAAATTCTGAGGTAAGATGAACAATTTTCCCCTTGAAATTCCCGTTTTGGTTGTATAAATATTGAATATATTTTACTATCAAAGTTTAAGTGTACGTCGCATCTGTACGGAGGCGACCCGTCGATTTCCTTTCACACTGAATCGTAAACTATGGATGGGCAATTTATGGTTTCGATGCTGTAACCCATTTCGGCCCAGGCAGATTTACGGTACCAGTTCCTCATGAATACGAGCATCTACGCGGTCACATCTAATAAACAAGTCACGATTTTCACTTACATGTACAAAGTATGGCCAGGTAATGGCTGTGATACGATTTCAGATAGAGGTTAAGTTCTGTCATTTATCAACAATGTCAGCTTAATGTTGGAATATCAATTTAATGATCAAGTTTCTTAAGTTATTTAAATCAGTTCCATTCTATCATCGTACATACCAACTTAACACTATCTAATTTGGTCTGTCTATCCATTATTTAAAACCCACAGGCAGATGGAAACACCTTTTTGTTTCTTTGCAATCGAGTCGTGATTGAGTCTCAATTGAATATTAATTGCATGTGGCCTAAATTAAATGTGCAAACTTGGGTCTTTTATACATTTTCAACTTTATCACTGAAGCATATGGATCAAAGTTGATTAGGGTTTGTTAGTTTCGGGTAGCTCTATGTGCTGCCGTCTGTACAAGCTATGACGACAATATTAGGTACTCTGCATGCCATTTCTCTTACTACAATTTAATAGTTATGTGCAATTAATTTTGCTATACATTACTGAAACCGTATTACACACCTTGATTTACCAACTTACGAAATGTTTCCTAAAATGTATTTACTAAACACACAAAATAAAACATTTACCTCGGCACGGTAATAAATAAAAAATATAGCGACACCTTTACTTGATATATTACCAACATCATGCTTAGCCGTGAGCTTATTGAAATACCTCAAATGTAGGTACTTCCCACCCAACCGTATATTAATGATCGAATTATACGCTACATATAAATTCATAATACAATCAAAGTGTAGCCCATTATGTTAATTCTTAAATAAGTCATTATCACGTTGAGTATTGCAATTAGAAAACATAATGATAGTTATAAGAGATCATGGGGTATAGCGATATATCACGCCCACGCTATCAAGCTAATTGCTCTATAATGTTATTTCATTGGTTATGAACAAATTCAATCGCAGGCACGTAGGCAGTGCATCACACCGTCTCCAATACTCCATAACCGTTACATTATCATAACAACATCTAATATTCGAACATAATCATAGTTTTAAGCAAAGAGCCTTGACACGGTGGAATTATGACCAATTTATAGTTAAACGGTGTCTGGACTATAATGCTGATCAATAATATTTAATCGAACGATTAGTTTTAAATTTTGTTTATACTGAAACACATTGTTTCATTTGTTTTGTTCATTAATGGAGTATTTACTTTGATATTGGTAAGTTTATTTTTAAATGGATACATTTAATAACACGGAAGTTTTAACCGATTTCCACACTCACGGTTCTGTCCAAAACTAAATCGTATTAAAATATAATAACTTCTTCTTCTTCTTCTCCTTCCTGCCCTGTTCCCAAGTCTATTTGCGCAATGTATTTTCCGCTTCCACTCTGTTAGACGTCATACTACTATCCACTCCCTTCTTAATCATATAGTCTTTCAGGCAATCAATCCATCTCTTCCATAGTCTACCTCTATCTCTCTATCCATTCACATTCATACTTAAGACACGCTTTGTAGCATATGTCTCACATCTTCTCATGACATGCCCATACCACGACTTTAATATAATACATTTGGTAAAAATGAAATGAGCGATGAACAAATAATTGGCGATGCCGGAGGTGTTATCAACTGGACAATTGCTACGTCGTATCTAAAAGATTAATCAAGAAGATTGAACTAAAGCCGCTAGCTTATCGTATAGTTTATAGAAACCAATTGAGAAAAATTGGATATCGTGGTTTTGCTGGCGATTCGCTAGCAAGCAATATGGCCTTGTTGTGTTCCATTATTTATATCTCAAGATATTATATTTATCTTACCTTTTATTAATACGGAATATGCGCAACAAGAAAGTCACTAAATTGCTATCCTCCGAAAAGTGGGTAAATAACTTTAAAATTCTTGGAGACGTCATTATAAAACTTATGCTTCAGTCAAAACTTTAAGAATGCCAATTGTTACACGAATATATGGAACAAGGTACTCATAATATGTTGTCTTTCCTTTCGGAGAAGTTCCCCAAGATATCCAACTTAGTGCAATATGTCACGTAGGTATTCATAGTGAAGTCTACAAATCAGTATAATGTGATCATACGTTCTATCCCAGCTGTTTGGGGCTGACAAATATTCACAAAGCCGCAGTGGATAGATTAGGTTTTGTTGTACGACCGCCATCAGAAACTCGGAGGATACCGCCAGTTTACCCGCCACAACTACCCACCTACTCATGCTGGAAACCAATTTCCCACCTCATTGTTCTAAAATTGCGTCCTGCTCTATTCTACGTTCCGACGGCCAATCGATTCGCGCATTGACAAACATAGAAAAATAAAATTGATTTTGAAAAGGTAGTCTTATATAAAATATTGGAAAGTTTTTGTTATAAATGGTCGGTGTATTGTTGGATATTTCAACAATAAACACAGAATTTTCATTGCAAGATAGTTTTGATGTCACCACACTGCTTTGAAAGACATAAAACTGAATATAAACGATCAACAGATATTTTAACTGCATTCCAAAAATAAATGACATACATTTGTTATCCTAAATAGACGTACCAAAATAATAATAAACACGAATTTATATGAGAACATAAACCCTTGTTTGCGGGTAAACTGTAGGTTGTTGATTATTTTTTTCAAGTTCTTCTTACCCCGTAAGTACATACTTAAATCCTTCAGATAAGGGGTTTAGTACCTTATCTGTATGGTTATCCAAATATTTATTTAGATATTAAATTTAGTTCTTTCACCCTGTTATCAACTAAAATTAAAGTCGTGTAATCGATATTTAAATGTTTTTTTATATAATCCGATCAAAAAGGTGTGCGATAACGTTTTCTAGGGCACGACATCAACGGCCCCGTTGTTAAATAATGGGATCTTTGTGAAGTTTGTATGAGTCGAGGTACACCTATAGTGTAAAGCTACGTTATCCAAATAAATCAAAGAGGTTTACTGTTGTTCGTGGTCGAGCAGTATCTGTGCGACAGTGGAGCGAGGCAGCGCCGCCGGCCCGAGGCAGTCGCGAAGCCTTTGTTCGTCAGCACGAATGGAAATCAATTTTACAGATCAATTCCAGTGGAGCCGAGTTCGACAGGCTGACAGCGACTAGGCCGGCCTATGAATACAAGTTACCGGATCACTATCAGACAGCCGGGCACAAAATATTATTCTCTGTATCATTCTCAGGCGTGTTTAGTATTATGTAAATGTTTATTTGTAAGCTAGCTTAGAATTTTCCCGGCAGATTATCTGTGGAGGAAATTTAAATGCTCAGAGGTTATAGTGATTTTTATAAAAGAATAAAAAACTGTTTTTGCTTTTCAGGTACGAAATATGTTAACATTATTCTGCATGGGCAGCTTTTACAGGTAAAGACGATGTCAAATAATTACCTACATAGATACTAACAGAACAGCGTATCAAGCGAACCCACACCACATAGCGAATTAACCGCAATTAATGCCGGTATCCTACATGGCCGTGCCACCCCCACAAGTGAAAACGAGCGTAAAGATACAGATACACAGTTGATATAACACAGCATAGCGTACCCACCCGCCTTATACGTAAATTAATTTTGTGCTGTGATCAGCGGAGCGTGAGCCTCACGATAATCATTCCGATCTCGGCCTCGGCACCACACATTCGCCGAATAATGCCACTATTAATCATTAGCCACGTTATAGCTTATACAAATAATAACCGAATTAGTATCAATATCCACTGACTCAGCTCTACCCAAGTATATTTTATCAACATCGTTATAACGCAACTTTTATCCTCCCCATTTATCTTGGCGAAGCGTAATAGACCTTGAAAGTTACATATCTACTTTTTGAGAGTACATTAACATCTCACTTGGGTAGTTTCATGAAGGGTAAAGGTCAATAGACAGTTTGAAAGTGGCTTTCGCGTAAAATTTACTAAACCCTCAATTACGAATAGAGCGGAGCAATACTCGAACAGTTCGCTAGAGATTTACGATTGCAATCAAACGTCAAATGGCATCATTTTTCAACATCAATATCATAGGGCGATACAGTTCGTGACACATTAATTTGGCAACGGGTGCGGAGCCGGCAAAGCTCCTGCCACTTCTGATCGCTTTTTCATAACACGCTCACACCGCCCGCCCCGTGTAATTCTCACAAGCTCACTCGTGAAATGCACTTAATAAATTACAAAACGGTTTCATTCAATTTTCATTTCAATCCTCGGTGATAAAGCTATTAAGACATTCGAGTATCGAAACGTGCGAATTGGGAATGGTGTAAAAAGTAAGCAGCATTTATTACCAATCGTTTTGATTCCCTTTTTGTGAGTTTATCTTCATAAACTGTGACACAAGATAAACAGCCACATATTCGTCGAGAAAAATGTAAGTACTGCGAAAGGAAATTCAGTTTAAACTGGATATGATTAACGATTTGGCTTATTCATTTGTCTTTGTTTGCTTTATCAAAAACAATCAAAAATAAGCTTGTGTTCCGGCGTCGGTCGGCGACGGAAGCACGGCCGCCGCACAACGCAGTGATTAACGAGCGAACTCGCCGACTTGAAAATGAACCCTATTACTTAACTAAATTATCGTCCATCCCAAGAAAAGTAAGCTCTCTAATTGCTGACCTTTACCCGGCCACTGAGAATTTAGCGCCTAATTATGAACAACAGTTATATCGCTAGGGAAATGAATGCGGTACGTCAGATATTTTGTCCTGTAATTTGAGCAGCAAGGTTTCTTTGACCTTGTATGTTTCTATTTCAATTCTCATTTAATCAAATGAAACGCGTTTATTAAATTGAAAATAGACTTCTAATGTATGAAGATGAGTGTGACGACATACAGTCCATACAAATGTTTTATCCAAAACATTTGAAAAGAATTATAGCTCCTTCTGTTCCAAAATGTGTGACATGTAATGAAATAAATCGCCGAAGTAAATCACAACTTTCAAGTTAATATAGGACACTGTATTCACGCGAGATATTTACGGAAATGATAATAAATTTTATAATATTCGTGTATAAATAACCCACTTTGTATAATAATTAAGTTCGCAGATATTCGCGTAGAAACATGGGCGCCCCAGCAGGGGCCGACACAGATAATATCAGTCAATGCTTGCACGTGATTCATTACACCTGCATGGCCGTAGCCACTTCATAAAATAACTTTCAATGTATTTATTTGAGTATGAAAGCGCCGAGCTTCGGATACACAATACCTTTATTGCGCAAGATAAATCTTTGTTACAATCGGATTTGTTTAATATGAATATCGAATGAACAACGCGGAGTGTGTGAGTCAGCGGTGAAACAGCAGTATTACTGCAGTCAGCAGACTGGAGTTCCAACAAGCGATTACATACCACAATTTTGATGTCAGCCACAATACAAAAGTTTCATTGTGAAACTTAATTGAGTGGGTCAAAGCAAAATACATACGTAAGTGAACGTGTGTCAAGAAGACAAAAGCAGTTGCCTTGTTTGGAATCGAACAATGAGCAAAGAAACTGGCAATCCATACCTACGCTTTCAGATTGCATACATGTTAACTTTCTTCTATTTTCATTCGACTAAACCTATGTACACACCTGAATGTCGTTAATATCATTAATTTCTTTTAATATTTTTTTTTCAAAAAGAAAAGTGTGGAACATTAAGCGAATACCGCCTTATTGTTAAGTAGTCTTTAAAACGCTAGACTAGTTAAGGTTATTCCAGTTGAATACACACTTCACTATACAGATTCCGTGCCTTTTAAAAGTATGTAGGTACAACAAAAAGGCAAAAATATTGTTCCTGGTTCGGACAATGTAACAAAAAGTTAGGTGCGGTTCAAATAAAAGCAAATGTTATTTCGCGATGCACAGGTCGAGTGGATCGTGGGCCGGCCGATGCACCGCTCTTGGCTCCTTACCAAAATGTATCAAAGCTAGATTTATGTGGGGCTGCGACGAAGGCTGCGATGGTATCGGCGGGCCGCTGCGACCACGCTGCGCTCCCGCGGCGAGCGACCGAGCTATACGTGCCGGCCGTTGCCTTGCTACGCGGCAAACGGCTCTTACACAATACCTACTGAATATTCCTGAAGCCTGATGGATCGGGAATATTTTGCGGAGGTTTTTGTGAAGCTGTGTTTTATGCCATGCTTCATTGTTTCAACGGCGGCTATGTTTTTCTTTTAAAAATACATAATGTTTTGTCGTATTTTATGTTCGATTTTAACAAACTTGAATTTTATTATTAACCAGTTTTAAGAGCATTCACCACAAATTACAACGACCCTCAATTAACCGTTACAGTAATAAAATATTCCTTACTGCATTCAACTCCCTTTAATAATCTTAAAAATCTTTACATCTCTCTTTGGATTAATAAACTTCTTAACTGCTTATAAAAAACTTCATAAAGGCGGGTAATATAACTGCTGCTATCTGGTTTTATTGGCTCAGTAATCAAGGCTTGACGTTTCAAACAGCGTTAATAATCCATTTCCAACAACATAAAACGTGAACTGCAGTAAGGGCGACGTTAAAAATATATCAAACTGTAATATTAATACAGAATAACGTATTGTTACTATTATAGCGAAGCGTGAAATCATAAATTTCAAATATGAACGTCTTCACGCTTCTATGATCGAGAAAATAAATGGATGCACAATTTTTCGTGTTTCATTGGGGCGTTAAATTATGCGTTTATCATTTAGGGATGTTTACAGAGTGGGCGCGGGCGGGCGCGAGATCAAATTGAAACGACTGGAGCGCTGCCAGCGCTGCCGGCGCCCGTACGCGCTCTCCTGCGACCTCTAGCATAGGTACGGCTTAGTCTGACGCATGTTGCTCACTCTAATTGATTAATAAACGCGTTACCTATCATGCAAACAAGTTTCCATTAACATTGAATTTAAAGTAGAAATAAAATAGAAGTAATCGTACTTTGTACTTTTTAGTGCAAAAAAACTGCAGATAATATCAACATTCAAGACAATAAACATTAAACCTAATTGCGTGAGAACAACTTAACAAACAAACAGTTTCAAAGATCTAGCGGCTCCAGACACGTGATAAAGCTATTTATATCTATAAAACGAGCCAGACAATTGATGTCAATTATAAAACTATTCAGTTCAGGATTCCAGACAATTCATCCACAATAGACATGTGACACAAACACAAAATTACATTTAATGGACCCACTAAGTACTTTCATTTGAACAGCGAATCATTCTTCATTCGTGGAATGTCAAAACGTTTTTATTCGTCCCTCTGAGCTTTGAAAGGAGACTGAAGAATGTATTGTGGGTGATAAAAATCAAAACCCCTATAGCGAATGTCAAACTAACTAAATCCGAGTGTCCCTAATAGGAGTGCTTCAAGAAAATGCCTGTTATCCAATGTATAGATATCCTGATATATCATGATAGCCGTGTCTCTATCATTTCCGTCAGATTGCCCTATCGCACCGCGAACAGGCAACAAGACCCAATGCGGAATGGCACATTGATATACACTTACACACACAAACCAGTTCTCAGAATAAAGGATGGCGGCGCTGTAACAGAAATAACTCGGTGACCGTTCTTCGAACTTGTGTTGTCACATACACTTACAGAGAAAAATGTGCAATTTACATCCATTGCAGTATTTAGTGAACAACGTTAGCTAAGTACGTACATGTGTGTGACTGTTGCAGATGTGTTCCTGTTTCGGAGGCATGTATCGGGCACGCGCCTATGATTCATATCGATATTTCATCACGGTTCAATAAAACACTCGATAGTGCAATTGCAGCGGGCGCGGGTAGCCGTTCTGCTTGGCTCACTTATTTGACTTTATTTGTGGCGTTTGTTTCTCGCGGCGCACCCGCGAGCCCGCTCGTTGGAGCCCGTCCAACAGTTTTACACAATCATTCCACTCAACTAAGCGTTCCCATAAACACAACCCGGCGGGTATGAATTGCACAAAAAATTGGAAATAATTGCCAATTTATTGTACGTGTTGCTTTTACGCATATCGAAATTTAATTCGTTCGGCTGAAATGTTAAATATATGCGCGTACTCCGCGTACACGTTGCGCGAATACAGAATGCGTGCATCGCGCGTCCGAACTGATGTCTATATTTGTGGCACGGAAACTCAGGCATTTAATTTTCATCCGCTGCCAACACTCTGAAAATTTGTAACATCACTTACTTAATTGAACTATAAATAACTTAAAGGCCTATTCATTTGTATTATTCATTGCAATCATATTTAGTATCACTTTCTTTGAATTATGTGTCTGAATATTGCTTCAGTGCACGTAAATACATGATAAATAATTAATAGCCTTTGTCCAGATTATTATGATAGTCAACAATTACCCAATCAATGATTCCTGAGCCATCAATTGAGTTTACTGTTGTAATTCTTAACATTGCTCAATATTGTTGTCAATTATTAATTATTTTATTGCCGTCAGTGACTTACTCGCGCCACATTTGCAAAGTTTATTCATAATGCACTAGAAATACGAGTTTAATTATCAGTATATTTTAGTACATGAATATAACACAAATGTTCGTAGTTTCACTAAAGAACTCAATGTCATGTTGTACAATAGTTCAACGACTGTTTTATTATTCAAAAGTAATGATGAGACCTGTGCAGACAATATTTATAGTCGATAAACAATGAATAACGGGGTATATAGTCTTCGACAAAGCAAATTGATTTATGGATAGTTATTGATATCACGTATCTTGACACTGGTTTTATACTTTTAATTAATAGAAAAATAATATTTTACCTTTTCACGGTATTACTTTTATTTTGAAAAACGTGTTTAAATTTAAACATATTAGGTACTTTTTTTGTTTAAATGGTGTTAACATAATGTACTTATCCATTCATAAGACATGAAAGAATCATGTCAACGAACACAATTTAACATCGGAACATAACAAATAGTTGTATGGGAAATAATTACTAAACACATATATTTACCCTTTATCAGTTGTTATGTTAAAATATATTTACCCTTTAATAGTCGTTGCTTTTAAAAAATATTCATATAAAATAGAAAAAAATGAACTGACGAACTTGCCACTCGTTTCATGTAAAAAAATGATACCTTTCAAAAAAAGTTAAAACAAAACCTAAAAGAAATCTTCAAGTTTAGATTATAAGTAGGTATGAATTTCAAGTCATTTTCGTCAAATGCATTGGAGACTATTATGAATATACTGCTCTTATTAGCTAAATTTGTACAGATTTCGTTTTAATCACTATTATGTAGTTCAATAGTTTAACCACTGTTCAGTTATATTGGTTATATTTACAGAAAACCGCATAAATCCATCACTGTACATAAGCCTCATTTTTCAGTTACTCGTATGTTTGGTCTGGCCAAGTTTCGAAACACATAAGCTCATACTTAACTTCAACGAGGACTTATAATGCCTCGGGAAAGTGCGATAAGTATCGCTACCTGACATGAGGTGCAGGCGCGAAGGCGACATGAACACATCCACCTTCAAGGAACAAAAAATATTGCCTTGCTCGTTGGCTCTCTCAGATAAACATACAATGAAAGCCACATATTTATTTAAAATCTCATGGAAAACATCTAATCCAATATTTTATTTCAAAACCAGTTTCAGAATTAACGAGTTCGATAGCTGCTTATAAAATAAATATCCTACACTTCACCACTTACATGCCCATCTACGATGAAACATCCCAAATGTAGCAACTAAACCATAACGCGGAGATAAGCAGCCCCGAGTTACCACAAAACACGAACACTACTTACATGTAAAGCGATTTAGATAAGTCCCAACTTACCCATTGAGAATGTTAGTATTGACAGTAAGAGATAGTGTCTATTGAATATCTTAGTAATAAAAGCGTTCCTGTTGGTGCGGTGTCGGGAACGGATTGTGTAGAGGTCTCCTCGTCCGCCAGCCGCTTGGTGCAGCAGGGATACCGGTAAAGTGTCATGTTACCAGCCTTATCGGTTAGACAGCGGACCAATATTTGAATACCGCACTCAATAGTACCACACTCACCCGCCCTTGTAAATAAACGCTATCGCTTCCATTAGGGTCAATAATAAAGTGAAAGTAAATACATACCGATTGTAATTTGTAACGGTGATAAACATCTGTGTGACAATGTAGGAGAATCGATATGCTTTTTATTTCTGTGGACTGATTACGATCGTGTTTATAATACGTAGGCGTTTTTGGATTAAAACTGTTTTGTTACCGTCAAAATCGATTAAAATATCTCGGTGCAACTTTGTGATTAGTTTTTGTTTTATGGGAACGATCAAAACTTGAGATTATATATAGGTAGATTGAGTGCTTCAAGCACTATACTACTAAAATTACTCATAAATTGTTATTATCTATGGATCAAGTCACTTCAAAGCACCTTATGAATCAAGAATCTTGTGTGTAATCTGTGCAGTGGACTGAAAGCAATGCAATGTTATCAGGATCCGGCTTTATCCACAGTTCGTCTTCCAACGAAATGGGTCTTAACGTAGGTGTTGACGCAACAGGGTCTAATCTTAGTCTGAGATCACACCGCACTAAAAGCTCATACATAACTCCTTTAGGTGTAATACCAAATCATATTGGGTTTAGCATCTATGTATGTAATCATAAAATTGATATTGTCAATCTATCGGCCCCAAGATAGCCATCTGTCCGTCCGTCAAGTTTTACGCCTTAGGCGGGAAGCATCACCTGTCTCCCGCGCTGACTCCATACAATTTAGATGAGTCCTAAAACTTTTAATACAAAGCATAATCGCCTAACTCTGATATGATGGCATTGACACTGTATAAAGAGGCCATTATTACCTGCTTCAAAGTTTCCATTACATATTAGAAAAGTAGGTTAGTTATTTATACTTTATCTACGCTTGAAAGTTACCATTGCTACTTTAAAATTATTTTTCAGTAATAATATTAAATTAGTAAACAAGCGGCAGTTACAATCACATAGTACGTCAATCCTGTTTTTATAAAGAGTTGACAACCTTGTCTAATATTGTTTCCTGCTATAGCAAAAAGCTTCAGCAAAAACGCGATAAGTATATATCTACAAAAAAAAACACAAAATTAATATGTGTTGGTACTGATACTAGGTGAGAAAATAGTCAAATCTTAGCTAATAATTAATGAGATTATCTATTTTGGATCTACATAACCGAACTATCTGACCTAAATTTCTATATTTGAACGTAGCTTCTAGTTCTGACCGTGGCTATACAAGCACCTTATAAGGGGTTGGTAAATATGCATTCATATTCAAAGCCATTTCCTCTCATGTTCTTCTATGTTTCTTCTATTACAATTTACACAGACAGAGTAATCTTCCCTCTTAAATGCACAAAAGCGAACGAAACCAGAATGTACTCTTATTTTATACGGGCGGCCATAAATCCTAAAAAGCTATAGATTATCCATACAGGCAGAGTGCACCTGTTCTCAGTGCAGTTTATATACGAAGCTATGTGCTAGATTACGAAAAATGCTATTAAAAGAATGCGGAACTGTCCTTTATATTTTCTGATTTCGATAAAGGATAACAAATGTTGAAACAAAAACTAGTAACTACTGAGTGTTAAATCTTAAAAAGGAAAGCTTATAGTTGAATTTTTTTTGTCTAGATTAACATTTCGTTGCAAATCTGATTCATCGCTATTGTAACACAAAAGATACCAAATCAATTCAATCAGAACACAATAAAGACAATTTAGCTCAACGTACTTGAAAGAACATGAACAAAAAAGTACATAAACACTTTTAAATTAAAATGGAATACGTACCTACAATTATAGACAGATGAGCCGAGCAGTTAAAGCAACGTCAGTCAATCTGAGACAGGTCTGTCAGTTCGATTTACACAAGCTCGACTTGCTTGCGACGGTACACGCTCAATAAACCTCCTTTAGCATTCCAAGGAAATCCCTACACGACTTCGTACGATATTGGCAAGACTACTTCAACTATTACAGATATACGATAGTAAGTATGAAGATAACAATGCTATAATTTCCACTACAATACGAGGTTCGCGATTCTAAACAAAGACGTTAAGTGTGCTGTTTATAGTAATGTGTGGTTTGTTATGTTGTACACACATGGTTGTATTTTAAGAACTGTTGATGACAAATAAAATTCTTACTTATTCTTACCTACATTGAAAATAGTTGTTTGTCTGTTAGCTTTTCTTTTACTTGAATCAAGTGGTATTTGGATTCTCACTGGGTATATTCTCTCATACGATAAAAATCTTAATGAGAAGCCGTCTCTTTTTATTTTATAGAAACAAAATCATCATCTACATTTAATTCATTTAAAACGCACGCAGCTAACATCAGTTCATCAACAGCCTATTTGCTTAATTGAACTGAAATCTCCCTAATACTGACATTACGTACGTTTAGAAAAGTAAGGAAAAGGATCTCAATATAGTCTATATGACGACCAAAGGGCGTGGTGGTTAGTTAACCTGCCTGCCACGCTATGGGTCGCGGGTTCGATTCCCGCATAAGTCAAACATTTGTGTGCATGAACATGGGTGTTTGACTTAGTCTGGGTGTTTCTATGTATAATATGTATGTATTTACAAAAGAAAAGTATATAAGTATGTTTATCAGTTGTCTAGTACCCATAGTACAAGCTCTGCTTAGTTTGGGACTAGATGACGTTGTGTGAATGTGTGAGGGATATTATACCTATTATATTATTATATATATCCTAAGCAAAAAAGATAGCTGAAAATACTGCATTAGCGCACAAATCCAACTCTACGAAATATTAAAGATATTCTGAAACAAAAAGGCAATCTTGAATTATACGATTGCACTTTATTTCCAATGTAGAACAAGTATTAAAGTGTACGACGATGAATGTCGGCCATTTCGTGGAACTCGTTAAGTCCTAGATAAAACCGTGTTGTCTAGATAACTTAATTAGAGTGATTATCGCCTAGCTGCGACGTGATCATTACAGGTTCGCAGGAAGGCGTCAGGTTTTCAATTCCGAGCAATTGTCGGCATTTTTAAGGGGAAATACTGTAACTGGGTTAGTAGTACCTAGCCTAGATTCTGTTGCTTGTTACTTAGTCGCTGCTATCAGCGGCTTTTAATAAAGGGATGTGTTACAACTTGAATAGGTTTAAAAAACTGGGTTTGATTCAGAGATATTCAATGTGAAAGGTAGCTCTTCTTATTAGCATTATTGCTCTATAGATAACTTGTTAGTACTTTATTTGACTTTCTAGAAGAAAATTTAAGCTTCGTCACTCGCTTTTCAGAAGTAAGTTCAACAACGAGGATGCCACTTTACTTGAAGTATACATATGTTTGTACGGTACCTACGGTAAAAGCTGTGTATTATCATAATAATTTTAATCTATACTTATAATAAATCTGTAGAGAGGTCAATTCTGTACATTGAATATATTTTCAAAATAACTATCAGGGGGTGATAAGTGATCGATACTGATGCCAAAAATGCAATCAGTAAAATTGTTTGTCTGTCTGTCTGTCTTTCTGTCTGTCTGTCTGTCTGTCTGTCTGTCTGTCTGTATGTTATTAATAGGAACAAAAACTACTGGACGGATTTTAATGAAACTTGGTACAATTATTCTTCATACTCCTGGGCAGGTTATAGGATACTTTTTATCACGCTACAATCAATAGGAGCAGAGCAGTGAAGGAAAATGTTGGAAAAACGGGAGAAGTTACACCATTTTTTAAGCTTTCGTCGCGTGTGCAGCCTTAATGGTTAAAGCTACATAGAAATAATGTATGACGGTAATGTTCTGCATAAAATTATCTAAAAAATATTCCACAACAGCATATGTCCATCTTCAATGGTTGACTCACAATAACACGTATAACTCCTGATAGTTTAGCAGTTCGGAGCTTTCTGATTATTTGTTATTGATTTGTTTACTCTTATGTTTATAATATTCTCGCTCATGCCTAAGTAACAAAAGTTAACATTATAACATATTCTATAAAAAAAGAATCATAGAAATCGGTGTAGAAATACCAAACTTATACATAAAATCGGTCGGTAGGTATAATAAGGCGGGAGGTCCGAGCGCGAGCTTCTCATCCCGACCAAAGTTAGGCTTTGGTAGCGGTAATCGGCATCCACATAGGCGTAGCCGCGGGGGTCCTCAATAGGTTATATATCAGAACAACACATACACACATACACATATACTTTTTGTCGCGAAAACCGACATCCACGCGGGTGGAGCCGCGGGCGTCCGCTAGTTTTTAATAAAACTTATAAAAATTGTAAGTAGTATGTACAAAACAAAAATAATCCTCTTATTTACAAATATTCTGTACTCGAACGTGTCCCGGCACCACAAACACTTTACCAGTTCAAACCTCTCACTTCCGAAACACGTTAATCCCTATTTTTAGTTTGAAGTATTGTTCGTCCGTTTTACGATAACAGTACCGACAACTTCTGTTTGTGACACAGAACAATCCCTGAATATTTTGTTGTGGTTGTGCGGCGTTACTTATAAGTTGTCTGGGAAATAACTCAGCGTTGAAAAGTAAAGGATAAATAAGGAGCTTTGTGTTTGTACTGGATTCTTTTTCATAGTAACGACGACACCGTTGCTTGGCGCAATGGCAATGGCTGGACTGCAGAGCTGATGGTCCCTGGTATGATTACGATCGACATTTTTGTGTGTTGACCATACTTGTAGGCTGTGTGTTTGGATGTTATAATATTATGTATTTGTAAATTCATAGGCGTTAAGTATAATATTTATTTGTAGTTTATCAGTGTTAGCACCCATAACACAAGCAAATCAATAGCTTATCTTTGGGCTAACCGACCGTGTGTGAAAAAGGTCTTCGTCGTTGTCGTCCCGATATTGTTATATTTTATACTTTCCCAAAAGGTCACTTTTAGGAAAAAAATTGAAAAACAATGTTTTATACAATATAATAATAAAATATTTTGTTGCACAAACCAACCATTACAGTAATCTCGCCACACAAAACGTCTATTAACAAGCAAACCGTGAGAACAAAACATACAGATATGCTCAAAGCATTCTCCGCTCCAAAGATAATTCGGTAAGCGATACCTGTGGGTGTACCGAGCGGTATAGCGGTACAGTGCCGGCCGAATGCGGGCCAGTAAATAGGTTTATATTAAATAGCGATAACATCGCTCGCTGTCAGAACGATTGCTGGGCTCTCGGCGATGAGACCACACGCCAGGCAGCGAGGGCGACCGACTAACGCGAACATTTATTGTTGTTACCGCGCTCGGTTTAGCTAAAATTCACCTTTGAACGACGTGTAATGTTCCGTAAAGTAATTGTGGCCTACAAGTACCTGTTTATGCTTCCTAAAATAAAAGTTTAGGGGCGAAGTCGGACGTGCTTACAAAAAACGTTGTACACACGTTCTGGTAAGCACTTAGGTGTTCATGAGTCGTATAACGTAAAAAGTTTGATTTAAGTTTATTAGGTACTTGGTTAACTTGTAATCCAGAACGTATTTATTGTACCAATTATAGATAGTATGTTACAACCACAGTGCAAAATGATAGCCTATTGAGTATCACCGCTGTAGTTTTTCTAAACAACATTAGAGGTAGTTAGAGCTTTCACATTATAACTCAGCTTAGCTAACAAGGAACAAGGGAAAATGTGCTACAAAATTGTGTAACAATACTCTACCGGTAAAATTGTAGCAGCCGGTACTCTAAGCATGCGCTCCACGCTTAACTTTCCTGATAAGCGATAAATTAAGTTAGGTGTCCCTGCGCACTACATTTACTTGTAACAAATTTCGCTACACTATCTTCATCGGTAACTACTACATAATAATATTCGTAGCATGTAAATTAAGTCATAAATTAAAGAGAAAAAACGGCGAGTCCAGACATGCGTGCCCACCCTAATAGCTACGACTATTGAGATACATTCTATTGGAATGATGTAGCACGTTATAATAAAAACTGTTGGGCACAGCTTATGCTTCGATTATGTTGGCTCGTTTATTACTCAATTTAGCCAAGTGTAGGGCTGCCAATTATTAAGTGAGGAGCCAAATGAAGACAGTCACGATCAATAACGTACTCGCCACATTACGACCGCTTTATTATTATTGTCGCTTTTAATAATCCTCTCATAAATACATTTTGTAGAGTAGAAAAAATCAGTATGCTTCTGTTAACCATTCTTTGAAATATAAACCCTATTTAAAGCTTATTTTTCTACTTTATGTAGCATTCAATTTGGGATTGGAAATCATAGGGCAGCCCTAGCCAAAAGGAGCGCGAGTCGATTACCTGCGCTGCGCGGGCGCACGCTGAACCGGTTCGCATGATCCTCCGCCCCTCACCTTCGCTCCGCGGCCCCTGGCACCCATCGTGCATTATATTTTTTGCTCCATAATCCACATAAAGGAATCTGTTCGCTAACTGTGAGAAGTAAGCGCCTTACAATAAAATACAAGATACTATTCTGCTGATCTTTGTAAAGAATAAATACTTAAGACTTTCAACCGCATTGCAATTTGTAAGAAACTAAGATATTATTCCCTTAATAATCTGGTTCCTTGTATACTTTACTTACTGAAACTTTTAACAAGTATAGTAGTTGTTAGAAGACTGTGTAACATAACTTCACATAACTAAAATAAAATCATTAGGTTCCCGTTGGTAAGCTTAAGAAGTTGGTAAAACATAACATGCTCATAAAGTAACATGTTTAAAAAAATCCACTGAACTGAGTGTATTGAGCAGATTGTAATTGGAAGTTTTTTTTAAGTTTTCTGAATAGATACCATTTTATAGGCAATTAACACGACGGGTTAAATGTTTTTATAGCCATTCAAATTATTCACGAAGTGATTAATTATATTTTATCTAACTTCCAAGTCTATAGAGCTGACTGACTTTTTTTCTTTTTTGGTGCTATTGACGTTTCTATTCTTTAATTATCTCCAAAGAAATAAATAGGACGTAATTAAGATAAATATCTAAGTGGCCAGTCCAGAAGTCCGTTAAAGGAATTTGAAAAACCATTGTAACGGTTTTCATACCGAATTCTGTACAATGAAACAGCTTTTGCTCTTTGCTTCCAAACCGTGAATGAAATTGTACAATCTAGTGATTATTCATTGTCATGTTTGATATGTTTGTCATATTTCTGACTTTAAAAGACGATATAATGTTTAGATGAGATGAGCTTTTTAATATAGTGCGTTCTGTGAATTGACGCGTCACTGAGGAATGCTTGCTTCGTGCTAATGACACCAATTGTCGTCCCAATGTCCGAAAAGAATTTGGTAATGGCTGTGTGCGAATAAATTAAATATTTGCTTTGGTTGACGCCTGAATTCCGGAGAGTAATTTGAAATAACTGATATAATACACACGATACACAGAAAAGTTAAGGAGGACTGCTAGACAATGCAATGAAAAGGCTAATAAGAAACCACGAAAGAATACAGTGGGCAATGGCCTGCACTGCGCTTCAAAATACTCTAACGACTGATTGCAGGTAACGAGCAGAAAAAAAAAGTTTAGCGTTTGACTTATTCTAGTGTCTACAATGAAATAAGAAATAGCTCTTCAACGAAATAAGAATGAATATACCTAGGTATTTCTTTGTCAGCTAGTACTTTTAAAAATCTTTGATATGGTCACTGACGGAACCATCTTCTATCAGAGAAGGTTTTCAGCTCAGATTAATGAAAGCTGTTTTAAGTTTTGCAACAATATCACGTCACCCATTGGGGATGGGGATGTCGGAGAGGCATTATTAATGCATGCAATTGTATAGTATTTGAATTAACATTGACGTGTATTGATTGAACTAATACAACTGGCACAGTTCCACTGTTTAAACTAGATAAAGTATCTTTAGACTTGTAACGATGTATATGAATTTTGTTTAAAGCTGAACCAGGCACTTGAGAGTTAATCCTTGGACATAAAAAGTTTGTAGGACTGTGAAAAGAGGTTAAATAAATAAGTAACTAGAAGTCATCGCTTAAAATATGAAACACAAATTCCATCGCGATATCCAGCTTAAGATTGTCACTTAAAAATATGTTGATTTCATCTTATTTATACCAAGAATTTCTGAAGATATAAAAACTGATACACAAAGAATCGCGGCTAGATTTCTGTGGAATAGGTTTGTTTACAGTTTTTCGTATCTTTTTATTCATTTATGGTGTTTTTACGAGTGTCGAAGAGGGTAAATGTTGTATTTGAGTGTTCGTGTGTGCGTCCCGTTTGGTGCCGGCGGCCGGCCCACGGTAGATCGACAGCGCATAAACATAAGTTTGCGTGACTATGCCATGTACGGAACACGGCTTAACTTTTATGTTACCGATTCACATTTACTGATGAGCATATCACTGATTATTTATCCCTTCATTCTATATTTTGCTGAATAAAAAAAAGAGTTAAAAATCATGTACCTACCTATATGTTGATGATTACCTTTTTTATCTGTGGTTATTTCCTGAATTCAAGCAGAATCTTTTTATTCATTTAGTTTCTCTTTATGAAAGTTTGGCAGGCCGTAATGCGTTTTAAACAAATATTTAATCTATAGAGCTAACGGTGGATTCACTGACCAAAATTAGCAGAATTACAAAAGTTATTACCAAACATCATAGTTAAGTAAATATTTAATTTACTATGATATAATGTCGTATCTGTCCGTCTTACTAACGCTGTGACTAATCTGTAGACTCGGCCAATGAACTGCTTTGCACAGGTACTACCTACTTACCGGTACAAAAAGTATTTTGTTTATTCCTACAAAACAGAGGTGCGTGCATATGGTAGTGATGACTCACCTCTGTGATGCCTGACGCGGTGGTGCGACACGGGCCGGCAGCACGGCTGCTCCTGGTACGCCGTCCAGGAGTCCGCCAGCACGGACGCCAGCACCGCCCACAACACCCCGGCTGTCCATTGTCTACCAGCACCCATCGTGCCTCAGTCCTACCCAGCGCACATCCAACCCGCACTCACTGCTACACCTTACTCGCCAACATAATCCCTCATCAGTCCATACAATGCACCTATGACTTTTATAATCGTCGAGTCAACAAATGATTCCGGAAAACTTCAACAATGTTTATCTGTTTACATTACGCGCACCTAAACCGAAATCGGAGAGATTATGCTTCCGTTCAGATCATTCGAGTTGAACGGACTTCTGTGATTAATCACCGCAGTCGTACCGCGAGCTTGTTATCTCATATCGAGTTATAATCTGTTTGTGAGGGTTTACTTCGTTCGGTTCGGTTGATTTATTAGTTGGTAAAGAAGTACGCCACGATCGTGGTAACGCAGCGTCGTCGGCGAGCGACAGGCGTGACGTGCGCCACCGGCATCGCAGCGACGAGAACTGAAAATGTTTCGCGCGGCCGACACGGACCGGCCCGGCTGGAACCGGCACGCGCGAGACAACAGCCGAGCCGAGGCTTGCCGCCGCCTCTGCCGGTCGCACCGCGAGCAACAAGGATGGCACGATAACGGAACGGCCAGACCCGCGTATGCTCCAAACGAATGAAAAAGCTCGCTGCACTCGTTTAAGGAAAAGTTGTAAGTTAAAAAGTTTTGATAATTTCGCCGATCCGGAGCCGCTTGAATTCTTGCGGGGGAGATTTGACTGCGCATTGACCCTCGGTGTCGTTGCGAACATATTGTAACGGAGGGATGACCCCTTATATAAATTTACCTAATTTATGTTTTTGTTAGGATACGCACGAAGAACTTTTATGTCTGTAGGCACGCGAAAGGAAGTCGGCAGTTTATTTTTTGTATGTTTATTAATAAGTAGCCTAGTAGAGCGTATGAGTCACGACGTCGCGTGGCATAAATAATAGAGAACTGTAAACAAGACATTACGAAATCTTCAGAGATTCAAAACTCGCATAATTTATGTAATTAGTTAGTTATTTATGTTCAACTGCAGATTAAGTTGAAATCCCTATAGATCATTCAAATTAATCGTTCTCTGCCATTTCATGTTAAATCATAATAAGTTGTAAATAACGTAAATTAAACTTTCACAAAGGTTTTTATGGCAAATGTGTTAATAAGTAAATCATGAGATAAGTTGTGTTGGACAGCCACTGTGCCCGGTGCTGAAATAGCACAACGCAATATGTTTATAAACTGAAATACCATAAATCCAAGCGCAGACTTCGTAATAACTTTTCAGACAACTTAATAAATAACTATTTATCGAGTTTAACTTTGAGCTGACCGTGATTAAGGGTAGCAGGGTTAGCTTTATCAATTACTCAGGCTCTCCGCGGAGGATCTGTGCCCTCCGCGCGCCTGAGAGTCCTACACCCGACTCGACTTTAATTAATCTTAAATAACTTAATTATACCAGAAACCCTTAAGCATAATTCGATTAATGTTTTATTAGTCTCACCAAAGTACTGCAAGGAGAGACCGCACATTATGTACCACTTATAGGTCGCTCGCCCGCTGTAGCCGACCAATATAAAAGTAACTTATGCAAAAGTAAGAACATTTTGGATTCAGCGGGTACATTCATAAGATGAACGGAGATATCTTAAACGTCGCGTCCCCATTTTCATCAGTTCTTCAAGTTTTTCAATAAAAACTTTCGAAGGCGTCCGATTTACATACGGTATGGATTCATTTATTTTCCAAAAAGATTTTTCGCGTAAAAGTGAAGAAGGTTTTCGGTGTCCATTAGAGGAGAAAGGTCGCACTCGAGCCGCTCCCACCGAGTACCCACACCGGCCCATCGGCCACTCCAATTACAATATTTTAAATGCCATTTTTGTTAAAACCTTCTAGTCTGGTCGTCCTTCCTGAATCAATAGTTCCAATTTTATAAATTACTTTGTCGTTTGACACTAATTACCTGACACATTTTACTGAAATAAAATTCTCAGTGTTAAGATTTCTACTTCGTACATTATTGTTTAATTTATAGGTCTACCATTTGTCCAATTAACCCAATATGTTGACAGAAATTGCAAAACATTTGAATTTAGTGACTGACATGGATTTTTATTAATATTTGTTTTTACATTTTTTTACACTTTTGTGTAATGTGCTAATTTTAACTACACAATTCGAATCATATGGTCCATACGGTCAATATCAATAAAAGACAAAGACAGTTGAGTGATTATTAAGTAAACTTAAATAGTTGCTGCATCATCGTCATGAATATGGTACTACTGCTGCGTAGAGCTGTTCAGGTTCGCATGTCAATCTCTTTGCAAGACATTGTTGTAACGAGCCACGCATGAAGCAATTAATTGTATATGAGATTAATTTTGTGTTCATCAAACCTATACTATTATTGTATAGATATGAAATTTATGAATTTGGTTGTGAACCGATTTTGAAGTTTCTTTTTTTATAGAAAACCAGATTAGTTTAAATCGCAAATTTAAAAAAAAAAACCTCCTTTGCAAAATACGAGGCGATATACTTTGAATGCACCTATGAATAATAAGGTGAGGAAGTAATAAGCAGTGACAATTTTCACAACAATAAACTACAAGTCAGTACGAACAATCTACCGGCAACTAACAACTAAGAAGCCTGGTCGTTGTCCTTACACGTTTATTTTGTCACGTCTACGTACAGCATAATACGAACGTAAAGCAAAACAACACGCGTATATCGTAAAACTGGTTGTATAAACCGTGTATAAAGTTGTGC
This sequence comes from Heliothis peltigera, assembly GCA_958496145.1. NCBI lineage: Eukaryota > Metazoa > Arthropoda > Insecta > Lepidoptera > Noctuidae > Heliothis > Heliothis peltigera. The sequence continues at coordinate 6,700,932 of OY292327.1, forward strand.
TGGGACTTTAATACATTCAATTTGTTTTCAGCGGCGGTTTGAACGCCAATACCGACATAATTGTGCAACCATAAACAATGGAACAATGATCACTGCTGCCGGTTGCATACGCTCCTGTTAGATATACGATGTTGTTAAATAGCGCACATTATCCACTACTGTATGCACTGGCTCCAGCTATATCTGAAACTATCTACTCGGTAAAATAAAACCTACTTATGTTGCTAAAATAGAGTCCTATCAAAACGCCACACAGATTGAGATCATAAACCATTATGAAAGTATGCGCATTATCTTTTGATCGACCCATTTCAAAAAGCCGGAAGAAAACCAAGTAAGCAGTTTTTCCTGATAGCCAACATTTGTCTTAAGATACGTGACTATTTATTGTGCAGAGATCAATCATTCACAAACTGCAAACGGTCTCATCACGAGGCAGATGCGAGGAGGCGTGCCGTCGGTTCTGGACGAGCCAGCAGGGGATCGCGGGGCGGGGAAGCGAGACATAATTGATGAAGTCGACGCAAGACCTCGCCGCGGTTAATCTCCACCCAGCCACCTTCGACAGGACAAACTTTATCTACTCCCAAGACGACGCAAAGGTCGGTTATTTTTTTACGACATGAAAAAAGGATTAACACGTTTTAATACAATTCAGTCGACAAAATACTCTTGTTTGTAAACGTGTGAGCCACACACACATAATCAAAACGTCAACCTTTACGCTAATCCTAAAACCTCAATAGTTAGTATTGCAGGCAATCTATGCGCAGCGGTAATTTTGATTAATGGCCTCACCGTTCACGCGTTGATTTGCGTTTAGCACCAGTATATTGTTGCAACTGAAGGGACAAAGAGCGCCATGTATCTGCTTAGAATGGAAGAAATGGCAAAGTGGTATTCATTAAATAGTTCAGAAGCTCATTACTGCACCGAAGGTTCGCTATTCAGTCGCATACGCTAAACAATCAGCGCCGACAATCCGTCATCATTTAACGGTCTATTGTGTTCTTGCATTCCCAATTATAATTAAAATCATTTTTGCACCACAATGCCAATTAAAACGCTATTGAAAAACTAGGTACCGTGACCACATACAAAACAAAGGCTTGCTTAGATGCTCATTTTCTAAATTATGTATGCTTTCATATAAGATAATTAAAACAAATGAGATTGAACAACAAAGGCTTAGCGTTGCCCGCTTGCATAAGAATAAAAGATAATTTTTAGAATAACGGTATAGAGGTGCGTTAGAGTTGCAGTTAACGATATTTACATGACTAATGGGCAACAATTTTACATAAAAGTGCAAAAGCGAGTGAACTTAGGCACACCACACCAGTGAAGTGGTCCAATTTGCATGTTTTATGCAAGCGGCGAGTGATGCCGCCGCGGACACTGCACGCGCATACAGGCTCTTTGAAATTTTTATATGCTATTCCCACAAATCGGACGTCGCTGCATTTTATGAGGAAGCGCGCTCTGTAACCGTGTTGTCAACTTTTATGGCGTTCTTTACTGTTGTTTTACAATAAATATGTAGAAAAGCACTGATTGTGGAACCCGAGGGAACTTTACTTAGTTTGCTATATTATATGTAGTGTTACTATTTCAGCAAGATAATATAGGTGATAGGAGATTCCTACATAATTGCTTAATAGTGTGATAATGTCATCTTGTCCATCTGTTACAAAATACATACCATTAACCGAAATCCAACTATTGTTGTGTCAGTCCGTGCCAAGTAAAGGTAGTGGGATGTCACGGCACGTATTGTGATTCCCGGTATTTTGCTTTATATTTACCCGTGTCGGTAATCGAGAGCCATGCACGGTTGGAACAACCAACTTTTACAGAGAAAGCATCGCATGAATGCAGCACTAGCTAAATTGCATTGTTCGTTTTATTGCAAGTGCGGATGGCGTAGCTCTCGCCAGAATTATTTACTATGTAACAGCACATGCACTTTATTCCATCCGTCGATTTTAGTATTGAAATCTTTCGTTTTATTCGTGTTAAATTCTCTTTTAGTATTTACAAACTCCACAATGAATGCGCAGTTGGACATAGTCATCGAATATGAAATACCTAAAGTGTTAAGGTTCATATTTTTTACAACAAAAAAGTAAAATGTCTTAAGATGATGTAAATAATTTCTGAGCTTTCGCCAGGAGGTAAGGTCAAGTAATTTATGTAGGCCCGAAGTATGCCGAACAATATCTAAGGAGGGTCCCACATTATGTTATATGTAAGAAGACTGAAGCTTCCACCCACATTAATGAACTAATGTAACTAAGTGACCGTGGCTCCTCATTAATAATTGAATCACGCAAGGGTTCATTTCAGACGGGATAGTTAATGAGACAGGTACGCAACTAACTTCATGACATCCTCGGCCACATCATGATGTACTGGACTAGGTCATGACACACATATGTTAGTTTAGAGTTCGCATTACATACGTACTAAATGAGACTTTGACGTTCATAATATATTAATGATCCAGGTAAATGGAGTTACATAATTACCGCTAATATTATAATAGGTAAATAGTGAACAGTTACCAAGGCATTATATTTTAAGGAAACATGTAAAATATTCAGTCAACGTGCGACCTTATAAATATTTAGATTGAAACTAAGACTTTCTCTAGAAAGTGTTCTCTTTTTTCCCTGCTGGAACAAAATCCTGGACAAGCTCAACTTTGACCGACATTTATATTCTCGGTCAAGGTTAAGAGGCTCGGAACAAAACTTCATTATATTAAAAAAAAATCTACACTTGCAGATTAAATTAAGGGACATTTATTTACTAGATCACTTTTCTAACTTTAATTTGTACGTTAACTTTAATGTATAGGCAGCTCCATATTATTTAAACCGCTTGAATGTTTTAGTCTGCTGAGTTTTCCCTGGAGTGTCTTAAATTGAAGATAGCCGTTAAAAAGCCTTCATCGCTAGTCTAAGCCGGGGTTGAAGTAAACATAAAAAATTAGTTAAACTTTTCAAAGCCAATATTTGGGATTAACCGAAATCGGTATTCTTTTATCTAGAAGAGAATGGACGCTTTTCGCTAAAATCGAATTTCTTTTGTGCACTATTTAGGGACAATGGTGCACCGATTGCAGTCCAGTTTTAGGTATTTTATTTTGGACCATTACGCCATTGCGAACGAAATGATTGTATCAATAGAATGCGAATGCGACGAAAACGTTGATACATTGTCCGCTGTGTGACCAATTTTCCAGACAAAAGCGTCGGTTAGCCAATACCAGCTTGACCAGCTTGAGGGTAAAGATTGTTTCTGCTAACAATTCTATAACTATAATGAGGAGCATCGAACTAAGATATAATACTCCGATACTCCGCGAGAGGAAATTAAATTAAGTTTTCCACGACTCGTCTGCCTAAATATTAATAAAACTTTTGGTGAAATGAAAAAGTTTGCTATGTTGTACATTTAATAATATAAACATTTTTTGGACCTAGGACACTTTATAGGTATCACTTTTGAAAAAATTAAATAGATAGGTACGGACACCAGCATCTCAAGCTACTTAAAACTGTTAAACTTTCCGAATCGACTTTACTAACCATTAGCTTCAGGGAAAAAATTTACATTCTATTAAAGGAATTTTAAAGATTCTAACAGCTCAATGTGCTGATGTCTGTACATAAAGAAGATCTTTTCACAAAAAAAACTCGAAACATGTAAATTAGAATGCACAAACCCTCCATACACTATATTATTATGTATGACTATAAGCTTCTAACAGAGTCTATCGAATGTTACGTGTAGTAGGATTTTTGGTCGTTTTGCAAGTGGTGGCAAGCACACCGCTATGCAAAGAAGCAATTTCCTTTGTGTCACTTGCTACCCGCTGCCGCGCCGCCCGACTGCACGTGTCGTCACGTACCGGTGTCAATACACACGCTGCCTCATATCTATATTTGAGCTATCACTGTACTTGCCAACTTAATTAGGTTCAACAGATAATAATTCTTACGAATAGGCTATTTCACTGTTCTTTTTTTTAATCAATTATATATTATTTAATAGAGTTTAAGGAACACAGTCAGGTATATATTTGCTGAAAAATATTAAATTAAAAGTTTATTAATCAAATCTGTGGTTCATGTCTTCCACCAATGTTTCCAACTTAGGGGTTTTCCCCCCAAAGTTATCAGGTTACCATTTTCAAACTCATAATACACACTGATTGCAGTAAATAGCATTTTTTTTAACACTGTCATATAGCCTATTACTAAAACTATGGATAACTTACGCTTGCATTTGTTTCTTTCTTATCTGCCTAGACTGTTGTTCTAATCAAACTATTTACTGGTTACTTAATCTATTTCTAGTTTCTTGAATGAATCCTCCAAGCCAGGGAAGAACGTGCTTAGGGATTTGGGCCCACCAGGTCTCATTGTCTCGTCAACTCTTTTCAGTGCTTCCTCCTCGAAGAACTTGTGGTTTGCTTTTAATTTATTACATATTTCATCTAAAATAATAATTATTAATCTGAGACTCAATTGAAAAACAATAATACGTGTTGCTGTTATTATACTATTTTATTTTTGTAATTACCTTTTAAATTCCTTTTATTTTCTTGAAACAAATCCTCCGTAGTTATGAACTCCTCTAAAGTGTTAGTGTCTGCTTGGTGAATCTTCAATATATCAAGCAGCTCATCTTTCATGAACGGCTTCACCATAGAAAGTAATTTATCAACGAACACTGGAGCATTTATGAAGTGGAATTCTTTGAGGCACACAAACATAGCTTCCTGAAACGATGATCAGATATTTCATTAATATTTAACTTAAAAGATAAACTGTACGTTTTCTTTAATAACTTTTACTTAGTCAGGAAGTTGTAGTTTTTCAAAAGATTAACTTGCAGTTAATCTGTTGCGGGCATTTCGAAATTAATATAAAAGTTCTTGTTAAGTATTAAGTATCTTAACAACAAAATTGTTATGAAAAGAGGTCAGCATCTGTATCTAAATACTATTTTATTATTTTTATATATATTATTGTATATTAGTTATTGCAAAACAATTAACGAGGTTTATTTATTTGTTAGTTGATTTATTACCTGTAAAAAGTAGAAAAATTGCTGTGCCACAGTTAAGTTGACTCTCGATATGTGGCCCAATGATACTCTATCTAAATTCACTATTATAGCCACGCCTGGAACTGTGCCCTCCTCATATTGCCATAAATCCAACACCATTAAAAATGCCCTGTAATTAAAGAATATGAACTAATGATGGGTATTATATTGTAACATGTACATATATTATTGAAAGACTTTTTAAATTAAGTTAACTCACTTGATCACATCGCCATAGACAAACTTTTTTGGATCCGCATCTAGAAGTTCACAATAAATTGGCCTGAAACCCTTTTTGGTCACTGTCTTCATTGGACATATTAACCTAGAAAGAGTCAATTAAATATTCTTATATTATTTAGATTACTTACGTAAAAAGAATTAAATTCATAATAAATTAATATTGTTACGAGCTAGGGGTTCTAGATAAATTATACTCGATTACTTTTATCGAACGATACTTTATTTAAACCAAAAACAATCACAACAATCACTAAAAATCACTACACACTCTTATATTCACTAATCACTTCGGTAGTAGTCGCTAGAAAGCTCACGAGTTAGCTTTGCTAGTTCTGCACTGTTTCGTATTCAAAACTGAACTGACTCACCGCGCGGTCGGTCGTCTATTTATATCGCGCGCGTAGACATCTAGAAAGTTCAAAGGCTGAGGCAGATCGATAAGGCCCGAGAAAATTCCAATAGTTACTTGAAGGTCAGTGAACTACTAGTATCTACTCATGCTATTGTTCGGAGGTCGATGACCCGTACTCGAGAGTGTTACGCAAGCGGTCGAATGTTTTCGAACTTTTGCAACTATGTACTACATTACTGGACATTTCTAGACCACATATCTAGAACATTCTACTAATTTCTAATTATTTCGAGATTTTACTTTTAAACAACATTGTCTTATCGACCTACGTAACACTGCCCCCTCCTTAGACATGCTCGTCCCGAGCATCGTTATTCCCGAAATATCGCGCCAATCGATCAACATGAACAATCTTGGGTACACTTCGCACGTTCTTCTGTATTCGGTAGGTGACGTCGTTGATCTTGGTCACAACGCGGTATGGTCCATCCCATTTAGCCTGCAGTTTAGGAGACTTCCCTTTGCTTCGTACAGGGTTATGCAACCACACTAGTGACCCTTCATCGAACCCACTATTGTTCATCTTCCGGTCATAACGAGTTTTTACTCTCTCGGACATCTGTTGGCCTGATTGTCTGACATGCTCGTACACGTCATTCATTTTACTGCGCAAGTCATTCGCATAGTCTGTTATACAACGTGGCGTATCAGGAGGAATGCCGGTTATCAAATCCGCTGGTAACCTTAACTCTCTGCCAAAGTTAGCAAACGCAGGGGTCACGGTCGTACTCTCATGAACAGCACTTCGGTACGACAGGAGAAACGGTTGAATGTGCTTGTCCCAGTCCTTTTGTCTGCTTGACACTACTTTGGCCAGGTATCTTTCCAACGTTTGATTAAACCTTTCCACCATTCCATCAGACTGTGGGTGGTACGATGTGGTTCTGGTTTTATGTGAACCCATCACTCGACATGTTTCCTGAAAAACTTGCGACTCGAAGTTTCTTCCTTGATCGCTGTGGATTTCCAGGGGTACTCCAAATCGACAGAAAACTTCGTGAACCAGTTTATCAGCAACCGTCGTTGCCTCTTGATTAGGAATGGCGAAAACTTCCGGCCACTTGGTGAAGTAATCCATGACAACCATGAAATATTTGTTACCTCTGTCACTTTCAGGGAATGGCCCGGCGACATCCACTGCTATCCGTTCCCAGGGAGCTCCAACATTGTAGACTTTCAAAGCACCCCTGCTACGGGTCTGAGGTCCTTTTACTGCCGCACAACTGTTGCATTTGCGACACCAATCCTCCACATCCTCACGACAGTGGATCCAGTAAAACCGCTCCCGTATCTTCAATAGAGTTCTCTTTACTCCCAAGTGACCTCCTGAACATCCATCATGGTAAAGCCGTAAGATATCTGGTACTTTAGCTTTTGGGACAACCATCTGCAGGTGACAGTGGTCCCCACGTGCATTTTCCCATCTACGGCACAATACGCCATCCTGGATAACCAAACTCTCCCACTGTGCCCAATAGCTCTTAGTGATCGTGCTCATCGATGCCACATCACACCATTTCGGCTTGGGAGCGCCGGCCTCGATCCAATCGCGAATTGGCTTAACATCTGGGTCACTTTGCTGAGCATCTTGCAAGGTTTCCTTCCACTCGTCACTAAGATCCGTCCTTAGCATCCTTACAGGTACTGCTTCTTTATTTTCTTGCCTGACACAATGCTTGCAGTCCTCCGGACAAGGTCTTCGTGATAAGGCATCTGCGTTGCCGTGTAACTTCCACTGCGATGTTCGATGGTGAAGTCATACTCTTGTAGCAATTCAATCCATCTTGCTACTTGCCCTTCTGGATTCCTGAATTGCAACAACCACTTCAATGCAGCATGATCAGTTCGCAAGTGGAACCTACGTCCTAGCAAGTATTTACTGAAATGCTGCAAGGTCTTCACAACGGCGAGAAGTTCACGTCTCGTCACACAGTAATTCCTTTCGAGTTTCGACAAGGATTTGCTGAAATAAACTATAACAACTTCATGATCTCCTTTCCGCTGGGACAACACTCCTCCAATTCCAGTATTACTTGCGTCTGTGTCAACGATAAATTCATTTTCTGTGTCAGGGTAGCCCAAAATAGGTGTATCACACAGACGCTTCTTTAATTCTGTAAAAGCGATGTTACAGCTCTCATCCCAACAGAATGGTCTTTTCTCCTCAGTTAGCTTGTGCAGAGGTTTGGCGATATCAGCAAAATTCTTGACAAACCGTCGATAGTATGAGCACAAACCTAAAAATGCTCTAACCTGCGTCTTGTCTCTCGGAATTGGCCAGTCTTTCACAGCGACGATCTTTTCTGGGTCGGTCCGCACTCCTTTTTCCGAAACTACATGACCCAAAAAACTAACTTCACGCTTGAAGAATGAGCACTTCTTCGGACTAAGCTTCAGGTTGGCTCCTCGAATCTTAGAGAGCACACGCTCCAAATTTCGAAGGTGGTCTTCAAACGTCCGGCCAACAATGATGATGTCATCCAAATAGACCAGGCAAGCATCACCAGTCAATCCGGTGAGCACTAACTCCATTAGCCTTTCGAAAGTTGCAGGAGCATTGCACAATCCGAATGGCATGACGTTGAATTGCCATAATCCTTTTCCTGTGGAAAATGCTGTCTTCTCTTTATCCCTTGGGTCTATCTCTACTTGCCAGTAGCCACTTTTTAGGTCCAAAGTGGAAAACCATTTCATCCCTGACAGCGTGTCCAGTGTGTCGTCTATCCTTGGCAGTGGATAGCTGTCTTTCTTCGTGACGTCATTCAGCCGGCGATAGTCTACACAAAACCGCGTGCTGCCATCTTTCTTCTTCACGAGAACTACAGGCGAACACCATGGACTCGATGAAGGCTCAATAATCCCATCCTTTACCATTTCTTGAATCATGGTGTCCACTTCTTTTTCTCTTGCCACTGGTAGCCTTCTTGGACGCTGACGAATCGGTAACTCATTCCCAGTATTGATTCTGTGCTGAACCAATCCGGTTTTTCCAATATCGGCATCATTCGTAGAGAAAGCGTCGGCATACTGGAGCAACATCTTTCTAGCCATCTCCCTTTCTGTTTCAGACAAATCTTTACAGCAATCTTTCAACAGACTTGAAATGTTGACGTTATCACTTTGGACGTTCTTTTTGGAATGGCGCTCATCGCACTTACGCATCCAAGCCACTTCTTCACAGTTACCCATTAATGTACCCTTCTTGATCACTAGATCCTTTTTGCTTGGATTCAGTATGCGCACAGACGCGACGTTGTTTGCCTTCACTAAAGTACGTGCCATCTTCCATGCAAAGTCTCCATCTGATCCTTCAATAAGACTGCATCGATTTCCCTGTCCAGAATTCTGTGGGAGACGAACTGGAACCATTGTCTCTGACCGTGGCGGAAGAGAGACAGTCTTCAGGCAGTACACTTTCCCTGATGGTGCACCTTCTATGAAGATTTCTTCTACACCACTTATGACATACAAATATGAGGGGCACTCCACATTAAATTATTGTATGCCAGGATGTTCATTATTTGACATCATGAAAAAAATTATTAGTATGAATTTTAACAAGGACTCCACTTTGATAATCTTAGTTGGTAATAGGGGTACTGTTAACAAGGCTGAAATATTAGATTATTACAAAACATTAATAAACCTTGACCTAAAAAATATAGTTTTGTTTACATTCCCATATAGTAACAGCTTGCCACAGGAAGAAAACAGACTTAGATATAATTTAAATAAGACATTACACAATATAACATTTAACAATAACTTGTTTAATGTCATTGACATAAATATTTACTTATTAAATAAATTGTATTTGACAAGAGATAGATATCATAATATGTATTGGTACTATCTTCCTAATTATTATAAAAGACAGATAGCTGTGTCGCTATCTTATTATTTATGTACAACAGCCAAAAACTTGGCTAAACAAGTTGCTTCTATTGAGCAATGTTCTACTTCTGACATTAGTAATGATACAACCAATATGTTGGTTAATATTAGTGACATTAATAATCATTTAAATTAGAAATAGCGACAACAGAGGCAACCTCTTGCAATTTAAAAACAAAATATAACAAGACATTGAATAAAATTAGGAAAAATAATATCAACTTGGTGCATCAAAATATTCAAGGTTTTTTAAGAAAAGAATTAGAAGTAGAATTATTCTTGAATTGCAATGAAGTTCATATTCTGTGTGTCACTGAACATTGGCTAAAAAGCCATCAATTAATATTTAATTTTTCTAATCACCAGGTTGGTAGCTCGTTCAGCAGAGTAAATGCTATACATGGTGGTTCATTAATTATATTGCATAACCAGCTTAAATTCAAAGAACGTAGAGATATAGTGGACCTGTCTGTTGAACGGTCAATAGAAATAGCATGTGTAGAATTGGAACAGTTTATTGTATTAAGTGTATACAGACCACCCTCTGGATTATATGATTCTTTTGAAAAAGTTATGGATGAGGTGCTGCACAAAATTTCAAATTGTAATAAAAGTATTCTTGTTTGTGGCGACTTTAATATAAACTTATTAGACAATTCAGGGTCTTGTATTAGAATTAAAAGTTTGTTTCAATCATATAATCTAGACCACCTATTCCTGGAGCCTACCAGAATTACGTGTTCTACAGCCACATGTCTGGATAACATTTACACAGATATTGTACCCACCAAAAAAGAAATTATAAACTTACTCGACTCAGACCACTGTGGTCAGATGATAACTATACAAAATCAAAATAGCAAATGTGTCCGAAAAAATATCACTATTAATCCTAAAACTACAGGTCGATTAGAATGCTTTAAAAGTAAACTCCGTAACAGGCTACCTTCTTTATCAGTTTGTGATGATCCTAACATCTTGTATAACAATTTTTTTTCCTTGTATTGTCAACAATTTGAGTCTACCTTTATTCCCAGGACCATCACAGTCGATGGTGGCGCATCATTTTGTGAATGGGCTACCATTGGCATTCATAAGAGCAGAAAGCGCCTCTATGAGCTGTATAACGAACGGTCGTTTGTTAACACACCGGAGTTCAACGCGTATGTAAAAAAATATTCAAAACTCTTTAAAAAAGTTTGCGCCTTAGCCAAGTCACATTATCTGAGTGCAAAAATAAAAAATAGTAATAATGTTATTAAAATGACTTGGGACATTATTAATAGTGAAACGGGAAGATCCAGCGCCAAGAATAATGATTATAGCTTAGTTATTGAGGACAAATTAGTTAAATTAGATTTAAATGTCGCCACAGCATTTGAAACATTCTTTGCGGATATTCCCGTTTCAACGACAAGTTCTTTAGACGCATCACCTTCAATTGCTGAAGGTTTACTAAAGCAAAATGTAAACGCATGTATCCCAGATTTCCATTTTCAGCGCGTTGATAGCGGGGATATTATTAAAACCTTTAAAACTTTAAATGTAAAAAAAACTGCTGACCTGTGGGGTAACTCGGTGGACGTTGCTAGGTCTATTATTGACACTGTTGCACCCACCTTAGCATATATTTTCAATAATTGTATTGAGTCAGGTAAGTTTCCTGATCTTATGAAGAATAGCAAAATAATACCTTTATTTAAATCAGGTAGCACTTCAGACCCCACTAATTATAGACCTATCTCAGTGCTTCCTACATTTAGTAAAATTTTTGAAAAAATAATTCTTATTCAAATGCAGAGATTCTTTAATAAACATAAATTATTACACGATAAACAGTTTGGTTTCACAAGGGGTCGTTCAACAACCGATGCCGGTGTTGGACTTCTTGGTCATATCTTTGACGCATGGGAGAACTCGTGTGATGCTTTGGGTATTTTTTGTGATTTATCCAAGGCATTTGACTGCGTTTTTCATGAAACTTTGATCAGGAAACTTTACCACTACGGAATACGAAATTCTTCACTGGATCTTATTGCTTCATACCTAAGTGATAGGATTCAGAAAGTTGATGTTAACGGGAAAAGATCTCCGGGGTCTGTACTTAAAATGGGAGTTCCGCAGGGTTCAATTCTTGGCCCATTTCTATTCCTAATTTACATAAATGACTTACCTTACCTCGTAAGGGATAATCATGAGATAGTGCTGTTTGCAGATGATACTTCACTTTTATTCAAACTAAAACGCCAGCAGCTAATGACGGACAATGTAAATAGCGCGGTCTCAAAAATTCTACACTGGTTCAATGCAAATAATTTGCTCTTAAACGAGAAAAAGACTAAATGCATAAAATTTACACTTCCTAATGTTAGGCAGGTTGAAACCAGTGTATTGATGAAGGGCGAAGAGTTGCGCCCTGTGGATACCACTGTCTTTCTAGGTATCACTTTGGATGCCAAGTTACAGTGGGGCCCACACATAGAAAAGTTGTCGAAAAAGCTCAGTTCTGCAGCGTACGCGGTACGAAAAATCCGTTACTTAACGGATGTAGATACAGCTCGTTTAGTTTACTTTAGTTATTTCCATAGTGTGATGTCATACGGTATTCTTCTGTGGGGGAATGCCGCTGATATTCAAACTGTATTTGTTCTGCAGAAGCGAGCTATTCGAGCAGTTTACAAGCTTAGCCCCAGACACTCTCTCAGAGATATGTTCAAAGAAATTAAAATTATGACTGTTCCAGGTCAGTACATTTATGAAAATATATTGTATGTACACAAAAATCCACATTTGTTTAAAAAATATAGTGATATTCATAATATTAACACAAGGAATAAACACAGATTAGTCGTTCCAGCTACCAGGCTCCAAAAGATAAATGGCTCCTTTAAGTGCCAAGGTGTACGTTTTTATAATAAAATTCCTAGCCATATTCAAGATTTGAGTCTTAATAAATTCAAACTATTTGTTAAACAGACGTTGTTAAGCAAGGCTTATTATTCAGTTAAAGACTATCTAGCAGATAAAAAGGCTTGGGAGTAAGCTGTTCCAAAAAAAAAAAAAAAAAAAACTACTAATGCTACTGTTTTTCCTGATTTTATTGTACAGAATTATTGACATGTAATAATTCTATTAGTTATGACATTCTTTTTTCATCTTTTTTTTCTATTATATTTATTTTCTTATTGACATGTAAACCTACTGTTTAAAGTAGATGCATTTTATTTTGTGAGTGCGTGAACAATGTGGGTTTACTTTTTGTTTTTATTTACTTTTATGTTTAAGAATTTAATTATGTCTGACAATTTGAATATTATAAGTGGCCTACCCAAATGTCTTTTCTGCTGGTATGTTCGTCGGATTGTTGAGCTCCTATGTTACTGTTGAGTTCAACGAAGACCGACAAATGCTTAACAGCTGACTGGACAGGTCCATTCAAACTTGTATGACACTTTCCTCAAAAGGTCATTTCAGACACAAGCCTACATTGCTCATCCATACTTAAGTATGTAATCTCTTTTTATGTCTGGACTCTAAAAGAGACTGTGACCCTTGAGTTTGTTTCGGCGTTTCTTCTCAAGGTAGTCAGTTAGGAAATGCCGACCTCATCTCGTTCTTTATTTTAAAAAAATGTGTTGACGTGTAAAAGTGTTGATTTCAACCTATTTGCAAAATAAATATCATTTATCATTTATCATTTACCACATTTTAAGACTCCTTGGTTCACGTCAATCTCACAACAGTGTCGTTGCATGAAGTCTAATCCCAGGATACAATCATCCACTATGTCAGCTATTATGACCTTATGCTGGTAAATGATGTTCCCCAGCTTTAGATCTACTTCCCTCTCACCTCGGACGGTTATGTGCTGACCAGTAGCTGTTACCAAATTAACGTGGTCATGTTTCGCAGAGAAGTCCCCAAGAACACGATTCGCTAGTTGGGAACTGATAACCGTGCGAGAAGCTCCAGTATCCAAGGTCAGTTTACATGGTCTTCCATTCACTTCGCCTTTGATGATCAGGCTGTTCCCATCGTGGGCTTGTGAGATCGAAATCCTCGGGGCTCTTTTAAAACCAGCCAGCACCCGCCCCTCAGTCCTGGCGTTTACTCGTTTCCCTGCTCCTGGGCGGCAGCATTAGCCGTCCTTCTTTCTCGGCTATTATCTTCGGTTGTGCTGCTTCGCTTCGGGCAGCTCGACTGAAGATGACCCTTTTCTCCGCATGCGAAGCACCTGGGACTGTATTTGAAACGGTCCCGTGAAGCCAGTGCAGGTGCCGCAGAAACCTCCCTGATGCGATGAGCACGATTGTCTTTTCTTATTGCCTCAACTTCCAAGGCGTGAGCTACGGCACTCTTCAAAGTCTCGTGGTGCCCAAGACTTACAATAGTTCTTGCTTCCAGATCTCGTATGCCATCGACGAATGCCTGCACTATAGTCGGTTCAATGGGCCCAGTCGCGGACTGATTCGCTTTACGAACCAGCTTTTCAATCTCTGTGGCCCATTGCTGCAGATCTTCACCAACACGTTGTACCCGATCCTTCAGCTGAGCGCGATATACGCGTTCCAGGTGTGCATCGCCGTATCTGGTTTCTAAAGCCTCAATCAGCTGATCGTAGGTCATGTTCGGGCCAAGGGCATCTAGCACGGATAAAGCCTGGTCGCGGAGACCCAACTTCAGTGCCGTCATGGCTTGTTTTTCTGTCCACCCATTAATTTCTTTAGCTGCTTCAAATTGGATCCTATACGACGACCAGGGAGATGTTCCATCAAAAGGCGGCACCTTAAAGTCTCGCATTGAAGGCGCAGCCCCAACCGGGAGTGCTATCCTTTCTCCAGCCTTTATGCTTCCCAAGGTCTTCTCCATATCGGCGATCTTGTGCTCAGCCTCCGAGATGCGGTTCTCATGGACCTCTACTTTTTCCTTGACGGCCTTGACTTCTAAGCCGAGCTCCGCCTTCATGTTTTTCAGTAGGTGCGTGTGTTCCTCTAACTGACGGGCCTGCTCCTCTTTGTCGCGCTGCAGCTTTTCTTCTAGACGGCGAGTTTGTTCTTCTCGGTGGCGAGATTGTTCCTCTCGGTCATGCTGCATCTGTTGCTTAAGTTCCTGCATTAGAAAGATCAGGGCTGAGAAATCCATTGCTGGAGACGGTGTAGAAACATCCACGAGCGGCGATGGTGTAGGTGCACTCGAACCTTCAGCAATTGGCTCCGATGACGGCTGATCACCAGCAGGCGTCTGCACAGGAGTAGGCACAAACCGTCTTTGGTCCACTTCTTGCTGTCGTTGACTTCGGGTACGAATACCCTCCATATCGTCCTTGGGTAACACGGGCATAATTTATCCCACTTCTGACACCAAATTGTTACGAGCTAGGGGTTCTAGATAAATTATACTCGATTACTTTTATCGAACGATACTTTATTTAAACCAAAAACAATCACAACAATCACTAAAAATCACTACACACTCTTATATTCACTAATCACTTCGGTAGTAGTCGCTAGAAAGCTCACGAGTTAGCTTTGCTAGTTCTGCACTGTTTCGTATTCAAAACTGAACTGACTCACCGCGCGGTCGGTCGTCTATTTATATCGCGCGCGTAGACATCTAGAAAGTTCAAAGGCTGAGGCAGATCGATAAGGCCCGAGAAAATTCCAATAGTTACTTGAAGGTCAGTGAACTACTAGTATCTACTCATGCTATTGTTCGGAGGTCGATGACCCGTACTCGAGAGTGTTACGCAAGCGGTCGAATGTTTTCGAACTTTTGCAACTATGTACTACATTACTGGACATTTCTAGACCACATATCTAGAACATTCTACTAATTTCTAATTATTTCGAGATTTTACTTTTAAACAACATTGTCTTATCGACCTACGTAACAATATCAACGTTGATTAAAATTGTTCACATTTCACTTATGCATTCGAAGAGTAATACATTTCTGGCACAAGAGATTTTAATCGATTGTTAAGTCCTACAAATTATATTATCCTTATTTCTGCAGCTTCAATTTTTCTAAGTCTTTCTGCTACTGTATATGACCAGAAAAAGAAAGGCTTATCTGGTCATAAGGAGACCTTTTACACTGTGTAACTTCAAAAATATACATACCCACACATCGCCAACAAATACATACCAAGTTTCAAATGCTAATTCCAAACGATCGTCAATTTTTCTGTCCTGATAGAATGGGAATAGCGTTTTTAGAGTATAATTGACATCAATGACCCGTTTAGTTACATCCATGTCGCATGCACAGCTCTGATATGCTAATATCACGTCCAATTCTGAAAATTATACCACTGTATTAGCCGCATTTTATTATTGTGTTCTGGGAAATCTGATCGATTATAAATATGTTAATTGACTTGACATTTTTATAGCGCTTTGTTATTTATATTGTTCAGTTTTTTTAGGCTGAGTAAAACGTACAATAAAAAATATATCCTCCGTTAAATTACCATGATTTTATCCACAATATTTATAAAGCACTCTTCTACCTACATACATACATACATATCGACGGTTGAAAAGCTAATTGGTCTAAGCGACATTTTTTGCGATATTCATTTATTATCAGCAATTTTTTCTCCATCTTTTGCAAAATGTCGCATAAATCAATTATCCTTGCAACTTTACTTTCATCAATTTATTAAAAAATATTTTTATTTTTAATTACTTTACCATTGATATGCCGATGTGGGAGATGAGCCTGCTCACCCAACCACTCCATCAATTTCCGTACATCGTCTCGTTTCACATTGTTTAACTTTTCATATTCCTTATCTACTGATATACCAATTACCTGAGCCATTTTCACTACCACAACAATTACCTTCAACAACACCAGAATATATTTGTCTTTTTTTAAGGAGTTATAAGCGTACGTTAGTCGCGTGATGTGGCTATGAGCTAATGGCTTATAAATGGGGCCAATAGTGTGTCTCTTTGTGC
Organism: Heliothis peltigera; assembly: GCA_958496145.1. Taxonomy (NCBI): domain Eukaryota; kingdom Metazoa; phylum Arthropoda; class Insecta; order Lepidoptera; family Noctuidae; genus Heliothis; species Heliothis peltigera. The sequence continues at coordinate 6,717,564 of OY292327.1, forward strand.
TCCTAAAACGTCAAAGTATCTATTGACACAAATGCAAGGCCATTTGGCGCACATAAAGAATATTCTACAGTTGGGTCTAGATTTTTTTGCATTATTATCCAAACGACGACAGATGAGAGGTTGGGTGTTGAACTAGTAAGTTAAGTTATATGAATAATCTTAATTGACCATTTTCTTAATTAAATTTTGCCTTAATGTTATGTTCAGCATCTGGATGTATTCATGTAACCTTAATTTCTGATATAGTATAATGCAAATTTTGAAATAAATCCGAAAGTTTTAAAATACGTTTTTTCTGTCTTAATTCTAGGTCTAAATACATAATTATTAAATTAATCTCATTTTTTTAAACTGCCACCTGGAATTTCAACATTCAAAAATATTCAGTTTGCTCTAAACTAAACCGTTTCCAAAGTTAACTAGACTCCTGGAGTTACACTGGCACGTTCCCGTCTGCAGGATCAATTTTTCTCGTGTATATTTAAGTTCAGCTACGTTCACTGTCCTAGTTAGAAACCTACGTAATTTTTAATAAAAACATGTCTTCGGAAACTAGAAATACAATTGTATTTTTTTTTTAATTATACGTTCGAATTGAACTACAAAATACTGATTTGTTTATCTTCACGTGAACAGGCAGAAAAAAATGATTGTTTCGTAAATATACGACAGCAATGAAGGGGCGGGATAACTATAATAAGAAGTGTACTCGTACCAACAACATATACCATATTATTCACGTGAATAACTTTCTTAGCGTGTTATGAGCAAAATGACACACAAGTTGCACCCAGTCCTCAAACACCCCATCTGGTAATCCAGGGTCATACATAATATCGTTGGTGTAAGTCCTCGGACTTGCAACTTTGATTGGACTTGTCCGAAATAGCTAGCACGACGGATGTATCGTAAATGTTTAGTGGCGGCGGTGTCGGCTTAAACACTGCTTTATGAGAAATATACGTTTGAATAAATCATTGAGACAAGTGTCGTTGATCAGCTATAAAATTGTTGATTAGGAGAACTTTGTACGAACTATTTTTATAGCTACAGTCTATTATTTCAGTTGCTGCACGTCAAAACTAATTAAGAAAAAATAATAAAAGAAATCAATGCAGTACACCAGTTAATTATATTAAAACTACATCAAACTCCACAGGCAGTCAGAATTGCAATAATGATTCAGGAAAAAATGCCGACCTTGTTTGTACCGCAAATTATTATTTTAATCCAATTTCATGGAACTCTTGTTTGTATCTAATAATATGATTTCGCCCTTGCCCGAGTTTCCACTACATCGGTGGTGTATGAATTCGTTAGGAACCCATGAGCGGTTCACGGACGGCCGAGTGAGTCTCGCTTACGGTCCAACAAACACTTTCAAAGTGCACCCTTAGCCCTCACCCTCCCGTATCATAGCCAGCTTATATTTATTGTATACTTAAATCTTGACGAGATCCTTCCAATTAGAAATCCCTAAGTCAAACTTTCGAAGTGTTATCATACTTTATTTATGCGGAGACTTAATTTGGGGCTTTCAGATCAAAATGCAAATTGTGAAAGAGAACAGAATCTAAACTAAGACTAAACCGATTTATTAAAGTACGTCTAGGTTATTTGCCTACTCCATAAATTGTATCATCATGTCCGAACTTTTATCTAATGTAATATAGGTATGTATTACGAGTAATACTAACTAACCTGACGAACTTACAAAAACACCCTAAGAAGTAGGTAGGTACCTAGTACCGTGCTCAAACCATCCAGTAACCTATTGAAAAACTATTTCTTAATAAATAATACATGTACCTATAGAATAGATTTTATATCTCTCTTAATAAGATCTCCTTCTATTGCCAAAATAAATACTTTTCCATTTTTCTAGACTACTCTGTTACTATGCTTAAGCTCTACGCTCTACGAGGATTTTTTTATGTCAAATTTGTTTATATTTTTATACATAGTTTTATTTTGTCGTAATATTTTTTATACTTTGTTTTATATATAATTAAGTAAAATGACGAGTTATGATGACGATGATGATGATATTGAGGGAGGTATTTATGAAAATGGTCATTGGGCTTGGGACGACAAACAAAATGAAATTGTATTCAGAAGGTACATTCATTTTATTAAGTACTTAGTTCTAATTTTCATATAGAACTACTTAAACGTGTGTCTTAAATAACAGCTTAGACTTGAGCTTACTTAGTGAATTTAAAAATCTTCAGTGACCTTCCAGCGACACCAGAAGAGCCTCCACAAATGGCCACCGCCATTTTAGGTTCTGTTGAATTTAGAGAAAATATCGACTTAAATGAACAGGCAAGTACGTAGCTAATATCATCTACTGACAAATAATGATCGTAGCTTTGTTTTCATACCTTACCTTACAATATATTTTTTTATTTCAGCAACGATTTAGGAAACGTATTCAACGCAAGGTCACGGAGGGCACAGATTTCGTCACCCTTCAGGTTGTAAAACTATTCATAGTGCGAGTTCACCTTCATGGTATTTAAGTACCCCCTAATTCTTGATTGCATTCCTACTACTCATAATGTTATTAATGCGAAAGTTTATAAGAATATTTTGTTTGTTACTTTTACGCTACAATTACAGGATAACTTTATAGCTTATAAATACGGCTGCTTATTGTTTTTTCTTTAACGCTCAGTCCTTCTCTGTGAGAGAGGAGGCCTGTGCCCAGCAGTGGGACCAGGAAACGGCGGATGATGATTATTTATTTTTACTAAATCTTATATATATGCGGTAGAAATCGCGGGCGTAACCTTGTACATATTTAAATTAAAACGCACGGCCTTGACAACACATACTTGCACTAAGATAGTGGTAGAGCGACTGAAATGTTTGGAACATTGTATTAAAGCTCATTTGTATTAAATATTAAATTAAAGATTCTACCTTTGTTTCATAGGATGTGAAGGATGTCGTTTTGTTCACCGCTCCGTTTAAAATCATGAAACCTTTTCTAATCAACCTGTTTCATCTCCCGGCCACGGAGCGAATACTGCGAGCTCTCATACTATTTTGCCAATACCATTTGCAGGTAAACTAAAAACTAACTAAAGCCTTACTTTAGATATAAAACTCTTTGTTAAAATACTATCTACATTCCAGATTTCGAATGTTATGGCGATGCGCACGTTGGAACTTGGGACAAAAATTCGCACTCCAAAAAGCGTCGAAACAGAACAACGCTACTTGGAAAATCTAGAAGATCTACGTTTACTCATCGCTAAAGAATATTCAAACATGATACAAGGTACAGACGGCAGCACATCAAGCTACCTGAAACTGTCAAATTTCCTTCATTTCAACTTTATCGCTGAAGCATATAGTTCAACGTTGATTGGATTATTTGACAGTTTATTTGACGTTACCACACCATAAGTAATTTTAGTCACCACTGCTTAAAAAAAATAACTTTAATATAATTTCTTATATATTATAATTCACGCAGTTTAATTTTTTTTAAGGTTCGGGCGATTTTGCAAAATATCATCATATGGGTCCCTTAAAAAAGTCGCGATCTCAATTCAGACGCGAGAGTTTCATGTTCGAGACTTTCATAAGAATCAGCATCCAGATAGTATGGATAGCACTAGGTCGGAAGTCTTTTAGCCAAATTGGTAAGTTAAGTACTGACAAATCATAATCTATACACATAATAAAATCGTAGAAAAGTCAAAACTGTACATTGAATATTTTTTTAAGAGAATAATTGGGGCGTGATCTACAATCGATATCGAAGCCAAAAATATAGTTTTAAGATTTTTTTTTCTTTTTGTCTAAATGTAAAAAAAAGTACTGAATAGATTTGCTTCAAATTTGGCATGAATATAAGTAAGAGGTAGGTCAACATATAGGCTACATATCATCACGCTATCACGTATGGGGGTGGGGGAGGTGGATGTTTAATCACCTAATGCCCACGCGGACGACGTCGCGGGCAAGCTAGTACATGTATAAAAGTAGTGCATAAAAGCATTCATTCGCATATTTTTATATTATCGTGTTCAGTTTGGCAGAATTTATAACCAAAGTTCAAAAAACCGTAAATATTTTTATTGGAAATTCTACAAAAGTTCTAGAGAACTAGGGTATAAATCTCTTTGTTACAGAACTGGAGGTCCATAGAATATTTAAGTCGCCACTATTCAATTCTGCCGAACATAAGTTGGGTAAAGCCGCTCAAGTAAAAGAAATAACGGCCAACGAGAGAACTGTGCTGCTTGGTCACTGCTTGCGCAAGAAATATAAGGTGGACATGCTGTCACCCCTGATGAATGAAGTACACTGCTGCAAGAGAAATATTGACCATCGAATTTATGGACTTGGAATCATCGAATATCCGCAGTAAGAACGCTTTCATTATTGACCTTGTTGTAATGTCGCTTGTAATATTAGTATACTTACTGATTACAAATATATAGTTTTTTTAGCATTTGACATCTTAAAGGGAATAAGCATCGTTGTAAGTCATAAAATGTGTTTACGGACGGTGGATTTCAATCACCTATCTATCTGTTTAATTGCTTACTAAGAGTTTGACATAACTTGTATACTGTTAATATTCTATCTCTAGTAACCACATCAACTGATAGATAGGTTATTGAAATCCGGAGTTGGTACATTAAAGTATTATCTCAAAGGCTTCCAAAATTGTATGCTAGTAAAAACGTTGATCGTTAATAAATACAACAGAAGTCGCTATTGAGTCGTACGAGTTTAAAAAGTGCCTTAAAACTAACCGTTTTAACATTTAGTTTAAGCTCTCGCCTCTTATACATGGAGGGTGCATTATCTCTGCCGGAAAGTGAGTTACTAAAAAACAATATTTCTTTGGGAATATTGGGCTTGCCGAGATCCAATTTCGACATTTTATTGAGGGAAATCTGTTTTTCATCGGATGACTCTACGAGTATCAGCGGTGGCAAGATAAACAAGTAAGTGAAATAATCATTTCACGTATTTATGAGATTCTCATTAGAAATCCATACTATCAATGCGAATCTCAAAATCAAATGTATCGATTTGAAAAATACATCTGTATTGCGCAGTCCATTTATTGAGGAGGGGTATAAATATGTTTATATTGTATACTTACCCACGGAACACAAGTAAAACCACTGGCGGAAGTTAGTTCAGTAAAAATATATAGTAGATTTATTGTAATATAATATTAAGTATTGTTAGAGGTAGTTACTGCTTCTTTCTTCTGCTAAACATATTGTGCAATGTATCAGTAAAGACTTGTACTGGCTGTTAGTCTTCCTTATATATTTAATAAATAAATATCGATCGCTTCTCAGAGTCTACCTACATATTGAAGAATTTCACTGATAGCATGTGAGCTCAACCTTACAATGAATAATCGTAAAATATGTAGTACCTAAATATATTTTTTCTTAGTGAGCAAGGTTTGGTTGAGCGCCCGTGCTATAACGAAGAGTATTTTCTATTTCTTAATATCTTATTATCAAATATAAAAACAGATTTCAATGCAACAAGTTATATTATATTACTCATAGCGCTTTTCTTGTCTAGATCGATGTCGAAAGCTTCTAAAGGAATGCAAAGAACAAGATCTGTTATTGCGGAATCAATACAAATGTATAAAGACATTGATATGCCGTCGGACAGTGAGGAAGAGCAAGTGTTCATTAATATAAACTAATTAAGGAAAACATCAACAGCTGATTATTTTTTGGTTCACGTCCGCGCTGGCTTATACTAATTTGATTTTATTCTTTGTAACATGTAACGTGATTAAAATGAGAACTTTAATCATTAATTATTACACGTAATATAACCAAAAAATATCAAGCAATAATTGTCATGTAGATGTGCATGTTTAATTTGTCTTCAGATGTGAATCAATTACTAAAAACAAAACCTCTTAGGGCCAGTTCATAATGTCCGTATAGCTTCTATCTACCGAATGAATTCAAAAATGGAACATAATTTGTATGAAATTATCCACCAAATAAACCGAAACTTATTCGTAGGTGGCAGTCTCTTCACGTTTATTGACATAATGTTAATTTTTCAACGTAGATTGATATAAAACCACTAAACACCTACTAATAATTCCAGCCCTGACTTGATTCATTTTTTTGGTTATACAGAGAACTTCTAAGCGAATTTCCAACAAAGTCCTATCCACGCAGACATTGTGACGACATTCAGCGAAAAAAATGGATGCAAAGATATATGAAGATTGTTAGCAAGCATCGCGCGCAAGCTCATTTTTGATCCTGTTTAATTGTAATCGAATAAACGACTTTTTTACTTAATACATATATTGCATCGTAATACTTTCTTTAATTGAAGACCTTGCGTTTATCGATGCTGCTTATTATATTCATGACTATAGTGTGTTAATTTATAAACTTCTTTCACATATCTGCCCAGCCTTATCTTCCCTTTCGATTTGAGTAATGTAGCTAATCTTGCAGTTGAATACACCTTTTTTTTATGCTGGCAACTCGCAGTTCAGCCTAGGATACTGCTTACTGCTTAACCGGACAGGTTGAATACACCCTGCCATTATCTATACTTATATAAAGTTGAAAAATTTGTTTGTGCGCTAATTTCAGAGACTACTGGTCCGATTTGGGCCATTCTTCCGGGTGCAGATGGTAGATAGCCCATTTATCGGGGAGGATTTTTTTTATCTGGGTTCATGAACTAGTTTTTCGGGACGCTGCCTGGTTAAACCATTTTCTTTATTCTAAACTAAAATTTCAATTATAATGCTTACTGATATCTAGCTGGTTTATTTGTATCTCGTATTGATGTAGATTTTGCCCTTTTTTGTTTCAAATACAGCTATAATAGGTAAAGTTTTCCTTCTGTGAAATCAGTAACTAACATACGGAATTGTAATAAGGAAATACAACTCTAGACTGACATAACTAATTACTACGATTATGATTCATGAAATAAATCATGAACAAACCTTTGAATGTCAGCCCGTCAGAAACCTATCCATTTGGCTTTGATGGCGTGACGACTGATCAAGATCCAATTACCGTGTCAAAAGTGTATTAATTTCTATATATAATACGGGTTACGAAAATTAGGAATTATATAACAACACTTGAGTAAGGACCTGACAAAGCAAAAGGTCGTATATGTACCGTATTTGAAATTCTAAATTATCAGAAGTCAAAAACAAATGAAAAAAAAAACTTCTAAGTGTTTGGCCGATTTCAAAACGCTTCATAGCATTTGTTCCTGTTTTCTATTAATTATTTAGGTGTAACGCAAACAACTTCAAATAAAAGATTGTATCACTGGAAAATTATAATATGTTATTATAAATATATCTATTTATCTTAACAAAGTTATAGTAAAAAAAAAACTATTCAAAACTAGGTGATTTCTTTCGGATATTGAATACAATATGGTGAGTTGCATTATGTTTCAAAATTCACCCTCTCTTCGCGTAAATAACCTTGTTACAGTATCAAATAGTAAGTATATCATATGGCCGTTAATGAGAACAAACTTTTGGGGGCTTTTAAAAGTACCATTGTAAAATTTTCAAGCTCTAAACATATTTAAAACATTTACTATTGCTCCACAACAGCCTATGCTCTACCCCTAAATAGCAGTAAATTGATTCAATATAATAATAAAAATTGGATATGTATAAAAACAGAGGGCCTTACTACAAAAAAAATTAGACAGACGCTTGACACGTGTTTAAAGAAAAAATTGCATGCAAAATGATTTTAAACACATGTCGAACGTCAGTCTAACTTTTTACCCAGAGTGTTTTACAGCTCAGAATCATTAAAGAAATCTCTGTTTATTTATAATAACAACTTAATGGGTAGTTGAAGCTAAGAGTTTTGTAAGTCTGTTCAGCCATCGTTTAAGTTGCACTTCACTGACCGGGCACGACTTCTCAGTCTCGTCAGGAAATGACGGAGGGAAGTATACACTGACACAGAAAAGTATTAGTTAATAAACAAAACAAAAAGTATTGCTTGTAGTTGCCCATTGCAACCCATTGCCCATTCCATTGAGATTCATTCTCAGTTGTGTGAGTCGTGGTGGCCTAGTAGGTATAGAGCCAACAGTAGGTGAAGGGTGGGCGTTTTGGGGGCTGTCCCCTCTCAATTATGAGGCTGTGAGTTCGATTCCAGGTGATACAAGTCCCAATGCAACTTTTGTAAGTTTGTATGTACCTACATACTCTCTAAGTATACCTTGGACACTAATGACTGTGTTTTGGATGGCACGTTAAAATGTAGGTCCCGGCTGTCATTGCACACGGCAGTCGTTACGTGTAGTCAGAAGCCAGTAAGTCTGACGCCAGTCTAACCCTTGGTATTGGTTTGCCTTGGTAACTGGGTTGAGGAGGTCAGATAGGCAGTCACGACATGTAAAACACTGGTACTCAGCTGTATCCGGTTACTTTGGAAGCCGACATAGTTGGGAAAAGACTCGGGAGATGATGATCCTCAGCTTGAAACATTCAAACATAAATACTTTTTTCACGCATTCACCATTTAGTTGACAAAAATGTGAAAAAGCCTACTCATTCATCATGTGGTTTTTAATCATAATGAGATATTATACAAATACTAACTCTGTGTCATCTTTCCGGGGTATTTGAAATGGTGGGTATAAAGTTGGAACAGGTTTTCTGAAGGAGCTCTTCGAACTGTGTACGCTTTGCGACGCTCTGCACAAAAAAAAATATACCTATTGATATTAATAAGATATTTAGACGATGATGACGTCCAAGCCGATTGTCGGCTATGGCGGCGCAGGACATATTATAGGGCACAAGCATTCGGGCAGATGCAGGTGCACTCTCTATTCCCTCACTCTCAGAGTCCGATGGGACGGTAATCCGACGCGACCGGAGAGAGATCTGGTGCTGACATTGTGTCATGTGTGAATCAATCACCAACTTCCAGACTCCGGGCTGCTTTATGAAAGTTTCTCAAAACCCACAAAGTGATTTCGGCCCGACCCGGGAAACGAACCCGAGACCCCGTGCTTAACTGTCGCGCCTTGCGACTTCTAGACCAACGAGGCAGTCGAGATACTGATAGACTATTGATATAACTTTCAACATTTATCGTATATGGCTGTTAATAAAGACAATAACATAACATCAAGAACCGTTACTTACATTGAAGCTTTCGATTTAGCCTCGCTTGATTGCGTAATGGGTCTAAGCATTGTATCAAACTGCGACCGAGGTAGACCTATAATGCCCAATGTCACACTCGCTTCTATCATACTTTCTTCCGGAGCAGCCACTATGGAAAATAAATATTGGAGCCTCGACGATATCCTTAAAATATCAAAAAAATAATATTACAATACTTTTCGACGATCCCGTTGACGCAATATTAACGAGCTGGACTGCCGAGCTGAGGGCTCCGGGTTCTATTCCCGGTACGGTCGATATTTGTATGATGAGCATGCTTGTTGGCTGGGTGTTATTATAATATATATTTACAAATATATGTGTGTAAAGAATATGTAGTTTATCAGTTGTGTTGGCACCCATTACACTAACTAATCAGCTTACCTTGGGACCAGCCGACCGTGTGTGAAAAAGAAATCCCACATCCCAATAAATAAAAAAAAAAAACAAGAAATAACAAAAGGAATTTCAGAGAAATAACAAGTTTACTAACTGTTGATATTTGACTACGCCAAGGCCCAATAAGCGGTAATCAATCGGCCGGTGACAAAACACCTCGTTCATAAGCGGCGAGCGAGTGTTTAGCTTTTTGTCATGGCGCACACAATGGCCAAGTAAAACGGCCCGTTCCGCTGCCACCATGTGCGATATGTATCCAGTCTTTAGTGTATGTTCAACAGCATTGAATATTTCAGACTTAAATATCCGATGAGTCTCCAGCTCTGCAAGTGGAAACAAGAACATTATATAATTGTAACATTATAAAGCTAAAGAGTTTGTTTCTTCGTTTGCTTAAATGCGCTAATCTCAAAAATCACCAACCGAAATAACTAATCCGATTTTAAATATTCTCTCAATGTTAGGTAGCCCATGGTAGCTCATGTAATGCGGAGGAATGAGGGTCATGTTGTGAGGAAGGTTTTGCGCATGAATATAGAGGAAGGGGACGACCAAGAAACGATGGATGGATTGTGTGAAAGTTGATATGTCTACACAGAATATAACTTGTGAGAAGAGCGTGGAAGACAAAAACATGCTGCGCCGACCCAAAAAACATTGGGATAAGGGCAGGAGAATGATGATGTTAGGCAGCCCTATTATCGAAGAAGGCTATAGGCTTCTTTTTATCCGTGTGCATAAAGTAGTTCCCATGGGAGGCGAATGAAACCGCTGGCCTAAACTAGTTACATTCATAAACCACTAATACAGTGAAATACTTTACCGATTTGATGGAAACTCTTGCGTCCCAGTGCTAACCAAACAATTTGCACGCTCATCCGAAGTAACGTTTCAAACAAACGCGCGTCTTTATCCGATAACGATCGCCTTTTCTTCAAAGGACCCATGTGATGAAATTTCTTCGTATCAGCTCCGCCTAAATCATAATTAGCTTTAAATTCGAACTAATTAAGCACTAATATTAAAACTAACTCGAAGGCTTACTGACCAATAAGCATTATACAATATTCTTTAGCAACTAAAACCCTTAGGTCGGCTAAATTATCACGATATTCGTTCTCGATTCTATCACAGTCCGGAGTTCTGACTTTTGTGGTGAGTTCCAGCATGCGCGACGCCATTTCATCTGCTATCTGCAATAGATTTCCTTATTAGGTTTTAAGACTTTTTAGAAGAAGACTTTGGACTTTATTAATTAGGTAATGACAATTTCTCATCCTTGTAACAACAGAAATAATTAAATTACTAAAGACACTAGTTGCGTTTACGTTTAATTGAAGCATTGATTTAAGTATTTACCTGTAAATAGTAACCACAGCAAAGGATGAGAGCTCTAAGAAATCTTTCAGTAGTCGGCATGTGTAGCAAATTTATGAGCATAGGACTTAAAATATTAATAGGTGCGGTGTATAACGCTATATCTTTAACGTCCTGAAAATATTAAAATTTAAATTACAAAAATGTAATGTAGCAACATTATATCTGAATATGCATTAGGTTTTAATTGTTCGGGCTCTAGTGCTAAGCTTGCTGAAATTCAACATTCTCTCGCGAGGCTCAACCCATGAGGTTGAAAATGCTTGTGTATTTAATATAATAATAATATCAAGAAACCTTCCACACACGGTCGGTTAGGCTCAAAGTACCCTTGTGTTTAGGCTGCTAACACTGAAAAACTGCATATACCTACTTAAATATAAAATATATATATAAACACAGATGTATAACACCCAGACAGCCAACGTTCACACAAATATTGACCGTACCCGTAATCCAAGCTGGGACCCTCTGTTTAGTAGTCCGGCTTAGTGACCATTGAGCCAATCAGCCAACTAGATCACCACTGTTTGTTGAAGTCGATATTCATTGAAAATTAGTACATTAATTAAGTCTTTTATATGGATGAGAAAAAAATAAACCTGTAGAGTAATGACGTCTGCCTGTCCTGGTTTCAGTTTTCTTTGATAGCGTCTGCGATAACGGATCTAGAAACAAATTTAAACGAGCTCTTAAAATGTACATATTTATTAAATCAAGTTACCTATCTCAAGAATCCAAAATAGATATAACAAGACTGATGTTTAATTTTATGTAGGAACTAATACTTAAGTTTTTATTGCATTCCATACCAGTTAAAGATACAGTATGGACCCTATTAATATAATAATGATATTGTTTACCTGTTCTATTAAATCCACGTCATCTCTGAACTCAATAGTGCCCGTTGGCGCTTTCGTTTGTATCTGTATATTTTCTATCTGTTTCGGAAGCAAATCACTGCAATTGTTAATACAATGATGTCATTGTTAATACAATAATGTCACTTATTAATAAGAGACTCTTTCACCACCTACGAATAAGTTCCAGATAGTATATTTGGTAGATAATTTCATAGAAATTTTAGATAGTGGGTTCGAACAATGTGCAACTGGGCCAAGTGTGTCTCATATTCCTATACATCACAATATACAAGTTGTGTGGAACATCAACATGTTAGCTTACCTTACAAACAGCAATGCTTGTGTCTGCTCGTCCCAAACCCAATGTCCATCCTCATACATTCCCCCAAAAACTCCTTCGTCCTCATCATCGGCCATATTTTAAACAGTTTACAAATTAAAAGTATTACAAATATATCGAGCAAAAACATAAAATAAAAGTACAAATTAAATTGACACCTCACTGTAGTGATAGTAAATGTCAGAGTGGCATGTAAGGTGGCATGTGTCTTTATTTTTTTTATATTTTATTTCAATTTTTATTACTTATCATTGTATTGCCATAATTTCTATACAAACTATTTCTACAAGGACTTTATATGTGGATTTTGAATACATATCCATGGGAGTACCAACTGGCCGCAGAATAAAGTCGTGAAAATAAACTTTTAAATTATTTTCATATTCTGTTCCTGAAGTAACATTTTCACAAAATGTTAAGATCCTTCGGCGCGTGACTTATGATCTCCTATATTTCATCTTCTTATTCATGATTATAATTCATGGACAGCTATAACTTGCAAATCGGAATCTCCATCCAGCGTGTTTGTAAGTTTGGCAGAATTTACGATGTCACTAGTAAGTTTGCTCTCAGCTTCACTGAATATAAAGTTATGTTAATGTTACTAGTGCATCCAACTCCGGACCTTAAAACTTATAAAATGCTTTAAGTTATTTCCAATTCGGGATAAAAGCTATTGTGTTGTAAACGGAGCAAGCGCACTTGTGTGTATTTAAGGCACTACTAAGTGGATGTGCACAAAAATGGGCACGTACGTACAGCCCATAAAGTTTAAATATCGAGCAAATAGGTGTAAACACCAAGATACAAAATAGCCAACTTCTCCATAACATGATCTAACTGATTACTTTTTATGTAACAGAAAAACAGCTCAGTGAAACTAGACACGGAAGTTGTGAGAAACTAAATAAGTGCATAGTGCTAGTCTACTTATCGGTCCGTGCTCCCTTTCTTTACATTTTAGATTGGACAATAAAATCACTTAGAACTTCTACCCGCGTTTGAGTGAAAACTTCGGGAAAACAGAGTTAGTTCCAGACATGTAAAGTCTACTAAACATGTTCACAAAACTGGGTGAATAACCTTTTCTGTCATACATTTTTACATGAATAAATATAAATTTTGAACATGTATGTCACTTGTGTTAATTCATTGAATTGGCTGTCACACGCGATCGCACATAAGGCTGCGATGCGCTGCTTTGATCGTGTGCGCTCTGCCATGTGATCAAATGAGTATCTACTTAGTTTAGCACACGGTTGGGGATTAGCGTGGTTACTAAACAGGGAACCATTAAAACATTCAAAGTAAATTCTGAACCTATGTATGGTTTACGCTCCACTTCCTTAGTGTTAAGCGTTTGCTCAATCTTGAATAGAGCACGCACACTGTTGCGTACAGACTTACAAAATGCACAAATTGTAATGGAGATAGTTTTCTAGCGAGGTGTATTCGGCAACACAATAAAAACTGTTTGATATGAAACATTCACTTTGTACGAGTAATAGCTCAGCGATACGCCACCTGCGGCCCATTAGGTTTTACTGCGCGCCTCCTGAAGTTTTTAAAGGCCCGAAACAAAGTAATTAATACAAGCATAAGTTACGGAAACCTGAGGGGTTAGTAGCTGGCATCTTCTTTATTAAATCATTTTTGTTTATATTAAAAGCCAAACTGAAGTAGTTTGCCACGTTAATTACGATGAATTAGACGGACCTACTACTACTTTCTACTTTTGGATTTCACACCTGCCAAGGCCACTTATGTGCTCATTTCAATCTAAAATATTTCATACAATGCTCATGTCATACATACAATGCAAAACTTCAGACATCAGTAAAGGGAAAGGTAATAACTTTTTATTGGAGCTTTGTTTGTAATCGGCTCACTTGTTTCACGCATTAGTCGGGACATATGAATACCTCTTTGTAATAAAAAGTATCAGTGTATGGATATTCAGGTGGAATGTCAGGACCACTAACATTGAGTGGAACACAAAGCGCACGTGTAACTGGCAAACCGAACATATTTCTAACTCGATGAACATTCTTTCCATTTTCATTTCGCTCGTTTCATTCCCACTGGAATGGAAACTAAACTGTAGTTTCATTCATTTATTATGACGTCAAAACGAACTATGATGTAGATACATGGTGTTTCAACTTTGTCAGTAGTTCTTATTTATTGTAGAAAGTTTCGGCACGACATCTGGTGCCAAATAAGATTCAGGCACTCAGATAAAAGTAGAAATAAGCTAAACAGCAGTAAGGACATACCTACAGCGTTTTCAATTTTCACGTTCACTACCACCGCCTTCTAATATAATTTTCATAGAAACTTCAGCATTTTCCGCTGATGAAGTAGATATTATTGCATCAGAATATCTAGGTTAAAAGCTAGGGAAATTTAATAAAGAGCCAGCCGATTGCATTCGATGAAATCAAAAGCTACTCGGTGTTGATACAGGGATGAAGTATACCCATTCGTCGGGAAGCACGTTTCGAGCGGGTATAATCCTTCGCCGGGAGCGATGTTCAATCTACTCCACGGTCATAAACCGGTGTTCCACAGACGTAAACTGTACTACGTGAGCTCGCAAAGCGGATGGGAAAGACATTGGATGTTAGTGTTGTGTACATCTGTTTTAAAAGTTTCCGATTTGAGTTACGCTTGTAAAGCGGTTTTAAAAATGCGGTGCAGTCAATTTGTGGAGTGCCATTCCGTAGGGCGCTCTTCACATTTTACATCTTTATAATCAAAACATTTTATTTTCGCTTCCTAGTGAAAATTTATTACTCAGTGATAATATTTACATGTGAGATTAATTTTAGAAACAAATATGTTCTACTGATCGCTTTATTATTAAAGTTTTTATTATTAAAAATTGAAGAGCTTATCAAATAAATGACACTCTTCACTCTCTTGAATCTCACAAACGGTACCTATGTACCTACAATAATTAATTGAACAATTAAAACCGTCGATATTTTATTGACACGTCTAAATTAAAACATGTTTATGCTCTTAGTAACTGAGCTTTTAGATACTAAGGACCAAGTCCCCACTCGTCTGGAGAACAGCTTTATTAGATGCACCCTGCTGTTCCAAGATATTTACACTTGGTGCTAAGTACAATTTAAGCCTTATTGAGCACGATAAACCGTCGATCCGGCTGTTAAAATCGCTACATTGTATAAAACAAAGTCGCTTCCCGCTGTTTATCTGTCTGTCAGTCCTAATGTGTGCTTAGATCTTTAAAATTACGGAACTGAGTATGATGCCGGTTCTTTAATTATTGTTAGACTTATCCAAAAGAAAATTCCGTACGAGATAAATCAAAATAATATACTAAAATATTATATTAAAAATGTACTATACTATATACACATATGTACAAAAATGTACGCGCTGGGTAACGTATTATTCTATTGTAAGTCGGTGTTAGAACTCATTCGAACCTTAACGCTTCTCTGCCATCTGCCGGGAGAGGGTCGGCAGTCCTGACCATCAGGAGGGACCCAGATAGTCTGGAAAGACTGATGCAGTTGAGGAAAAAAAAGAGCAGAGGCCGATCTCCAAACCACCGATATTACCCTGCAGACAGCCGTGCGCGCGGAGCCGAACACGGGGCGATAATTAGTCTCATAATATGGTTAAGCACCTTTAATATATATTTTTTTATTTGGTATATTAAATAGTTCTTTAAAACGAACGATATTACTATTTCATCACCCAGAAGACACTCCAAGACGGACACCGGAGGCGGGGCAGGCATTGGAAGAGATAGTGGGATGACTTGTACGCCTACCATCGAAGGTGATCACTCGGAGGATCAGGATGTGTGTTTGTAATCGAAATGGGTACAGTTAAGAAGAAAGCCTAAGCTAACTCAAAAACATTTCAGTTTTCCAGCGTTTTGGTTACCAATCGGTCATTTATCTACTTGTGTGTTTGTTTTCCAAAAAAAAACGGTGTTAACAGACCTCGGCGCAATACTAGCACTTTGTTAGAAACAGGTAAAGCACAAAACTGAATTCCTTTTTAGAACATTGTTCCAGTTTGAATAGCGTGTGACATATTGCTTTGCTAGTCATCGTTGCGTCAAGTCCATGGTTGCGTCATTGCTAGTATATTGTACATATACTCTTTGGTCATTGCGTCATTAGGACTTCATATCCTTGTTATCGCATACCTGAGATTTTTTATAACCTCGTAAAAATGAATCCGGGCGATGATGACGATTTTGGTATTGGCGGCTTGTATGAGAATGGGCGCTGGCTATGGGACGAAAGACAAAAAAGACTCGTGTTTTTGAGGTCAGCCTGAAATCTATTTTATACGAGTAGTAGTTTCTTCTTTAAGTATTACTAAAAATATAAGTACATAGCTCATTACAACGTAGAAAAAGCAATTGTAACGTATGGGGTGGGTTACACGTGGGTCACACAGAGTTTAATTGTTACTTTATGGAGTTCTTGGGTGCCTGAGCAACGCCAAAACTTCAATAATATAAACGATTTTAACGGTCTTGAGAATCGTGTATTGACAAAAAAATATGTATAACATAGTAGGTAGAACTCTTATGTGAAAAAATTCATGCTCCAAAATACTTTCACAGTAACCTGCGCCCTACGGTTGATGAATTTGATTTATACTACACCCAGTCAACTGGCGTTATGGAATTCAGGGAAGACGTTGATTTAATTGAGCAGGTGACTATCATATTTCTATCTACATTTTAGCCTCTCATATTCTTCCAAGGACAAACAGTTCCTACTACTATTGTTCCTTCCTCCTCCAAATCAGTAAAGGTCTCCCTACTTCATCTCCCGAGCCTTTTCCCAACTATGTTGGGGTCGGCTTCCAGTCTCACCGGATTCAGCTGAGTACCAGTGTTTTACAAGAAGCGACTGCCTATCTGACCCCCTCAACCCAGTTACCCGGGCAACCCAATACCCCTTGGTTAGACTGGCATCAGACTTACTGGCTTCAGAGTACCCGTAACGACTGCCAAGGATGTTCAATGACAGCCGGGACCTACAGTTTAACGTGCCATCCGAAACACAGTCATTGGTGTCCAAGATATACTTAGAAAGTACATACAAACTTAGAAAAGTTGCATTGGTTTTTATTATTGGTTCGATTCCGACCTGGAATCGAACCCACGCCCTCACACTTAAAAGATTGGCTCTTTAACCAGTAGGCCACGACGACTTAATTATTTTTCTCCCTACTTATAGGCTGATAAGGCAAAGACATTTTAAACTTGAAAATATTTCGGTATGTATTTGTTATTCTCAGATGCGTTACCGGCGCTACTTTCAACGGAAACTGGAACCAGGTCAGGCTGATATCATACGGTTACAGGTAAATAGTCTCTTTAGTAAGTGATTGATTAATGTCATCTATTGATAACTTTCCTTAAACGATTCTAAATTGCAGGATATCAAAGACCTAGTCGTGTATACTGCGCCGGTCAACTTTTTAAGTGCTAAGCTTATAAATATGTTACACACGCCGACAGGGGAAAGGTTTCTTAGAGCGCTTATTCTATACTGTGCCTATTCTATACAGGTAATTTAGTCTGTACTGTCTGTATTTTTATCTACTTTTGACTTCAAACTTTAGTATTAGTTATTGTTTCCAAATATGTTGGTAGGTACTACATTAGTTTCTGGCTTTTCAGAAGACTTCTTACGTCAAGCAGTTGAGCCATTCAAAATATTATTTCATAAACTTAAAAATACATAATACTTTTAGGTAGCAGATGCGATGATGGAACGCGATTTAGAGCTAGAAACTAAACTAAAAACTCCAGACAGTGACATGTTGGAAAACGAATATCGTGACAATTTGGCGGACCTAAGAATTTTGGTTGCTAAAGAATATTGTACAATTCTTACTGGTAAATGTGTATATTTTTTTTTGCTTTTCAGTGTTTTAGAAGTCGGTTTTCTTTTTTGTGAAAAGATTTTTATTATAAGCTGCGTATTATGATATTGTTATAAGGAACTTTACAGATCATTGCTAGAATATTTATTGATTAAATACTTTTTGCATAATGTACAATGGCGGACTAGAATAGTAGATTTATCTATAAAGGACCATAACCTACTTCTGAGGGGTCCATGAAAATCGAAGACTTATTCCTTATTCAATATTTAGGTGCCGGGGACATGAAGCCATTCCACCACATGGGTCCTTTCAAGAAAAGACGATCCTTGATTGAAAAAGATGCTCGTTCATTTGAAACGTTCATACGGATGAGTGTACAGATCGTGTATTTGTCACTTGGGCGCAGATATTATAATCAAATTGGTGAGTTAATCAAATCTATTAATCTTCTTAACTAATTAAATGAACAGACGCGAGCAGGTCATCGTACTCGAATCTGTCAAATTTCACCAATTGAATATTAACCTTCCGATATTGTGATAAGGTTGAAAATCTATAAAAGTAATTTGACAGATTGAGGTAGGTGGTACTGGTATCTGTACTTACACATTTTTTATATGTCAATCTACAGAATTGGAAACTCATCGTTTATTAAAATCTGAAGCGTTTAACGCTGTGGGACACAAATCACAGTCTTCAAGGATGGGTGCCGAGATAATTCAGAAACGATACGATAGTATTCAGGAAGTGTTACTTGGCACGTGTGTGCGACACGACCGTCAGTTGAACACTCATTCTCCGCTAATGAACGAGGTGTTCTGCTCCAGGCCGGTTGATTACAGACTAAAGGGACTCGGAGTTGTCAGATATCCTTAGTAAGATATTTTAATATTCATGGATGTCAATATTTATGTATTATTAATGGTAAGTACAGCAAAATCGTTACATACCAACCATCTGCGTGTTTTGATGATAATTATCATCTCTCAATCGCATACCAACAAATGAGTGCCCAAAGAGTTCACAATATGATATAGGACATAATTATCAGTGTATATTTTCTTTCACATCTCCTACTACTCTTTTTTTATCGAATATCAAAGGGTTTTTTTTAATCTAAGAAAAATATCGACAAATATTTTTTTCATAGTCTACGATATCGATTTGTAAGGGTTTCTTCCCATTGTATCCATCCACAAACAAATTCCAAAACAGTATGCACAATTTCTCATTTCGATCATTCGTCCCTTACATGATTGACACATTTGTAGTTTTTTTATTAGTACTTAGCTATGCAATTTTGTTTTTCTAAAGCTTGACTCCTCGTCTGCGGTTTCTGCGTCTCGCTGTGGCTGGCCCTGAAGAAGAAATGGCAAAAGAAAATGTAATAGTAGGCATCATTGGCATGCCGCGCACTCGGTTTGACACTATGCTCAGGATACTCCCGACGCACACTCCTGAAACAAAATCTAAATCATCGGTGTTCATGGCTAAGTAACTACGAATTATTAAACTAGCTTTTTCGTTTCTTATCCCGCAGTTCCTTCTGTTTTTCATGTGGAAAATGGATATATTTAATATGAAAAGGAACCCATGCTTTAATAGTAAAACAGTCAAGTTTAATTTATGTCCCTTTAATAATTTCAACGTGAAAGTAATAATTGATCATCATTACCAGCCTTTTTAGCCGTCCCACCGCTGGGCACAGGCCTCCTCTCACACAGAGACGGATTGAGCGTTAATCACCGATGCGATTTTTAAAATGAAGTGGCATCTGTATATGCGTTTTATGTATTAATCATGATATTTTTATTGCAATTTCGTATTTGAGTAAAACCCTTTTTCCTTAGGTCCAAACCTAGCGTCGCCGCCTCTACAAAAAGTTGTCTATTAGCAAAGAAGTCTATCCATATGAGGACTTATCCGGAAATAACAATACCGCCCAAGGAGTCTGTGGAGTAAGTAATACCTAATATTACGAAAAGGATTTTTTTTTTGTTTTGTTTGAATAGGCTCCGAAACTAGGTACTTGACCGATTTGAAAATCTTTCAGTATTGGGTAACTAATCCCCGGTGAAGCCGGGTATGGGAAGAGTTCCCATACCTAGAGTAGTTCCCATACATAGAGGGGTTTGCGGCGCGGGAGAAACCGCAAGAAACTGCTAGCTCACAATATTTATGATCTTTAACTCTTACAGGCAGACAGTGAGAAGGCACGATAGGACGCTGAAATATATACCGAGCCGATATCCTAAATAATAAGCTTGCCGGGACATACTACATTTTTTTTGCATTTGCTCAATGAGATGAACAAGTTATCTGATTATCATAAACATATGTCCACTATTGATTTCAATCCTTCGACAATCAACTGTGAATATTCGAGTCTATATTACTTTTTTGTTATTTCTTTGTTGGCAGACTTACCCCCCCTAAAGGGTTTCCAGACGAACCAGATGATATTAATCCAGTCAATGAGGTCCAGCGACGTCTGTGGCAGAATAGGTTTAAGACAATGATGGACCTCCTCACCCAAAGGAGAAAGCACCGTTAGATTTTTAAGTGCAGTTTTAATTGTGTTAAGATAATGATTGTGTTTACAGTTTTTGTGTTTAGGTTAAATTAGGTTTATTAAAAAATAAATAAAAAATTAATGAAATAGTTTTATTGATTTATTACAAGATTTCTTCTGCAACTAAGCGTTAACATTAGTACAAGTAAATATAGAGCTAGTAGGTCATCATTCGATGTATTATATAGCAATATGCGCTCTAATAAATAATTAGGTATAACAATATGTATTTGTCCTTTATAAACCTGAATGTGTCAAAGTAAATCTAATATTCTAGTTAGCCAAGCTCCAACCCGTGTTTTAACTTGCCTGTGTATACGATACCAATAACAAGAAGGTGCGTCTATGCTAGGCGAACCGAGCACGAGCGAAGCAGTTCTCGGCTTCGACGTTCGCGGCGCAAGTGTGGGCGTACCTACAATGAACCTGAGCAATGAACACTGTCCGTGAACGTAGCTTTCCGCATTGAGCGCGAAGCAAATCCATTAAAAAACCGACAACGAAATGCTCGTAGCACGCTCATTCGAGGCTTGCATTTAGACAATCCACACTAAACAGTCGAATTGTGATTCGCTAGTGCTCGGTTCGCCTGGCATAGACGCACCTTAACACATTTACAAAGAAAAGAGAGCGCTACAGACCAGGGTTTTACACACATGCTCTACAGCTCTTTTTCAAAAGCGCATGTGTACCTATTTTGCCCTATCAGCTGTCCCTTTGAAAAATTAGAGTAGGATGAGTGCTCATCCGCTTGATAATCTCTCTTATCTTAACCCCCGCCGTGTGGATTTTCTGTAGGTATACTGCTGAATCATGCTGTGAGTAAAGACGCCAATTTTTCTCTTACATACCAAACAAGTCCTTTTGGCCAAGGGTACATTGACAACCAAATTGGTACCTACTTTTTTAAATATGAAACCTAAAACTTATTCGAAACAATCACACTGGCTTCAATATTGAAATCTAATAAAAAGTATGTATTTACATTTTTTTAAGTCAGTGTCACCAACTTCTCGCACATAGATACATACCTGTCATACTATTGCCGAAACTCCGTTCCAAAGTATATTAATTAGAATTCCACCCAACAAATTTTCTTTCGATTGATTATAATAACAATGGCTGACGACGACGATGAAGGCGGTTTCGGTGGTTTATACGAAGATGGACACTGGGTGTGGGATGAGCAGACCCAGGGTTTAGTGTTTATAAGGTATAAATGATCTCCATCGTTTAATAACTAAGTTTATAATGATGAGTGTCAACTTTCTAAACAGGAGGCATAAATTACAGCATTTAGATCACAGTAGACTTTCTTATTACGCCTTGCAAGTCTTGTTTACTTATTGTCTATATTTTTACTTTTTCAAGTGATTTGCCTCCAGCTCAAGTGGAAACTGTTCAGATAATAACCAAAGCACCAACAGGTGCTATCGAATTTAGAGACGATATCGACCTTATTGAGCAGGTGATTTTGTTATCCTCAATTCCTTCTTGAATGTCTTTTTCACACGTCACGTAAATCCTCTTTATGTAGGCACATTAAATCTTCTTAAAATGCACGTGCAGACAGCAGTAGTAGAATTCACAATAAGTCCGAGCAGGTTATTATCCAACCATTTTAAAAAAAATCATTTATCAGTTACAAAACTGACCGTAACGTTTATTCTACTTTATTCTTAGCTTCGCTATAAGCGACGTTATCAAAGGAAACCAACACCAGGAAAAGAGGATCTGGTCACTTTGCAGGTAGACCCTTAATTGACGTTGATCGGTTATGATTTGATTTTTCTATACGCAAGTAACTTTATACGAAGCTTACGTACGTACTTTCAGGATATTAAAGACATAGCACTGTATACTGCTCCCATTAGCTTGTTGAGCCCTATGCTTATTAACATGCTGCATCTACCAACAACAGAGAGATTTCTGAGAGCGCTTATATTCTGCTGTGCCTACTACTTACAGGTATATAATATTAAAATAATACATCTTTATCATACACAAAACTAGCCTTCTAAGGACTTACATAATAGACCATTTGCTTTTCATCGAAACCTGTTACCTTCTAGTTCATACCACTTTCAGATATCCGACGAAATGGCCACGCGAATATTGGAACTCAGTACAAAAGTAAGAACCAAAGATTGTGAAAATGTGGAAAATGAATTTCGCGAAAACTTGTCAGATTTAAGACTGTTAGTGGCTAAGGAGTACTGCATAATGCTTGTTGGTAAGTATCAAATGACTAGGTATCAAATGACTAACCGAACCAGGTTCGGTTAGGTTAGTCATTTGATACCTAGATAACCTAGCCTCATGTTACAAAAGTCGAGCTTACCCTTTATTGAAAAAGGCTCAGTCAAAGGTAGTTCTATGTATCACGAACGTGATCTCTATTGTACAGGTGGAGGAGATATGAGAAGATTTCATCACATGGGACCAAATAAGAAAAGAAGATCTTTATCGGATAAAGATGCACGATTATTTGAAACATTCGTTCGAATAT
The DNA here is from genome assembly GCA_958496145.1 of Heliothis peltigera. Lineage (NCBI taxonomy): Eukaryota > Metazoa > Arthropoda > Insecta > Lepidoptera > Noctuidae > Heliothis > Heliothis peltigera. The sequence continues at coordinate 6,740,718 of OY292327.1, forward strand.
CTGTGCAAATTGTTTACTTAGCCCTGGGACGCAGAAATTTTCGACAAATCGGTAAAATATAATATTAATATTGCCTGAAGCCCTTTTTATACTGTTTCACTACGATTAACCCTCTAGAACAGGGTCTGAGAGTACTGTATCGGGCTCTCGTTGGCCAAGACCGCCTTGTTGCAGAGTCTCGCCCGGTGTATGGCGGGACTGCAGTGAACTTGGACTAAATTAATAGGTACCATTTAAGTAGGTATGTATTAAGTCATTAATATAATTCTAGTACCTCCATAGAATTGGAATGTCACCGTATATTAAAGTCGGAAATATTCAACACTGTGGAGCATACCTTGAAGACTGGCTACTTGACGCAAATGATGCCTGAGCAACGCAAGGTGCTTTTGGGGAGTTGTTTGCATCACGACAAAAAACTCAACACTTGCTCCCCGCTCATGAATGAGGTTTTCTGTCATAGGCCCATTGACTTTCGCCTAATGGGATTAGGAGTCATTAAGTATGACGAGTAAGGAAATTTACTTTTACTTATTATTATTTTGTTTTATTAATATAAAGAAGTGACAATATTTTCCAAGGTAATGTTTGTGGTCTAATTAAATGTCTCTTTCGATAATATGCAGCAAAACAAATAAACTTTTACCTATTTTCAGTTTAAGAGAAACTTCACGTCTCCATTACTTATACCTCGTGGTGGCTGGACCGGAAGAAAAGTTGCTGGAGGCGAATATGTCAGTGGGCCTCATCGGCATGCGGCGTTGCTTATTTGACACCATGCTCCATCCTGTCTGCCGGACTGTTCAATCCGAAGGCAAAGCTTCTAAAGCTTGCATGTTAGTATTCAAATACGTTGGAGTCTAATTAGAATATAATTGTTTTCAATCATTGAGCGTTTTTCCACTCGCCGGCCCGGCACCTGCACCGGCACCGTGCCGGTGACGGGGAAGCAAAAATGTACAGAAAATTATGGCTCGTTTTTACACTTGCCGGCGCCGGCGCCGACCCGGCCGCCATACTTTTCTGTACATTTTTGCTTACACCGTGCCGGTGCCGGTGCCGGTGCCGGGCCGGTGAGTGGAAAAACGCCCATTGTCATGCACTGCATCTTCACATTTTGTAAAAAGCTGTAGACCACAGAGTAGGTACCTATTTGTCTTTACGTCACAATGAGGGTCACTGAATTTTTGACAGCTATAGGGGGCACCTCTACCCTATTCATTAGTTGAACTGGTTGTAAAAAAGATTTATACATTTAAATGAATAAATAATTATATCTATAATTAATCTACGAAACAGGTCTTCCTCCTATGGCGTTTCAAGCGCGAAGAGCGTTACAAGAAAGTCCCAGCTACCAAGTCAGAAATTCTACCCAGAAATTTCGCTGCCAGGCAAGGACCCAATCGAGTTAGTATGGTTCTTATATTTTTCGTGGTAAATCATCAAATGACCCCTCCCGTTTAGGGTGCAGCTGACGGGAGTGTCAGACTCTTACTAACTAAACGCTACTAGTATGTCCTCCTCCTTCTAGAGGTCTCTGTGGGCCAGGGCCAAGGCCACGGTAACTCTTACGGACAACCCGCTGCCCATGCTTGTGCATATACAGCGGGTTCACAGTGTTCAGTGACAGTGTGTTGGTTACACTCTTGTGAGTTAGTATCCTCAAACCACTGTGAACGTCTACCTCGGTACTTTAACGGTTGGATAAAAAGGCATAAAAATGAGCATTTCAATGTTGATGTAATTAAAGTGCTGCAATATTCCTGTATTTTTATCATCACAGCCTTTTTATCATCCCGCTGCTGGGCACAGGCCACCTCTCACACGGAGAAGGATTGAGCGTTAATCACTACGCTTGCTCAATGGGGGTTGGTGATTTCTAGTCCAGGTTTCCTCGAGATGTTTTCCTTCACCCGTAATCAGTCATTGGTGTCCAAGATAAACTTAGAAAGTACTACGTATATTTTAGAAAAGTTACATTAGCATCTGCCTGACCTGGAATCGAACCCGCACCCTTATACTCGAAAGGCTGGTGCTTTAACCACTAGGCCACCACGACTTTTACCTTATGAATAATAAATAAACTACCGATACCAGACCAGAAAACGGCTATAGTCGAGAAAAACCGACTTTTGATTTTAATATTTTGTTGCAGGCCATGTTTACCATCGGATTTCCCTGAAACAGCACAGCCCCAGTTGCCAGTGTGCCAAGTCCAACTGCGTCGCTGGCACAACAGGTTCATAAAGCTAACGAAGCCGACGACTAGCCGTTAGGTAATTTTATAAGTTTAATGTTTTTTGAAGAAGTTGGTAACTCGGTAAGTATGTTATTACAATTTAGATAATTATTTTAATTTATTTTTAGTCAATTATACTATTTTAGTGTCTAATCAATAATTTATTGTATAATTACCGAATTATTTATGTATTAGTTTAATAATCAAACTTATTCTTTTTTTGGGTACTATTTTATTTATGATGTTCACTGATAAATGTAGCAGGAAACTTATCCTGCTTACACGTTTTAAATGTTTGCTTAGTAATAAATAACTGCGCTCGATGTCTTGAATTTTCTTTTGTTCAGTTGCTCGTAACAATTTTCATAAAAAAACATAGCAGTTCTGTGTGGAAGCCCTTACATCGGAACAGTGATGAAAACGCGGGCCGGATGCAGAGTCAAAAATGATTTTGCCACAAATTAATTAAAATCAATTTAATTAATTTCACAAGAATCAATAGTAGGTACCGAAAATTAACATGATTTTGAAGATGCAATCTTTGGCTACGCAAAATCGCGACTGACATTAAAACGGACAATGGGTACCTGCGCACATATATTAGAATGTGTGGACATTAAATTTATAGGTGCCACTCACGAATCACGACGCCTTAAGGTCGCCAGAAATAAGTGGAAAGGACGCCTTTGTCCAGCACTGGACGCGACTCACGCGTTGCTGATTATATCTTGGATTTCCATAAATCAATGCTTGCACCCAGCTAATTAATACCTATAGTACTAAGCAGTAGATATCTCCTAATCTTATCTTTCTGACTGTGTGCTTATCGAGTCACACCGCATGCGGCAGAAAATAATGTTTACTAGTACATACAATCACAGAAATATTTGGGAAATTAAATAACTGTATTCGATAAATGCTGTTCATTTTAATCGGAACGAAATATTGGCATACCCGGTATCTATTTAAAGCGGTTATTGTTTTCATTGCAATAACTAACAGCAAGTTAAGTAACAAATTGCTGAATCACAATCTGAATGAACAACTCCTTCCGCTCCATTTCCCTTTTATTTTCAAACTTCCAATCCAATGAATCGAGCGATTGAACCTATTACGAATAACTTTACCTATCTGTTCATGTATGAACGGGAAAAATATTCGTTTCCTGGACGATTATTAAACCATGAATTATTCAGAAACGTTAGTAGGATACATCTAGGAGCTCGACTTATTGTGAAAGTCTTTCATTTTGTATTGGTTTCTTAGATTTATAACATGGATCTTTATCCAGACGATGAAATTGGTCACAATCGAGATATCGACCAATTGTTCAGTTCACGGGATGTACTTGTAGCTCATCTTGTCGTTAATCAGGAGTTACTCTACGAATTATAAAGACAGCCCTCAGCATCTCTAATCTAGATTTTCACTGATTGATTGACACGGAAATTTAACTGACATGGCTGACGAGACGAGCGTGCACTAATCCTTGTGCGTAGTTCAGGCAAAGGTTTTTTACATAATGTAAATTATTCTACGTGTCATCTTAAACAATTCAGAAGACGTTAGCTTTAATAACAACACATAAGTGTCGGTTCACACCTCAAAATTTGCGTGTAATAAGGTGCACGACGGCTGTCTTTAGGCTCCTATGAATATTCATGCCACGATCGACGTACGCCTTCACTTTATTCCGAGTAAACACGCGTACGTGTCCTTTCGAGTTTGTCTTGTATTAGACAAATACAAGACATCTACATCGTTCTTACAAATATATGCATTGCCATAATTAGGATTTCTTGTTGGGACTTTTCAAAGCTGTAACAGTCCAGAAATAGTCCTTGAAGATTCTAAAAGTTGCAAAATTTGTTTTAAAAAAAAAGGTACATTCCAAGGAAATTAAAGCTTGTTTAATATAAAACGTTTATTATGCATCTTTGTTTCATACGTAAGTATAGCAATATTTACATGCATTTTATATTTATACAGGCTTAATTCATTTACAAGCAATATAAAATTTGACTCAGCTTAAAATTAAATAAAAAAAAACATCAGTTCTATGTTCTTACTAGAGTAAGAAACTTATTAAGCGCCTCGTTTTTATAACAGCATAATAAAAATAGTAGTACCCAGCTTGAAAATGCCAAATAAGATGTGTGGCTACAAGGCGCTGCAATCGCAATAATCAACCTTAATAACATGACTCTAAGGTCCTGATCAAAAGCACACGCGACGTGACGCTTATTGGAGTACAGACAGTACACCTGTACACAGTAGTACCAGTACAGTGGAGCACATCAGGCTAGTACAATCTGTCAAATTTCCTCAATAGATTTAAAACTTGATTGCTGAAGCATATGGTGCAAAGTCGATTGGAAAAATTTGACAGTTTCGGGTAGCCTGACTTGCTGGCGTCTGTACATCGCTTCTTCACGATGCGTCGTAGTTTTAATAAGCGTGACAAATGCAGCAATGAATAGTAAAATATGTTCAAAATCGTGGCGAATTCGCTCTTTCTAGACAGGATCTTAAGCGCGGCTTTAAACTCGCGCGACTGTAGCGCTGCTGTCGCCAAGTCCTACCAAAAGTTGCATAGGTACTACTTTACAGTTTTTCATTAATCTCTCTGAAGGAATTTCACTTTCACTACTGATGGAATGATAACATAGACCGTATTGATATGGCAGCTTTTCTACAGCATAAACGATATAATCCACGACGACAGGTAATCCTACCAGCCTAAACAATACGCTCGATTTTGTTCGAATAATAATTCCGAATAAATCTATGTGGTCTTCTTATATTTTTCTGCTAAATTAACTGTACATAATGTAGGAACTTGACTAACATTGAATGTTAAAAAATAATAATAGTACCGAAGCCACACATAAATGACTCCAAATGCACAATACACTGAAGTTATCATCAATGGTAGAAATGGTAACGTTTTGTCTAGACCCCACAAACTGTGTATTGCATTGTCATACACACATAGAACTATAAGACCATAAAGATATAAAGACTCTAATTGCTTTAACATAGGTAAGCGGAGTACCCTAATTCTTCTGCCGCCCTTAACCTTTGCAGGTTCATATAAAGTACGAATGTTAACAAAAGCTAAAGCTACATGCGTTAATAATATAAAAAACTTAATAGAAAATAAGTTCTTTGGGTAGAGCAGCGGGAATAGTGAGTAGTTCCCGACTGTTGTTAGAATTAAAAATTGCCTTCCATCGACGTCGCCCAACACTGACAGGAAGCTAAAAAAAAACAACAAAAAATTAGCTTTAATAAAAACAAAATCATTTATTTTATGCCGTGCTAAATACGCAATCAACTTTTATCAGTCTACTAATCGACTATTAACAGACATAAAATCTATTTGCGAATGGATATAAAAGTTTTTATGTGTACTAACCTCAATGGTATCAATATCATCAGAATGGCCTTTTCATGAACGTGCCAGCCAAACAAAAACGAACACGCGGCGCAAATCACCATGCACCTGTTTATACACAAATATCATTTACATACGCCATTTTATCTGTAGAAAGCTAGTTACTTTTTTTATAGTATGAGCAGTTTTATAAAGCTTTAGGAATTAACATACCTTACAAAACTTAGCACCCTGTATCTCCTATCGGCACACAAATGCCACAGTTTGACAAGTGCTGGCAACATTGTCACCACTGTTAGCACTATGGTCACAGTTGGAGTGATAGATGGCAACACTGCATGGTCATACTGTTGCACCAGACCTCCAGTCATTGAAGCCTCAGTTTTTGGTAATCTGTATAGTCCCAATTTTGTCACTGCATATCAAAAAATATTTTTATGTAAGTATACAATAGAATACAGATATACAGACAAGTGATAAATTCTGTGCAACTAGAATTTTCTCACATGGATTGAGAATTTTTATTATGTACTTACCTATATTCTGCAAAACTTTATCAACAAAACTGTAAAGTGCCCAAAAGTTAGGTGCCCAGTATGCATGACATAAACCTCTTTTGAAGGGAAACAATCTTGATAAGATCTGCAATAATAAAACATAAGATCTCACCTTCCATATTCAAAAAATATATGATAATTAAAATTTTATTCTTAAGAGTCTCAACCTACCTGAGGAAGATGATGTAGGAAAGGTCCAAAAGAAAGTCCAAATACAGAAATAACTGTAAACGCCAGTTTGAATAAGTTCATGAGGGAGAACGAGTACCATGGAGTATGAACTCCATCTACTGAAGATATTGTAAAGCAATATGCTCTGAATAAGTAAACTATGTAAACTGGAGCTATGTACAAGAATATATGCTTCATGTTTAACAGCACTGCAAACCAAAATGCTGCTGTTAGATAATTATTCTGAAATAGAAAAAGTTATCTTTATTATTATGATGCAAGACAGAAGACTAAGGCCCAGTTTCACAAGTTGCTGATAAGTTCCAGATAGTCTATCTGGCAGATAATTTCATACAAATTTTGTTCCTGTATTTAATTTATCTGGTAGATTGTGGCTATCCGTAACCTGTGAAACTGGCCCTCAGTAGTTTATTCTTCTTATTAAAATAGTGGTCTATTCTGCAATGAGTTTACACTATTTGTTACTTTAAAAAATAAGAAATAACTACAACAAAATAAACTTCTGACTCACTTCTATGATATGTGATGTAGAATACAGCAGTATCCCAAACAGCAAGCCATTGTATTGAAAATGTATGTGGTCTACCATCAGCAAGCCCGGACATGTTACCAGTAATATGAACACTAGGAGTTTACCATCACCAATAAAACCTGACAACCTGAAACATAAAAGAAAAAAAATATGACAAATTCCGTAACTAAGCATGGAAGTTTTATCAATGGTTTATACAATACCAACCTCTTTACACTATAAATATAAACAAAATCCAGTACAATAACTGATAATCTTTGAAACAGTATAGTCATATCAGATGCATAGTTTAAATTTGTCAAATATAACATTTGCGGATCAAAATATTTAGCAACAAACGATAAAACAAATTCCAGCCACGCAAAGAATGGTGGGTAATCTAGTGTCCATTCTGATGTCTCATCGTAGTACCACTTGTCTAGTGTTAGGTTGTGTGTTATTGCCAGCCAATTTCTGTGTACTTCGAAGTCTGTTGAATGACTGAAAGAAAAAAACAAAGGCTTTTTAAATGTGATATTTATGCCAACTAAAATTATCGAAGGAAAGTTTCATAAGTGCCTCAACTGTAAATCTTGATATAGTTTCGCTAATAAACTAAGACTGTTCCGGGATTTTATTGATAATCAGAAACTGATAACGAATTAATAGAACTAAATAACAGCTATGATTTAAATCACTTGCGCATACAATTTGAGTATATATTTAATTGAGGATCTCTATATACTTACTAGAGTGGAATAAATAGCAATTTAACAGTCGTAACAATCGCAACTATCTGAGAAATCATTGTAAACAAGCCGGCAGTTTCAATTCCGCATAAATTCACATGAAAAACGATAAAACTGCAACGTTATCTTTTAATTCGAATTGGTTCATAAATGCAAGCCCATCGGTTTATAAATGCTGGAGGTCCTGGAGCAAATATTTCTTATTTTGAATGGTAAACATTCGATTGCCATCTGTGATTGCCATGCCAGCAAAAAATGGGATCGTATCGACAAGCGACAAGTCAACGTTAACGGTAATGACATTTGACATATTTTGTGAACGTCATATTTTTGACACTTTTTACCAACCTTGCAATAATTAAATGTTTAGAGGGAACCATGCCCATAAAAACGATATCCGAGAAACCCGGGAACTACTCGATTTTAAAAAGCCATTAAAATCTTTAATTCTATAACGAGATTTCCCTAATAAAATAGACTTGATAGATAGATATTGAGATGATATACAACTAGTTTGAGGAAGTAAGTTCCTACCTAAAAAACTTTTTTTAGATTTAGGACTGTGATGCTGATGACTACTTCTTCAAGCATCTGGATGGATGGCCTAAGTAACTTTATCACACATTTTTAAATAAAAAACTTAATAATCGTAGCATTAAGGTTATACTAAATAAATATTTTTTTTTTTAAACTGATTCCTTGTGAAGCTTATTTCCTTTCACAGCGATAAAATAAGGCGATATATATTTGTAAAATTATTATAAAACAATGTCCTCCACCATGTCTTCCAAAAACTACTATTCATATACACCATACTGATCTTCATACTGTTTTAACCAATAAATAGAAAATTTTATGACTTTTTATGTGCAAAGGGGCATGTCACTAGTACCAGTTTGTGTAACAAATGGAATAATAAATAACAAGTTAGTATAAAAATTTAATAAATTTTATATATAAAATGAAACAATATTAATTAATAACAAAGTAAAAGTTTATGGCCACATTTTTGTCTGATCACAATAGATATTTTGTATGCAAGTATTTTTATTATTCATCATTGCATAAGCCAAAAAGCTCATTAAAAACTTGATTTAACCCCAGTTCATTCATTAACTTTGATAGTTCGCTCATATTCGAGTGTTTATTGTGTACTGGATTTTTCAAACAAAGTTCTTCAAAATTTGAAAATTTTCTATAAGACCTTTCTTCGCTAGGTTCAAATATTTCTGTTTTCCTGATCATAATTTTCTTCCAAGTCATTGACTTAATATCTTTCCACCATTCTTTGCAATCATCATGTTGACCTTCAATGCAGATTATGCCAGGTTTGCCGGGCAAAGAGAACCCAGTTAGTTTCAATTCTCTAGCTTTTTTAACAATTTCTTCTCGTTTTCTTTTGTTGTAAATATGATGAGAGTATATCCAAAACCTTACCAACTCATTTTTAGTTTCATGGGATTCATTATTAGTCTCTGCCACACTTTCTTGAGTTATAATTGCAAATTTGTCAACATTTTCCTGCAACCATGAAATTGCAGTGTATAGGCACACTTCACCTACATGGTTTTCTTTTATGTAGTCCATAAGTTCTGAATTTAAATTTGATTCATTCTGCCGATTCATTTTGTTACATCTAACATATATATCAGGCTCTTCCTTTGGGTACGAGCTAGGCAAATTAATAAAAACCTCCAACTTCAAACCATCTATAAACAGGTTTAATTTGAAGTCTAAATGTGAAGGAATGTACTCCGTTTTATTATCCAAAAAGTTTCTTATTTCCTTAATAATATCTTTATCACTGCAGATAATTTCTCCTTGATTAGGATACATGGACTTAAGTAATTCAAATTCTTCTATTTGTTGCGTTAAACAATCAACATAGTTATCTTTCATTGTACTTGTAGATGTAGCCATGGTATAGTTGTGAATTATAAATATGGTTTAACTTATGAAACAATAATTAATTAAATTAGTAATAACGTCAATGCACTTACAAGTTAATGAGTAAAAATAAAATATCATCGGTTATTAAAAGTGCATGTTTTGTTGATAAACTTATCGAAAATGAACGTTTGTATGACAAACAACGTCTTCTGTCAATGTCACAAATTAACACAGACTGATTATAGCTCTAAGGATTATAGTATGCAGATGCAGCATGCCTTCTTGTCCCTCTCTTGTCCTCAAGGAAGTCCATGTTTGAAAAAGAAATAATTCACTTTTTGTAAGCGCTTGCATTTATTACAGATACAATGTTACCACGGCTGATAATCTTCGTATATCGAAACGCTCATCGTACTTACCATGATGACTGACAGATGCCTGACGTTTCTGCTTGGCCGTGATTGGCCGCCGCAAGAGCAGGTAGGCCGCCATTTGCTTTTTTTTATAATTTGTCATTTTTGACATTACAGACGATTGACAGTTTTGATTATATAATAACGTACTCTGTGGTTTTGATCGATTGAAGATGGATTGAAGTCTTTGTGTTTATCCTTTCCGCTCTATTTGTAATAAATCTACGATATTTACGATTACTTTTGCTACTTTCAAAATGTATTACGAGTGCCGTGTTTGCAAAACTTTGCGACAGGACGCTATTTTAGATTTTAACGAGAAAAGACTAGTTGTGTGGTAAAAGTGTCTAAACCGTGATGATCTGCAATCATTATCACCTGAACAACTTTCGAAGCATTTTGTTATTCAAAAGCACTTTGAAAAGAAATTCATTGCGTCCAAATCACGTCTCTTTGTGCAGTGCCTATCCATCTCTATTTAATGAAGATGAGATTTTGAGTGGAGTACCAACTCGGCATCACACCGGTATATATTATGATGATATATCTTGTTTCTCTATACTTTTTGCTTCTTGCATACCTCTCTTCAGAGTATTGGATTTGCAATTGCATAATTATAATGATAATGGAAATTATCTGATTTCAGAAAATGTGTCTCCTCTGGCTGAGAATTCATTCTACCATAAAAAACATATTGACCACACATACTCCGTAGAACCACTGAAAGGTATTGGCATAATTTTGTGTTATTACCATAATTAAATTATGTATAATTTATTAGAATAACAATAGTTTCCTGTTTTGTTTTATAGATTCAAGCCGTTGCTTCTTGCACCACTGGATTTCCTCGGCAATACCCACCACAATACCCACAATCTAGTCAAGTTTCTGGTATTGCAAACTTCTTAGATTATGTCAAATATGCAAAATGAAATGTTATCTCTAAAAATTTTTCTTTTACTTAGATTTTGTCTATTTCAGATGTCACTGCGGCTAGCAGCTGTATCCTCAAAACATTACCAAAAGTCCGCTAAATCCACTAACTATTCATTAGTCAGGTAATTTAGATTTTCATTGTGCTTCTCCGTTAATAATATCTTTACTTGTAACTTGCTGCAGGCATTATGATTATTTCCTGGTACCAATATATAAAAGAAATGTTTTGCATAGTATCATTTAGTATTCGTTTTCGCCTGCATGGTAATAGTTTTATTTACTTAAATTATGATACAATCTTTTTAATAAATTGTTGTAGAGTTACATTACCGTTACATTATATGGTATGTATTATAGAATGCATAATATATTATATTTTCTGTTTCTGTTAGATAGCCCATTTATTGGGGAAGGCTATTAGCTCTTTAGGTCTAGTAAAGCTACCTTATCCTCCGAATGTTTTTTTTACTACAAACCCTAGAGTTAGCAATACCAATTATCCTGTTTTGGCTAATTTACAGTAAACTAATTTATTATCGCATAAACAACACTCACGAATCGCTTCGATTTTTTTTCTGTTCCAATCATGCAATCGGTCTCTCTGGTAATAAGCAGATATGGTGAATGAATCTCTTCAATGACCATAATATTTTGTAAAACTTAAACTACTTTTCTCTTTTCCAGCTCATTATGCAGATGGAAGACCAGGGAGTAGCACACTGCAAAACATAGCCGATATGGTTTTATTTTTTGACCTAACTATTTGACAGTCTCAATGGAGCTGCTATCCTATGGAAAAATAAGTGAGGGAATATCCTGAAAACACCATTTATGTACCATAAGTTGTCTTAACTCATTTCATTTATTTAGTTGCAATGTTGTCAACGAAACTTGTCTTCTTTTTTGTAACAAAGATTTGTAACAAATATAATTTATTGGATAATATTTGACACTGAATCGAAGCTTGGAACACAAACTTGCTCTAGCACATCGGGATTTAAAGATATATCAATATGAAAATGCTGTAAACGCGTTTTATTAACGATATTTGAAGTCATTTTATAAGGACAGCTATTTTTTTTTTCGTCATTTTTAACTAAAGCATCATTTAGTACTACTTTTCTCTATTCAAACCCACTTTAATTTATATCAGTACAAATCTTCTTTCTTTATAAGGAAGCTTGAACTACGGCTTAGCTGAAAAAACATATCATGACAACCCTAAATCGGTGTGAATTCGGAAGAATAGTACACACGGCTCACATCAAGCTATACAAAAATAGTATAAGCTGACCCTTCAATTTGTAGAAAGACCATATAAATAAAGCGAATCCAAGATAAACTGGTTTCGTATGGCTTGATGTGTAGCCGTCTGTACTGTATGATGATTAAGTTATATATGAGGAAATAATACTGTCCTTAGTTTTTGCTCTTTAAGGGCGCGTGTTCGAAATGCTGGCAAGGTCGCAAATAGCTGTCAAATATTTACATGTTTTAATTAATTTCTCAATTTTATTTTATGAAAACATAAAAAAATGCTCAGTAGTGCACTAAGAAAGTTAATAGAGAATGCAATTATTAATATCGTAACATCGAATATATAGTTTTATATGTAAAAAACGTATTTGGAAACTTTCCAAGTGCCTTTTTTGCACCTAAAATGTTTAAAACATCAAATTTAGTGTTTTAATTGCAATTCCTATTCAATGTTTTAGTGCACTACAGAGCCATATGTCTTACTTTCATATAGTAAAATGGCCAAATTAATTAAAACGTGTAAATATTTGACAGCTATTTGCGACATTGCCAACTTTCGGTATACGCGCTCTTAAGATTGTTATATATCCGGATCCCGACGTGCTAGAGCAATTTTGAATTCTGGACTGCGATTCAATGTGAAATATTCTACAAGAAATTATATATTTCACTTTGGTGGCAAGAACGCTGTCGACCAGTATAAAGAATTAGTTCAATATAATTTTAAAGGGCACGTTTTTAGGAAATGTCTATTTGCCTGAGATGCAAGCGTTGGAAAAATTAAAATCCCTAAATTTTTTATTATTCCCTATTTATATTATTAAGTCTGTAAAGAATTGTAAATATTTCAATATGTAAAGAATTTTCATGAATAAAAAATATTTAATAAGTCTTTGTTTTAATTATTTCTTCCCAAAATCAATAAGCAATAAAAAAAACGAAAATAGTATCAGGCGGGGTTTTTCATACTGCATCCTATTGATGCCTTTGCCACAGTACCAGCTTTTAAAAAAAAAAGAAACGTCAGCTATCATAGTAAATCGACGAAATCTGTGGTGAGAATTTTTGTTCGGCAGTTGGCAGTCTGATACGTAGTATCTCTAAGTAGTCTGTGAATGTTACTACTGTTGTGAAGTAACTGTTACTATATTCGGTATAATTTCCCATATTTTTTTAGATCTGTTAAGATTTGTCAATGTCATGATATCACAACTGTCATAAATATTGATATTAAAATCGTTATGAAAATTAATCCGCAACTTTTAAGTGTATTATGTTACAGAGTTGCTGATGCTTTATGCATTTCAATTAATTTATTCTCCAGAGGATCATAAATTAAAACGCACAATATGTATCATTGTGGAATGCGACAAGTCGGAGAGAGGCATGTTGCCTACAAAGTTGACTTGATGGTTTGGAGCAACCGGCTCGATCTTCTGGCGCTGAGCAACTTTAAAGGTAGAACTTATTGCCACTTTATAAAGCCATAGACATAGATCATTAGTGACTCCGACCCTGAATTAGTTGCCGTGATACTTACTTGAAATGCTTGTTCACGCTATTTACTAATTTACAAAACAGTATGAACCTAACAGAATGAACTTGTTAATTCTGTACTGTAGGGATGTACAACAGTACAAAATTCCTTCCCGCATCTTGTGGAAAATAATTTCCGTACCCAGATAAAATATAGCTATGTCACCTGGGGATATTATAGCTTTCTAACAGTGAAAGCATAACAAGAAAAATCCTCTTTATAATGTTATTATTCATGTAAATTTTAAGGTGAAGTCCAAATACATAGACTACATTGGCAAAAAGTTTGGAATTTGCCACCTCCTAAAGAAAATGTAACTGTTCGAGCAATGGCATGGAGACCTGATGGAAAGGTAAAAATTTATTTCTTATAATAAGTATGGGGAACTGCTAAGTATATTTACTACTGCGATTGCCAGTATCACCATGTACTATGAGTGCCGAGGCATATCTGCACATATATGCAATATAAATGTTTGTGTTATAGTGTATGTTTGTATATGTGCTGTGGCCCGTATTGCACAGGTGATACTGGTGCTCATTGTTGTGAAGATTTCAAAACACTGTACTGTAGCTTCACTATTAGCTAGCAAGATCTTGGTTTTGGTTCTTGAATAAATAGAACTTATTTTATCTTTACAGGCATTAGCAATTGGATATAGTTCAGGACTAGTCTCCATTGTTGATATAGAAGATAAGGAAATAGTGGACAAGTATGACTTGGAGCAAGAGCACACTGATGAATTTGATAACTCTAAGCAGTTTGGTGTCACATGCATTACTTGGGCAGTTAGAGCTGATACATTGGAGAGTGCCACAGATCCCAATATATATGTATGTATTTATTACTTATAGCAACATATACAGTGATTCATTTTTTATTTTAAAACATAAGTTATTTTTTTTTTGTAAATTATATAACTATAATATTTTAAATTTTCAGGATGATGCTTCAATATTTTTGCAAAGCCTACCTTCTACGGGTGAATACAAGAGTCAAGGATCTGATGACAGTATAAAAGATTTCAAAGAAGTTCAAGCCCCAAACCAATTAAATATGTTAATGGTGGGTTATGGAACTGGGTATATTTATATGAATATCTTTGGAAGATATCCTTATGGCACAATACATCTTGCTCAAGTTGCTAAAGATGATTTTGGAGAATACAAAGTACTTGATATCTGTATGTCTGATGACTTTAGTTTAATGCAAGTTCTCTATATTGATAGAGTGACTAATAATCTCCTGATGTCCCTGATAAACACAAGTGTGTTGTCAGCATTCGCTGAGGAAATGTACATTGTAGCCAAGAAGCACAGTGAAATTGTTAGATTAACTTCTTACTTGGACCAAACTATGATTTCGATTACTGAATCTTGGGAGCATATTTTATTGGAAATGGACACAAAAATGGCTGACTATGCTGCATCAGTGCCAGAGGGTGGAGTTTCAGCCGATTTATTGGAGCTACTCATGCTAGGTTCGTAATTAATGCCTAAATTGGAAAGGATTATAGAAAATATAGCAGAAGCCCTAACATTATATTTTTACAGGAACCCCATCAGATGAGTTAGAATTATGCCTGCTGCAGAAGCTAACTGTAAATGATTTGAAAAAGTTTGGTAATTCTATTGAGTTGAGTTACTCAACCATACAGAAATTGGTTCTCAAACAACTGAATATTGTTGGACAAAGTTTGACATATTACCTCTCTGAACTAAGAGGATTGACAAGGATTCCAGATAGGTATAAGGTAAGAACATTGCACTTATCATAACTACTTTTACCTTGCAACAATATTATTTAGAAGAAATTAATTTATATGGCTTTTTCAGGTACTGGGTATTGAAAAGAACACAGTGACTGAAGCAATAAGAGCTTGCTGTGCATTCCTGAATAAATGTCTAGAATTACAACAGGTCATTGACACATCAATGCGCAACTACAAGGCATTTTTCAGGTGGCTATTTGTTGTTATAGTCAGATTATTAGGGGAACAAACTCCAAGTGAAATTGTGAAAATAACTCAACAGGAACTTGGTCATATTGCTGAATTTCTGTATAACTTTGACAATGTACAAGTTGATAGTGGTGAAAGTTTACCAGAAAAACCTGTGAAATTCAACTTAGAGAGGCTGGGACAGTATTTGGAGGACCAAGAGCTGACCATATTACCTGATGATGATGACAATCCATGGCATAAATTTCTCAAAGATAATGCATGTCTACTAAAGGATAATGATACAATATTTTCTCTAGCAGAATTCAAGAAGTTCTCTCTTGTACAACAGCAAAAGCATTTAAAAAATGCCATAAGCCAAGTATTTGATGTTTCTAAAAAAACAACAAGTAAATATTTCTCTGCTATACATAACATAAAATGTTATGAGGACAAATCCAATGGGCACTTGATGGAAAATTTGAGGATTTGTCAAGCTTTCTATGGATCTGAAAATAGTTTTATGATGGCATTCATAGATTCAGCAAATCTAGAAAATGGTATACATTATATGTCAGTAAAAATTAAAGATAAGGCATGCTCAGTGACAGCAATGAAATATAGTTTTTCAACTATTATATTAGGTGACAAGAAACCAAATGATGAGATGATTCCAGTACTGGATTTACAATTCTATTCTTCTGAATACTTATCTGTTTTGACACAACACCCTCGTATGGAAGAAAGTTCTATATTTATTCAAGTTCCAGTAGGAATTATTCAAGTAAATGCTGCAGAATGCATTTTAAAACCAAAAATGTTTCTGTTCAATGAGAAAGTGAACAAAAAGAATATCTCACCTTTGATAGAGCCTGGAGTTTTCAAGGTTCTAGATAAAATGGATGGCTATCAGATAGCTGTTTCAGGAGGTCGTAAAGTTGCAGTAGTATTGTCCAAAAGTCTTAGAAAGGTGCGCGTTTTTGAAATGGAAATTGATGGAGATGATGAGGAAGATGAGACACTGGATACAACAACACAATCTCAGAGCACCAATGATCAATCCACATCTGAAAAACAAAATACATCAGCGGCTGCTGATGTTACTTTTTAAGAACTGTTTACTACTTAAGTAAAAGTGTAATGATTAAAATTCAATCATAAACTAAAATAAAAAAATTTTATTTATTAATATCTTACTAATAGAGTACATCTTAAATATTTACAATTGAGAATTTCCTTACAGAGAATATTTTACTGTATTGCATATTTTCTAAACTATTACTACTGGTTAATTATTTATCACAAATATTTTAATTTGCTATGTTTAAATCAGACTTGCTTGTGGTGACTTTATTTGTATATTTTCAAAGACTGAATTGAAGTCTGTGTCCAATCCCTGATTATCTATCCCATATAGGAGATGTTCAGATGATTGGTTCCTACTAGGACCCGGAGCTGGTTGGCTCAGTTGCCTAGCCTGAGTTGGTGTGGTGGTGCGGTTGTATATCTCATCTCCATCCCCCTCATCTTCCTCAACTTCATCCACTGCAAACAATAAATAAATCATCTCAATTTAAATGAACAAGCTTACTTTAAATTAATATGACCTATCAGATGCATAGTGTACCTATACAGTCTCGAGCATGAATGTATACAGAGGAGGGGACAACCAAAGGGTTTATTATATGAAAGAAGGTAGCTGGAATTAATATCAAGTCTGAAATGACGTCATCAGCTCGAGGAGTATGGAAGACGAAATGCTGCACAAACTCCAAAGTATTGACATTAAAAAAAAAACCCATAGTAATATTGGAAAAATGGCAAGAAAATTTGTCAAATTTCTCACCTGGTATAACTGCCCTGCCTTCATATCTTTTCCAGTCCTTTCTCAAATTATAATACAGCACCGCACAGCCAATGATCACAACAATAGACAGCACAATAGCTACCAGCTTCACAGCATCTATTGATGTAAATGCTGTACCCGTAACTATCATGTCCACTTGCCCCACTGTGTAGCCTGCACCATTTAGTTTCTTTGATATGCAATGGTAGTTACCAGATTCCCTGGCGGATACATCCTGAAAACAAAGATAAAAAAATCATTTTACATATAGAACAGGGTTAACAAATACAATGTTAGTTTTGGTAAAAGGAACCAAAAATAATATATCAAAAATTATAAAACTTTTTGGGGATGAGGGATCATTTAAATAAATGGGGAATCTGGAAAAATATTGATAAAAAAGGAATCAAAATGATAAAAATGTGATAAAATTGTATAAAAATATACAATACACCAAAATAAAATCAATCGTCTACAAATTTAACCAATGACATTAATTGACCTTGACAATTTCCTGATGCTTCTACTTACATGAATATGGAGTTTCCCTGAGAGTACTTCGTATTTATATTTCTGTTCATTGTACACATTACCAGGGCCAATCACATCCGTTCCATTAAACAGCCAAAACATGAAATTGTGGTCCATATCATTGCTATGGCAATTCAGAACAGCTGTACTACCAGCCGGCACTTTCGTCACAGTCAACTGTTTGATCTCAGGGACTCTATCACCCAAGGAAAGCATCTTGAGAAAATATTTCCAGTAAAACCTTCAGCAAAATTGTTATATCACCAAATATCTTAACACAGGCACAAACGATTTGACATGTGCAAACATACTCAGTCTCAATGAATGTGTGCCAAGTTTAAAATTATCTACACCACACCTTGTCACATGGTTCACCTTCAGTTGAGTTTATTATAGTCCAAAATAGCAGTAAACTTATTTCCATATTTTCATGAGTACATTTTAGTATCTACTGCTGCCACTTGAATGTTTTATTAAATGCATAAATACTTCTACACAAAGTACAGGCAGTAACATCCAAATAGGAGTCATGACAACGTATATTGGTAAATTCACTCTGGTATATTCCAATTTGATGCATATAATTATTTGTGCTGCCATTTTCAAACCTATTGCAGCTATGTACCACACATTCTTGTTAATAGTTCCTCTAAATCGTTCTATGCCATTTCTACAGTGTGAAATCATATGGAATAACACGTAAATCAGTAAAATGCTATCGTAAACCCACATAGGTATAAAAACAATAAACCAATTCCAGTGAGTCCGAGATTCTAGTCTCAGGCATAGTAGTATTAAAAAGACTAGGAAAATAAACCACGTAAATAAAGCCCTATGTAAAATTGCCATTATTCTACGTTCTGATGCCGTATGAACTAAAAATAGATTTGTTATTAAAAGGTAAAATTATTGAAAGCGACACTTTTTTTGATCGACAGTTCGATGATCAGTCTGCTGGCAAACTGTCAAGTGCCAACTTGTCATTGTTTACCTGCTGTCAATATAACTTTTTTGATAGAGGGAACAGGAGGAAACATAATAATCATTAATCTCAGATAATAAAAGACTCTTGACCCTGGCCTGCGACGAACGTAAAAAAATTAACCTAGGTTGATTTATGAATATGATATTGCCATGTCTTCATGGCAGCAATTGATGATGGTAATCTCTCATGCCATGCTCCGGTGTAAGACTCCAGGAAGAACAAAGATGGCTTTAGTCGGTGAAAGTCTGACATTTCCATCTGCTCATGAGCCTACACCCACAGCGGGAGGAGGGTTCATTTAATGATGTCCCATCTCATAAATAAAAGTCGTAGTTGAATAGACCACATACTAGATAAGCTCTTCTGGTACTTCTTCTTCTTCTTTTTTTTTGTTTATGGCTCCTTCGTTAGTATTCGAAGATTTTGCCAACGTCAGGGTAGGAAAAGACACTGTGATCGGTATTTAAAAAAAAAAAAAAAACAAAAAAAATAGCTATAGTGGCCGGTAGTTAGCGAAGTTCGTAATGCTGAAAAAGGACAAAACAAATTGTTAGTATTAACATCACAAGGGTTAGAACATAAAACGAAGGGAAGTGAAAAATACGTGGATAACAACCATACACATGAGCGGGTTCGTAATAATAAAGTGTATAAATAATATAAATGAGCTAATGCTATAATTGGATGTGATTAATGTTGATAAATTTGTGAAGGATCTTTATCATGGGGGAGTGGGCAAGAGTTAACAGGAATGGGATGTTTATTGGACGGGGGATATCGTTAGGAAGAAGATCATAAAGAGGGATAGTCAGACGAGGGCATGAAAAAAATAAGTGTTCCAGAGTACCCTCCTCCAAGCCACATTCACAGATAGAATGATCTCTTACTCTGATTTTAGCTAGAAAAACTGGAGTACATACAAAACCGAGCCGTAATCGAATGATGACAGAGGTAGATTGTTTGTCAAATTGCTTATATTTATTAAACCAAGCTTTATGAGGAATAGACGGTTGGATAGTGCCGAAGAATTTACCTTTAACTTTCCGAGTCTTTTGCCAAAGGGAATCCCAATTCTTTACCATAGCGGGTTTGGCAGAACAGCACAGGTCTCGAGGGAAACAGGTTTTGAGGTAATAGTCAGTACCGTAACGAATTGCAGCCTTGGCAAGTGAGTCTGCGTTATCATTGCCCACAATCCCTGAGTGACTGGGGATCCAGGCAAGAGCAACTTGTATATTTGAATGGTCACAATTGTATAAAAGCTGTTTGATCTGAAGGATTATGGGGAAGTTATGGCGAGAGCGAAAAGGGGATTTAGTAAGGTCCTGAAGACAGCTTAAGGAGTCTGAAAGAATTAAAGTTTTATTTAGACTGTGTGACTCAACATACTTAATCGCCTCTAATAGAGCAATTGCTTCCCCAGAAAATATGGAGGAGTGGCAAGAGACTTTAAAATTTAATATAATTTTATATTTTGGTATCCAGACAGCAGCACCCACAATGCTGTCTTCTGAAACTTTAGAAGCATCTGTAAATATGGTGAGCCAATCTTGCCAGTCCTCAGTTAAAATATTATTTAATTTTTTATTAGCACCGGGGTCATTTTTGGAAATGCCAAGACTAAAAATAACCTTTGGTTGGAAGATTAAAGCTTCGTAACTGACTTCAAATAGAGGATTCATATCTGACTGAACTAAGGAGACGGACATAGCATCATTTTTTCTGTAACTACTAACAAGGGGAGGAGGATCTTTGTGGGACCAGTAACGGGAAGACTGAGTTAGTTCACAAAGTGTTCGTAAAAGGGGAAGAAGGGGGTGGGATTTAACTTGAATGACTTTATAAAAGAATCTATCAGCCAGGTATTGTCTGCGTAAGGCAAGAGGTGGATCTAAACATTCCACCTGTAAAGCATTTGTGGGGGAGCATTTCATGGCACCAGTAATGATACGAAGACATTTGGCTTGAATCCTATCTAATTTACTGATGGCGATTTTATTACATGGAACCAAAAGAAAACTACCATAGTCAAAGTGACTCCGAACTATGGCATTATATAGAATTTTTTGGGTAACAGGGTGAGCGCCCCAGCGAACCCCAGAGAGGGCACGAAGGACATTCACACCTTTTTCGCATTTTTTGCTAATATACTCGAGATGATGGAGGCCAGATAATTTGGAGTCGAAAATAATACCTAAAAATTTAACTTTATCCGATATTGAGATGGGTTCATCTTCAATATAGAGGTTAACAGGAGGAATGTTACGTTTGCGGGAGAACACTACAGCGTTACATTTAGGGACTGATAGGCTTAGGCCATGATCTTCTAGCCATTGATTTAAGTAGCGCAGGGCAGAATTTAAGCGAGAGGAAGCCTCAAGAAGAGAGAAGGAGCCAAAGTACAGGGCAATATCATCTGCATATTGGAGGATTTTACAAAAGCAGCTAACTGAAGTTTCTAAATCGTGGGTGTAAACATTATAAAGAATAGGGCTTAAGACCGAACCCTGGGGTAGGCCTTTCCAGACTAAGCGGGATGAGGAGATGAAATTTTGATGTCGAATTATAATATTTCTAGACATTAATAGATTGCAGATTATGTTAATCAGCCTCACAGGGATACTCAGCTGATGCATTTTCTGCCTGAGTAGAGGAAGTTGAACATTATCATAAGCTGATGCTATATCTAGAAAAACGCCAAGGACACTCTCGTTTTTAGAGAAAGCAATTCGAACATCTGCGGTGAAAACGCTTAGACTGTCTAGGGTACCCATACCTCTTCGGAAGCCATACTGGGAAGGAGATAAAATGCCTTTGGTTTCTAAGAACCATTCGAGTCTGTTCTTGATGAGATTCTCCATGATCTTAGCTAGTACGGAAGAGAGGGCGATAGGTCTGTATGAGGAGGAATCTTTTGGGTTTTTACCGGGTTTTAGAATTGGGATAATAATTTGGGATTTCCAAGAGTCCGGTACTATGCCAGAGAGGAAGAAAGAGTTAATAAGGTCAAGGAATATTTGTTTACAAAGAGAAGAGGATTTACAGATAAAAGAGTATGGGATGCCGTCTGCACCAGGGGCAGAATCCCGGAGATGTTCCAAGGTACAAGACAGTTCGGAAAGAGAGAATGGATCATCGAATTTATGGGAAGAACGGGGAGGAGAGTCCAGAGTGGGAAGGCAATCAAAACTAGGAACAAAGGGAGGAGCTAATTTATTTATGAAGTCCTCTAACCAGGAGCTGTGATCATTAGAAGGAATATTTGAGAAATGGTCATCGTAAACTCTACGGTACGCTTTGATTCTCCTCCAAACTAATGATACAGGAGAACGAGGAGATAGAGATTCGCAGAAATTGTGCCAGCCAGATTTCTTCTTCTTTGCTAATAGTCTACAGGTCTGAGCAGAAACCTTCTTGAGGTTTAGGTAATTGGCCATATTAGTACTAAGCGAATATGTTTTCTCTGCTTCTTTACGCTTTCGCACACTATTAGTACACTCTGCGTCCCACCATGGAGGGGAAGGGATAAAATTACGGGCAGTATTCTTTAAGGGGATAGAGGAATCAGCCGCCCGTGTTAAACAGGCGACGAAAACCTCATAGAGGGCAAGAAAATTAGAAGAGTCGACTTGAGGGAGGGATCGTAGATCTGAATCTAAAATGGAGGAAAATTTGTTCCAGTCAGCCTGAAGAAGGCGATACTTCTGAAGAGGTTGAATGGGAGAGGAAGGAGAGTGACCATGGTGTAATGAGATTAGTATAGGGAAATGATCACTCCCATACGAGTTAGACAGGACAGACCAGGAGAGAGTAGAGACTAGGGAAGGGGAGGCAAATGTAAGATCAGGGACACTAACATTTTGAATAGGGGAGACCCTACGTGTCGCAGATCCGTCATTAAGGACACAGAGATTTAAATCGTCTAATAGATCAAGTAAAAAGCTGGATGAGGGGTCGTTGATATGAGAGCCCCAAAGCGTGTGGCGGCAATTAAAATCACCTAGCACTATCAGAGGGTTGGGAATTGTTGAGAGGATGGAGTTGAGATCTGATAAAAGGTTGGCATTGGGGTGAGGGATGTATACAGACACAAAGGAGATATCCATGGCTCTGATGGCCACAACATGCAAGCCAGAAGTGTGGAGAGGAATAGGAATTTGGGAAAAGGTGATAGACCTGCTGATCAGCAGGGCGCATCCCGCCCGCCCATCGTCTCTATCGTCCCGGAGACACGAGAAACCAGGAACCCTGAAAATGGATTCAGGTCTGAGCCATGTCTCCGACACCGCAAAGACCACAGGAGTGTAGCGGTTAATTAGATGCAACAGGTCGTGTTTTTTTTGGCGAATGCTTCTACTGTTCCATTGAAGGATTTTTGCCATTCTTCTGGGTCCAGGATTGGAGCAGTTGTTCAATAAGTATTACGACATTGTTCGGTACAGCATCACTAAATTTAGAAAGGATATTAATTAGAGAGCAAACTAGTAATTCGATGAGATTGTCATTAGGGGTAGGTAAAGGAGTGGATTCCGAGAGCGAGGAATCTTTAAGGGCACAGCCGTTGGGCTGAGAGGAAATGGGGAAAGACACAATCGACTTATGAGCTTGAATGTCATAAGACTTGCCCAGTGCAGGTCTAGGTTTAGGAGAACGAAAAACTGTCTTGGTATAAGACGTTTTGGAGGGAGACGTAAACGGAGAGGAAGAAGGAGTTGAGTAGGGAGCTGTAAGTAGTTGAGAGAAGTCAAGGTGAGAAGGTTGAGATGTTTGGGTCTGTGGTATGTTCGCCGCAACGTCGGAGTATAATCGTTTAGAACGGGGAAATCTAGTGGAAGCCTCACTATAACTTAAATTCTCTTCAGACATAACCATTTTAATGGATTTCTGTCTTGCGTGCTCAGGACAGCAATCATCTGTAGCCTTATGGTAACCACCTCCACAAAGGATGCATGTAGCCTGTGAGTCGGGGACATTACAAGTGTCACCAGGGTGTGGTTGAGCGCATTTGAAACAACGAGGCTTGGAACGGCATTGGTTACGGATATGACCAAAGCGTAGGCAGTTGCGGCACTGGATTGTTGGAAGAAGGTAGACAGAGACGGGGAGGGAGGCATTATAACAGTAAACTTTCTCTGGTAGAGTTTGCCCAGAGAATGTCAAAACTACGGTGGAGGAAGGCGACCAAGAGACTGAGTCTTCCTTTCTATTTTTAAAATTAAGGCGTCTTGCTCTTATAACTTCTCCACAATTTTGTGGAGTTTCTATACCAGAGACTAAATCCTCCAAAGACCAGTCAGTAGGAATATCCCTCACTATACCCATACGCGTCACCTGGAAACGGGGAATCTTAGCACTATAGTTATTAGCTGCAAGGATTTCACTATCTACAAAGTTATTTGCATGATTGGCAGAATTGAATTCAATTGATAACTTATTACGGCCTAAGGATTTTATGCCACCTTCTGTAATGCCCTTAATATTGTTTTTGTGGAGGAATTGCGCAAACTTCAGGACTTTTAGAGTTGAACCAGCGGCAGGATCAGACTCTATTCTTGATATAAAAACTGTGAAGGGTGCTCTGTCACACTCATTGTACGAAAGCCTAGAGTTGGACTCAAAGCCTGGCTTCGTAAAAACATGTTGAATTGAATCAGACGGAGGTCTATTTTTTTTGGGTTCAATACCATAATCGGATTCAGCAGGTCGTTTTAAAGCGGATTTTTGTTGTTGACTTTCACCAGAGGCTAGGCTACAGTCCATTTTATCAATATCTGGAGGAGTTCCTCCACCCCCGTCAGGGGGTTCTTCGGCACTCATTTTCGTGATAAATGAGTCTTACAGTAAAAGGGGATGTTATACTAACCTTATAAATAACCTTCACCAGACAAAACAACAGAAACAGCAGTAAGAAATGATTTAAACAATCAGAATTTGAGGTTAAGTTTACACACCGTCTTCAGGTACTTAACTTATCTGTATTGCAAATAGGTCTAATTGACACTGACGGACAAATCAAATAAGTGTCAAAATCATTTTGCTATTGTTGCGGTGTATTTTTCATTATTTTGAAAGACACCAGCACCAATATTAATCTCTGATACATTAAAGTTTATATTACGAATACAAAATTTAATATAATTCTAGTATCTAGTTTCCATACGTTGAATTGAATAATAAAATGGCTTCGCCTTTAGAACAATTTGTGGACAATGTGAGGACCATGTCGGCATCAGGTAAGAAATCTACTTGTGTCTTTTGCTTCTCTTTTTACAATACTTTACATTATTTTAATAAATTCGTGTATGTTACAGGGTCGTTTCGTGAGTTGTGTGAGGTTATTGGCAAGTCTGATGAGGTCTTACAACGAAACAGTGCACATCTGTCTACAGTGTTGGAAACCCTTGATATTCAGCAGCATTCTTTAGGTGTCCTCGCTGTCTTAGTCGCTAAATTCTCATTAGCACAGGTACAGTTTTAAATTGTATGTTCAAAACCATTCCGAGCTTTACTTATATTTTGTTTGATGGACCATAAGGAGACTCTAGTTGTTATTCAGCATCATTAGTTTGTTGTATTATTTTTTCTCTTTTTAGGGTGGCGATGTAGACAAGTCTACAATGTTCAAACAGATTCATGACTTTATTACTAACTGCAATGGTGAACAAGTGCGTTTCTCACCTGAATTATGTATGTATTGTTTAATCCATTCACATCTCATATTATTTATTTTCTTTCACTTAAATATACCTGCTAGTCGAAAACGTGAAAATATAAAAATAAATTCCTTTTTGCAGATGCAGAATTGTGTCACCTTTTAACGCTGTATTTAGTAGAAATAAAACAACCAATCCGGGGCATAGAGATACTGAAGAAGGCTATCAGGAAGATTCAGCTCTTTGATTCACAACTGACTTCTATCCATGCAGACTTGTGCCAGCTTTGCTTACTATCAAAATGTATGAAACCTGCTTTAGAGTTCTTGGATACCGATGTCACAGGGATTGGATCTGAGGTAAAGTATTTTAAATTATATTGTAGCAGACTATCTTTTGGAATTCTGCTTTGCCGGTTAACTTGAGACCGAAAATAGTAACTAGACAATTGTTTGAGCGCCAGCCGCCAGTGCTGATCAGGCACCATAATTACACCATTTAATTCTGTAAACAGATTACAAAAATATAGAAAATCCAGAGAGAAAATCTGTTATAATTATAGTCTTTAAAAAAAAAAGATTTTTTTTTCTGTTTTTATACTGAAGACAATATTTTGTTCCAGCTTGGTGGTAATAATGACTCCAAACACTTCCTGCTTTACTATTACTATGGAGGCATGATCTACACCGCAATGAAGAACTACGACAGAGCTTTATACTTCTTTGAAGTAGTAGTAACCGTACCAGCTATGGTGGTGTCCCATATCATGTTAGAAGCTTACAAGAAATACATATTGGTGTCATTCATTTTACATGGAAAGGTAATTTTTTAAGTTTATAAGCGTTCAGATTATTTTTTTATGGTTTGTGTTAATGTTATCCATGTATTGATCAAGTTGTAACATTTGGCAGTCTAATTAGAAATTGCAATGATGGACTTGCCTTAATTTTATAGAGTATACTGATTATGTCAATTGCACCAAAACGACAAACTGTTTTGTGTTTTACTATTTGATCCCAAATCATACTTATGCTCATTATTTATCTTTGTTACAGATATTACCCATGCCAAAATATACTTCGCAAGTGGTCTGCCGCTTCCTGAAGCCCTTATCAGTGGCTTATCATGAACTAGCTACATCCCAGCATGCAGCCATCAAGCATCGCGAGACATTTGTTAGAGACAAAAATATGGGTCTAGTCAATCAAGTAAGTACATAAAAAATATTTTCAGTATATGGCCCCAAAATGTAAGACTAGAAGAAATAATATTGTAAAATGGTTGTTTTTAAATATTATTTTTTGTATATTTGCAGGTGTTAAGTTCTATGTACAAAAAGAACATTCAAAGGCTGACAAAAACATTTTTAACACTGTCTTTAAGTGACGTAGCTGCTCGAGTGCAGCTAGCAGGCCCATCACAGGCTGAAAGTTACATACTAAACATGGTAAGTTATAGTATTTTTAAAAACCCAAATAATGATGCGAAAAATACTACTACACGGAGTGTATACATTCCGAGTGGCGTAAAGTATGACTCGGGTTCAAACTCCCTTGTCTTTTAACTGGTAGTTGAGGCGCGACAACATACCTACAAACCGAGCTGAAAATCCGCTAGTGTGAAAGCGACGTAAGTGTAGGTTGTCATACTAAAAAAGGCTGCAAAAAATATAAGGAGCCTATGACATTAAATTTTGAAGCCAGTTCAATTGATCCCAAGATAACGCCCTACTATAATCTCGCAAATAACTCTCTTATACTTTTTTTACACAGATAGAAGAAGGCGAAATATACGCAATGATCAATCAAAAGGATGGCATGGTGGTATTCCTGGACAGTCCTGAGAAATATGCGTCACCCGAAACATTGTGCGTATTAGAACAACAAATGGCCGCTTGCACCAAACTACACCAGTATATCCAAGAGATGGATGAGCAGATACAAGTCAATCCCCAGGTAGGTTTTAAGTTCATGTCCCTAATATTTAAATATCCATTGCTTATGTATGCTATTTTTAGAACAACAGTTTTATTGTATATCCTGTACCAAAGGTAGTCTGTTTGTAAAATTGATTGTTTAATATGTTCTTTAATTACGCAGTACCTGATCAACCGACCTCCAAAATCAACCGATGTCAAAATGTCTTAGACCGATTTTTCCGAAGATAGACCTGGCACATTATGTAACTAAAAATATGAGAAGCTCACTTTTACGGATTTCCCTAAATTACTGATGGAAGCGAAAATTTAATTGAATAACGTAATATGAGTTTCAAATAACACAAAATTATCGGAGGGATTTCCCAAAACTATTCTATTAAAACTCATTAAATTATCCGCGTATCTTGAAGTGAGTTTTATTTATCGAAACAAAAATGCCAATTATAACGTTGTAACTAATGTGCCGCTTTCTCACTTGTCTACTACTTGCATCAATCATCGCAA
Organism: Heliothis peltigera; assembly: GCA_958496145.1. Lineage (NCBI taxonomy): Eukaryota > Metazoa > Arthropoda > Insecta > Lepidoptera > Noctuidae > Heliothis > Heliothis peltigera. The sequence goes on from OY292327.1 coordinate 6,768,793, forward strand.
GGGAACTGGGCGGTTGCATGTCAAACTGCAGCAATTATCGATTTTCCCACACCTCCGTCGTAACGAGACACGTGCAATGTCGCGGCAGATTCGAATTCGCACGTTGTAATACACTATCTCGCTTGAGTCGCTAGGTATAATATACATTGAAATTGATTACGTTCTGCGCTTCAGCAGTTCTCAATTTATAAGACACAACTATTTCTTAAATTAAATATGACGATATGTAAGTCTGAATGAGTAAGTGATAAAACAATTTATTTTTCAGTATGTCAAGAAATCTGTTGGGAGCCACGATGAAGACATACCAGCTACCAGCCAGAATTCCAAGACAACTTATTCAATGTAATCTTATAGATACTCATTTTTTATTACATTAGTTACGTAATTAAAACACCATTTTTTGCAGTTTCTCTTCTATATATTATCCTTATCCCATTTTATAAACAAACAATAACAATGATATATAAGGTTGTTTACAATACAGTAACACCACATAACAAAAAATAAATGCAATTTAATAACAATATATTTACAAAGCTTCATGGACACCCTCTGTGAAAGCTTTCATGCTCTCCAATGGTGTCTGTGGTGTTATCCCATGGCCCAAATTGGCAATATAACGATTTTTGCCAAATGCCTGGACCATTTCAATTGTCATCTTTCTGACTTCCTCCTAAAACGAAATAACAATTTAATATTTTTGTTTTACTATCTGAATATAATATTCAATCACTAAAGGATTACTTACAGGTGTCTTATACAAATCCTGTGGGTCTAAGTTACCCTGTAATGTAATATCATTGCCAACAATCTTTCTAGCTTCCTTTGGATCCACAGTCCAGTCTAATCCAATAGTTTCATATCCGAAATCTTTCTGAACATCAAGGTAAGGGCCAGCGCCTTTTGCAAATACAGTCTGTAAAGAAAGAAATAATAAATCTTTGTTTGCATTTAAATAATAAAAAGTTTCGTTTCATGTCGTAAATTAACAGTATTTTAAATCCATTGTAACTTGATATGGAATTGGTGTTTTTGAAATTAAATTAAAATTAAATTTTGGACAGCTTACCATGGGAACTTGTTCCAGTTTTTTGTCATTTATGCCATTTCTAACACCACTTCTAATGTCTTTTAGATATGGTGCAGAGAACTCAATAAATTGTTCTCTGTTCAAGTGGTCAGCGCTCGACTCAAAAACTTGCAACAATTGTGCCCCACTCTCCACCTGTAAATTATACTTGCAAAATTAGCAACTGAATAAATAATATTTCATCACAGTCTGACTAAATATTAGCCTTGAGTTTTTGAGACATACATGTTAGAAAAAAATCATAAGCAGATATACTATAACCTTCTTATCAGATAGGTCATTTTTACTGAAACTTCTAATAGATTCTTAATGCAAACCAAATTCTGATATCGATAAGTGTTTAAAGAATAAAAAAATAATACACTTAATACAGAATACTCATTTTTTTTATGTCAAAGCTATTTAGTTGCTGCGGTTTAGCAAGAGTAACTGCGGCTTGGCACACAAAGACCTCAAGAAGGAACAAAGTGACTTTTAGTCAGTAAGAGTCTGACACTCCCTTTAGCTGCACCCACAGAGGGTAGGGTCATTTGATGATTTCCCTTGATAAAGTACTTTTTTTACACTATCAAGGTCCAAAATAAAGTTTACCTGCATCAGTAGATAGTCTATAATGACTTTGGTTAATAGCCTGAGCAATTTGTGAACATCTTTAGGGTATTTTTCCAGCCATTCCTTAGTCTTTGACATTGTTTTACTGCCCCCACCTTCAATCATGTATCCCATTAATGTGAACTGGAATTGAAATACTTTTATAATTATTATTTTTTTTTACCTTTTGACTGCCACTGTCATGTATACATAATGAGCCAAAAAGTGCCTAGCCCAAGTTGACCAATATCATTCCAAACTCACTACTATATATTCTAGTTATTTATGGATGAATTCTACTAGATAGATCAATAATTCTTAACTTGGTTCTGAGGGCATGTCTTTCTTTTTTTTATGTAACCGTCAAAAGGTTAAGTATTTACTGTTTATCTGGTATTTAAAGTTTTTTTTTTTAATGAATGTAATGATGACTTGTAATATTATATTACATAATGCATCAATGAATGATGATGTTTATTTTTTGTACTTACCGGAGCACCAGTAAAACCAATTAATGGCACCTTGCCTTCAATTCTATGTCTAGTCAATGTTATGGCTTTACCAACATAAGCGAGTCTTCCAACAGCACCATCTTCTTGCAACTTATCTATTTCGGATGGGTCTTGAAGCGGGCTGGGGAATACAGGGCCCTGAAAATGAATATGAAGTATTAAAATACTATGTTAGCTATGAGAATAGTGACAGTGGATGGGCAGGGCAGCATCTATTACTTTTGTGATGCTTATGGTAGTTAGTTATGCTCAGCATTAAAATATATATGTTGGGTGATATGATCATGATAAAGGATAATGTTCTTAGATTGTTTTTTTAGTAAGTTGGTTTCATTTATACTTACAAGCCCAGGGTGCATTTCCACAGTCATGCCAAGCGCTTGAGGAATAACAAGAATATCACTGAATATAATTGAAGCATCCAACTGGGGGTATCTTCTAAGAGGCTGCAGAGTTACTTCGCATGCTAATTCAGGCGTTCTGCAGACTGTGAAGAAGTCATGTTTTGCTCTGACTTCCTGGAATTCCGGCAGATATCTGCCGGCCTGCCGCATCACCCATACCGGCACTTTGTCAACTTCTTTACCGAGGGCAGCACGGAGCAGTCTGTCATTTTTTAATTCTGGAAAATTCTATTGATTTTTATTTAGTATGGTGCTCCAGAATAGTTTTATCAAATTATTTATGAATATTATCATGAAAACATCTACCTTTGCTGTGTACTCAGGAGTCGATTCCATTTTTTGTGTAAGCAGGTTTTCTGATACAAAGAATATGTTCGCAACTTTACTTTCGAAGTAACTTATTAGCGTGTAAATTCTTTTTTTCATAAGCTAACCGACCGATAAACGAAAGCAAGCACAACACTTGAAATATTTTTTTGAATCGAATGATTTGACAGTTTTAAGACTGACATATGAGATTGACGTATGGAATGTGACAGAGGCAGTGACTTTGACAATTCTACGGTTTTTCTCTTAGTTTTTCTTTCTGCAAACAGCCTCATAAGCGGTAAATATTTGAATAATTAAGAATTATAGTTTGCATAATATCATTTTTTATTTTTATTGTTCTTATGTAATAAATGTTCGTGCCGATTGTAAAAGAATGAATACTTGCCACTCCAATCAAAAATTACATTTAAATGAGATGGCGACTCTGAGTGGCATACTGGCAATTTGACGTAACTCTAATCGACTTTACTATGTAATTGTAGATGGCGCTCTTGCCTGCATATTGGAAATTGTATTTCTATATAGTATTCTTTTTATGTAGAATGCGTAATTGGTCTAGTGGTCGCTAAATGCTGACTGCCAAGCGTGGGGTTGCGGGTCCGATTCCCGGATCGGGACGAAATCGCTTTGTGGGTTTTGTATGAAATTTTCACAAAGTAGTCCGGGGTCAGGAAGCTGATGGTGATAGGCATGGGTCTTCCGCGTATAGCCGTAGCCACTCATCGAAGAAAGTGCCGGCTCTCTCCGGTCATGTCGCATTGCCATTGGACTAAGAGAGTGAAGGAATAGACTGCACCAGTGTCTGCGCAAATGCTCATGCAAAATGCATTCAAATAAGCCTTCGGTACAACCGCTGACAATCGATCTGAATGCCATTATTACAATTAGTTAAACTATAGCTTTTTGAAACGGAATTAGGTAGGTACTTTTGCTAAAGGTGCTTAACTAGTTTCCACCAGCGGTTTCATCTCCGTCCCGTGGTGACTACCCTTTGAATGCTTGTTTGCTTTTGAAAAACGTATAATACCTAACAAACATTTTTAATTTAAATGAAAATTTCTTAATTATTGCTATATGACGTGGTTGATCAAACGTATCCGTCGGGATAGAAAATATACAATGTTCGCGGGTCTACTCCTCTACCTGCACTTCTATCAAAATATAAAAAAAAATACAAATGAGTGGAGGCCTACGATAACGCAATAGTTTTTGTGAAGCGACACAGGCGACCTTTTACAATAGAGATTTTTTGTATCAAACCTTTATCCCACTTTCCCAATAAACTTTATTCGCTTACATAAAAGGGACACGTCCCGATTTTAAAAGGACGTTCGAAACTACATTCCTGTTTCCCTGACTCTATCTACCCGTAGATATAGTTATAGATTATCAGATGTCACTTTTAAATTAAAGGTAGTGAATTAATTTTAGGCTATCTAGGTTTGACCTGTCATTTGCTAGTGAAATTAGTTCTTCTTATTGATCGCTTCTTCGTTAAATGTTCTACAAAACTGAAAAATAAAATAGGTTTACTAGCTTCGCATGATGCTCCTTACCCTTCATACTGTTATAGTGTAATAGGCCTGTCAATATCCTCGTTATTAAGTGCTCTATCAAATTTTATTTCTTTCGTATTCATACAAGTTTGGCTTTTGACTTTTTTTATTCGAATGGCACTTGTTATCTTTCTATATTCCGTGTGTCCTTTTGATACAGCAGGGACACAGGTGCTGTGACTTGTGCATTCTTTGTGCAACGCCGTGGGATCGCGGCATTCTATACATAATAATATTTATTTTAATTTGCGTGTAACGACTACCTATGATTTTGTAGCCATATTTAAAAAAAGGTTTTCCTTTTGGGACTCTATAGATAAGTAGGTACCCTCTAACTAGTAGGAGTATTTTCCTGGTCATTACAATTTTGCGAATGACAATAGTTTTCAGATAGATATTATGTGATCATGCATTTAGGCACCCTACCAATTTTATAAATTTCTTATTTAAGTATAAAATTGTTGTTGAAAAATTGAAGCTTCTTTGGCACTCTGCTTTGGCCCGTCAAATGTAGGTATCTCCTTCAGCACCAGTACCTGGTTGCCAGTTAAGGTAGCACAGAGATAATAACTACATAATTAGGCACTCGGCAAAAACAGTTCCAAAGTCAAATCATGAAATAGTGTGGGAACCAAACTTTTTTAGCAGTTTCTCAAAAAACAAAGGCAGAAGATTATACGCAATAATTTAGCCGGTCCCGTTATATCTAAAATGTTTTTTTTTATATCTAAAAAAGTTAATGGCCAGTGTATCTGCGATTTCTTTCCTACGAATGCCTTTTTTTTTGCAACGGACTATCATTTTGTTTAAGTTCATTGGGCTCAGTGGGGGCTTTAGAAGAGATTGAAAACGTTATAATAAACAATGACTTAGACATTTTCGTCTGGGTGTAGGATCGAATCATATTTTAATGCAATTTTTTTTAGTTTATATTCCTTTTTTTCCTATTTAGGTATTCGTAATTTGAATTTACGAATCGCTTTGGCGCATTGCGTTTAAATGTCCGAGATTTGAAACACGCAAAAGTTAGGTCCCTGGCACTTACGTTTATACAGTTTGAGTGAACGTCTTGAAAAGATCGTCAAATCCAAATATGCAAGTAAATAACGAGCAGTGAATTGATTTAGTTCGTGAGATAGTGAGGTCTGCACCTTAAGAACTTGAGTGTAGACGTAGTTCTTATCTAGAAACAGCACGCTAATATACCTACTTACACAATATACTCTATTACTGTTTTATAATTAATGCCAATCTTTGCATCTCCTCAGTTAATTAATACGGTGTGTATTAAAAAAGTACGGGTTTTTGTATAGTCTAGCGGATTCTCTGATTCATAGGTATCTTGCAGTCAGAGAGGATTAGGTAAATATGACACATTCTGCATGGAAGTAGGTACCTATATAAGTCCCTAACTTAACTGTACCTTTTAGAGCATTCTCGAAACAAAGAGAAGGAGTGTGAATAGGAATAGTTGTAGATGCATAATCATATTTTTAGTGCGATCGATACCTGTGTCCAAATTAGAGAGTTTTCTTCTGGTGGTCTACTCTCAACACTGACTAAGGACCTACCAAACTACCAAGATTCTTTTTTCTATATTTAGGCGGTTAGAATACAGCCTGTGATATGATAACTAAACGATGACGAGTTACAATTTTATTCGGGCATAACGTGTAGTGACGTTTACATGGCGAGGAAGGTGCATTCAGCGTCGGCGGCAGCAATAGCGAACAATTGCCACTAATGCAGGCTCAATTTATTTACGAGTCAGTCGCTAGGGGCGCATGGGAACATAGACAGTGCTCTGCGATGGAGTCGTTGTTAGTATCTTTTACTGGACTAGATTTTTGAGGGCTCTTAATACTGACTGTTCTTGCATGTTCACGCATTCAGCCTTTCGGTTATCGAAAAAACTTTTTGCTAACTCTGATTTAAGTACTTATAAGTAATCATCAATTAATTGTTTGTAACTAGAAGTTCCGACCACACGTGTAGGTATTGCCTTTAATATGGAACTATTAACATTACCCAAATGGTCCTGTCTGGGTCGGCCTTTATCAACGTAATCGCCGATAGTCGCATTGTTTGTTGGCGACCTAATGTCAGCTATTTATATAGTACGACCATTTGTTATTGTAATAGTAATTGCATATTTATAAAAGCAGCACACCGCGATTAATGTTCGATCAATGGCAATGATAGATCAACGCCCTCAAACGTTCGCTGTAAACGCGGAAGACTGTGTCTACTCCAAGGTTTTCCTTGTGTGTGCACAGGAGGAGGACATTGACTCAAGCAGTGTAAACAGTTCCTTATCTCGAGCTTCGCTGCAACGAAGCCGGCGACTCACTCGCAGCTTTTATCTAAAACAAAATTATAGTTACTAGATAGACCCGTATTATGATATTGGTTAAAGTACGATGTGTTTACAATAGAAACGAGGTGATTTCTTGACCTATAAGGTGGATAAACTATCAAGGTTTTACTGTAACTACTTATGAGGCATGTAGAAACATTCTTACCTACCTATTAATGACCATTGCCATTCAACATGTAGGAAGTGATAAATATGCATTTAAAATTAAAAGAGTTGAACTGTAATGAGCAAACTGCCGCTCAAGGAAGTGATAATGGTTACATTTTCTGGTTAGATTCTAATTCGCTTCCATTTAAAAACGGTTAAAACAAAGTTCGTTAATTCTTCGCCTTGCCAACGTATATTTGATACGGAAGTATGGTTTTGGACGCCGATTATGATCTTAAGCAAGGCGGGTGTACACTAGATGCGAACGCGGTTGATAGTAGTAATTTAGAAAGCAGTTTTTTGCCGCTACGGGCAGCTGGCCACCAATCAAAATGTGCATTGTGCAGTGAGGGTTGCTGCTTAATTGCCGACTCATGACTATCCCATGTTTTGATAAAAGAACTCGCCTTTGACCATTCACTTTTGAGGTCAGCTTGTTGGCTCCTCGATTCATGAATTTTGTTGATGGATTGACGAATTTTTCAAGTGTGCACTTAGTGATTGAATATATCTGCGAACACTAATATTTTTTACGACCTTATTAAGTTACTAATTTATTTGCAATTCTGTCGGTTCTTCTAACAATATTTATTCTGGCAATATTTTAGAGGGTATTTTGTATTAGTGAATTTAATTTCTGTCTGCTGAAGTAGGAGGTACCTAATCCGTTCTTGAAGGAGCGTAATACAAAGCAAGGGGAGAATGCGCCAAATGCACGTGCACGATATTACAATTACATCAATGTGTTCAATAGCTTTAGTAAGTTCTCAATTACTCATTCAAAAAATACTGCATATTGTATGACGTAAAATGATATATAAAACCTGTATACCTACAAGGAACCTACTGAAACTTCACATTCTGTTTTTATTTGGGATTATTTGTATCATATCTATCGTGAGAGTAGAGTAGTAACGTGGAGCTAATTCAGTACTCTCTAGTATTTACTTAAACCTATGTTTTCATAAATCATGTTTTTGTGGTTTGTTCTGAATATCCCTTTCATGCACAATCATGACTAAATATTCCCTTGGGATCTATGTACCTTGATCAGTTACGTGTTATATAAATGCAGAGAAAGCCTTCCAAGCTCCAAATACAAGCTGCATACGAGTTGCATTTTATAATGAAGCGCGGGAGGGCGTCACCGCTCGCCTCCGCGGTCGCTTCGCGTAGGCGGTTGCTGGCCGAGCGCTTGTTTTATGCCTTTTTTGTCGCTAGGCCGCGAGCTACCCTTCCCTCACTATGTAAGCCGAGCGCTTTTTTTACTCGACCACGAAGTTGCAGGTAAATAAGTGACCCACGTTTTCTTATTTCGCCGCGGATGAGTTTTACATTGTCCACGCCTATCCTGATCCTCGATTAAAGGATTGAAGAATCATTTTGTTGTGAAATTGGATTCATAACAGAATTAACCGTGAAGTTTGTGTTATGGTTTCTTTCCATTGTGTTAAGCTAACTTATGTAGTTTTTCCTTACCCAATTTTTCATGAATCTTATGTTTATTTTCGCACCTGAAAGTAAACGTTTAAATCCTAATCGAATGTAAAGTATGAAGGTAGTATTAGAGTTATTGTATTTAAATCAATGATGCGACCTTTCTGATATCCCAGAAAGAGTAATCAAAGAAATTGTTCCATTAATAATTTAACTAACTAATTAAACATACACATTAGGTACTCTTTAGTTCTAGGCTGGTAAGTTCTAAGTCCTTAGAGTCCGCTCGTGAGTATAAAATTCCAACTTGAATCTGAATTAACCGACCGACGTTGTCATAACAAAATATGATTGGCTATTTTGATCGCATCAAAATTCCTTAGCCGAATAAAAGGTACAAAGAGTCACAAACAAATCCCGCCAACAACCAGCGAGCTCACGACTTGCCTAAAAAACCACATAGTCAAATATCCTTTGCCTGCCCGTCCGCGTAAACTCACTGCAAGCACACCACACTAGGCGATTTGTGAGAAAGCAACGTGATTCCTATTGGAGAGTGGGTCGGCTAGCGAGAATAGGGCTAGTGTGCAACAGGCCTCGGAATTTGGGTTCGGGGTGAATACCCTCGAGCCGGTAAAAACTATTTTCAAGGTTAGGTTGTGTTGGAGGGGAACGGCGGGTAGTGCAGGGCGAATTCGGCGCGGTGCGGGCGCGAGAGGCGGGGGGAGCGCGGACGCGCCGAAATGCTGATAGCCCTCCGCCCCCCCGCGCACCCCGCCCTCCACTCCTGTCTAGTCGCTGCACCCTGGCTGGTGCTGTCTAGCGGACACTTCGCGCGCATCATGTATTTTCAATTAGGTATTGACGGTTAGGCGAATATTACTACCCATTGCTTGTAATCACAGGTTACAGAATGCAAATAAACGACTAGTCTAGGAATTAGTAGAAACAGCACGTCAGCAGCGAAACACTTTAATAGAAAATCGAAGGGGTCAATTACAATTTGCTTAGTAACAAATGATAGATGCAATTTGATGGAAATGTGGAGGTGTACAGAAAATATTACCTATATTAAGTTTCATCTCAACTTCTAGGTATTATATTATATCAACCTAAGTTTTACGATACAACTGTAGGTAGTTGTATCGTAAAACTTAGGTACCTATAACTCTGCTATGGTACTAATATGGTCTATAAGAAAATTTAGTTTCACGAAAATACGAAATAATATTTTATTTTCGGCCAAAAAGCGCAGGGAAGTAGTCACCAATACGCATGCTGGTCGTCAAACGTCGTCGGCTATTGCTCCCCTTCGTGTAATTCGCCATTAGTCGCCGTTTGCACTCGGCTTTTTACCTTAATGAGCTCCCCCCGTTGGCTTCTCGCGACACGCAAACCCACCAATACGCATTTTTGTGCAGCTACCCCTAACCCCAACGACACGAAAAATGAAAAATTTCAAGGATACAAATATGCCCGAGGAGAAAAAATGTTGCAAATGTCCAACGAACTCTTATAAAAAAAATGGTTTTAGTGAAAATAATATGTTAATAAATCCACCGTACTGCCGAAGGGGCATTAGTGGCCAGGGGTGACATTTCCGTAGACTGATGGTCTTCGTACATCCGGTGTAGAACGTCAGTCAATACAATGCGTGCATCTAATACGCATACAATGGAATACGATTTAAACTTCTGCAACGCCATTTGTATTTAAATTAGCAAAATTAGGTTGAGTATGTTTGATTGACGAACAAAGGATTGCTGAAACTTAAAGCAAATATATGTTAAAGCCTTTTCAGATTCGTAAAGGATGGTAAAGTAAAACAAAAGCATAATTACCCTAATTCACACAGTTTCACAGGTTACGGATAGCCACTATCGGCACTATCTACCAGATAAATTCAAAAATGGAACAGAATTTGTATGGAATTATCTGCCAGATAAACTGGAACTTATCAGAAACCGGTGAAACTGGCCCTAAATATTTATGAAAAGTGTACCTATAAAATACAGAGTAGAATAAGTATTGAATGTTAAACCCTATGAAAAACTCTATAGCCTAGTTTTTACGTGTTATTTTTCTCATAAACTAGATAATGACTCCAGAGCACCATTATTCAGTCAGTGTGACGCTATTTCGTATCTGCTTAATTACCAGTCACAGTAAAAAATACGACATAAATATGATATCTACGGCAATATGGCGGGCTAGAGACAGCTCTAATTTGAGCTCCAAAGGGTTAGTGAGAGTTTTTGCCGTCATTTCGGGCAGAGAGGAACAGGTTGCTATGCACCCACCTGTCGTGATGTCTGGTATGTTCATGTGTGTGAGTATTTAACGTGAATTTATAATATTCGACTCCTTTCTTACATCTGTGAATGTCCAATGACAGCATGTGTTCTGATGTACATACTGTATACATATATGCACTCGTATAGCCAGTGACATAAGCAGATAAAAGTACTGAAAATATAGCTACCGATTTCTTATTGGATTCTAAGATTAAAGTGAATGGTACCTAAATTCAATTCGTCAAGGCTCCATAACACATAAGCTGGAGTGTCTCGCGTGAAAACAAGTGAAACTCGATGGTAGTAACTTGCTTCTGACATCTTATATCCCGAGAGACACTTCATCCACTCGAAATTGATTACGAAGGTGATTGATAATACATCTAATGCAAACAGTCCGCTAATGACCCTTCAACAATTTATTCCAACTTTCGGTTTCCGTTTTCTAAAGTTCCTCGTCCGAAACTATGAGGGCGAATTTTATTTAGGCTTCGCGTCATACATAACAATTAAGTGGCTAGCTTTAGGATAGTGCGTGCATTGGGTGCGTGCGATAGCGATCTCGCGCGCCCCTCGAGCCTCTCCCCCCGCACCCCGCACTCCTACAAAACAACATTCTAAGTATTTGTGAAGCAGAGGGTTTTTTGCGCGAAGCCCGAGGGTGGCAGAGCGCAATCGCCCGCCACCGCACAAAAAACACTATTAAATAACTCAACAGAACCGCGCGGGGCGGATTCGTGATCGTGATACCGCTGAAATTATAATACCTACGGTTTAATTAACGCTAGCGACAAAAAATTTACATGTTTTTATAAAAAAGCTGCTTTGTCCAGCGCGATTTGCCGTGCGATTAAAGTATGCCAATTAAAAATTCGAATGTTGACATTTATAGTTCAATATTTCAGTGGTATTTTATGTATTCGTATCCTGAAAATAGTATAGTGAATAATAATATAATATAATGAAATGGAAAATCAACGGAGTTGTGACTTGGTCCCCAGTTCGTCTCTGTCAACCTGCTTGTACAGACGATGAAAAAACGTTATAAAAACTCGCTCTCCGTATTGGATGCTACGACAGTGAGATTTCCCGCCAACTTTGTGTATGATTTACGAATAAAAATTGAAAAGTAAATAGTGGCGGTCCCAGTCCGGTCAACAGGTAGGTCACAATGATAACAACTGCCCTCTTGGTCGCAGTGGTCGCAAGCGCGAATGCCGAACACAGGGTTCTGGATTCGATTCCTGTGTCGGGCGAAATTGGTTTTGGGATTTTAGAAACTCTCACAAAGCAGCCCGGAGTCTAGATGCTGGCGGTGTTGCACATCCTTGCCTGCGAGGGCACGTAAAGCTGGCGTACCCGAATACTTGTCAATAACATTCGTTGCAACAATTCCATGGCAAACCGTCAAGGGGATTTGAGAATACTTTGACACTAGGGCTCGTAGGGTGATTACGTAACAACTGCAGCTCATTCTATAAGTAGAAGACAATAAGGGTTATCGGGTTGCCCAGGTAACTGGTAATTTTTGAAAACAATTCACGGCATTGCTAATATGTTATGCTCTTAATGCTGCAATTCTAAACCGACTAAGACTGAGTGCTATTTGAAAGGAACATTGCACCCATTTTCGCGTTCTTTTCTACAAGAGGCTAACATGCATCCAATCTCAAAAGCTTGTTGTCTTTCTTCGAGACAACAAGTTTTTTTATTTTAATTAGGCTGTCTATTTTTACTTATTAACATATGACGTGTTTCATACGTAAATAACCTTCGATACTGAGCATGTTTTGTTTGAATAAATTCTATAAGGGTAGCTATTTCTTGTGTTTAATTAATATGAATTTTATCGGTAACATATGGAGTTAAGCCATGCCATTATAACCGGAGGTAAATAAGTAGTTAGTTTTTACGATGTTTGTTCACGTTGTGAGATGCCGAATTCATATACTTGTGCATTATGAGAGCAATGTGGCAGTGGTAAGTGCTGAATAGTATTTTAGGTGTTTTAATCTTTGTTTTCTTGGTTTATAGTATCTATACTATGTGTTCAATTAGTTATAAGTGACCTATGTAGGTCTCATAACTCATATACATACTCTTTTTTATGTAATTTAACATTGTATGTACTAGGCTACCGATATCATCATCATCTCTTTTCCCAACTATGTCAGGGTTGGCTTCCAGTCTAACCGCATTCAGCTGAGTACCAGTGTTTTACAAGGAGCGACAGACTAGGCTACCGGTATAATTGGAAAAAAAAATTACTTGAAGTCCAGCCCAGTATACGGAAAGAAAGAAAAACCATTTATTCACACATAAAGCGACGCAAAAAACAACAAACTAGTAAAAAGTAAAAACAATGTAGACAAATGAAAACAACAAAAACGTTGGATAAAGACGCAAAGACGCTGTGTAGATAGACAATAATCACTGGCATTTCTTAAATTGATTTAGAAATTAGGCTTCAGAAGGTTTCTATTTATTTTCATGCAGATACGCGCTTATTTTCGTTTATGAAGGAAATGGTGTTCTCCATATTTTTACTTTTTTCAAACTTTTCGTCCAATTCGTCACGCAAGATTAGTCGAGATTATTTGTAAGACTTATTTGTCACCTTTTATGGCGTTTATTATTTTTCCAAAATTATATTTAGGAAGTGAAATAACGCTAAAGAACAAAGTGAAATCGTTTTTCTTAAATTAGGTATGAGCTTTCAAATCTGAATGTCTATTTGCGGTTATTTGTACCATAATAATGTCGTTTATCGATAAGAATAATTTTAACTTTCTCTAACGCAGATACGGTTTCGTAGTCAATCTGCAAGTTTTTTTAGCTGTATGAACATTAAACCTTCTTGCAAGATATGAACTCCTAGTACTTCTGTCATCTCCACCATACCTCAAGGAAAAGTGATCAGGGATTTGAGTCGCGTACTCGTAAATACTCGTGTACCTAGTTTTTGGATCTAGTCTTTTTCTGGACGCGTACTTGCAAGACTTAGTCCGCGTTTTACCTAGTACGTCTCATCTCTACTATCTACTATAACATTTACAGCTTAATCGCTGAAGCATAATCATGGTTCAAAGTTAATTGAAAAAATATGGCAGTTTCGGGCAGCTAGATGTGCTGGCGTCTGTACACATCTTATTTAAAAAAAATATGTGTTTTTAAAAAAAAATGTGCATCAAGAAAACTGTTTTACTCCTTATCATCCGAATTTCGTGTGAAATAAGAATTTTGACAATATTGTTGTCACGCATAGCTCTGTAGGTCAGCAACCCGAACTTTTATCTTTGACAATGACTAAAATACTAAAGCTATAAGAAGTGGTTACGTGCGTTTAATAAGTGCAGTAAGAGATAAGTAAGCATTCTGTTATGATTTTTCAGCAAATAAATTAGTATATGTATATGCAATTTTCCTTATTCGTCGCTACTTTAACCGTTTCTTGCTAATTGGTGGGTCCTGGCTGTCATTTGTACATCTTTGGCAGTCGTTACGGGTCAGAAGTCAAAAAGCCTGACAACCAGTCTTTAGGGGTATAGGGTTGCTCGGGTAATTGGGTTGAGGAGGTCAGACGGTCGGTCCACGTAAAACACTGTACCCCAACATAGCTTGGGAAAAGGCTAGACAGATGAATTGAAATCAATACAAGTGTAGATAAATTAAACATTTAATAGGTACTATAACTATAATGTTCTACGAGTACCTAGGTAGATGTGGCAATTAGCATTAAGTACATATTACACTTTACATTAGCAATAATACATAGCTGTAGAATGCTTACTTTGTTACATATTTATTCAAAGCTTTGTTGTTATTTCTACATTGGCATGGTACCTATCAGTTGGATTGCCTACGTATGTCATAAGTGTGTGCGATCACACAATACATTATCCAAATGGAATGGACAGGACCATAACGATACTTACATTTTGAAGACGATACTTTTTACGTGGATGTATATTTAGGCATTTGTTTGAAATTAAAAAATTATCTATTGACGGAAATATATGTATGCCTGTTGTAGTTATTAATTTCGCATTAAAGCGGATTTGCGTTAAATATTGAATGAGATACATATTCTACAAAAAATAGAACTCCATTTATGCTGGGATGTTGTTTTAGTTAATGTAATGCTAGCAAAACCGAAGCATCTGTAAAGGACGGAATCTTTCGACACCTTGGCAACAAGCCGTGTCAAATGTAATGGTTTCCAGTTCATAAATCACTCAATTATGTGATTGTGAGTAAACAAAAAATATCGCAAATCCCGCTTAAGTAACAACGGTCATTAATCACGACCCGACTTCGGCTACAAATGGTAAATTATTCGGTGCTGCTAATGATTGCTAGGATGCGACTTTGTTTTGAATTCGAAAGTTTCGAAGCTATTTAAAGGAATTGGGTATTAGTTGGTTTGTCGATACATTAGACGATAGACCAAAGATGGAGGAAGAGGTGACACAAAATTAAAATTCTTCTGGGGTTTTGTTATTTTCAACTCTTACTGAATTTGCCTCTTACATGATTGGAGGCGACATCGATAAGTCAAACGAATCTTAAAAAGGAATACCTATCTATTGGGTGGCCAATTCAAGAAAATATTATTTGTTAAGAAACAAATTACATGAGCTAAATAAACCTAATTTCACATAAAAGCTTGAAGTCACAGACAAACAGTACTAAAGGGTTCTGCTATAACCATTAAGTAGGCACATTAACTATGTCCAATGAACTGAAATAGTGCAGTCTAGGCAAGCATCGCACGCCATTTACCGTGATTACCTCATCTATAATGCAGCTTGTCAATGTCAGCGACTAAGACAAGTGAAATGGTTTGCATTAAGTACTTGTATACCTTCTTCATGGAACCGTGTAGTGGTCCCCAAGCGGTCATTGGTTATTCACGATTCGCGCTCCTCTATTACACATAAGTTTCATTGTACACGTGGTTTGCAATAATTAGGCACGCTAGGTCCTTCATATTGTTCAGTAAATAGACAAGGTTACAGCTGTGGGTTCAATTTATTATTGATATTATTGTAGATTGTAGGGTCGCTGGTACTTGATAACAGTCATTGTAGTGCTGACAAAGCAATTTGAATAGTAAATTGGCTTTCTATTGCTGAATGTAGAAACAATTTATGAGCATTACAAAGTTTTAAAAAAGGAGTAAGAACTCTTTAGAATGGTTTCAGTGATTTGATGTACTTAGTATAAGCTAAACCTCTTCATCTATTTTGCATTGCTCCTTCGTACATGATCGATAAGTAGGTACATACAAAGTTAAGCATCAAAGGGAAAGAGCTTATGCTCAACGTACATATGTCCAAATACGTCACATTTTCCTATCTCAAAAAATATGAAATATTTATTTGAGGATTTGGCTTCATAACTTCATGATATTATCGCCATTCGTGTTATTGTTTCGTGTGTTCATAACAATGGCGTTCTTTACATTATTTCGCAACGTGAGTGACCTTTCGTGCTGGGGCTGGCGGTAAATCGCGCGAAAATATCGATTATGCTTATCTTATCGCTGGCTATCGGTGGCGTGTCGCCTCGAATAAATGGGAATCAAAACGCACGCATCGGCTCAGCAGTATTTTGTACCACCATGGCGCATGCGTCCTCTTGGCCTTTGCATTGGATGTCGCGGACTCCGCCTCCGATGTCACTATTCGCAAATTGCGTTGCATATCCGATTCGCGTAGGCTTTAAATAAGTAGGTCGATAATAGTATTAAAGTACCTACGGTTGTTTATTAGGTATGATACCACGATGCTATTATCAGTACCTGTAGTAGGAGTTATAATTTATAGCATTATCTTTTGCATGTGTTATCGATACCGTGGAATTATGTTTGTCTGGTAGAATCCAAGCGTCAGAATTACAAAAACTATAATGTACTCTTGTTGATTGGTCATTTAAAATTATAATTTTGCGCCTCGAATCTTTTAAAGCTCAACACAAATATTTCACGATTTTTATGGTGCTTCGAATAAAAGATTCCATTTAAATGCGCTTCTATCAATAGACACTTCTGATTTTCAGATTTGCATTTAGCATAATATTATATTGTATATACAAATGGCTTGCTATGTGTGTTTATGTATTCATGGGGCATGTGAAAGCAGTTATTTAAACTCGTTTACGGCACAATCCACCTGCTATATAATCCGCGCTGTTTCGCAACTCGAATGGTATCTATGTCAGAGTGATGGCGAGACAGCGATAGCCTGATAGTGTAGGAGTAAGCGAGAGGGAACGCACGAGACCGGATTCTGCGAGGACGGAGGACGGAGGGGCTACCATACCTACTCTGTTATCTGTTCGCGAATATAGTTGCGCAACGTACACTGGGCAAAATAAGTTTCTATTTGGCAGCAGCAAAATAACTTTTTAGAATCAAATGTATCGATGAAACGGTCATCAATTTGTATCGAATTTTCCATCAATTCCATAGCTCATCGTTGATTGTTCGCCGTCGAAGTACAAATCGCCTTGAAAACCGGCTTAATCAATGCGACACGAATTATTAAATTACATGTTTGACTCACTGTAAGCGGCGGTGGAAATTTTGGTGTAATTGTAGTTTTCGCGTTTTTTACGGCAATGTGATTCTAAATTCTGCTTGAAGACATGACAAGACATACTTTTGTAATGCTTATTGAGTTATAACTCATTTTTGAATTTGAATTGTTGAAACCCAAGAAAAATAATCTTGAACTTTTTTAGGTGGTTGAATTCGTAGAGCCCCATTAAACCTCTTTTGTCGCAATTTATAAGTTATAAAAAGCCTTTTACTGGGTTTATGATTTGGAAGCAGTCGGGGCAATGTTTGCACTTAGCTAATTTTATATTTATTTCGGCACTTTGGTAGGTATGCTGGAGAAAACAAGATTTGCAAAAAAAACGGTCACCAGTCATAACCCACTTACGGCAAAAAGAGAGCAGTGAAAATAGACAAATTATATCGTTGGTAGGTGAAAAATGAAGGTTTCAGTTGAAACGTAAATAAGTAAGTACCTTTTCAGTCAATATTTCATGAAGTGAATTCTTAAATGCGGATTCTTTGTAGGTACTAAGTGAGGTGAGTTTTGACGTCATCGTAAACTCACTAGTGTTTTTTTTAAAGGACTACAATCCAGCCATAATATAGGTAGTGCACCTAGCTATAGTGTAGTAGGTATATGGTGTAGCTATATAGCAAGGGAGCTTGATATCTAGCAAATGGCGACAATCGGCATCGGCGTCGTTGAGGCGTAAACACACGATTGCGACATGCCGCGGAACAGAAGTCGCTGGATTCGCGCTCCACTACCGCGCCCGCGCCGCCGCCAACATGGCCGCCACGCGAGTCAATGGCCTCCACCGGCGCTTGCGCAACTGCACGCGCGAATCTCAACAGCAAAACAAAGTCTTCAGCGCACGTATGTGTGGGTTAACCTACACACGTACATAGACATTGTTTGTGTCGATTTGCGTTCGCCGTATCTGTGTGAGTGAACTAGTATGTGCGCACACAAGGTGTGCATGTGTTGTTGAAGGGCTTCAACTGTATAGCAGTTGACCGCAATGCTGATTAATTTGATGATAAATAGTTGTTTGCTTTGAATTTTCCTTAATTGATACTTTGAAGGATTTTTTCCCTTTAGCTTCTTTGAGTCGCTACTTATTTGCTTGAAATTAAGTTTGAACAATAAACTTAACATACTGTTTTACTGGATTATATTCACAAGTTACCTACTTATGAACAAATATAATTTGTACGATCACCCTGGTTAAAACTACTCTTTTTTCCTGTTTTTTATTACCGAAAATGAAACATCCAATAACGCTTATGAAATTATGTTTACCTACGTATAGAAGCCTAATGCAAAAGATTTGTTACGGTTATTTTTACTCACGTGACCCATTTCTGCACAGTAAGTACATACCTAGCTAAACAATAAGGTAAAACAACTATCACTTACTATTACTGTATACGAACGAATAGGTACTGTATGTGAAATTTTTCAACAATTAGAAAATATACTTAGTTATCGTACACAAACTCAATACTTACTGTACCCTAATGTGTAAAGAGGTGTCATTCATTTTCCATTGGCGATATAGTGTGTCAACACATTCGCTGTGAAACTGGATCACGTGCAGAACCAGTAGGTTTCAATTCTACTTTGTGGACTGTCCCGTTATTTCGTACATCAAGTTTTAGAATGCGCGACTCGGCAACTTGACATTGGCAGACCCCATAACTCGAAGGGCCACATCAATATGGCTACTAATGGAATGCGAGAAACGTTTTTGTAGTTTGCCCAGAAATTAATGGCTGATAAATTATTCAGCGATTCGTATAAAATTCGTTTTTTTAAATATATTAAATTGTGGATGGTTGTTGTATAAGCTATTTAATTCGGAGACCTTCTATGTAGGTGAGTTGCATAACGTTTTGAAGCGTTTAGCAGTGATCGTTGGTAAACTGTCATTTGGATAATATATTTCTTTGTAGTAGAAAAGTTAAGTATTTCCTGAGACTTTTTCTCCGAATATTTCTATTAAATCGATCTGACATAAGTATAACTTATGAATTCTGACCATCATGGACGTCTGATTCCGATGTATTTTTGCGTTAGTTAGGTACCAACTAATTTTTGTGTACGTTGGTATAGTTAAACACAACTGAAGGTAAACACCCGCTTAGTAGATAAAACTAAAGTTAAAGGTAGGTAACAGTTATACTATAACAATACTTGCTATATAAGTAATACCTTGTTGTGTCGTTGCCAATTCTATTTTAATAAATAACACATTTCAGTGTTATTACTGACGATCACGTACCTACGTAGAATACCTCTTTGATAACGTCCCACAGCTAGAACACACAGCTGTCCACATGTGCTGATAAAATGGACACACGTTGCGTTAGCCAATCCGAAGCCCGTAGCAAGCCCTTAGGTCACCTACAATGCGTTATCACTTATCACTACAGCTCAGAACGTGTCGGTTACGTCTTTCTGCTACGCGGTGCTACGCGCTACGCCTACAAGCTAGAGCGGTGTCGCCGAATTCAGGTCACCGGCAGCACTCGAATTTGCATGTGTGCTAATAAAGCCCGTAGGTACATAGGAGTTCCACGTCAGATGGCGACTCTCGCGCTTGATGGCGACAACTCTTTATATTAAATTTACATTTAACGACACCCCATTTATCTTACATTTTATGTCAAACTAAATTCGCTAGAAGCCATAACCCAGATGCATAGCCATATTCACAACTTGTTAATAAGCCTCGATCGCCGACAAACAGAACGTATTACATATTGTGGTTTGTATTGACCTATTTAATGTTTATTTCCTTGAATTTGTGAATTTAGAACGTCAAGTAAAACATAGATACGGGCAGGTACTAGAATATTCTGCCTTAATCAATGAGAAGGCAAGTTATTTATATTTTTAACTGATCGATCGATTGTGGTGAAGGTTGAAAGTTCATATGAGTTTCTAGTTAAAACTCAGACACATCTTTGTAGCTATATGCTTTATATTACGTTTCTCTATAAACTGCAAATTAATAAAAAAAGAACGTTTAAAAAACCAAAGTTTTTGAGAACGCACAACAATAGATAACATTATAATAACTTTAATGAGTCTTATACTTGAGATGTGATTAATCTTTCCGCAGCCTCGCGTTCTAAGTTTCCGTATGATGGTCACCTTCGGCTTTCAAATATTCGACGTATACGTTGTGCATGCGAATCGGAAGTGTTCGGCTGAGGTCGTCGCGCCCGAAAGCGACACGTGTATCGTGTGGCGTTGTGTAATACAACCTTGCAGTCGCGAATATGGAACAGCCATCCAGCAGGATATTGTGGACATGACCCGGTTTGCGTCTACAATTGTAAGATGTTCACACTGAGTGTGAAAACGTTACGTTTGAAAAAAGAATCTTTAATATTCTTTTGTCGTTTTAATTTTTTTTATCGCATTCGCTTACCTTTATAGTGTCTTTTGTTTTTGATTAAGTTATTTTGAGTGGGACTATAATGACAGAATTTTCCCCAGGAATTTTTCATAGAGAAATTTTGTGATAGAAAAATCAACAGGCTTGATTGTAATGTCTTAATTAATAATTAAAAAAAAAATGCATAGGTTACGTACTATGTGTCCTGCCAACAGTTTTGAACATTGTTCAATAGCAATGTGTTTAAGAAAATCCCCTTGTATTTTCACCTTGAGTTGTATTAAACAACATGCCAGCAAATAATTTTATCGAAGTTGCCAGAATTAAGTATTTTGTTTAGAGAGACGAAGTAGAGTTTAATCTGTTAATGATAAGTGTCGCCTTGATCGCATAAATATTCATATCCTATGCGATCACCCAATATCATCGTGCGTTCCAGTAGTTAACCTTTGTTCCTTTTTAGCTTGTTTAAATGTTACAATTTAATTTAAATTCATCGTTAAAACATAATACATTTTTCATCTAAAGCAGATTGCATTTAAGTAGGCAACCGCTCGAGTCGAAATCAACTCTCTGGCAAGTTATTTTCATAAGGAATAAGAATCTAAGTTTTCGTACTAAGCAGTCTAAAACTAAAGCTTTAGGTACTCTTGATCTTCACATTGTGACCAAATCAAAGATTGTGAGTACGGTTGGGTTTTCAAAATATAATTCAATTGACAGTCTATCCACTTATTCTTACACTCGGTCTACCCGTTAGCTATTTCAATTGCAAAAAATATTTAAATCTCATATTCTTTTGTGAAAACATAAAGGTATTTCCACAATAATTTATCGGTGCGCTATGTGGCGTCATGGCGAATCAAAGGGCCTCGGTTGGGCGGCGGAAGGTCCATAAGACCTTCTACCCATTGCCCACCGGTGTTATTGACAACGGCCCTTATGCAAATCGTCTTTGCGCGTACTTACAGTAACTTTACTACCGGCATCGCTGCAATCATTCTACATCGAACCTTCAACTCGGACGCTCAATCCGTGACTGTCAGTTGTTTGGTCACGATTTCCTGATCTCAACCTCCATGGATACAGGAAAATAAAAATTAAAAACACCCAGTTTAGACGTATCCTATGGCTGAATATTTGAATTCGTGTATTCAAATGCTTTGCGAATTAATATTAAGCTATGTATGAGGCCAGACGCCGAAAAAATAGATTTTTGCGAAAATTTACAAACAGATTTGTTAAGCAAATTTTTGTGAAACACACGTTGATAGCAAAATAAGTTATGTTAGTCACGAGAATTGTGATAGTTTCTTTTTTTAACTTGATGTCCATACTCCATACCTATACATACCTATGTATTTTAATTTAGCCCTTCTACGCGTACCTATATAGTATATTTATTGTTATTATTTAAAATTATACCATATCTAGAGAATGAAATAACACGTCCTCGGCAAACTATACGATGACGTTAACCGAAACGATTCATGAATTTAATTGTAGTTGCGAAAGAAACCTTACTCTCGATAACTGTTGGTAGGGACCACCAGCTGAACATCAAACTAATTAAGTAGTCTATCCACAATGTACCGAATGTAGTCGACTTTTAAAGAGGAGTATCTACTGATTAAACGAACCTTAATTACGTTTACGTAAATTTTTACTTTTATTACAATAATGTTCCACATGTTTTACCTTCCTGTGCTACGTGGTTTATATCCAATGCATCAAGTACTGCCGATATTAAAACTCATAGACTGCAACAATTATATGTATAGAAATTAAAATGAGGAAAAACTAAAACATTGTCTAACTTTTCAAAAATGTGTCATAAGCATTGGCACATTTTTGAAGTGGGCACTTTTGTGCATAAAATTTTCCCATTTTGTTTAAAATACCCAGGTTGTTATTTTACAAAACTACACCCAATTCAAAAGTATCAGATTACCAGTATCCGTCACCGAATATAGTGAGCACAGGATCATGACTCAATTCGCTTTATTAGTTTTGACGACATAAGTAGTGGGCCACTGACCCTCTGTGTTCAACTAATGTTTGGACACCTCTGGAAAACTCTTACACTTACATGATCTATAACAAAGGAATACTAAGAAGATTCGATTTTGCTTTTGTTATAGCTTCTGAAACATCACATAATAGGTTCATCTAAAATACAATCCAGGCGAATATATTGAAAAAAATTGTAGCTAGCAGATATGTCTATAAAGGCTTAGACGTACATTTTTTTTTATTTTTAGCGGAAGATCGAGCGCAAATTAATAGAGTCAAGCTGCCGGTAATAGTAGGACGGTTCAAGGCAAGCCCTACGGCTCGCAAAGGGCCGCGTCAGCGTCACGCGCCGCCATTGACCCACTTACACATACCTACGCTGCGTGTGCGCACTGTGTACACTCGCTCGCAGAAGCCCTTCGCGACTCTGCTTGTCACGTACGCCCTTCTAGCAGACTATGAAATTCAAGCAAAAAATATGCAATTTTCAATTAAAGAAAAACGATACCTTGAGAAATAGCCACATTAAAAAAAAAAGTTAATCCAGTTAATAAAGGCAGTCAATCTGCATAATTATAATAGTACAAAAATAAGTAATTTTGCTTGAAACTGTAGGTGGTACTAGTAGGTACTTTCAATAAATGACCTCAGCAATAATAATATCTATGGGATAGCCCGAATCACTTGTGTGTATGAGTGTATAAGATTTCAGCGGAGTCGTTCGCTACAGTTGTTTGTGCGCGCATCTCAAGGCGACGGTTGGCCCTCCGCCGCAAATAATTCTGCTATTGTGAAACACACGCCTTATCATCCGGCGGGGCCTTGGCTAGATCACACGAATTACGGTCAAGTTGACGATTTCACGATTAATATTTTGTGTTTCATGATAAAAAAATCCGTGGTTGTAGGTATTATTGGTGTAAATCGATCATTAGTCAACATTGATATTTATTTGAGAATTGAAAACTTTGCCGCGAATCTAAGCCACAGGATTCATTTGCTACGCGAATAATTTGCTACGCAAATTGAATTACTACGCAAATCTACGATGACCTTGTAAGCGAGTTTTCGCTACGTAAATAGTCCTACGCCCGTTTAGTAGCTACGAGTATTATGCCGAATTATAAAAAAGTGAAATACTGACCTGCGGCCCATGTTTTATATTTGAGTATTTTGACTAATTGAGGATCTGTTTATCCAATCCAATCTCTAGGGTTGCCGATTTTGCTTGTTTTTGTAGGTGTACTACCTAATTGCTACAATGAATTTTTGAGTAGATCTTTGAGTGCTAGTACAAAAATGAATGTTTTAGCAGCGAGAAAACTTGAGAAAAAAGGACGTAAATAATAAAGCATATTTTGATTTTATGCGATACCTATTAGATCCTTGAATGTGGTTTTGAGCCGCTATTAAAATGCGTGCAGACATTGTAAACATTTTGTTCAATGCTATAATTTGATAAATACAGTGTTTTTGACCTTCAAATATAATTCGGGGTAGTCAGACATGAATACATGAAACATGTGTTATTCATCAGTCGTAAAGGGCATGTTCTAAACATTATCTTTTAAGAGGCATGCCAGTGATAAGTGCGTCGGCTGCGGCGTCAATGCACTCGGCTGCATGCCCGTAGGTCAGTTCCCTATGACTCAAACTTTACTGCACCGTTACGTACAGAGCGCATCGTGATCACACTTTTATTATCACACACAAAAATACGAAAGAAATAAGTTACAATCCATGGATGCTTCTTGCCGCGTCATGGAGGAACTATGTACTACAAAAACGGTGATGTAATTCTAAACGTGGTTTTGGTCGCTGCGTGGGCTCTGCGGTAGTAGGGCCCCCCCAAAATCAGACCAACTAGTTGCAGCATGAACATAACAATCGAATCGTTACCCGGTGCGCCAGTGACTTTACAATAATATGAATCTCTTGCTTTCTTTACGACTTTCAATTTCAACTTTGGTGAACACATTTCAATCGACACGATCAGATCATATGATAACTCGCAATCAAAAGATTGATATGCTACTCGTTTAAACAATTAACGAAATCTTTATTTATTTAGAAATTTAATCTTATCGGCACTAGACAGTACGATGAGGTAGAAATGTATAATGCATTTGGTTCGCATACAATGTTTGTATGATTTGTGGTCGAGTCAATGCAAGCCCATTTGAATACGATAACTGTTGATTATGTAATTGTAGCTGGGAACATCTGCTTGTTTGCCTCCTCAGCAGTGGAGGGTTGAGATAACTAACCCTTCCCGCGACCACCGGCCATCATAGACCACAGCTTTTTATCGAACGTCAAACAAACGGCTTTAATGAGAAATATCGGTTACGGAAACACTCCAATGCATATACTCGTAGTATAAACAAATATTTACTGATGCCCTCTCGTTTTTTCTGTCCTGCAGTGTAATAGGTCTTACTACTAGATGTGAATAATCTTTTATCGCAGCCTTCGTTTCAGGGTTTGCTTTATATCTTGATGTGCGACTGTACTTGTTCATTTGTGTGCCGCTTTGTTATATTATCGTCGTAATGTGTTTGTAGACTTTGGCGAATATTTTACGAATCTTACTATTTTACCATCGTTAATTCTACTGTTCTATATTTTTTACAGAGACATTCAGAGTATACTGATTCAATTCACAGCAGATAGTTTAATCCAATCACACTGCTCACCTACGAGAAGCCCGGTGACCTATTTGCTAAATTATGGGACGTAATAGCACTACTCATTCTTTCAATAAACTTTGTACCTTATACACACACAAACAGGATTTGATTTTAAAATCCTCTTCTTTCATTTCAAGCGTGTAAAAGTTTCAATATTTACTTGCCAAACATTTTGGTGGCACTTAGTGGCCAATCGCTATTGTTCTAAATATATCCTGACTATACATAGACATGTCCACTCTTGAAACACCGCATTCATAATGCTGACTTTGTCTCTAAAGAGGTTTTAAGACTTCCCTCCTGCAAAATATGCTAATTATTTGCTATACTTACATAAGAAAACTTAAAGTGGAAAGAAGTTGAAACTTCGTTCGGCATGCGAACTTACCCTTAGTGCGAGGGGGCAATAAATATCAATAAGTAATTATGGGCCAGGCTAGCTAGGCAGATGTGAAGCCTGAATATCGTCATGATCTGCAATCGTGCGCAGCTTGTGCGCATCGACCAATGGGGACGAGTTACGTCACGCGAACCAAATTAATTCACCACTCTTTATAAACGTCTGGGGGCTTTTGATAACACATTTTATATTTTTTTATAAAAACATAATATGTGCATTTTGTAACTTGGTTATCTATGGGGTAATAAAGATAAAGCGAGTGTCTATTTTTTGACCATATAATAAAATGCTGCACTAGGTAATTTATCAGCTATTGTCATTTTGTTTGTAAAATCATACTGTCAGAAGCCCTCGCTAATGTGTATTTCAGTTTAATATGTAGTCCTTATCAGATAAATATTTTGGAAATGAGTTATTATCGTTTATCAAGTTTTAGCAAAGGCTGAGAGAATACAATAACATTTACGTAACGTTTTGGGCCCTTGAGCTGCATTCGGTATTTTGCGCGTTGAACTTCAAACAGGGCCATTGCTATGTCGGACCATGACGACACTTAGTAAGGTAAATTAAGTACCTATTACATACGCAATACAGTATACACGTTACATAAGTTAAAAATGTTGAAGTAAACTGTATTTACACGTACTTATTTCCAATGCAAATGATCACTTTTAAAACGGAACAGGCTGGCCACTCGTCGCGCCGGAAACATTTCGAGTAGGGTTGCGATTTATTGTGGACCAACAGCCGGGACCTTTCTGCCTTTAATTGGCTACAAAACACATCCCATTTACAAAAACAGACACAGATAACGGAACAAAAGAGGTTTTTTTTTATTATTTTACCACTGATATTTATTTTTTCCGACAGGAATCTGGGTGCTGTCCGGAATTGGCAAAAAAATAAAATCTCTTAAAATTTTATACGCGTACGATAGGATTCTAGGTGCCAGCTTTATCAATATTGGATATTACATTAAATGCATACTAAGTACCTTTATATTGAAGAAACTATTTTGGCAACAGATAACTTATAGGTAGTTCATAACGGCGTAGATGTACGAACGTTCTGTCTGGCAAGTAATAAACTGTTCCAATAAGAAAAACATAGGCTTTACTAAAAACTCAATCCACATAACAAACATTTAAAATAACTTTTTATACACGAAACTGCACATACTTAGTCCGAATCAAAAGCAAAAAATATGGAGAGGATTGCATTATATCCACAATAAATCTAATGACACGACAGCCTCTATAAATCGGAACAGGTAGAATTTGGAACTAATGACTTCAATATGCCGAAAGGTACCAAGGGTCTTAAGGTTGTGCAATCAAAATTAAACCTTAGGGTGTAAAAAAGTATGTTCATTTTTGTCAGGCTGTATGGGTCTTTCGGTTTTTATGCAGTTTTCGAGGGGGTGGTGCGGGGCGGGGGCGGCGCGAACCGAGAGGTCGGGCGCTGAAAGGGTTGTGTGGGAACGGAGGGCACCTGCGACTGCACATGGTGCTCCAACACTGAGTTTTTTATACATTTGCGCACACATATCTGTCTAATGCAGTTTTTTACTTATTATACGTATGGTATGGAGATTCGAAATAACAAGACGCATTTCACAGAACCAACAATGACGTTATCGAATATCAACAGAATGCAAAACATAATAGTTTAATAAAGTCTTGCCCAGAAGGGGGCGGTTGCGAACTGTCGATTGCAACTGTTTGCCATGGCATTATCGTGTCAGCGTTTCTCATTACGAATGCTTTGTTTCGCGTTGTATTTTCAGGACCAGTCTTATTAGACCGTTCCGTTCATAGCCGCACACAGCCCGGCGGGACTTTCAGTCTAAAACAGAACATTTGGCTGCATTATTGAGTTACATCGGTCGTTACCTTAGCGAACTGCCCCTATTTCTCGCCAGTATTTATTCATTTTGCAACACATCGCCTGTCGGCCTTTTCACCCTCCCCTGTCGGCTCACGCGTTCTCGTCAATGAATTCTTAATGAAGTACCTTCGTTAAAGGCCGCCAAATTCACGAAACCCCATGTTGTTGAGGCGTGAACCAAAATACAGACACGCACACCATTTCATGTGCGGCAATTTATTTATTATTCGCTTTAGAGTGAAAGTCGATGATAATCGAGCGTCAAAGGTAGCGAAATAAAAGTTATTTTGAGTATCTGCAATTGCGTCATTGTTGTTGTTTTAGCGAAAGTTGATTATGAATTTAAATTTTGGTTAGGCGCTATTACGTTGTAGGCTTGATATTTGCAGCATGGACTTGCACGCTTCTAGGATATAAAAAATATTAAGTCTATTAACAAAATCATCACAAGGATCTAAGGGCTCTGTCGTGTTTTGTAATGGTGTTAATCGGATAGTTTTAGTATATTTTTTGCATAAGCGGATAACCCTTTAGCATCTACCTGCGGAGCGCCAACAATACGCGCATTGTGTGCAACTCCTGCGCAAGTGGGGTGAGTACAATGCGGAGTAACGCCGGACAAATCAGTTTGTTATTATTTGTTATGTAAATACAATTTGTGTTATCTGTTATCTATGCAACCTGTTTTCAAGTCTATTCTATTAGTATTATAATATTACGGAAGGGGATACAACAATTATTAAGAAATATTAATTAGATTGTATTGTTCTAAAGAGTTTTTGACAAAACTTGAACATTTAATTTTATGTTATGCCCGTAATCAAATTGATATTTTGTTTTAAAATACAACTAAAAAGTTATCAAGTTAAATATGGTTTCATGAATTTCATAAAGCATGGTCACAATACTAGATCAAATGCATTCTCTAATGTCTTCAATGTGAATAATGAGCAAAAAATGTGATAAAGAAAACAGAGATTTTTTATACAATTTAATATAGGTCAGGTGCATGTTCAACCCTTTCAAAGCGTGGGAGTTTAACTTTTTTGCCAACAGTGCTTTGTGCAACACTTTTTTGCGCACTACAGAAGTGTTTGCGATAATTTGTTCCCACAATCCCGTGCGATTGGGGAAGTGATGACAGCTATTGATCGTTCAATAGATTACAACGTTGGTACCGTTATGGTTTGTGCACGTATAATGGTATTGCAATACCGTACTATACGTTTGCAAGGTGCAGAATTTTTATTGCAGTGAGCAATTCTATAGATGCATCTAACGGGTTAAAGATTAGCTTGTTTGTTACTTTTTTGCGTAAGATGAAATTCGTAGCCATGCTTTTTACACATCTTGGATTCTGAATGATACAGAAGCCTACGTTAGCCCATCACTTAACATTAATTATTATTTTTAAATTAAATAAAACCAGTAAATTTCTTAATCCACCTTGTGGCGTCAAACTACCCGCCATGTGCCGACTGTCTACCCTTTAATGATCGATAATGATACAATCATTATGAGGGCAAGGAAGATCATTTGCGACGTCCGCCCCAGGCAAGTAAAGGGTAGTCACAACATATTTGCTGAAAGAATAATGAGAGTTCGCGGCAGGGCGCAGGAAACATGGCATTCGCAGTAAAGCTACTTCCTGCGATGCCACATGTCAACTATTATTAGTACATCATCATATTATAGAAATTAGTCCACCTCCTTACAATAATAACCGTCTCCTTAGGATCTTTAGAAATGCCAATTCAAATAAAGTTGTTCTCGATTCTGGAGACACCAATAATTCCACAGATCGATTAGTGCAAAGACAAAAAAAATGAAAGACTTCAATAGTAAAACAGTTAATTAAATCATACAGAAGAAAAAAAAAAGTTATGTAAACTGCATTTTTAGTGACTTCACTTATAGTAAGATATTCTAATAGAACAAAGTATATCTCTTAAGGACTCTTGAGGGTATACCAGGCAATTAGATAATTAGGGGATAAAACCCGTAGCTAGAAATACTCCATATATTTATACCTACAAATCAAGAGCTTCCAACTCTTAATAGATGTCTTAGCAGTGTTTGCAATAGATATTTTCGATCGATCGACAGGGTCGTCTGGTAAGCGAAATTAGCAGCCAATGCCATAGCAAATCATTTTCGAAATGGATTTATAAACTCTTTGATATTATCTTGTGATAGTGTAGATATATGTATATAGGATATATCATAGGGAAAATTTGGCTCACATTGGAATTTGGAATAATGGTGCTTTATTCACCTACAATTTTCTGGAATTTGTTTCCAATTGGAATTTAAAAAGTGGTCTCAGATGTCCAGATCATGATCCAAACAAAAAATGGAACTGTGAAATAAAAGTCCTCCTTTCAATCTAAAAGATAGACTGTAAGAAAGCTGTAGTTATAGCATATGTAGAAGTATTTTATTTATTTATTTTTCGGTGGAAACCATCAAATGACCCGCTGAGGGTGCAGCTGGAGGGAGTGTCAGACTCCTGCCGACTAAAACCCACTATGTTCCTTCTGGAGGTCCCTGTGTACCAGGGCAACGGTAAATCTTTCGAACAACCCGCAGCACAAGTATTTCAATCTTAAAAACCTTTCTTGCCTTTATATGAACTGAAACCACAACAATCGTAAACGTTAAACGTACCTCTATACTTGGTTTGGCAAGTTTTTACAGGGTGTCAGAGTTCATTGCCGGCGTGAGAACAGAGCTGCGGCTGCGCCCGCGCGACTGAAACTCGGGGGAGTTTTTGTTCAGGAGGGTTCATCGACTCTGCGCAAATGTTTAAGTTTGCCCTCACCAACGGCTCTGCTAACGAAATGTTGTTTGAATAAGAAAATATTACTAGCACATGGTGCTCATTGCGATTCTTGAAATGTTTATGTTTTGTGTTTAGAACGGAGCATGCGAACGTTTGTTTCGTACCATTTATGGAAGTAAGAATTAGAATTGCGACTTCTTTGTTCAAAATCACTTCAAAAACTGGGCATCTAAATCCTTATTTCACTGACAAAATAAATACTAATCATGCAGAGACACATTTTCCGTTTTATTGGGAAGAAAAATTGTGAAGTATACTTGACTAATAAAGGACACTTATGATAAATGAGACTTAAAAAAGAATAGAAAGATTATTCGATATTAGTGTTTGCAATGACCCTTGTTAGAATGAGTGTAGTGCATTCTAAAAAATATACGAATTCTGCGTAAGCCGATAAACTTCGATCTCCATTTAGAACCCAGCTAGAGCAGATTTTGGTTTTTGTTCGAAGTTTTTGCACAAAATTCTTTTTAACAAAAAAACTATCAAGGCAGTGCTCGTCGCGACCGAATTGTTTACTTTTATGATAAAAGTAAACTTGCCAAGTTTTGGAGGCAAAGGAGTCGTGACTATGAATATTGGGTAGCCAATTAATATTGTGTCATATTCTAAAAAAATTGGTTTTAATATTTTTCCACAGGCCATATAAAGAT
Organism: Heliothis peltigera; assembly: GCA_958496145.1. Classification (NCBI taxonomy): domain Eukaryota; kingdom Metazoa; phylum Arthropoda; class Insecta; order Lepidoptera; family Noctuidae; genus Heliothis; species Heliothis peltigera. Next base: position 6,799,988 of record OY292327.1, read on the forward strand.
TTCAGCTAAAGTTCTCTCAAGGAAAATGGAAATATAATTGGGTTCAAAGTTTTTAACTTTTTCCGATTCTTACTCTTAGTTAAGTAACGTCCTAAACCACGCAACGTTGGATACAAACATGAATTTCACAAAAAAATCAAAATGTAGCCGAATATCATTCTTCATTGTATAATCAGACAGAAGATTTATGTTCCGGATCGAGCTGGCGATGTCTTGCCGGGTACAGTTATACATCCACGGCCCGTCCCACGCTTTTGCACAATTTATTCACAAAAAAACCTTAAATTTATAAAGTTCGCCTACCTGCTCGTGTGGCTTGCAGAATTTTGATACCTTTTGTTCAAGATTTTTTGCTTTAATTTGTGACAATTATACCGGTATATGACTTTTTACCTGCCATTTTTTGTTCCACATTTCGGAATCCACCGATTCTGACATTTTGCAAGACCGTTTGTTTTGGTGAAGATATCGTTGGATTTGGGTTTACTGTTAGCTGCTTCGAAAAAATGTTGTCAGAGGCTTAGGTTACGTAATTTTTTTTAACTTTATTTTCGGTGAAAGGTTTCTTGTGTTACAACGACGCCACGCTGGCAATATTTTAAATGCAAAATTGAGACGAAGAACCGGTGTTCATAAGTACATAACATGTTTATTTCGAATTGAAATTTTACCTATTTTACATAATCCTATAAGAAAATAGTAAGAAATAGTTAAACTAGGGGACCGAGTCCACCTTTGACAAGCTTAAATCGATTAAGTATGATCTATTAAAAGAATAGACACCGAGACAGTCCAGGTAGGCTGATGATATTGCATTTTAGTAAAATAGGTTGACGTATGTAAAAAACAGGCTCTCACTGCATGTGCCATTTAAAAAGAAACGAACAAAAAATAATTTAGTAGGCAAAGAATGGCTGCCAAGATCGCGGCCCGCGGGAAGGGTTGAAACGTATGCGAGAGAGCAAAAAATTTGATAAAATTCTAGTTTGTTAGATATAGTGATGATGCTGTGTATTGGTTACTAAATTCATCATTTAAGAATATTTTAGCTAACTTATAACTACAGAGGATGTAGTCTTTACAGTATAGCGGTACTTTGACATGACAGTGGTTATGTTTTTTGATTAAAATTACATAATGCTCATACCTACATAACTTCATTACCATATCAAGTTGCCATTTATTATGCCTATTTTTACTCATTAATTTTATACCCTACTCAATTGCATAAAGTATGATTTGATCAGATGCCAACATTGAACAACCACAGTATACCGCCTCGAGGGTACAAATTGCAGGCAATAATCAAAGTTTTTTTTCACATGTGGAAACAAAGCGCAATAAAGGGGCATTTTTTACCCCGCTTTCACAACATGTGCAATGTAGGTACTATCTGACCTACTTACCTACACTTCCTTTGCATTAAAGGGTTAAATGGAATATCCGCGTACGGCAAAAAATCAACTGAGATTTGTTTTCGAGGATGTGAAATCGTTATAGGAAGCTGCAATTAAACTGTATTTTATAAAAAAGAATCCAAGAATAAACGAAATACGCTAAAAATATTTAATTACTGAGTATAGAAAGGAGTACAAAGGAAAACAATCATAACTCGCACGCACTGAAAAGCGTTAGATTTTTATTCTAAGCAAATACTGGAAAACAATGTCATTGTTAATTCCTAATTTAAATTTAAAAGGGCCTGAGTAGAAAATGTATACTGGCTATTATTTCCAAAAACGAAGTCCCAAAGACACGGCCGTGCAAAGTATCAAAGAGCTTTTAAGATACTTGAGACTATTTATAAAACTTCGATGAGGGAAGGGGTAACTCGCAACGTCCTCTGAAAAATAATAGCGGTGTAGTTGACAAACTGACAGCTAATTGAAATACGCCCATGTGCAATGACGTTTTTGCTTTGCCACACAGAGGGCTAATCCCGCGACATCCCCAGAGGTTTTTTGCCATTAATTATAAAGGGGTTGCGGTATTACGTGTTGGTATGCCGTAATTGTTTCAACATTTCTGTTGATGCTATTTGTGGGGCATTGTTTTGCGTGTAACGCCTTTTTTATTTTCAAAAGTCACAGTGGTTTTCATAGTCTCAAGTAGGTAGGTAAAGCAGAGAAATAATATAACAAATAAAGTAATTTAATAAAATAAGAACGTACTTTTATTGTTTATATTGGACCGCTCTGAATTTGAAATGAAGCCATTTGATAAAACAAATATTGGTATGCGAGGTTTTGTTCGATGTGCTTGCTATTAAAGCGCTTAACTTTTTAAGCGAAGATTATTAACTGCTATAACAAGCAATGTGTTATCCCGTTCCCGTCTCCAGGGATCACTGTTCTGTCGAACACGTGTTTTCAAACGTTTAAATTGAGATATTTTACACAGAGAAGGGTTGCACATTGATTTGCTAAACATAGTCCAATCCCTACCGCGTTTTAGAATCTCATTAGAAGTAATCCTCCCAATTCTTAATAGAATTCACCCCTCGCCTTTTGTTTTTATGCTTCCGGTCGGGAATTTGGACATGTTTGACGTTTTGTCGGAAACTATTGTTCGGAACAGCCGCGTAGAAAACTTGCGTTCGCATCGCGGTACCAAGGCCGCATAATACGGAAGAGGTCTCATTCATAGCTGCGTCACTGACATCGTATGTATTTAATTCGGTAAATAAATAAATGTTATGTATTCAATGAACTTTAATCAACCAATAGGGTTAAGTATATAAACCGTTTTTTGTATATAACAGATACTGGGAGTATATAAGAGAACGCAATACATGTGCAAATATTCGCGATAACTGCCCGAATCGATACGGAATTTGGTCGCGGCGGGAAGTCCTCCGATTGGCTGGCGGCGCGGGAGGGCGATCCTCCTTCCTCTCGTCTGATGTGATTCGCGAACCACTACATACACGACTATGGCAAATCGGCTCGCGTCCTGCGCAAATACCTACACACACACATTCGCAACTGTCTACATCGTGGAATTGTTTTTGCGTTATCTCCGCTTGTGTGCTATGTACAGTTGTTTATGTAGTTGTGGTATCAGGCGCACATAATATATAAACTATCGAGGAGATGTTTGTTATTATTTTAGCCTTTGTATAATACCGTTACAAAGCGCCTTTTATCTTGAATCACTGTTTACCTACAGGTTTTAAAATTATTTTAAATATGTTAATAACGTAGTGTCTATCCGGTTTTGGTCTGCGATTCCTTTATGCTATTAGTTTATTTATACATGCGTTTTATGATCAATCGATTCACACGCATTTTACATGAAGATTGAGAACCAGTCTTTGCACAATTGCTCAACGGCTGTGTGAAGAGCGTTTAGAGTTCAGAGGTCATCACTGCCCGAGTTGATAAAGTTGCACTTTGTGAATGCACTTTGCCTATTGTTGTGGAAATTTAATAGTTGTTTCACAATTTTTAATAGGTGCTTAAAGTTAGTAGGTAAGTAAATTGAGTCATGCCTAGGTTAATTGGCACGAATTGTCTCAAATACAAACAATAAAATGCAATTTTATAGTGTGTTCTTCGGAAAAAAGAGACTAATACAATATAAAAATGACAGAAAATCACGTTACTCAAAATATCAAAGGAAACTAACGTTAATAAATGAAATATCATTAATCACAACTAACGGTCGTGGTAGCTTATATCTGTGAGAAAATACCCCTTGAACTGGTCAGTGCGAAACTGCCCACTGGGCTAATGATCGGCTAAACAAAACTGCAGACAAAGCGCAAGGGCCGAACACAAAGCACAAACATCGATGAACAAAGAGTATTTTGCACAATACCCACTATTAATTACCCTCAAAATATTCACAATAGATGGGGTTTAATAAGTTTAGAGTAAGTAAATAAAAGAGCCGTAAATACGACTGACCGCTGTCCAGTGTTCAGAACACTGTGCAATACTGTGAAATTTGATGTGACGTTTATTATTGAATGATTGACAAACGTATTATGTGTACCTACTTAGCGAAACGTTGTTTAGTTAAACAGAAAGGAGTTACGATGAATAATTTTAATAGATATCTAAACTTTTAACGTTTTTTCGTTTAGTCTATGAGACTTCTGCCAAAAAATTACCATTTGTAAGAAAACTAATACTTTCTTTTTATGCGTATAGAAACCAGGTTACCACTGTAACTAAACTAGATTGTCACTACATCCCTATCAATCTTATGACGATCCTTATCTCTGAATTCAGTGCGAACAACAATTAAATACTTCTAAGTCCTTATCGAGATGTCTATAGTGCTAAAGTCTATTTTCTACACGTGTAAAAACAAAAACACTGGTAGGTATTTTTTTGGCGCCAGTCAGTAGCCAAAATATTGCTTGTGATTCATCAGCAGCGTGTACTGATAACAGTTATCAATGACTGTGAAAAATAAACATTACGCCACGAAACAAATGCTGAAAATCCAATGAAAATCCAATCTCACCTAAATAATAATGTAATAAACTTCATTGTAGTGGATCTCGTCTTGCTAATTTAAGAGATTGGCGGAGCGTCTTAGGGACGCACCGGTCAAGCGTGGGTCATAGGTGACGAACGGACGGCCCGATCCGGTTCTATCATCAACGAGCCATTCCCTTCCCTCCCTTATTGTTCAAATTATTATTCATTACACAAAGAAATTCACCTAACATAGCAGTGTGGGATATTTCGAAAAACATGTCTTTTTCTACCTATTCGCACGTTAAAATTCTTGGCAATGAGGTAACCGAAGTCACTGACTTTCTTTTGTTACGACTTCCAGGATTGCTAAAACATTTTATCTCGCATACCGCCATTAGTAGGTAGGTATCTGAACCTATTCATTATTGTTTTGCTAAAAAGCAGACGGAACTGATAAAACAATTGCAGAAACAATTTGCGAAGTGATAATGTGTTGCAAAACTTCGGAAAATGCTATTGTGTTCTGACAATGGTATCTGGGAACAGGTGGGGTGAATGGGTTTCGCGAACCCATTCGGATATGAATTCGCGATCCGTTGGTCACCTCTGACCGCTGACCGCTGACCCTATGGGACTGAGAACTTGAACTTAATCCGTGCACTGACATTGAACTTCGCAAACATGACTAATAACTCTACATAATAATAAACAATGCGAGAGTTGGTCGGTCAGCGAGTCTGTTATGCAAGTCAGCAACGTTATTATGCTGACTTCACACATCAGTTTTTTGTGCCTACTTTCGCTTATTATGACGAAAAAAGTATTTATGTACCTACTAAGTAACGCATAATCATTGTTTTAGTCAATAATGAAAATAGGACTACAGATCTGTATATCGTAATCTGTATGAATAATTTCTTCATTCCTAGGTAAATCGAATTACAGATCCTTTCAACTAGCATCACATGAGATCGTTAGATATTCTAGTTAAATAAGAACATTGATAAAAAAATCCCTTACAAGATGTACGTGGTCACGGTCAAACAGTTTTATTCGCAACCCCTTGCCGGCCGTTGGTCACCCCTGACCGCTGACCGCTGACCTTATGGGATACTCTCCCATGTGACGGGTACCTTACTCGCTAACACTGACATTGAAAAATATTTTTTTTACTGTATATTTTTAAATTTTTGCTAAATTGGTAAATCTGTGTCGGTATCGAATAAATTTCGGTTTCAGCTGAAAAGCTTACCTAAATAGATATATTTAATTTTTCTATAGGTTTTTGGTTTCAGATAGATTATCAAATTTCTTCAGATAGATTTTCAATTTCTTAACCTAAATCTGTCTGATTTAGGTTAAGGATCATCTGTAACGTTTGTTATATCAATAGAAATATCCCATCGATCTATCGAACAACTACTTGAACAAGGGTTCTTTGTTATTAAAATTATAAAAAAACGGTCAGTAAATCCTTCTCTTGACCATCTGTGTAGAATGCAATTGCGAAAGGGTGCAAGCCGTGGGTTCGAGCCCGTACGTTGGTCACCTCTGACCCGCCAACGACTTGACCATCCCTCAGCTTACTGGAAACGCTATTATTTACACCTTTGCATTATTCGAACTGCATCAAAATATGCACTTTTTTAACGAACCACTGTTTTCGAGTTTTGGCTATGAGTGTGTGAAAATTTATGATTGCTCAACGGGTTTATCAAAAGGATATTAATATTAATAAGAAAATTTGTAATTTAAAAATCGAGAAGAAAAGTTTTACTAATTGAAAAAAAAATTGCGATTATATTGCGTGGTGAAGTTTAAGGGTTGCGTGCACAAATAACTAATTTTACCATCAAAAATAAATTGGCAAATTAATTAATCTATTTTTAAACAGGGTAGTCATTACATACATACATACGTGTGCACGAAACCCCACATAAACGTAGGCCACTTATTCAAATCGCAAGCTATTTGAATAAGTGGAATTGTAACAACGTTTTAATTAATGAAATTCGCAATTTATAAGCGTTCACGAGAAGGTGAACATGTTAATACAGTTTCGCAAGCCACAACAATGAGGTTCAATGATCGACGTGACTCCTCGAGACTGGCTGCTAAATGTCATTGGCCACTTATTGCATTTGTTTATTTGGAATAGAATATCTTTCTTTCATTTTAAACGTGTTAGCATGATTGTTATATATCGATGAAGTATTTGGTTTTCATTTGTTTGGAAACATATACATAGGTCTTTAATATTATCGAAAGTAACTTTTTTAAGACAAAACTACTGATTTTCATGAATGTACAGATTCTTAGTGTACAACCTGAGAAAGGATTAAGGTTATTTTTGTCTAGGTGGGGAAAGTATTTCCCTAAGACAGGCAGTAAAATCCCACACAACAGTTAGTATTTTTATATTTCGTTATACTTATTCACTCTAGAAACCAAATTGGCTTTAGCTTTCTGATAGAGCATTAAGCAATAATTTTGAATACTATTTTATGCTAATTTCGAAAATCATCTAGGGCTTAGGTATTGTTCCGTCGTCGAAGTAGAAGTTTAAAATTCAACGTTTCCGATGCATGAGTCATTTCTATATTGTTTCATCAAAATACACGGATTTTGCTGAATATTTATTAGCCAAAATCATTACCATACAGTAAGTACATTGAACCGTATTATTAATGTCTGTAAGTTATTTCTGGATGAAATTATGTAAGATGCTAAAAAAACAGACATTTTATATGACGTCATAATATACGAGTATGTATATCGTATTTCAAACACAGTATACTAGCAGGTAAATAGAATATTTAAATAAACAAATGATTACAAACGTGTTATTTTCCCTCCACGCTGCGACTAAGTTAGCAATTAAATACCCAATCCCGTAATATCGGCGGTTACTTACGTAATTACTCCTTAGGTCAACCCTTTGATGTCATTTGTAGGTACTTAATAACTGTGAAGAAGAAAATTAACATAGAAAAATAGAAAATTATTGCTTATTTTTTTCGAACTATGTAATTTGGAAAACAAGAAATTGGGTAATACTTTCGAAGCTTGTATGTAATTAAAGAAATTTTAATCTTCCAATTCGATCATTATTTTATGAAAATTATATTTGGACAAAATATCACACTTTTTGTTAATTACGTGCAATGCAGTTCTCCAGGTCAAACATATGAAACATAATGGTATTAAACCTAGGTTCAGACTCACACACACTCATGATATATAAATAATTCGCACCTATTCTTATCAATTTATTTGAAGAGCAGAGTAAATACCAGCTAAGTGTTGAAAATATATTTAGAAGGAGGTAAGTACCTACCTGCCTACCAAAAAATATCAGTACAGTACGTAACAATGATTTACAAATTCTACATCTCTTTCAGAGTCACTTTTAAACAACAGAATTAAGAAAAATGGTGCTGGTAGGTACATACATACATACGGCAACCTTTACCTTTCATAACATAAAATAAATTTTAATCATCACGCAGGCATGAATACAAAGATTCTCTATGATGCGCCTAAAAATACTTTAATTTTATGTAATGTAACACGTCATCAATTAATCGTCGGATCTGTCTGAAGCGGGCCGTTTGTCGCAGGTCTTAATGTGCAGCCGGAACTGTGACGTTGTTTTATTTTATATCAACTTACGCACATACGTGTTACAGAGTTCAAATCGATAGAGTTGTCTTTATTGTAAGTATAAAGTGTCCTTCCGTGAAAAATATTCGGTATTTACGTTTTGCCTTTCTGGACGGATTCCAATTAAGGCGAAATTGCGAAGGGTATTCTTTACGTGATAGGTACGTTTCAAATACTTTAATCTTTGTGATTGGCACTTAACTAAACATACGCCTTAGATAAATACCAGAGCTATGCTAGTGACTGCTATAGAAAATAGCACAAATACTGAAGCTCAGATTGTTTATCTGAGTTTAATAAGATCTTCAAAAGATTCTTAACTCTGCATAGGTACACTGTTTTATATTTACTTAATAATAAGCCGCATCGCTCACATGTCGCGCATGCGCCTTGCCCACCCCCGTACGTGGGAAGTAGGAAGCACCTATCCTTTTATTGGGGGACTGTAATTAAGGAAACTTGCTCTGTAATTACAGGGGAGATTGCTAAATATAATTGAACTCTTTTCTTTTTGATTTTACAATGTTCCATCCGCTTTTTAATGCATGGGGAACGTAGGTTTGTATTTTATTAAACACACAAATCTTTCCTCTGTATAATATTATAGTATGGATAGACGACCTTATTATAAAACATGGCCTTAAAATAATACCGTCTTTAGTGCTGGATTGAAACTATCGTCTTGAACACAAATAATGGTCTAAACCTAGCAGAAAGTCGGCACTTTTTATTAAAACCACGTTTTATAATAAGGTAGTAAGTATATGTTTTCACAAAGACTAGAGAATAATTTTATAGAAAAATAGGCCAATTCTATACAACAGTCTATTTTTATCAGTATTTGACAGACCACTTCAATTAGCGATTTGGCTCTGCAGTGACAATTTGCATTTACAGATAGTACTATCACTGTAACTGTCCCACAAACAAATAAGTGGAGCATTGTTGTCGAAGGTCCGAGTGTAATTATCAAATGTACAAATTGTTAGCTAATGGTAATTGTAAATAATATAATTGTGTGACCTTAATTGTGTATTTGATGTGTAAAATCTTAGGAATTATCCACGATACAATCGTGAGAGGGTTTTTGTTGGAATTCTGTTACAGATTCATTTGTGTTTCGTCCTACAGAAACATTTATAATTCTTCTTTTACACAATGCTTTATAAATAAATATTTGTACAGGGATATTGTCTTTGCATTGTTCATTATCAGAAATATTCAATTTCTAGTTTCACCTCTCCGCGCACCCGGGTAAAAAGAATCCTATAACGATCAATGAAAGAATTTTTCAAATCTGTCCATCAGAACTTGAAATTAGCATGTTCAAGCGAAGTAACAAACTCTTCAGCTTTATAAAATTTATGTTTATTAGACATAGATATTTAGGATGGTTAAAGTTATGAATAAATAACATTGTTTTGTAGAAGTTATAACTAACAATGATATAAGTTGATCAACTTTTCCTAAACTTAATTCTAAGAAGAAGAATGAATGTGCCAAATAGATAAGTAATGAGGTCAAGTCTACAGGTCCAGTAATTAGGCAGAAGATTAAATTCATTTTGCAGACAAAGAAAGGCATGTTGACTGACTAATCTATTGTAAATATTTAATAACATTCACACATTGATCCAATAACTTGTTATTAACAATAACTTGAATTATATACATACCTACATGCTAAGTTTTATATGAAAATATCCAGTTAGCTTTACCTCACTATAATGCAAGTTCTAGAATAAAGTTGTTTATTTATCTAGTTTGGATTGACAAGAAACAAGAAATGGAAGAAATCTTCTGTAGATACTAATTTAATATACAATTTGGGCTATCGTAGGAAGAGGATTACATAGAACTAGAAATTACGTTATTTGATGATAATGGACTACAGGTGTTGCCATCCTTTACTCCAAAACGCTGATGAAGGAATGCTAAAGGGTTATTGTAATATTTTACGTCTCTTTTATCGATTTTCCTAGATTCTATTCAGTTTAAAGTTTCTATTCTATTTACCGTTTTAAAATGAACTGACCAAAGTATTTTTAAGTAAGCAGTGAAAACAGAACTTGGGAAAGCAGGTTATTTCAATCAGCTGGCCTAGGTAAACATTTGACTCCTGTCTCGTTTAGGGAACGGTCCAATTCCAAAAGAAAGAGCCGTTTTGTGATTTTCTATTTCTATCCATCCTCTTTTGTTTGAAACTTATTTTTAACATGATGGAGTTATCATAGCGTTTTCAGTTTTCAGACGGTATTGCATTCTAGAGACTTGATTTGTTCTTTCTTATTTCCATTTAAGAATTGCTAATCTATTATGATGACAAGGTGCCGTAACTCATTTGGATTCAATTTAAAATTAAACAGTCAGTTTCTTATTACTATGAAATGTATGAAAAGTAAAGTAACTGCAAGTACATACTCCATGATCCAGGAAATGCTGACGTCACGCGCTGTGCAGGCGCATCGTAGAACGCGCCGCGTGTTGAGGCAGGCCGAACGGCCCTCCGCCCTCCGCGCCCCTCTCCTGCGTCGCTGCATCTCTTGCAGACATAACGTCAGCAAAAGGGATCATTCTTATATTTTTCTCACTTATTTTGCACTATTTTACAAGTTTTCAATACCTATGGAATTTTAGCAATTATCATATAAACTATGAAACTAGTGCAAGTTTGCAGAGTAAAAAATTTTTGGTAACTCTTCCATTGGCTGTATAAACCGTCTTCTCCTCCTGTTACGTCTGCCGTATTTTTCCATTTTTCAGTCTTGTTCAGCCACCCTCCACAGGTTCATAAATTCCATAGGATCCAAAGTCAACTTGTCATCATCATAGCATCGTTAACCTTGAATTATTACACTAATAGTTTTATCAATAGGGTATTTGACTCTTTTTTTTAATTATTCATATCAAAAGTAACATTTTACAAAACCAAAAACAGAAATAATTTTTGGAATCCGTTGAGAAATAAGTAATTTATAAACCTTTCAAAAGTCAAACAGTTTAATAACAGAAAAAGGATGCATATACAAGCCTGTGATGTCAACGCCATTAGATCACGGATGTGCAAAAGAGATAGCAAGATGTCCCCACTATGATCCCACTTTTCATCGTACGGATATTAAAATGTGGATTGCTGCTCCATTTATCAACCAATTTTGGCGCTGTTTTCAGAAAAATGTTCCTTGTGCATGTGTTTATTTGTTTCGTTAAAAAATTTGTACAAAATCAAACACAGTCAAATACCCTATTGGCCATCTACCCCGTACGGCCATCTCCTCCGGAATTACCCTGTGTTAAATTAGTTTTATAAGCCCATTGTATTTTATTCAACTTACATGATTATACAAATTTAATATGTACTTAGTTACGAAAATGTGGATATTTTTTATCATGATTTTTATAAATATTTTAATATAATTTACAGGTATTTAAATAAATGACTGGTTATTAGGTATCACGCAACAACAAAACGGTACCTACCCTTCACTGCAGGTGAAGACTGTTTTGTTGACCGTACGCGTAATATTTAAGTACATGCCCGCTATTTACTTGTTACATAGCAAGTAACGGGAAGCGATGCGTCTGCGTCGCTTGTAGCCAATGCGACGATGTTGATGCAATCCTTCCATTCAATAGACACTGTCCGATTGAGAACTGGCCAGCGAGATTTTTATCAGTAAATAATGACGATGATAGCGCAATGAATTCAATAATTGAATATGTTTCTTAAGTATTTGTAAGTATTTTTTAAGGCAACAAATGGAATTTGCCATTGCCATTAAAGACTCTATAATTTTAAGTAGTTTATGCTTTTATGTTTCAACTGCAGCAAAATAAAATTGACGTAACCATTGAAATGTTCTTATTGTTTCCATTTGCTTAATTAAAATTGTACGAATTAATTTGAAATTAAAACGCTACATCTTATCTTTAAACCAATTAAAAACAACTGTATCATTGCTATTATAGTTTGACTCACAGCAACTAATATTATTTTAATTCTCAGCGTCGGGGTTTGATCATTTTCATGTGTAAACCAAACATACCAAATGCATCGGTGACTAAACACTCTAATCCGGTCGGCTACTAACACTGGTTAGCGACTTTCGGCAGGGCCAGTGGGGGAAGGACCAAAGGGCCGAGGGGGGAGGGTACGAAGTGCAATGTCCTCACAACGGACGCCTTGATCTCTCCTTTGCGCTTAGAAGCATCGACAATTTTTAAACAAAATTGTTCCTGTTTTCAATCATTGCCAAGATTAGATTAAAGATGGACCATTGACATGATAATGGAAATAGGGCGTTTGTTATGGCATTGTTTTGAATCTAATTGATTTGAGAATTATTATGAGAAACATAGGTATTCCTATTCTGTAACAATATGATTTGAACGAAGTCATGCAGTTTGAAAACATTTGACAAAATAAATTCATTAATTTTATTTACTTTCACATTATAATTGCGAACACCTTCTCAGATAAATTTTCTATAAAAGCTGAAGATAATATACGAGTACCTACGATCCAATGATTCCTGCAATTGTTACGCAAATATCATGACCAACTTTTTCACTTGTGTTGCAAAACCAAATTTTCTATGGCAATATCATATTTCAGGTGTGACAATGTAATTAAGGACATGTTGCCGAGGGACCCCCATACAGTTCGGTGTCAATGACTAAACCTGAGGGAAGCTGAAGCCAAAACAATGCTCGCTGACACGAGGGTGAATCCTGTTATTGTTTATGTGGCCGCACCAGCATTCTGTCAATGTACTCTTTTGGTACATAACTTGAAGTAAATGGCCGAACAGTATTTGTCTTTTGACCCTTTAATATATTTTTAGTTAGCCTTATGATAGTCTTCCTCATTTGAAGGTCAAGTCAAATCAAAGAATTTGAGTACATCGGGCACAGATTCCAGCATTTTTGGGGTTTTAACTAACTAAAAGGAATTCTTATCAGTCTGCCAGCTTAAAAACTTAAATAACTAAAAAGAAAGAGTAATCATCTGCATCGCTGTCAGCGAGGATCGCTCCAAAAACAGCTTTGCCACGCTAAACGGCAATGCAAAGAATTTGGACTCAAATTTTGGTCTCGGGTGGACTCCACTAAGCGCCTACTTTTTTGCTGAAAGAGTTTCTGGGTACTTGGTTACTGTGGTCGTAAGGATCAGCCCTGAATGGTTGTAGGTATGAGGTGGCTACAGCAGCTGCTCCAACACAGCTCGCCGTACTGGGAAGAGAAGGGGAAATTGCAAACACTATATTAATAGCAAATACTTGAAAAATCTCTTTTGTACTACAGAGTATTTTTCCATAAAAATATTTAAAATTGTTTTACTTCTACAAAGAGGTCACACACGTGACATTCACTTTGCAAAAGGGTTTGGGAGTCATTAATTAGTGGTGCAATTTGAAATCAATTAATCAGTAATGATTTTTCTATAGGTTTGTGTTATATAAGGAAGCTACTAGTAGGTTGTGTAGAGGTGAATTAACTCTTGTCCTAAAGCAATTAACAGTGTATACCTACATATACATAGACTCAATCGCTAAAGTAAATTAATAGTTTGTGATTCTAGGAATTTCAGGACTTTAGATTTTAGTTTGCAATTTCGATATAAAAGTTTGATTATTTATCGCAGGTCTTGGGACCCTCTCCAACGATCGCTGCGCACTTCGCGGTTTTATCTCGCGACGATTTAATTGACATTTTGCAATTAAGAATCGATTAAAACTTCATTGGGTCACGTTTAGCAACATGTTCTGATAACAAAAGTTATAATTGCATTTATTTGTTTATTTTTTATGCAATAGATAACGTGCAAGTCTGTATACCGTTTGAATCGATTGCTCTGTAAAAAGCAAGATAGACAAACTCACAGGGCATTCTACGTGTCTAAGTAACCTCTAATTAAATGAAGCGTTAAAAAGGACCCGGTAACCGAATTTCGGTGTACAGAACATAGCCAGGCGTGACTCGTGAGGCGTTTACATTAATGTGCATAGACGCGCCGTGGGGGGAGGGGGGTGGGAGGTGTCGGTGCTGCAGAGACTTGACCTTGGGGCAGGATCGAGGCGATACTCGCGGTCCCTGACCTGACTATTTCGAGTGGCAAGTGCGCTGCTGCGCTTATGCCGGCGTCGCCTGCGCCGCATGCAATGTGCATACCGAAATAACCGCTTGTATCGCCCCGCACCCACGCAGCCCCTGCCCCCGCACTCTCCAGGATGTACTCGCCTTATAGCCATGCATGGCACGCCTATCGCACCACCGCAAGGGGAGTTCTGTTACTCCGTACTTTGTAAACAACGAACCCTTTCAGAATCAAAGCTGGTCATGTTTTATACCACGATATGTCTGTTTATGTTTGTATATTAAAAATACAACACAAACATTAGTTAAAATTTCAGATTTAGTTCTTACTGGAATCTTTGCGGCGACTCACTCGCAAATATCTCGATGGTGACTAAGTAAATTATAAATGAGTTTGCTTAGTAAAAATGGTTTGAAAGGAACAATAAAGCAGTTTCTGTACCACCTCATGGCCTGCCGCCTAATGAAGTCTTGGGTACGCGATAAATGTCGCTTGATAGCCTAATGTACGGTGTTATGTTGAGCGGCGACCCGCGCCGTTTGATGGACGAGGGAAAGGGTCCGCTCAAGGCTGCTGCCGCTGCATCGATGCACTTTCACGAGATGTGGCACACCATTATTATGCATCCATTATGCGCCACGTCGTCGGCTGTCGTTTCTCCTGTCAAAACGCCCACGCCACAAACATTTTTTCTTACTGTACTAAGATAATATGCGGTAAATTACTGTATAGGTTTGATTATTATATAATTTAGAAAACGGTTTGTATTTAAATTGTTGTTCTTTAGTGAAAATGTGGTACAACAATTTAAAATAATAGGTATAGGTACATTTGTTTGCTGGTTGCTTATACCATGATCCAGGAATTGCATAACCCAGTCAGTTCCCAACCATGTTGAGGTAGGCCTTCGAACTTCGAACTAACCAGATGCTACAGACATCAGTATTTTATTATAAAGTCGTAATATAAAAATCATCTGGATATAAAAAACATGCAGGCCTCACCCCAGCGTGATGCAACTACTCACACACATGCACATCGCTGTGTGTCAATAGGGTGGTGCGTGTGTGCCTGACTAATCTATTGCGCCCGCGCACCACTCAAGGTCACTGGCCAGTGACGCTGCCCGGACACTATTTTAACTTTGTCATTATACATTATTATCCATTCGTTAAGCATTTCGAAGTTGTTGGTTCACTACACTCTACTGATACGCCTACCTAGAAATTTTCAAGTCTCTTTTTAAACCTTTCAGAATCTACGTGTGCTTATGTATTGTTAAGTAGCGATATAAGCTAATTTTGTATGTGTGCTAGTAGCACTGAGATGAGCTTGTACCTATAGGTAACATTAGATTGGCATTCCTAGTCTCACCACAAGAATACTAAAGATATTATCGATTAAATTAGTAAGTATGTACTATCTTATCTCCCTTTGCGACCCTATAAAGGAAATGTAAAAGAAAACGCCAAAGAATTCAACGTAGAGATACCTACTTACCAAGGAGACGATTAAATGATTGTGAAGGCGTGCGAGGGTGGCCGACGGGTTCTGCCGAATGACTCCGTAGCGTCCGGGAGCGGCCATCGACCTGCCCAATCTCCGCTGCATTAGCATAGCGAGCAATATTCGTGTCTAGCCAATCCCCTTGTGTGCGTATAGATGCATGACACCATACCACTATCCAAAAACACACATAAAACTCGCCAACTTATCCAAATGTCTCGCTCAGATCGAGTTCCGCCGAGTAAACTCACGTTAAAACTCGCGTCTGTGAGAAAATTTGAGTTACGAACTTTCAGTACGGGCCTCGACCGTCTACGTTGGCTACATATGTGTGCATGTGTGTATATATCGTCTTGAAGCAGTTTCATGCATGTGTTAGAGACGCTGATAGATAAATGCTGTCTCACACCATCTTGGAATCTCTTTGAACAGTATTGGCGAGGCATTTTATTATTCATTCAATATTTTTAAGGACTAATTAAATGCTTCATATTGATAATCGCATTAGTTAAAAATATTGTTTTCAAGATGTTGTAGAACTTGACTTAGTCTTGTTAGTTCTCTGACTGAGAAACTTTTTCACGATCTTTTGATACTTCAATAATTTTCTTTTAGGGTATTGATTAGGGCAAGAGCGCTATCGTATCATAAAACTGCCTGGATTTCATTCTTCTTTACCTTGAAAATCATTTACGCCATATCAAAACCCAATTTTCTTGTTAGTATTGAACTGTAAAATCCGGCCAATATTCTCTTTAGATTATCAACTAATTCGACATACAATGATATTGACTAACTACATTGCATTAGTGTGCATGTCTACGGTTTATATGAGAAGGGTGCATGCATGTGTGAGTGTTTGGACGCGGAATGCGGCGACGACGCGCTGATATAATTTTGGGCTCGAAGCCACACTTGATAAAAAGATCAAGTTCAAAAGGGGCAAACATCATGCTGTTGATATGGTTTTAGAAATTGTTTTCGTAAAATGAGTTTTATATGACCACTCAAGTGTTTTTGTTCATTATTATTTGAAACACATAAAATTGAAAAAAAAATATATGCTTAAACGCCTTATATAAAAAGAGACTGTTTAACTTGAAGTGATGACAAAATGGCGAGTTCGCAGCCAAAGAATAGAACTTTATGGATGTGAGATATTTAGTTTGTTGAAAAATAACATAATATGTATATCAATAAGACGTAGATACACAGAAGTATTAATGAGAACAGCAACTCTAACAAATATTTCTACAAACTTACACTTTGGAATAGACTATAAAACGTCTATTCGGAATCAATAATGACTTTACGATATTCATAATCGAATTCGGTAGCACCGACCGATCGCACAATACCCTTATTGTCATAATAAAAGAACCATCGTAAAAACATTTGCATCTATTTGCATACACTATCATTGTATCGGCGATGGCACTTGTATTCGCAGTTTGGACCTCTTTTTTAAGTTTTACGCCAGCCCAAAGTCGGCTCAACAAAAGACCCTTTTCGTACCTGCGAAGTTTTTTTTACGCAATCATAAAACTAGTCATTGCGTAATTTTTCCGCATTGTTGTAAACCCTTTCCGTTTGTTTTTATTGTACCCCTTTATTTAGTTATTATGATTTTGTGTCGGCGTCTTTGCGGACAGTTCTGCAACATTTGAGCCGAGTTGTAAACCAATAAAAATTGCGCTATTCTCGCAGAAAACGTGTGCAAAAGGGTTAATTGTTGCGGGTTAGGGTTTCTCTTTTATTTGATGCTGGAAGGACCGTAACGGTATTTTTGGAAAGCATTTCTCCTCATGAATCTAATGGCTCGTAAAGGCGTACATGACAGATAAGTCAAATAGTTCACGCGAGTAATATTTATCATGGAAAGAAGAGCAGGACTACGAACGTTTTAAGTGTGTTATGTTAAGTGTATGAGTTTCATGACAACGCTGCACTTATTCGTGCTTGAGCTATTAAGATAACTTACATAAGCGATACTTATGTATTCTTTTAAAAATACCATGATAGGGACGTGTATGTTTACAAAGCGGTATGTAGTTCCCACAAAAACAGTTTTCAATACCTAAACAACCCTTGCGTAACAAAACGTGTACCTACATAAAAAGGTTTGTTAAAAAACATTTCTCTTAAAAATCCTTTTCAGTGATTGCTAATTCACAAAGCGGCTTCACAAAGGACCATATAACTGTTTCGTCGAAATAAAACTTTCTTTTTAAAAAGTTATCCGCATTGGCGCTTAGTCTCAAAGATGCCGAAATTTTATATCATTGCTTGCAAAGATGCCGCTTTTATGGCTATCCTAAACTTTTTGCCGACCACCCACTACATTTGCACAACGTTACGTATAGCTTAGCTCTTATCACTAAGTTTTCTGCATAGCGGTTCTCAACACTTGTGTACAAAGGGTAACCCGATAGACAATGCGGCTGAGGTTCATTTGAACAAAAGCTTATTCATCAGCAGATGAACCTGCATTAGTTCAAAGAACGTGTGTAAGTAGGTAATCAGTTTTTGGAAAAAGCTCATGCGTAGCATATAGGTATGGGGGCAAGGCTGAGGTATTGTTACTATCCCTCATTACATCGTTATCATCGATCGCGAACAAATTCGTAACACCCACAAAACACGGACTAATCGATCACGTGTATAAAGAAAACAACGGACAGCTTTCATCCATCGTCGTGCCAATCAGATAGAGGGGGGACAAAAAATATTTATATACTTCAATCACTCGCCAGTCCATTACGATTCGATCCAACAATTTGTGGAGAAGGCATAGAAAAACATTTTACTGTTTGACATGGTCGAGGCAAATGACAAAAGTCAATCTACACATCAATCGCCAAACATTGGAAATTCGGGAGGCCACACGCGACTATTCAATAATGCACGAAATATCGATGTGGGGCATCACCACCACGCCACCACCAAAGTGCGTGGACAACGCCATATCTTCCTCCACCTCCCTTTTAAACAAAGTATGTATTAGTTCCGTTTAATTAGGTACTCCTTACCCTTGCATGGTTGGTACACATACCCAGTCTCCCAGTCAATTTTAAATACCGTAACATTTCCATATTCAAGGCAACTGAATAGTATGTATCTTTTCTTTTAATTAAAGGTTTCGTCATCTCAAATCAGTTAGGTTACATTTTTCAAAATCTGTTTGCACCAAAAATCGCCATCATGCAAATAATGTCTTAAACTATGCGATTGTTAGGATCGCAAGTAGATACTTCGGGGTAAAAGTAACTCTAGAGAAAAAAAATATTCAAGAAATGTTCGAATTCGACACTTATGAGTAGAAAAGGCGGGTATGTTAAGTTTGGTGACACGGGGTGGTGGGTCAGGGTGGTTGCCAAATGACACGTATCAATTATTCACACTAATTCCCCGCCACATTTGCGTGTGGAAGACAAATAGTAGCTGAAACTACGACAGCCGAATCTTTATATGTAATTACTTATAGACAAATGTATCCTCAATTATTTGGTGGGTGATGTGAATTTACTGCTTTCCATTTTGTTGGCATCGAAATGTTTAGGTTGTTTTTTATATTATCCATCATGTTGAAACCGGTCATTATGTTTGGTCTCAATTGTTCCCCTAGTTCTTCTGCAAGAAAGCTGAAGAGCTTTGACTTTTAAAGACCAATAGACCGAGGGTTGTCCTTTAAGTAGACTATATACGTAATTTGCAAAATAACATAATTAACTGAAAATATTCAGTCGCAGGCATATGTAGGATCCATCAATAATTCGCTGTATATTATAATGAACCGATAAAAACTAAAAGTCCGGTGAGCTCAAGGGGAGGAGGGGGGGAGGTGGTAGTAGCCCTATGCTTCAATTATTCAAAGCACGTATTTTGGTCACGAGGCCGCGCGGACTGACGCGGTCGGCCCACAAGCGTCCATTTACTCAACTATCACTGTACACCACATTCAAGGGGTTGATTTACGAATTAATGAACTAAAAACATACATGGATGGAGGACGTGACACCCGTCCTCTATCAGGTCAATATTTCTAAGTAAAAAAAACATCGTCAATTATGCTAAACTTGTATTAATTTTATGCACTGTTTATACTATATCTAAACGTATTAAAACGAATGGCACCAGTTTTTTAACCTTTTAAAAGACGTATTTATATTAAATTTATCTTACATAAAAATATCTACATCTCAGCAGTCAAACCTTGGCCTCAAAATCGGCTAGCCTCGGAAGCGTTGTTTAACAATCTGTTTAGGTTAAAAATATCGCAACTGAATAGATTCGTAATTAATTATTCATGAACGTATGATTTGAAAACAAAATATATTTTTAAAATGAACCAATACAGGAATTACATAGGGGTTTTTTTCTCAATTTAAATAATAAACATAGAATTAGACGACTAAATGGCAACTGCAAAGGAAAATTCAGAGTAAAACATGAAATTGGATGGAATATTTATTCACCGACCAATAGCGTTGCGGTTAACAGTAGGTATATTAAGTACTAGGGTATCAGAAATCATTATCACGGAACTTGTTTGTGTGTGCGAATTTATGTATGTGTGAGATAGCAAATTGGCAACGCCTCCTCACCAACCAGTTGCCAAAATGAGTCATCGTCATCATTCGTCACGGCTGATAGCTGTAATTCTTACTGTATAAGCGGCACAGATTCATTATGTATACGTATCGCATGTATCGACTAAATTATACCTCCTAGCAGCAACCTCCTGGTTCATCCTAGTACCCTAGTAAAAATTTGTTAATACATTTTGTGGTTTATGAAGAAAAATATTATACTTTATTACGTACGGGTTTTAAATTTCTGACAGTCCAAGTTCAATACAAATTCTTTGCCAGCAGCAAACAGAGAATCAATTGAAGCCTTATTAATGTGACCGTAAAAAAAATCGACGTAGGTAATATTGTAATTGGCAACTTTAAAAAATGTCTAATAGTGTAGTTAAAGAAATAGAATTCTATGAATTGATACGTTATCGATTTCAAGGATTATATTTACTCTGATATGCACGTATTAACAAATCCTTGTGCGTAATTATAAGTTTTATAGTAATCAAGTTTTATGTAAACGTGTGACGTTATAACTCGTTGCCGCTCCGATAGTTTCGTCAACTTATGTTCTCCTAATGAAATTACGCGAATCTCCACTGCGAGTTACTCTGAACATCTATTAAGTCTCTGGTAAATTAAACTAATTTGTACGTATCAAATAATACTACAGTTGTTTTTGTAAGCTGACAGTAATTAAAAACATGCGAAGAGCGTTAACTACATCATGCAAGTAAAAGATCAAATTACAAAATATTGGGCAACCAGACGACCGAACTTTAGATTCTATCAAAATTATGGTTTGTTTACCAAAGATCAAACTCATACCATAAGTTAAATTAACAAATCGATACAGCTATAGTATAGTAGAATAGGAAATTCTAGTCAAAGAACATTATTGCTTTCCTATTGAAGTAGTTGATTTTTTTCTGTGCAAAATTCATGTAAAGTAGCAACAAATTTGCGCAAAGCTGACCGGACCATTATTCGCAACAACAAAGACACCTCTTGCAAACTCATAATCTCCTGGTACAATTGTGCGAAACTGACGTAATTTCACGCCCGCCTACAACAAAGTATTTTTTTTGCAAGCGCACGCGCCCGACATTTATCATTGTTATGTCATCATTACGGTGGCTGCACCACAAAAGTGGACTGCGCATTTTTTATGCAAACTTGCATTGCTTTTGTAGGTCGGGGATACCCCTTGATTCACGAGCTATGCGAATCTCTCTAGACGGCCTTGTCCTTGTGTGAATAACCACATATGTTCGTTGGCAAATATCAATGTATGTGTAAGAGCCACCTCAGTTGGCTACACTGTATGGCAAAATATTTGTAGGTTGGTTGATTAACTGTAAATAGAATCTACGTAGATAAAGCGGGTAAAAGTCCAGCGGAGTATTTGTGTGAGCAAATTTATATGCAGTATCAACACGGACAGTATGTTATCGTAGCAGGATTGCGTTATCGGGCGTACGCATTGTATCTGCGCTTAGGAATCGTGCGTGCGCCTGCGTTTTGCGCGATACGCACTTGGTCGCGTCACACGTACCTAACAACATTTATGTGCGTTGCATAAAAATGCTACTTTCGCAAACAAATTACCAATTTTTTATAGAATTCACAATACGTGAGATTGATTGTGAAATCCATGCGTTACGCACATGTGAAACTGATGATACGAGGCATAGTTGCACGTTGACTAATAGCATAATAGATATTGGACATCGGACGCGTTATTGTAATAAAATTAACTTCAACATTATTATTTGAATTGTGATTTGTATTTTATACAGTTTCTTTGCAAAATTAGTTTATATTTGTTGATTAAATTGAAGCACGTGAATGCCTCCAGGTTTTTCAAAGATGCAAAAAAAAAACACTAACATGTATCCTACATACTGATAAAAAGCATGATGGATATTTCAATAGGGGTATATCATTATTCATATCAACAAAAATCTACTCTTAAAGCATAGAAATCTGCACCTACATGTGCTGCGCCTCAGTTCTGTAATCAAGCTGGGCGAATTCTAGTTAAAGATAACACTATCTGTACTCAGAAACTAATGCATTGCGATAATGAATGATAAGGAAATGACAAATTGCAATATCGGTGGTGAAATTGGTACACGATCGTACGAATGTGATTTACAAGCCCCAAGTGGTGACGTTAAAACAAATCGTTAGGACAATAATTACTCACTTATAAATCTATAAATACTTAATATTTTTTTAAAAGAGGACTGAGGGGAAAGCGCAATGTCTAGATGAGCTCTTGAGCTCTCATAAAAATGGTTAAATTTAGAATGACGTCAAACCCTGGCTGGAGGCCTAAAAATCTTTAGGTTCCCACAGGGAAGCCCTGTTAAGCAGTACACGGCCTCCTAGGCTGAACTGCAAGTAGCCATATAAAAAAATGACGTCAAAAAACATGAAAAAAATATGTAAAGAAAAATGAAATGTTTATTCCATCTTGAACCGTAATTTTACCGCTTCAGCGACAACATTTAAATTGGACACGAATAGTTTTCTTACGGACAATAGGATCAAGTCATATTTGCCAACAAAATGGTCATGGGCAATCTTTTCGTGATATAAAAATGAGAAAAGGGTTTTATACTAAGCCTTTTGATGCGGGTCCAATTGAGTATGGACAGGCGGACGTATTCGCCTTTTTTGCTATTATTTGAATAGTAAAACTGTCAGAGTTATCTTACGCTTAAATGATATTTATTTTTTGTTTTTCGTATTTTGTATTTTCTATGTTATATGTAAATGGAGATAAACTCTAATAGGTTTTATGGATCACTAGCCATTTTATGTCAAAACAAAATACAAATCTATCTATCTCTGAAATACAAATCAGAATTATTACTTATTATTTGTGCAGATTGTATTTGACATTTTAAGGGCCTGGTTCACCACCTACGAATAAGTTCCAGTTTAGTTTATTTAGTAGATAATTATATACAAATTCTGTTCCATTTTTTGAATATATTCGGCAGTATTAGCTATACGGACATTGTGGAACTGGCCTTTTAAATGCACTTCCATTTTTAAACAATTTCTCAAAAACTTCTTGCAAATTCCGTTTCCAAATTGTAAAAGACATTCAACATTAAAATTATTTCAAAATAATTATATCAAGTCTACAGTTTGTAAAAAACGGGAACTGTACAATGTTTACCCTCGACGGGCTCTCAATAAAACGGAGCAATTATAATAAAAATACAATTTTGACCACAACCCCATGGCAACGCGAGGGGTGTTTGCGAATAAAGCGAGTATAAAACCCCTAAATATTATAGGGTTTAGTATTGACATACGTTATTGGTGCTTGATCGGTATTTGGATACAAATTGCAATATTATTTGTTAACATAATCGTTTCGCTGCTTAGGAAATTGTTGTTTGTGAGAAATGTTTTGAGATATCTTAATGGCATCAATTTGTGAAATAGATCGTACATTTTAATACATATTAACAGTAAAATTCTGCAGGAGTAGTAATGTAGATTACCTATATATTCTTACAGGAAATATCATCTGTATAACCACTCTACCACAAATGTAATAAAAGCCAATCAACTGGTTGATCAAATCAGAAAAACCCAGTACAAGTTCTGCATGAAACCCAGTAATTACTCATCATTCGTTCACAATACAGTGTGGCTTCACATTCGCATACGTGTCCTCACGTGTCCGCTATACAGGGTGGACAAGTTTATTGCAAATGATACCCGTAATTAGCCCCCGCGACCGCATATCGCACCGTCCATCTATTCGCACCGTCAATGTCCATGCTGTTATTATACGCGACGGAAATAACGGAACCTCATAACATGCTATTGATTTTGCTAAAACACACTACCAACTAGTCACAACCCTATCGGTGACTGTCGTTTGTTTATTTTATTTCACCCCTTTGTTTGGTGTTGATATTTTGCGTGGCAGAACTAGAATTTGTGTTTTTCACCGTTGTTAAAATTGCGTTTTGTAAAAACACCTTAACGATGAACTTCCAGTATCTTCTTTCTAATAATATATGGTAACCCAATTTGGCAAACATACATATAACAACCATTTATATTGAGGTCATCCACAAAAAATAAATTCTTGAAATACCGAATTACCACTTCAGCTAGGCAATAAGTAGGTACTTACTTCTTAACAACTTTTCAATTTTTTTCAGTAAACCCGTACTCTTCTGTGCAAGACCGTGGCTTAAAGCACACTCTATACGAAATATTTGGCCGTTAACGACCAACCTAAAATTTACTGAGTTTTAAAGTATTTTTACAAAGAGAATTGCGAAAGTTGTTTTCTAAAACAGTAGATAACAACCCATATGATGGCAGTTTGGTCCGTTGTTACGACATGAGGCGGTTTTTTCAACATTTAGCGACATCGTCAAGTCGTAAATTCGAGGGCAACCATTTTGACTCATTAGCGATGGGTGCGAACTAAAACTTATGCTCTACAGTTACAAAATATTCCCTTGCATACTTATGTACACATACATATTATTTATTTACTGGTTATTTATGTCAATGAGAAGAAAACTGTTAATGTAGGCATTTCCATGGAATTTTTCAATATTGTTTGTCTACTCCTGAGTTAAGTTTTCTTCCCTTCTAAACCTTTAAACCATGCCATACTAAACTCGGAACATACTTTAACAACTACTTCGCCCCGCATAAACTGGTACCTAATTGGACAGAAGTTTCTCGAAAATATCACAAGAATAAAGTTTTCTACTTTCCAATGCGTTTTAAAAGTATAGTTTCGGTGCAACGACCAGCGCAGCGCGATGGGACGATCTCTCGGCTAGCAGATCGAGTCCGCCCAAGGACGTCCACTCCACAGCCTCCAGAAACCATGGAACCTTATTACTATGTGTATTAGGACTAGTTTTCGTTGGCAAGTATCATAGATAATCCCTTGGCCGAGTCGGCAAGAAAAATGATCCTGTATAAAAAAAGTCCAAAAGCATCTAGCTCGCGGTTGTTTTATTTTATCGAGCCGCGGTCTAAGGCAACATGGCCGCGAGAGAAGCGAATTATCTCTGGATATACTTTATAAGATGCTTATCACGCAGTGCCGGATAAATTAAGCTTAAGTGTCGTAAAATGCGAGATAGGTACCTAAAGCTTTGAGTTATGTGCGTCTAATTGAGTGGGTAAAACGAAAAGTAATGTGTAGATAGGTAATAGAACTTTTATGAGAAAGTATTATTTATTAGATACGTAACAGTCGATTTACTGATATTTCATTTGAGTTCGTTACGCGCCGCTCCGTCTGCGCAGGTGCTCGCCGATATTTTGACAACGATACTTAGCAGAACCGCCCATTTTTTTAATTTAATACTTTTTTTCTGTATCCACTTGACCCGTTTTTGAGTGAACCGATGTTATTTCTTTATAAAAAAAATGACATTTTCGTTACTACGAGTTGAATTATGTTTATTATATTCTGGGGTGCTTAATATGATTATATCTTTCTAATTTTTAATATTAAATAACGAACTAGGTAAATGTGTTATTGTTACGCGAGACTATGTAAAGTACCTATTTTTGTATGTTATGTTTCTGAGAATATAAACATTACATTTGAATTTAATTTCGCATTTTACGTAGGTACATGCGTACGTTTAAACATAAAAATATGAATAGGAATGCTTGTGCGGGCGGGCAATAGACAATAGAAGGAAAGAGTGTATTGTTTCACCTCGAGGTCCGGGGAGTTTCGCTACAATGAACCGCATCCGGGGTCGCCGGGCGTGGACGACGACGATAGACCCAAACTGAATATATTAGGTACCTATGGCCAGCATGTGCCATCGCGGCTAATAAGCTTTGCTGTTATATATGTATGTACTAACCTTCTAGGTACATATTATCTTGGTGGGGTAAGGGATTTTATCTAAGTTAACATTGGATGTAAGGCTGGATCATATCATGCGTAAGAAAAATAAATTTCGAGTAATTTTTTGTCTTTTTTGAAGTCTGAAAGTTCTTGCATTTCTTATTATTTAGAACACGCCTTAAATCTGATGTGAACATAAGTAAAATATCAAAAAAAAACGACTTCATATTTCAATTTTTATTCCAGCCGCGGCATCCACCACATAAGTTACGAAGTCGCCTTTACGTAAATACGTATTTTAGTACAAGCCAGTTCCTATCCTGGTACTGAATATACGTTGATTTGGCTAATTATTGGTGGGTTTTACCGTTGGTAACAAATGATAATACGAGGTAAAACTAGAAAAAAACTCATATAGTCCATTCAAATCCAGTACCAATAACGGGTAACTGTAGAAGGTTTATATTTGAATAAATATTATACTGTAATAAACATTAAAAAATAATGAAGTGTGCAAAATCCTGAATTCTGTACAGTCTATTATTTAATATCTCTTAATAGTTAATTGTAGATAAGGGTAGAGCACCCCAGATAATATAGAATAATAAATTTATCCAGGGCGCGTGGCAGGATGCTGGTGACAAATAACGAGGACGCGTAAAATTACAATTATCTCTTTATGCTGGCAACCCTTGGCTCATTATGCAAACTTAACGCATTTATTGTTACCAGTGTAGATACCTATGTTATATTATTAAATATTTATACCATTAACTCTTTGCATTTACGTAGTACCTATTAGTTGAAACCACAAGCAAATAAATGTGCGTATCGTAAATTATTCTGGGAAATTTACCCGTAGATAGTGGATGTTAAAAATATGGTTTGTAACACGTGTGTGTTCTGTTAAAGATACATACACATACATATGTACATGCCGACTGAATTTTTCCCATTCAGCTTAAGCAGCTTTTAAAATCTGAAGCAACATTTCAAATCGAAACACTTTAGGTTATATTTCAGCTATCGTTCATAAATGTTGTCCCTTTCGGTTCATCAGTCTCGTCAATTTCGGATCTCAACAAGCCACCATGCGGGATCGCATTATTGCTTTTTTATTAGCTTTTTCTAACCCCCGTCTCGCAGTTTTTGTTGCGCGTGCGTTCGTGGGATAGGTCGCGATGCGTTTCTGTTTATGCTGGTATTAGCATAATACGCTCTTATCCCCCACTAAGTGCATTGTTCGTCAATTGTCGCTAAAATTTATGTAAGTTCATTGCTTTATTTGTGTAAATCGCAAGTGTGTACGTTTCACAAAGTTTATTGGCCTCCTCGATACGTAATGTAACATCTTCCGCGAATCACTAAACTAATTACTGACGCCGCAGTTCGATCAAAGGTCATAACTGTTAAGTATTGACAATGGCACATTTGCATTCGTGTTTCCGGAGCAATAGCCAAATTATCGTGAAATTTTAACGGTCGTGTGGTTGACCGCTGACGTTACGACATGCGTATTTTTTATACGTTTTCATTTAATTGGCGCAAGCCATTGTCCGCGAAAATGAAATAAATAGTTGCTAATTCGGTACACGAATGATATTATTTTTTCCCTTTATTTCCGGAGTTTTGGGTTTTTATTTTTTTGGACTCCGATGTTTGTCAGGCGGTCCATTCAGCCATCTGTTTATTCAATCTGCTGTTTTAATATTGGTTTTGCTTTGGGAGATACATAATTTGATTTGACTCCAGGGATACCACTTTAACTAATTTAAGTATCTTCCTAAAGCTGTGAGCTTGAAATGTTTAAAAATACATGCCATCATTATTTGCCTGCAGTCTTCCCTTTAATATTGGTCTTAAAATACTATTTTCAGACAATTGCGTTAGTAATCGAATTATTAACAATCGGTGCTCGAACTCGAGGCCAGTATCGATATGCAAATGGTTGTTGAAAGGCTTGAGTGCACTCCAAACTTCGCCATTGATAGGAGAGAATTGCTCTGACATTCACTGCCATTGTTTAAAATAGGAATTCGGGGTTTTGCATGCATTCGTGAGAAAGTCATAGAGCAGATGCCAAGAATTGAGATTGCTTATTTTTTTAATGTTCTTCGATTTTCTTCTACTAATATTAAAAGAATATGTAAAAGTAGTAATAAAATCTATATTTTTTAAAGTATTCTTTATAAAGCCTTTGACTGTGAAGCAAAAAAAGGCCGCTTAGCTGTGCCTGTTATTTCTTTAAGACCTGTAAGAACTTATCATGCAAATAAAGATTGATTTTGAGTTTGAAAACCATAGAAATTAACCTTATGCTTTTGATAAGACCAACTTGATAAGACCAACTTAATAAGACTTTTTTGCCTAGGTTCAATTTAAAATATTCCACGTAGCATTTATTTTCGATCATGTGACAAAATTGCAAAATGTTTCTCTCCTATAATACAAATATGACAGCTAACACCATTAATGATCCGAAATATCTATTCATTTTATTGTTAGGGAAGTTCTCGCATCCCGTATCATCTTGATTGTGGGATGTTTAACCCCGATCATGAAGATTGACGTTTTATTCTCTTAATTTGTGTGAATTCGGCATTTAGTCGAGTACAATATCATTTATTATTACTAGTTATGTTACATTGTATTTTCTTACTCTCTTTCAGTAAGTTTTCACTTGAGTTATATGATATTCTCGTACTTGCACCGTTGTTTGTAATTATAGTTCAAACAGATCAATTACCTAATAATATTAATTGATATAAGTAGGTACATATATGTTAAACCTTCATCTCAATATCTAAGAACCTTAAAACGATTTGGAAGTTATTTTTTACTTTGAGGAGTAGACTCTCTGGTGTTATCATTCTATTAATCTTGAAATCTTGCTCTCTAAGTAGTGTGAGGAAACAATTATGAACCTAAGTACATTATGAATACTAAGTGATCACATGGGCCATGAGATAAAAAATATAATTATAAAGACTTTTCTTTCTAAAATTATGCTCAGATGTATACGAATAACGTAAACGAAGATGCTCCCCCAAAGTTTGGCGGAAGACAAGCATGCATCGCTTAACAAAAAATATTGCACACACAGCTTGGTCTATTTTTGAGTGCATTTCGCGCTATTTTGGCGTTCCCTACGCGAGCAATGTGTCAATGACCCCGTTTGGTGGCGTTGTTCACTCACTTTTGGGAATTTTTAGGACGGTCATGTTTGTATCGAAATGTTGAACATTGCGCGCTGGAATTCATTGCTCGCTACAACTTTGTGGCGGAATTTATGAATAAGGAAAGTTTATGATTTGTACATTGAATTATGCTTGTATGCGAGTGTAAGGTTGGTGTAAAATCGTTTTTTGAACTTTAGATAATGAATTACCTAGTACTCGTAGGTAACATTAATTTTAAAAGGTAGGTACCAAACATGAAAATGAAAATTGAAGTACATATTATGCTCTTTCCAGCCCAGGTTCTTAATAAACTGATTAAGTTCCTGATTCCGAAAGCAAGACGCGAAGTCAAAACTTTAACATACAAAGGCACGGTGCGGCACGGCATTATATTTTTTATAAGCTGATTTCGGCTTTATTTTATCGTGTTGACGCCGAGCGGCAGCGTTCGCGGTGCATACTACGACAATTGCTGTATACATGCGCGTGCGCACTCACGCACACAGGCTCGTGAGCCCTCCTCAGCGCGCTGCAATTCGTTGTGCGCGCCGGCCCGCGCCCCGCGCCTCCCGCCCGCACGCAATTGCACTGCACTCCAGCTCGCTGCGCTGCGTGCGTAAAAAGCGCACACAAGAGGCGCGGGGAGGAGGCGCACACAAGCTTGCCACGACCGGCCGCCTTCCACCAACACAGTCACTGCCAGACGCTCGCAAGAGCACGCCGCCCCCACACGCAGGGCGTAGCCGACACTTCTCCACTCGCGCGAAACAACCCCGACCGTGCTACGAACTTTGTTAAGTGCAAGTGCGAACATTTTCTTATGAGTTTTCCTGATATAAAAATTATCTACATCTAACCACACTTACGTGCAGGCGCTGGATTAATTTTCTTTGAGGTAAGTTACATTTATTGTTTATAATTTTACTTTCGTAGAGATGCTACGATTTCGTAGCCGCCTAGCCGGCTGATAACGCAGGACCTGTTTTGTATTCAAGGTTTGTATGAATTAAATAAGTGCTATAATTTAATCGTACCATTTTATGCATTAACCTATTGGAAATAAAGATGAATATACGTAAGCCGGTGCGGTGCAAAATTTATACCAAACACAACGGGAGGGATTCCGGCGTGACTGCTTTCATCGGTCCCCTAACTTTGATAATACCTGCCGAATAAAAGGTAAAAAGTCAATTTAGCAGTATGGAAGGGCTATAGAGCGTAATATGTAAATGGGGAAGGGCGGTGCAGTCGGGCAGTCGCGCTGGGCCGCGGCATACGTCGTCAGTCAGTGCTGGTCGCAGAGCGATGCGCATCGCGTACAGGTTGCACGAACTTTGTTGCAAGGATTATCGCTTTTGACCGACTAGTGCGTGACTTGGAATATTTTTCTACGATGTATCCCGCCTCTACTAATAACGAAATTTTGCCAGGTACCTATGTGTTCGATTTATTAAGATTGTCTATAAAAGTTATCACCAATTAATGCAATTTTGTGTTATTTTGTATTCAATGATAAAAGTGCGGTTTTGTTATTACCTGTTTTATATGATAGGTAGATTTGTGAATGTATTAAGAACGTGTTTTTTTTTTACTCTTGTTATAATTACTGTTCACTACTTTTTTATGGTGGACTTTCGTATTATTTACACTTGACACTTTAAATAAATTTATTTTTTGTATTTTTTATCACTTTTTGCATTTTTCTCTTCTTGTTAATATAAGGGTTTCTGTAATTAATTAATTAAATATAGCCGATTTGTTTTTTTTTTTGTTATCAACAAGATATACGCGTAAGTGTACATGACGTTATAATTTTTTTTCTTTCTCTTACAGAATCACAGCTGAGAAAGATGGGGAGCGTTGAAGGCCCGCAAACATTTTGTTTGAAATGGAATCACCACAAAACCAACTTAGTGGAGATTTTAGAGGCCTTGATAAAAGGAGAGACCTACGTGGACTGCACTTTAGTGGTCGACGATCAGGTGACCTTCAAGGCGCATCGAGTCGTCCTAGCTGCTAACTCACCGTACTTTCAGTCGATATTAGCTGATGTCCCGATGGACCACTGCAGCATCCTTTTCCCTGGAGTTAAAGATTTCGAGATGCGAGCCCTTCTTGAGTATATGTACACAGGAGAGGTGAACGTGACACAGGCTCACATCCCACATATCATGAAGGTGGCCGAGCAGTTAGAGGTTAAAGGTTTGTTCGACATGACGGAGCTGCGGCGGCGGCCGGGCAGCACGGAGCGCACTCCAGCAGCATCCCCACCGCGCGTTGTGCCCGCCGCGCCCTCCAGCGTGTCACCGCCTGCTCCCGCGCCTCCTTCTCGCTGGCCACCACCACCTGCTGCGCCTGTACTCTCTGCCGCGTATGATTCAGCAGATATGAACCCTTTGAAACGTAAGAAACTATCTAGCATGTTGGCTACTAGAGACACTCCCATTTTAAGGAACGTCCTCGCTCAAACCTCACCTGTGGACTCTTCGCAACCAATGTCGCTCGTATGCCATCCCGTCAGCCAGCACGCTCCACCTCGCCTGCATTCTAATGGGTCTGCTCATGAATCAGAGCGAGCTGCGAGCCCACATCGTCCTTTTGACTACCGCCCACGTAGACTTTCATCAAGAGCTTCATCACCCCATTACAATAGATCCGACCGGTCAGAAGATGCGCATTCCCCATACACAGAAAGATCCTTCGAAGATGAAAGCCAACGCACTTTCCACCCATCCCCTCCGCCTACAAATTTCCAACAAGACGTGAGAGCCGGATTAGCACCCTATGTCCCACCACAACAGAAACCTGAATGGAAGCGATACAAACAATACACAAGGTCCGACATATTATCAGCCATCGAATGTGTGCGTAATGGAATGAGCGCACTACAAGCATCGCGTAAATACGGCGTTCCTTCACGTACATTGTATGATAAAGTAAAGAAACTCGGCATAACGACCAGCCGACCAATGAGCCGAGGAGTTAAAAGAGAGTCAAATGGAGCTGCATTCCCATATGGCTTAAGCGGAACTGGAGGCACAGGTGAAGATGGAAATCCATCTACACCCCTTATTGATCCGTCATTCCTTCAGCAAGCGTTAGAGGGAGCAACTAGAGACGGTGGACGAGAAGCTCTACACGCGATGGCTTTAGCCGCGGCCGCACACGCAGCTTTGGCTCCCCGTACGCCACCTCGATCGCCGCCACATTCACCGCGGTCACCTGTGCAAGATGACGATCACGTCGAAGACCTGTCAGTACCTCGTCGACGTGACATAGATCAACCACCTGGAGTTATAGTTCCGCCGCGTAATTTCGCTTTAGATTGTGGTAGCGAAAGAGATTGAACGATACGAGATCGTGGAATGTACATTCGAAAAGACTGACTTAGGCGTACAAAGTTAGAAGTAAGGCACTTATTGGTAGGCTAACTGGTAGGCCGTGCCGCGTGCGCACGCCGCCGATGACCGGGCGCTCCGGCCGGGCGATTGCAATGGGCCCCGCGGCCACTTTTCTTCTACCTCTCTTCTTCTCTATTTATTTCAAAGCGTTCGTTGAAGCCTAACGACGAAATAAAATTTCCGTTTGATGGTGAACAACGCCTTATTGTGATTTTTATTTTTGTTTATTCTCTTCTTTAGTTTTTTGTTTTATAACATTTACGTCTTTGTTAATGAATAGCAGAATAAGTTAGCTTTAACTAGCATATAATGTTGTCTTAGTTGGACTGGTAACTCTGTAGGGCCGAAGGGCAAGCAGGCAGCGCCGGCCACGCCGCCGCGCCTCGGGCGGGTTCGCCCAGACAAGTTATTGTGCAATTTGTTGTCCGCGACTGTGATGTTTATAGACTGAAATGCCGCTACTACCTCACGCTCGCTACAGCTACTCTAGTCCACCGCGTCGCACCATGCCATACTATCCATGTGAAACAGTTAACATATCCTTAATTGATTAGTAACGATGCATGTTGAAGAGAACCTTGTGTGCGGCGCTCATGTCACCGCGGATAGCGACGTATCTTCATACTGATCTATTCTATGTTGTTTCCTTACGTTACGGGTTAGATTAATTTATTAATTTGTTCGTCGATTGCCATAAATGTTCGTTGTTAAATATGTAGGTGTACTCACCATATCCTCAATATAAAGTGTTTTGCACAAGCACGGTGGTTCATATTAGAGTTAAGAGATTTCATCAACACTTAGTTAAGAATGCTCAATGTTATTATTAGGTTTGTGGTAAACTAGTAAAAATCGTCGTGATGCGCTGTTATACGTAAAAATGTCTAGTTATTTTCATATTTGATCTATGAGTGTAATGCCGTGTGTTTTGCTCGAAATGTAGAACTCTTGTTCTTATAAGAAAACTCAAAATGTAAAAATTGCACATTTTCACTTCTCGGTAATTCCTGTTCGTGTAATTATCACATCCACTAAAACTTGGTTTCTTAAATAGGTACTTCTATGTATATTAAGTCCTAAGAAAAACATATAATTTTATATTATTTTTAAGTTAATAAATACATTACTTATTATTTGGTAATTGCTTGGAAGACTGATTTGTTACTATAGTCTAGTTTGAAAATGCCATAGATATCTACGAATGTATCTACATTTATTTTGCGAGCGCAACGTGTAATTAATTAATTTAATCACCGATGGTGTGTATAAAGCTACACTTTAGTAGGTATCACTATTTTGTGCCTTTGTTTGTTGTATTTAAAACATTATCTATGTTAGGACATTCCAGTAGTAGGTACCTTATGCACTCTTGTGTTTTGTGGTTGATCCTCAGGCGAAGCACCCTGGAGACCTGGTGCCTACAGGTGCCCGCCGTAACAAATAAATACCTCACATTTTTTGTTAAATGAAATGTTATAATGTAATTATTATATATCCACTTTTGTGCCTATAAATATATGTTATTAAGTATGATGTTATCGCACTATAGTTCATCAAGTAAGTTGGAATTTGAAAATATCGTATGTACTTTAATATGTAGTTGTACTGTATGTATACATTTAAGTTATATTAGATCGAGTTTGTTTATCTCGTAACTACATATTACTATAGTAAGAACTCTATATTTACA
Organism: Heliothis peltigera; assembly: GCA_958496145.1. Taxonomy (NCBI): domain Eukaryota; kingdom Metazoa; phylum Arthropoda; class Insecta; order Lepidoptera; family Noctuidae; genus Heliothis; species Heliothis peltigera. The sequence continues at coordinate 6,834,402 of OY292327.1, forward strand.
GATAATATAATGTTATAAATATAAATTAAACGTTTAATATCAATCATGATAACATTTTTCTTTTCACAAAACCTTAAACTTAAAGAATCCTTAACACAAAGAAAGAATGTAAGTCATATCTTCACGCCAAAGTTACTGAACTATCGTGCACAGAGTCTAGACCCTGAGAAAGGATACAGATATATTGATCTATTTCTTTCGTATTAATATAAAATCGACATTTGCGGCGTCCCAGCACGTGGGTGAAACTGCGGGGAACAACTAGTCTTCAATAAACGCATTAAATGCTAACGCTAACAAATCATCCGCGAGTTGAACAAAAAGACTCCATACAGTATTTAGTAGTAGTACTAACTAATGCTTGGTCTATATCACTCACGAGCGATTATTAATATCCATGGCAAGCTTTGCTTATCTCCAATAATTGAAATCATAATTACTAAAACATAACAGAAAATCTGTACAGCAAAAAGTAGCAACAGCTAATTGGCCGTAATTCTGCTTTGAATAATTTAACTGTTACTACATTAGACACTAGACTAGGCCTTACCTACACCTTACATAAAACGACAAATGAAGCAAGAAGTACGAGTATCTAAGAAAAACAAAAATATTAAAAATAAAACATTTAAGAAATATCTAAGAATTGGAGAAACATTACTTTTTGATGCACAGTTGCACACCATGAATATCGCCATCCAGCGACCAATATGGTGAGTTTTGCTGTAGACGATTACGCTACGGCTACGGCTACGAGAGTGCTACGCGATACATCTACATGTATTCTACAGGTGTCGAATTTTAACAGCAGATGGCGCATACTGTTGAGCTCACATATAAAATTAATACATAATAATATCGACTTGATAACTGAAATTGTATTATCATTTCAGTACAGAAATTATCTAATTTCGTAATAGAGCACACAGATAAATCTCCGGTCAAACGAATCCATTAAATTACAACCGTAAGACTGAGATAGGTAGTTCTTTGTTATTGTTGCGAATCCCAATAGTGGAAATTACCCATTCTATTTTCAGCTTGGTTATTCATTTAGCCACAAGCTCTAATTGGATCCTTGTAATAATATAACAGTAATAAAAAAAACACATTTATACATTCCTTTCGAACCGTCGTATAAAAGCGCCATCTCTTGTAAATGAGCAGCAACGAATGATGATAATAGTGTTATAGCAGATGGAGATTTTGTAAGAATAAAAACGTATTGCAAAGTATCCATTGAATACATACTTTTTGTTTTTATTAAATCCTGTAACTAATATTTTTATTTCAAACTTTAATTTTTGCAATGATTAATTCCCAAACGAACTAGTACTGACGTCATATCGCACCACCTATTTTCTTTATTTTGATTGGTTGGATGGAATCATCAGACAAATGTCAAATGACTAATAGATATCAAATGCCAAAAAAACGTAAACAAGTGTATTTTCAATGTGGAAATAAACATTTTCCAATATAAGTTATCTAAAATGGATTTCAAAATGGAGCAGGACGATCTATTCATAAATTCGGACGTATTCAACGGTCATGATATCGCAGAAATCGAAGGTAAGTAACTGGTTTGTTGTTGGTTAGAAAGTCAACTCTTGCGTCGTAATGTTATGAGTAATACAAGTAATTATTTAAAAATTTCAGATTTTCTGAGTGGATGTGATGGTGATTTTATGAAAACTCTTGAAGATGAACTGGCTCGTGTTGATGATTTGCCTTTACTCAGTGTTGACACTAAAGTTAAATCTGAGGTAGCAACACAACCCCAAGTCTCGCCATGCTACAACCCTACTGGAAATCCAATGGTGTCTCAGTACACGCACAGAGCTAAGACACAGCCTGTGAATCCTCCTCAAGCTAAAAGTAGTCCCGTCCAAGGAGTGTATGCCAGAGAAGAAAGTTACAATTTGCCACTGAACGATGGCGCGCCGTTGCCAGATGTCACGCAGCATGGGCGCAAGAGAATACCTGCACAGGCCCCGATGATTGTGCAGCAGGTTGTCCAGAGCCCGGTCTATGTAAATTTGGCACCTAATGTGCAGCAGCTGGATATGAGTACACCAATGAATGTAAACCAGCAAGCAAAAGCGAAGCCTGCCAGCCAGCCTTTGCTGATACAAAACAATGCCAAAGGAGTAACACCGCTGCTTATAAAAACTTCTGATGCTAACTTCTCCCCAGTTGTGTTACAGTCAAATATAATTAATCCCGAGACTCAAACTTTTATGTACACCAGCCCTCCTGTGCAAGGTAAATACAAAAAACATGATTCATATAATAATTCTTCACAATTATTATTCATATTTTGCATATAGATGCCTTAGAGTGAAAAGCTCGCAAGTGTAAATGATGTAACTTTTCTGGAGAAAAATATAGAATAACTGCTGCATAGTTATCTTCTTAGAAGATCAATAAAATCAATTTGATAAAAAATGTATTTCCGAGGTTTTCTTTCTAAGGTGACGATGTGGAATGACCTTTCTGTAGAGCTCAAGCTAATTTCTATGCAATATTTTTTAGGAACACCACAGGGTATCATCACAAATACTAAGACAAGTACAGAGAACCGGCCCATACATACATTTTTTACCAGCAACAATGGACCAACCCTCTTAACTGGCATACCGGTAGTTCTCGACGGTGAAAAGATAACCTTAAGTCAGGCGTCCGGCATGGGAGTACCGAAAGTTAAAGAAGTAAAACGCAGTGCGCACAATGCTATAGAGAGACGTTATAGAACTAGTATTAATGATAGAATAGTGGAGCTGAAGAATATGCTGGTCGGAGAAGAAGCGAAAGTGTGTATTATTTTTTTCTGTTACACAATGATATTGCATCATCTTTGTATGTTACATGATGCAATAATTGTTGACTGTATGTTATGGTGCTATCATTGTGTAACCAAATAATTCTAATTAATGAATTTATAAGTACGTCAAGTTATTATCTAGTTTTATTCTCATAGAAAATTCTAACTGGATAACAGTGGGATCTGATTGGATTAGATTTATCAGCCTAGATTTGACTGCCTCGTTGGTCTAATAGTTCCAAGGCGACTGCTCTGCATGGGGTCTCGGGTTCGATTCGCGGGTCCCGTCGAAATCGCTTTGTGGGTTTTGAGAAACTTTCATAAAGCAGCCTAGAGTCTGGAATTTGCCCGTGCATCAGAGAGCACGTAAATGTCGGCCCTGCGCCTCATGCTTTGTTATCTATTTTAATAATCTTTTTCCAATTTAAAATTCCAGTTAAACAAGTCAGCTATATTAAGAAAAACAATAGAATACATAAAGTACCTGCAAAATCAGAATACTCGTCTAAAACAAGAGAACATGGCTCTGAAGCTGGCGTTCCAGAAGTCTGGAGTGAAGGAGCCACAGTTTGATGTTACATACACTCCTCCTCACAGCGACATCTCCTCGCCCTCCAGTTCACCGCACGGCTTTGATAGTGATTCACCTTCATCTCCAGAGTACAAGGTAATTCAAGAAAATTATTTCTTTATCATTTAATATTTCTTATTTTACAAAACTTGACTGCTGTGTGTCCATAGATAAACCTATTTAGATGCATTTTTTAGTTGAGGGTTTTCAAGTATTTGTTCTTATATGTTTCATATTTTTTTTTCTTTTTTTTTTAAATTGATTTACAAACAACTTTCAAAAAGGAGCAGGTTGTCAAATGGATTGATTTGGATTTTTTATAGTAATTCTAATTAAGTCAATCTATTGTTACATTGATTCCAGGTAGAAGATAAGTACTCGAATTCGAAGATCGTCATGGGTATGGGTGACCATTCGCGTTTAGCCTTGTGTGCCTTCATGGTTGGTTTAATAGCATTCAACCCCTTCAGCGCATTTTTTGGTAACTTCATGATGGAGTCTTCTGTTACTGATTTCTCTGCTAGAGTTGATCAAAGAAAAATATTGGCTGATGATGATTTTAGTAAGTACCACTTTTATTAACCATTAAAAATTTAAATCGTTAAAAAAGTCGAAAAGGTCAATGTCCTTTTAACGAAATCGATGGTTATTTGTTTTGGTTTGTCTCACATATCTATGTTCATGGCAATGTTATAAAAAATTGTTTAAAAATTTTAGGTTCTACGGGAGTGTCATGGGGAGCTTGGCTGTTCAGCACTTTCTTCATATACATGATAAATTTCCTCGTGTTGGGAGGATGTCTGATCAAGTTACTGGTGTATGGCGACTCTGTACCGAAATCACAATCGAAAGAAGCTGGTCTTTTTTACAAACATAAACGACAGGCAGATAATTTTATAAAAAAGGTGAGAATGTAATTAGGACTCTTAATTCATATTGCTAGAGAGAAAATTATGGGTAATATACTCTCTTCATGGAAATATTTTTCTATTTCCCAAATCAACCCCTTCAAGCTTGAACTCTATACTTGCTTTCCTTAAGGTTGAGTCTTAGTTAATACAGCACAGCAGTCCACCGAAAGTTTACTTTGTATGATTAGTACCTAATCTTTGCAAAACGAACTATACCTAATGTTTGACCTTTTTATGTAATCTGTGTAGGGATTTTGAGCTCATGGTAGCAGGCTTCGTATTTGCATACTTACCTTAGATCACCTTTAATCGATCATTATATCTCCCAGGGTGATCTAGAAAATGCTCGGCTAGAACTGCACCGAAGTCTGGCGGTGTCAGGCAAGAGCGTGCAAGCGGGCGGGCAGGGACACGCGAAGTACTCCGCGCTAATCGCCGCCGTCTTACGTCAGATGTTACAACGATTACCCTTCGGTGCCTTTCTCGCTAGAAGGGCTGGCGATTTGTGGAGTGACAGGTTGAGATATAAACTTCTTAAACTCAGGTTTTTTTCCTTGTTAAGCATTTGACCACCACGCCAAATAAAGAAAGACGTGCCCTCAGCGCCAAGTTAATAATTCGTACTTACATAAATACCTACAATACAGTAGTGAGTTCTTTCGGAGTGAATTAAATCGTTTAAAACTGACTATTCATTTTCAACTTTAAGGGCCAGTTTCACCGGTTACGGATAGCCACTATCTACCAGATAAATAAAAAAATGGAACATAATTTTTATGAAAGTATCTGCCAGATAAACTGTCTGAAACGTATCCGTAAACGGTGAAACTGGCCCTATAAGTCTGTCATGTAGTCGTGACCGTGGGGTGCTGCGCACTTTTTAGCTTGTCATCTATTTGTGATTGTGGCGGTCAAAACGTTTTGAAATTTACCCCAAATTGGGCAAGTCAATGTGATAATTATATGCTCCATTACAAGTCTGGAATACTGTATCATACATTTAATTTCACAGTCCATCACGACGAGCAACTCAACACTGGGCTGCCGAAGTATCGGCGGTTTCCCACCGTCTCGCACAGTTAGAGATCTTGTCAAGCCACAGCGGCAGGAGCGAGCGAGTACTCTTAGCTTTGCAAGCCGTGAACTTGGCTGAAGTGACTGGCAACAGGCATCTGTTGGCCGATACATATGTGACGGCAGCACTGGTGTTTAAGGATTATATGCCGAAGTTCGGCAATTGGTTGTGTGGGTAAGTGTTTGGATGTGGATATGAAAGGGTAAATAATATAACTGAACACCAAGAAGTACTCGTTTATTTTAGACACTGAAAGTAAAGATTAAACTACACAAAAAAGAAAACAAAATTACATGTAGGTATTTGTAGAGTAAATCTTAAGTAAAGGCTACTTTTTAAAGGGTCTAGCACAGTGTTCTGTTTATGTGTGGTTTAAAATTAACCTGCTTCCAGCTATTGATAGTGATTTCCATCACATTCTTAAATCCTACTTATTGCACATTAAATGTTAGGACTGTTGGAAGTAGCCATCAGATAATGAATTACAGTACAAACCCAGTCACACATGCAATTTTCGACTCTATCCACAAAACTTACGGTCCACATTTGTCCTCTTCCTGTCGACCTCGTTAACAGTAGTATTCTGTCCCCAGGTACTACCTGAGCCTGTGCCGCGTATCATGCGCGGACTCTCTGTCGGAGTGGCCGGTGCGGCTGCGCTGGGTGGGCAGTCCGCGCGGCATGCGCTTCCTGCGCACGCGCCGCTGGACTTACGAACGTAACCCCGCTACCGCTGCCCTGTTCTGTAGACTTCCGGACCCTGTTGATCCATTGGCTTATGCTATGAGGGTAAGTCGTATTTTGTTCCACATCAAAAATTAACAAATTCCTTTTCAAAATCGATTAAGAAATGCCAAGTGCTGGACATAAATAGCATTTTCCCACAATTATAACTTCAGCCAGTCATGTGTCTGTTGCCTTTATGGCTTTAGGAATTAGGTTGTCGGTCACTTGTGCACAATAATGATCAGAACTTCACTTGATATAACAATGTCTGAGTACAGACGCCAGCAAATCAAGCTACTTCAGTTTGTCAAATTTTCTTAAAATATTTTCAACTTTATCGCTGAAGCTTCAGGTTCTGAGTTGATTGGAAATATTTGACAATTTCGTAGCGTATTTCGGTAGCTTGATGTGCTGGCGCCTGCACCTACCCTACCCTGTACCCGTGTTGCTCGGCAGTCTTGTTACAACTAGACAGGCAGTTCAGTGCTACAGAACAATTTATTTGTTATGTGACGTCACTGGCAGCTGGCAGAAGCCAAATGAATTAAAACAACCTTATTGTTACACTGTTGATGACTCAGGTGTAATCAGGTGCTTAGCATAGTTTAGCTTCAATATATCAATATTATGACATAATAGCTTATCTTTTTACTACATTATAAACTATGATGAAGGTTCGATTAGATAATAACTTGCAAATTTTCATTTTTTTTGCAAATAAGGAAGCTCTATACAAAGAATGTTTAAATACTTCTAATAAATTTCAGCCTTGTAAATTAGAACTAACAAATTTCTTTAGAAGTGCTGTGGTTGAGCAAAGAAAACCAAAAATCATTTATCCAAATTAGGCTGATAAATAAGCATTTTTTGGACGTCAAAACAAAAGAAAGCCCCCAAAACGCCTACCCTTCACCACTTCCTATGTGTTTTCGCTGGGAAGAAGAAAGCAAAGGAGAGAGATAAGTCTTTCATTAGTTAAGTTTAGTACTCCTAAATCAGGAGATAATTAAAAGCTTCCGAAAAAAGGAGACAGTGAGAAGTTATTGGGAGTTCTAATTTTAATTTGTTGATTCTGTAGGCCTACCATCTGGAGCTTCTTCAAAAGAGCCTCCAAATGCTGCTGTGTGCGGACGAGCGAAGTAACACGCGCGATGTACTGGAGCTGATCAAACTCATCACTGATGACGTGTCTACGGATGCCCCTCATCATACTGGTAAGTTCGTACCTTTAGTACAAGAAATTATTTTTTTGCTGAAATTGCTGTGGATATTTTTATTTTACAAGCTGTGTCTAGCAGTTTCATCTACGTCACGAGGGAACTTCCTCGATATTTAACGATTAATGTTTTATTCAAATTGACCGATTAGTTCCTGAGATTAGATCGTTCAACCATACAAACGAATACGAATCGTTTTATGACTGAAATCATGCCTAAGGAAGAAGGATACCTTGAACTCCGTACATGTAAGAAAGGCTACAATTGAGGGAGACAAATTTGAAATCTTACAAAATAAAATATACCGACGCTTTATCTATATTGTACACAAATTATAAAGAAAAAAAAAATACTTAAAACAACGCAATTACTGACCTCATTTCAGGCTGCTGGGACCCCGTAATGGAATGGTGGGCCAATATAGTTGGCGTGGCCGCTACATGGTTGCTGGCTGACACTGGCAAAGCCGTGGAAATTGGTGATCGTCTCAACATGTTGCCCGAACCGCTAGCCAACTGTGAAGATCCTTTACCGGGGTAAGTAAAGTATCAATTTAGAAGTGTTTAATAAAAATTGAGGATTTATTAGAACTGTGAGTCAAGTTTGACGATTGCTAATAGATACTGCACAAAGTAATTAAGAAATAATATGACAAGTTATTGATTGGGCTATCATTCATCTTACCTGCCATGTGTCTGCACCTAGGTTAAAGTAAAAAAATGACGTTTTTGTTCAGAACATCACAAAAAAAAAGTTTTACAACACATGTTTCGATATACACAATGAATAGCCCCATATAGTAAAATGCGGGTCAATAACATGCAAAGTTAAAATAAATTATTATTCAACAGCAGTCTAATTAACAATGAGAAGATTCTCATACATGCGAAAACTTAGAAATTCTAGTCGCACTGGTGTTTATAAAACAAAAGTGTATAGTTTATAGTTGTTGTATTAATAACTATTGTCTTTCATAGCATAAACATGAGCTGATGAAAATATAGCTATTGTACTATTATTCGTAGGGCATTGCATATGGCGTACAAAAGCCGGCGCGGCCTGTTGAGCCTCGCTCAGTGCCGAGATGAGCGCTCGTTCGACAGGACCGCCGAGACCATACTCAAGGTGTGTGCTATTTTTAATATCGAGTGTTTAATTGCCTATTGCGAAGTATCTCGTGTGTGATTTTTTTGGTGAAAATTTATTAAAAGTTATCTATTCTAATTAGTGTTTAAATTGACTGTGAAAAAAAAATATTAAAGAATGTCTTAGCTAAATATAGGCATTCTAATAGCACTACTAGATATAGAAAAATATTATTAAAAAATTACAGGTGTGTGACATTGCTGGAACCAGATTAGCTGATTCTTTAGCGTATTACTGCTGCCGCAAACCTACACAGCTTATGTTGGTACGTATAAAAGATTACATTATTATTTTAGTACTTATACCCATCTTAATTTAAAACTTATTATTTGCTCGTATTTTTTTTTAATGCTCATTTCAGTTTTTTTGTATGACAATATCAACTAGAAGAAGCTTGAAGATATAACTATTACGGGAGTGCATTGTAGTTGCATTGCACTAGTTACACGAGTTGTGCAATATTACTACAAGGCAAATCTCGCATTAGTTGCATCCATCGCATCGGAGCTGTGTCTTGCATGGTTTATTTTTTTCTTTATGGCTATTTCGAATTTAGGTATTTGAATTGATATTCTAGGTAGTATACCTAGTTTGTATTTTGGCTTAGTATTGTACGCACATTATATCGCTAAAGAAGTTGAATTGGTGCCAATCTTATGTTTTTTTTAGAAATACTTAGTTGAATCAACCCGTTTGTTGTGCATGTATGAAACCTGAAGGTTTTATAAGGTACAATTTTAATCCAAAATAAATGATATATCCAGCCAAATATTAGCTATTTTGGTGGTGTTTTCATTTTGCTCTTAATTTCATGTAAGTGAATGTAGCATTATGTATGTGTGTATTAGATGTTGTGTAGAATCTAAGTCGATTGTTGTAGAATTACACTAGGTAGGTTTTAAAAAAAACTTTATATATCCTATTGTCCTAAGCCCCATATATTTTGAAAATATGCCACATTGTTTTGATAGCATAATTGTCATTCACTCATTGCATTGTACTAGCTGACTCAATTTTTAATTTGTATAGTTGCACTATATAGATGACGTCACTTAATTCTGCTTGAAATATTTGTGTTAACAAGAAACATATTTTACAGTTCTCGTGAAATAACTTTGCTCCTTTAAAGGCACCTAGTGTTCGAACTTTTTTGAATATCGTGAAGTTTCTAGTGGCCAATTTTGGACCTGCAAAGTTATTTGACGATATCTGTACCAGTATCATTTTCTAACATTTTCTAAGGCAAATATCTTAGAAAATGTTTTAACAATGTGTGAATGTATCCTCACGTAATTTACGGTAGAAGATTACTTTTAAGTCTTTCTGTGTATGTGCCAAACAAATCGAGTCTACACATTCTTTAAATTAACAAAATGTTTTTTTACGCTTAAATAATTTTTAATAGCAAATGTATTAAAACAAATTGAAATTGTTCTCGGCAGCTCATGCAAGTGCTATGCTGCGACTGGGTGCTGGAGGTCCGCGCCGGCGTGTGGGAGGCGAGCGCGGACCGCGGCGCCGCCAGCGCGCCCGCGCCGCACGTGCAGCTGCGCGCCTTCCAGCGGGATCTGCACTCTTTGAGAAGGATATCGCAGAATCTACCGGTAAGTAACTTATCGCTAGTTTTGTTCTGTACCCTTAAAGTTATGTTCCTCCTATAGAACAAATAATTATGTATTGGAGTCGTATATGGAAAATGGGTTTACCCCCTTACGGATTTTGGGTTGCCCTTTTTGATGAGGCCAGATAGGCAGGCGCTGGTAGTCAGTAACTCACTGGTTAGGCTGGAAACCGACCCCAACATAGTTAAAAAAGAGAAAGAGTAGGTGAGATATGGGTAGTTCTTTAATAAAAGCATGTTGAATTCAATTTCCTATTTATTCAAAGCCTTTTGCGAAGATAAAGGTTCGTTAGTTATGTCTATTAAAATATTTGCAGTGGGTGACTTCCCGCGTGTTCCTGCAGTCCGCGGTTTGTCGTATGATGGCGGGCGCAGCGCCGAGACGCACACAGCAGCTGTTAGACGGCAGCCTGCGACCGAGGCTCAATCGCTCGTCCATCATTTGTGGCAAAGGTAGGACGGGCCGGTTTATCTTTGCTTCTATGATAGGTCTTCACTATTGAGGCGTTTTGACTGATATTCTAAATCCCAAATAGTAAATTAAAATGCTAATAAATGCTATGCTCAAGTAACTCGAACAACAATACTCTATGAACGTATTGACAATTTCCGTTTTAGGGAGAAAATATGAAAATACAATAATAAATTATTAACTAAATGTTTGACAGAACGCGCGCTGGAAGGCGGCGGGGGGGACGGCGAGCGTGCGGTGGCTCTTTACATGGCTTGCAAACACCTGCCGGCCGCCGTCTTAGCCGCGCCCGGCGAACGCGCCGGAATGTTGGCTCAAGCCGCCGCCACCCTACAGAAGATCGGCCACCGCTCCCGCCTGCCCCACTGCTACCACCTAATGAAGTCCATAGGGACCATGCCTTCTGCACCCTAAAAGTGATGTTCCGCCTAAAGAACAAATATGTATTGATAATTGTTTTTTGCATGAATCAAATTTATTGGTATCATAGGTACTAAATTATAATGAATACTTTTTTATGTGGTTTGTTTTTTTTGTACATACCTAACCTAACCTAACTAGTTGACGATAACCCATGTATTAAATAAATGTCGATGAAGGCCATGCACTGAGTAGCTTGACAGCCCACGCAGGGCTAGTAAGCTGTCAAGCTTACGCAGAACGTGACTAATATCAAAGTAAAGTGAAAGCGGGGTAGATGTAGCTGGGGAATGTCCGGCCCGGGTGGGATTTCAGTTCGTCAATAAAAGATACTGAAATCTGGTGAATATTATTTTTCTTCTGTCAATAATTTTCCCCTCGAATGTCAAAAACTCCATTGAAACTAGAATCCTCCCCTAGCAACACCATAAATGTCAAACCTTCACCGTGTCAATGTCATAATGTCATACTCCTAGCCAGCTGTCACATCAATATCAACCAACAGGATCGAACTTGTCGACAGTAAACAGTTGTCGATTTCTATTTCAATGTTGTGATTATTTGATTTACAAACAAAAATAGAAATTGGATCAATAAATTGTAAATATTACTATTCCTTGCGGATCACAGATATGATACTTATTTTGTAACATAATTTTAACTGTAACTAATCTCAGGGCAGCAAATTATTTAACAAGTTTACAATGGTAAGTGATAGAAAAGCGCTCAATTATTCATTTTCATTGTCTACTTCTAAACTTTCAAAATAATACGTGTTTTCCTAAAAAGTATAAAAGAATCCAGTATGTGATAGTTATTATAATATTATTCTAGTCCATTAACGTATGCTTCTACGTGTTTACAGGCAACTGCTGTAGCCAATATTCAGAAGAAAAATGTAGGCTCCAACAACACAGGAGGAGTCCGCAAGAAGTCAGGACCTAAATTTGAGTTAACAGACGAACAAAGAAGAGATATAAAAGAAGCATTTGATCTCTTCGACACAGAAAATACAGGGAAAATAGATACTAAAGAATTGAAGGTAGCTATCAGAGCTTTAGGTTTTGAACCGAAAAAAGAAGAAATTAAAAAGATGATCGCAGAAATAGATAAAGGAGATGGAAAGGTATCCTATGAAGACTTTCAAGAGTTGATGACTGTCAAGATGGCAGAAAAAGATACCAAAGAAGAGATAATGAAAGCATTTAAACTTTTTGATGATGATGAAACTGGTGAGTTATCATAAGCTGAAGTTATGCTCCAAATAGATGGTCTTTTAATTTTAGCATGTGTCCTAATTGAAGGGATATGTCTCTCCTTGCTCTTTTCACTTGTCTCTCTTTGGCGAAGTCTTATATTTGAGATTACTATAATTACCTTTCATAACATTCTGATTGGCTCCTTTGACTAGTCACATCGAATAATTTAAATTTCATTGTTTTGTGTTACTAAGGGGTATTATTTTGTCCAGGTAACCGGGTTGATGAGGTCAGATAGTCAGTGTTCTATGTGAAAGACTAGTACTTAGATGCATCTGGTTAGATACAAAGCTGACCCCAACATTGTTCAGAAAAGGCTAGGCAGATAATGTTTACTTTCCATAAATTATTTAAGTAGAAGCTTTGAAGTTGTAACATAACGCATATCTTTGATAGAGTTAAGTATGTATTATCAATTAAGAATAAAAAGTTTGGTTAATTTTGTTAATTTATGTACTTCCAGGCAAGATATCATTTAAAAATCTGAAGAGAGTAGCTAAGGAACTTGGGGAAAATCTTACAGATGAAGAACTTCATGAGATGATAGATGAGGCGGACAGAGATGGTGATGGGGAAATCAATCAAGAGGAGTTTTTACGCATTATGAAAAAAACAAGTCTCTACTAGATATTTACACATGCACTAAACACTATATTGTTGATGTGTGTTCACTTACATTTTAAATATTCTCAAATGCAACTGAATGTTTTAGTGATACACAGAAAAATGCAATTATTTTTAGTTTCACGAAAGAAGTACCTGTTTGTTTGATAAAGCAAAATATTTACTACTCTGATGATTTTCACAGGGTGTCACAGTCTTAAGTTCCTCAGTATTATCTAAAGCTTATTACAACCATTTTATATGTCTGAATGTTTTACGTGTAACGTAGATAGGTTGAATATACTGGTTATTCCTGTTTCAACGCCCCAATTATCAATGTTTGGGCATTTATGTGTAATCTTCCTTTCACTCTCAATGTGTATGTCAATTTATTGTTGTCATAGATAAAGAATAGGAGCTTTAAATGTTATGTCTTTCTAAGTCTGTCATGTTAACATTATTAAAATGGAGCTATATTCAATTTACGTAGCCTTCAGGTCTCTTACTACAGCACAAATTATATTTTCTACAGTGATTTGACATAACTGGTTTTTAAGCTCTAAGATGATAATTTTATGAGCATTGTATTGTTTTATAGCAAATGTGAAAGTTGATTTAACTCCTGCAATTGCTATGGTGTGCTCTAGTAAATATGAACCTTTCAGTGTATCTAATGCTAAAGTAGGTATTTGAGCATGATATCACATACTTATCCTCTAAATTGCTCTGTTTAAGATAAAAATTGTTGGTGTTCAATTTCAATAGATTTTATGAATCAAGCTATGATTACTCATAGTGCCAGTAAGGTAAAGGCAGATTGCACAGTTTTGAGTGATTTTGAAATGATGCTTGCTTGATATTGTGTATGTAAAAAAATGTGCACAGGAATGACAAATGATTGTTCAGAAAAGAAAAAATGAAATGCACTTCAGTTTTATTGAAAAAGCGACTTTTTTACATTCCCTAAATAAATGTATAGTAAAACATGCTCTTAGTCGACATCATCATATGAATATAATGATAAAAAATAGAAGATCTGGATTATTATCTGTTTAGATCACACAGTTTATTTACAATATTCTTATTTCTAAACAAATAAGTAATCTGCCACAAGTTTTTCTTAATAGAATAATGTAGATTTTAAGCATAAGGCCTAAACCTAATAATTATTTTATACCTCTCACTTAGATTTGTTTGCCTATAAATAAGTTCAAATTTTGTTTTGCCAAAGTATGTTTCTTATTTGATTAAATCAAGGAAGTAAATGTTTTCTTTTATTCACATTTATTCTTACCCATATTTTAATGTACTAAAAAAATATTATCTGCGATGTGATACAAATCATCAATGCTAACTTCATTCACTAATAGTTTATACAATCACATTAACCTTTTGACAAGCCAAAAAGTACCCAGCATGCCATGGTCACAAGTACATGACAAACTTAAAGTTAAAATTTATAGTCAGTTTTAATCAATATAATTCCGAACTTACTACTATATTGTAGGTATTTATGGATGAACTCTTAGCTTAGCGTTGTGGGCATGTCTTTATTTTTTAGATGTGGCGATCAAAAGGTTAATAAATATGAGAAACATTTTTGAGTGCTTAGGTATAGCCTAAATTGTTATGAAACTAGAATATATGAGATTTCAGTTGGACAGTCATATACTTAGCAAAGATAAGTAATTATTTTTAACAAATTTATTTATCTAGGTATTTATCTATTAATAACATTTTTAATGAATATTATTTAAGTAAGTTAACTTGAAAATTGTTCTAGAGCAAAATGGTATAGCAACATTCAACTACTGTCTTGCAGTAGTTGATACTAATTCTTATCATATTTTTTTACCACCCATTGAGACATTTGACTGTGAAATCAACATTAGTCAATGTTTTTTGCTGATTAGGAATATTCATGCTGATAAAAAAATGATGCAACTCATAACCAATGACAAGTAACTTTTTGCCTTTGTAATTAAAATGTTCACTTAAGTGGTACTTCTTGCCCCTTAATTATATAGTGTAACTTACATATTTTAGGAAAAGACTTTAACATTGATGAGTTGATCCTTAAAACTAGAACATCAAACATAACACAGTAGCTGAGCTTTTACGATTGGCAGCGACCATCAATTAAATTATACAGCAACTCTCTCTATAACATTGCCTTCAGGCTGACCAAAGTATGCCTTCTCACACATGTTGACAAATAAGCCAGTCTCTACAACACCAGGGATCATTTTTATATTAGTATTCACTTTGTCCCAATCTAAATCCTGGTTAGTGAACACCCAGTCAAGAATGAAGTTACCATTGTCAGTCACTACAGGTCCAGCTTTGGCGACGGCTTTGCGTAACTTAACATCTCCTCCGTAAATAGCTGCTATCTTATTCTGAATTGGAACATAAGCCATGGGTACAACTTCTATTGGTATACCTTTCTTGTACCTGTCTCCTAGCTTTTTGGAATCTTTTGTGTAGTCAGCTATAACGATAAGCTTCTTGGAGCAAGAC
This sequence comes from Heliothis peltigera, assembly GCA_958496145.1. Taxonomy (NCBI): domain Eukaryota; kingdom Metazoa; phylum Arthropoda; class Insecta; order Lepidoptera; family Noctuidae; genus Heliothis; species Heliothis peltigera. The sequence continues at coordinate 6,849,767 of OY292327.1, forward strand.
GCAATTATTTTCTCTTGTAATAAACAACCGCCACCACCCTTGATGAGAGTCATGTGAGAGTCCACCTCGTCTGCTCCATCGATTGTGACGTCAATTGTAGGATTCGTATCGAGCTCGCCCAGTGTTAGGTTATGCTTAACGATCAGCTGTTTGGCTTGAAACGATGTGGGGATGCAGGTCACCTTCAAATTTTCCGTTTCTACTCGTTCAGCAAGTCTTTGAACCGCGTATACAACAGTTGATCCACTTCCGACACCGAATATACAATTATTTGTTACGTACTCATTAACTGCCCGGTGAGCGGCAAATTGTTTAGCTTCTTCTAAAGACATTTTAACGCTTCCAATACAAAACTGCCGCAAGTTTACAACTCTAGCACTGTGTTTCAATATTGACGATGCATAGACTTTAAGCAACATGCATCAGTGTTATATTTAGATGAATGTTACAAATTGTAGGTATATATTCTGTAGCCAAGTCGTTTAAACAAGTATATACATCACAGTAAGCTAAAATAATATACGCGTGCGAGCCGATGACCTCCTATGACAGTAATCTGGTTGGTCAATCCGCGCGCAAATGTAATGTAATGTCAATCAATCAAAATATCAAAATTGAATATTGTCATCTGTCATGTACGTTAATGTCAAAGTGTAAAACAATCCAAAACAGCGCCATCTCATGGACAATAGCAATTATATAATAAGTTCGTACGTAAACCAAAATAAAGATGGCGTTTCAGTAAAATTAGTAAGTACTAGAATTTTTCTCCTAATTAAAAGCTGGAAATTTTATACACAGCTTCATTTTGGCATTCTTTACTTTCCCTTGAAAAACTTATAAGTTAATCAAACGGTTTTGCATAAATATTCCCATATTCCATTATTTAATTACTTGTCAGAGAAAACTTGTGCACTGTAAAATTCTTGATCTTCTTTGAGATAGAGACTTTTTTTAGAAGAGCAAGATTTCTTCTTTCGTTAGCGAATTTAGGTCTTTTTCCAAAATAAGACATAAAAAACCTGTTCAGATCTGAAAATTCGAAACTTTGACCAACAGCTTGCTGATTCTTCTATTGCTGTACAATCATTTTCTATGGAATTAAACTTTATTGCTTAAGAAAATGAACCATGAAAAAAATGTTTTTTCAGAGTTACTCTTTTTTGTAGTAGGTGATCGAAACTCGATATTTTTTTCAATTTATACTGGCACGATCCTATATTACACAAGCAGTAGGTCCCACAAGGTGTCGGTAGGCAGACAGCAGCTTTGTCCTCTACAAACCCACAATCCAAGACATTTACCATGATAAACGGGAGCTTAGTGAATGTCTTAAAATGGCAACATCATATCAAAGCCAGCAGCGCTGCTCGATCGCTCGATGGCTTTTAATATCCTGATACTAATTGCTGTTTTTTTTTGCTGTAAAATTACAGATTTTTAAAAAACGTCGGTTATTTTATCAGAAGGTCATTCGGGCCCCCTGAGGATAGAGCCCTGGGCACAGGTCCCGTGTGCCCTTATAGGTAGGTAAAGAGGATATTGCAGCTACCTATATTTATTTGGCATGCTTAGTTTTCACTTGTCGTCAGTTTAGTAAAATAATTATTTGTGTTGTTGCTGGTAGACAACGTGTAACCAACCTACAGGGCTACATTATGTAAAAGTAAGTTTAAATAAAATAGGTAAAGTAAGTTTCATTAACATTTATTCCCTTTGAAAGAGATTTCAAATCTTTTATGAGATTATCTTGATCATTGAGAAGCTTTTTGACTGTCTTCAAGTGGCTGCTTAGGTCTAGATCTTTGATAGCAGTCGGCGAATTGCGATTATTAAGTTCAAATGTCATGGTTAAATTTGTAAAGTTCTTTTGGTGGGAACCTATTTTGTACTCCGAGCATACCACATCAATGCAATGTCGTGAATTCGTCGGAGTGTCTCTTTTTTCCCTGTAAGGTTTTATGCAGGTACGAAGGTTTCGGAGTTCGTCTGTAGCCGCTTTCAAATTACTTTCCATAATCACAATCTTCGTATTCAAGAATCTATTTTTCTGTTCTAATCGAGTGCATCTCTCGTGTTCATTAAAATGATCTGCGTAATACTGTCCACAGCAAACAATAATATGTTTCAATTGTTCGGCTGAAGAAATATTTTCTACGCATTCATTTCGCATTTTTTGTAACTCTTTATATCCCAATTGAATAACGTTGTTGTAAAAATCTAGCCGATTACGGAGCGCGCGGTTGTCTGCGTTCAAATGGTGTATTATTTCATTTTTTTCACCCTGTTGTTGTACTAAGTCCATATATTTACTTCTTGTAACGTCTAAATGGGTACTGAGTGATGCTGTTTCAGCTGCCTTAGCTGATGACATAGTTTTAGCAACGGCTGAAAATCAATGACCTGTTATTTCCGGAAATATATTATGTATAACAAACCCATTGAGACTAATTACTTCTATCACGTGTTTAAGTATGAGTGAAAATGATGATGAGGATGCTCTTACCACATGCTGTTCGAAGATTCCTTTTTAATTTTTTAATTTGAATCTTTCTCAAATTAAGATTTGTCTTGCATTTAATAAGTTTATTTAAAATTTCTTCACTGTCATTTTTTTCCGTATCGTTGGGAGATGCAGATTGGTTGTGAAACCTTAGGAAAAATATAATATAGGTATGTGCAACGCATTTGAAACCAAAATCCTGCCAAGTTTTAAAACCTGATGGAATTTGTGAGATAGCTTTGGTGGATCGTTTAGATGTGTATTATCATTCAGATAGAACTAACCGAAATACCTAATATATTAAAGGCTTTGGCAATAATGCTCGAAGAAGGGGACTGAGGTCGGACTGTCAGGTACGAAGTTAGTTAAAGAACTGATACATTTTGGGGTACATACTTTTGCATTTCATTTGCGATAGCAGTCAGGGCATCTCGCATTTTGTGCGCTTCTATTTCCTCATCACTCATTTCTGAATCCATATCTATTTAAGTAGTTTGTCCTACGTTAAACGTAAAATATAATAAAAGGACCTTTATAATATTGTTAAAACATAAATTTACCTAGTTCTTGTAGTTAAATGACACCTGGTAATAAAAATATATAAATTGTAAAAGTAACCAATCTAAATTGACAGGTCATCAAAAAAGTTCAATGAAATTTTGACATTTTCTATCGATATTAAAATCAAAGACAATGACTGTAGACAATGCGCCCACATGCCCACCAACTCTTTCAAAGAATAAGTATGCGCTTGGAAATTCCACATGTGACCATGAGCATGGCAAGGGATGGTTTGCCATCCAATAGGGCAATGCAGCCACCTTTTTAGCATTATCCCGCGGACAGTTGATTGGATGAGTTTAACTTAATTTATCTTTTTATAGTAATAGGTATGTATCTATAAATATTATTCATTTACCTACTTCTAACCTCTTGTATAAACATTTCTTCAACGTGATTTGGAAAGACAGGAATTCAAATCTTTCATTCAATTTACGAGCAAACTCTTGCCGCTTTTCTACCAGATAGTTGCCCATCACGGAGAGGGCAGACATTCAATACATTGTTATTATTAAGCCGGAGCGTAGTGGTGTGCCAGCCAATTTTCCGGCAAACGCCCCGGCGGCAAACGGCGATCCGGTATTCGTTTGTTCACGAGACAACCGCTCCGTGTGGTAACCATTTCACGCTCGATTTCATCTCCACCACTAAAAATAAGGACATATCTTCCGAACGATCTATTATGTGGAATAAGAGAAAAAGAAAATAAATGTTTTAGTAGGAAATAAAAATATGGGATCTTATTGGATGATGCATTTTTGAGATCGGTATTAGCTTGTTTATTGTATAGTGAAATTAAGTATTTAATATAAATTTTTTTTTCTTTCGTCGTCTTTATAATTAAAAAAAAACAGGCTTTGAATGAAAAATAATTATATAAGACACAGGTAAGACAAGATTGAAATATTCTCGCGTAAATACCTATTATTGAGAACAGCGAACTTGTGGATATTAGGTATGCGCGCTTGGAGTTGTTACAGTGACCGAGAGATTGTTTGCCTGTTGCGTGTTCGATTCTAGAACGCAACAAAGTGTTACACCTATTATACCCAGCTATGTTTTTCGACCTTGAGACAACCCTAAAGAAGAACTTCCTTAAGGACCACCTTTGAGATATAATTTCAAAGAAAAATTATTTCTCATACAGATAGGATTTTTTCAAATGAAATGAAAATATTTGGTTCCAACGCTGACCAAGCAAACTTTTTATCGATGAAATTCTATGGAAACTACTTTAAAGGGCCTGCCTACACAAGTACGTAGATAGACGGTATTCTAAGTAGGCTTGATGAATGAAAATGATTCACCAATATATTCTAAAAGGATCTCGATCTTCTTACTTAGCCGTTATCCGCACGGTCGGTTTATTTCAATTTCGTTCATAAAAGACGCTATTCTCGGATTTGAAGTAGATTTATCATGCTCGGATAAAGCGGGCACTTTTTGTGCTTTTCTTGTGCCTGGATCTGACCCGAGATCTGTCCACTTAATGTGAATAATGGTGTACGATGGAAAACGAATGCGAACGCGAACACAAAGGACAACAATGCGAACGATTCCACAACTCGATACAAGGATTTGGCGAGATAATGCTTGTTGTTGTGTTTTCATGGCTTTATGTTTATTTGGATTGTGAAACGGTGGGCTGAAGAAAAACCTTATTTTTTCCTACGTAGATCCAGAAGCTTAGTTCTTCATTCTGTGAGTCTACACCAACACACTCATGTAAAAGATTCCTGTTTGTTGCTCTGAAAAAAACGTACATAAGATATCTACATATTCATCTTTCGCGACAAAATTTTTAAAGTGAAGTTAATGTAGAAAAAGTTTTTTTTTCTTTCCTTAATAAACCAGATGAGCTAATTGTTAGCATTGGGCAGGCTTCGATGAAGGAAACGTAGTTACAACTAGGTGCCTAAGTAGTTTCCGTGTTCGTGGAAACTCCCATACTCACCCGGAGAAATTCGTGCAATTGTTAAAAATAAAAATAGTAAGTTTTAAACCGTACGGTATTCTACATTCATATTATAAGGGTAAAATGTAAAATGATTATCGGATCATCACAATTTGTCGGTTAAATCAATGATAAATAAAATAAATTATATTATGATAATATTGTACAACACCAGTGAATCGTAATTTTATATGTGCCTGCACACTAACAAATACGTGATTTTTAGCAAAATATTCGAAACGTGCGAACTAACCGTAAAAATATACATATATTTATCTTGAGTCAATAATAACGGCATGCATATATTTTCAAAACATGAGGTATTGCGAATTTTAATATATATAATATTCAGTGTCAAAGTCCATACGGTATAAATAAGCAGGCAAAGTTTTCATTCAGTAAAATCAAAGTTATGAGAACACTACTGTCGTGTTAAATAACTTATCAAGGAAAACTAAGTAGAACACGATCGCATCACAACATTATACATAGATATTTTAATGCACATCGTCATATCGGCGCCGAGATGAAGACGATATCTGAGGAATGCGAGACGTCTACGGATAATCGATTCCTTAGAGGCAAAAGCTCCCGTGATCGTGAGAGATGCACTCGAGATGAAGCTACGCTGAGTATCCTACTCTGACGTAGTTCCGTGTCTATGTACTGCGATAGCCTTGATCTGATATACATTTCAAGAGGCATCGACTGCCTGATAGTAAAAATGTAATGGACTTTTGAAACCATAACTTCCCAGGGTTGTAATGTTCTAAAAAATTTACACCACGTGTAAGAATGTACAAAAGAATCAGCATTCCACGCTGTACGCAGGAGTCACGCGACCAGTCCGCCGGACCGTACACCGCGTAAATAGTTAAATCTACTACTCTAATACAATTTGTAGTAAACCATGATCCCGACGCTAAGGTCGCATTATCGGATTGGAAAAAACTGTTACAAAACAATCTTGGTGAAACAAAATTGAATCTTACATGTGAAGATTTTAAGATGCTATTGGTTTGTAAGTGGAGACGTGAATACGAGGCCGAGTTTTACAATGTTCATGTGACGGCAGGACCTTTTTGTTGGGCCTTTTGTGCAGAGAATCCGCGATGCCCTGGGGGCCGAGGGGCACGATTTCCATTACACGAGAGAGTTTTTCGAAGAGGTCTTTGCTTTCCGAAAATTTTACACTAGATTCAATTATGTTTTTCTAAGGATTCGAGTTACTAAACCACGGTGCTATCTTTTCTAGAATATTTAATTGCTTGTGGGATCTGGTAGTGATCAGATAAGGTTTGTTTATTTAGTTTTTTGTATATTTTTCTGAATGGCTGTTATTATTCTCGATGATTGCTGAATGATGCATTCCTGAGGTCGTACATTGATTGCAGAATGCATAGCAAAATAGGTGATATTGGTGATGAAAGCAGCGAAAATATTCAATGAAATGAATGAGGAAAATTATATTTTTTTCTTTGGGCTTCTCGAAAAGGTTTGAAATGCTATAAAGCCAATCAGTTCATCAATGTTGAAATGAATAATGCGTATTGTAGTGCTGCAGTTCAATAATGCAGTAAGGATGACAAACTATTGTAGTGTAAAGACGCGAACGATACAGGCAGCGCTGCGTTCAAGATCAGGAGAACGTGCACTCGCTGTCGGATGTGGTACAAATGACGCAATATCGGCAAGTCACGTTTAGCTAGTATTTTGAGCTCCCACTTCGGTCGCGCCTGTAACACAATGAGTTGCTTCAGTTTTGGACATACATATGCTTTGCCTGTCAGATGTTCTATGTCGATCGGTATATTTACTACACAATACATTTTGATATTTTTATAATGATATACCTCGTTTCAAGAGTTCCTTAACAGGCTGCTTTCCATGGTATACAAACGCTAGCACATCAAGCTACTACAATCTGTCAAATTTTCTTAATAGATTTTTTACTTTATCTCTGAAGCATATGGCTCTAAGTAGATGGGAGAATTTGACAGTTTCGAGTAGCTTGATGTGCTCGCATCTGTATAACGGGCAAACTTCTTATAAAAACAAATTAAACACTCGAATCCTCCTTTTTTGTTTATATGCAAATTTTCCTTTAAAGGTTTATAATTCCCTTCGGCATGCCCAGCAGCACTTCCACCGTATATTATATCGCCAGACATTATTTCCGCGGCACATAAAACGTATGTTACAAGGATACATGACTTACTTGGGGACAAAAGTCAGGCGGAACATCTGTTAAGCAACTTCTTAAAGTTGTGTGTAAGAACAAAGTAGAATGTGTGTCCTTAGGGCCCGGCCGCATGGCTCCGTACAAAACTTTCAATATAAACCTCACTCAATACACCGGACCGAAGGTTTCTTATGAAATGTGTTCACGTTATATTCATAATATTAATTTTATTTTAAACCTATATACAACTAAGTATTTTTCGGAATATCTGTGCATCCTCCACATATTTAAATTTAATTCAAAATTCAATGCTTTAAATATGTTCGCTATGCTTTAAAAATATAACTCATAATATTCAAAAAACATGAAGCCATTGATATTGTCACACAATAATAATTTTCGTACAATCGTAAATGAAACTAAATCCTGTTTAAAATTGCATTGTTCTAACCCTATGAAAAAGTTTTATATTCGGGTGATTGTATCATGGATCACAAAATGACATTACTATCTAAACTGAAAATCATTCTCTTCAGTAGTCGGTTAAAAACATTAATTAGATATTGAAACAACAAAGCATTGCTTTTACGCTTCAATTGTACCTAATGTGTTTAAAGCAAGCAGGCAGGCAAGTGAAATTCGATTAAATTCCTTTTGATAGGCTGTTTCTACCTGTCACACGCATTGTGTATTATATGTATTACAAGGTACCTACTTTAAGTGCACGATAAACAAACATGAACGACCAACGACTTAGGGCTAGGTAATTGAGAAAATTGTTCGTGGTGACAAAGTTTAGAAAATTAATTGAAGGCTGACAACTGGATTGATGATTTTTTTTAAATGATTTATTGTTAGAATTTATTTATTTCCTTGAATAGCTTTCTGTACTTGTAAATATAAATTGTGTGTGAAAGCCAGTAAATCAAGCTACCCGAAACTGTCAAAATTTTCTAATCCACTTTCTAGAATATGCTTCTGCGATAAACTTGAAAATCTATTTGACAGATTTGACAGATTGTAGTATCTTGATGTGTGTACATACATGGAAAAAGTCCGCTCAATTTAAATCTACTCCAACCTTCAAATCACAACGCTCCTCTCAACTTAAGAACAGATCTTGAAGCGTGGAGTGTCCCACACCTATTTCGAAGCACAAATGTACCCGAGTAGTTTCATAAGCAACATCAATTATAATTATAAATATCAATTAAAGGCTTCAGGCAATACATATCCAAGGTTTATTTGATCTTAGAGCTTCAGTTACATAATTTTGTAGTTATGTTAACGGCATTTCTAATTTATTTACTGTCTGCCTTAATTTAAAATAATTGGCTTCCAAAAATAAAAGTAACTACCACACAAATGATAAATAAATTATCATGTTTTTAACTTCTCCCTTTATCTGTGTAAAAGTCTTACAAAATTAATACTTAGGAAAGTCTAAGAAAGAGTAAACACCGGAGAGTCTTTAAAATGATGACTTCTCCCAAAAAAATATGTCAAACATCCCCCTTCTTAGGTCTGGCGTGAAATGTCGAGGGTATGCACCGTAAATGTTGATATTGTAATTACAAAAGTTATTATGTCTGGTACTTGAATAAATGGCCAATTCGTTGGAAATATTGTCGCTACGGTAATGTCAGGTGATTCGGCGAGGGGCTCCCAACAATACGGCAAAAACGTTCCCGTAATTACGATAATTTTATTTGCTATTTCATTAACATGAATGGTGATCGGCATCCGGATTGTATCTGCTGTGTAACCATAATAAAATCGATACAACCTATAAAGTGTGATCGTTTTTCTGTATGTTATTGCAAATCACATGACTCTTTTTAAGGAAAATATTTGTAACGTTCTTCAGATGCAGAATACGTAAAAAGAGATATACAAAAGCCAAAGCCAAGAAATTTCAACCTACGATTTCGTCAATAATAGTATCATTAATCACTCACACATCACACACAAAGAAAATTCACGAGAAAGTTATGATATTTTTTTCAATAAAAACCCATAAGTACAATTTATGGGACAAAAAAAAATGATACTAAAATAATGAAATTAGTAAGAGGATTAGCGCGGGCCAGCCTCAGAGGTACGAACTAGTATGCAGCCTCGTGTGGAATGAGGACCGCAGTGAATTTTCTGCACCGTCGCGCCGCGAGATGGAGGGACCTTCGGAAAATGCCTAATAACCTGCGCTCTTCACTAGCAAATGAGATGGTGATTTTAATTAGTAGCCAAATAGGTTAGATTTTATTTTACAAACTATAATTGCATTTCCTTTTCAAGATGAGTTTCCCGTTATTATAAGGTACACCCAATAATTTATACAGGTACTTAGTTTTTCTTTAAAATATTTATTATATAGATCTGGTTTAGTTCGTGATTGTGTCTAAATTTATAAAAATATAACATGTCAATCAAAAACAACCACAAAATTGCACAAACATATAAAAAAAACATGCCAAAACGTCACCAGACCACTAACATAGGTAATCCAATCACCGACACTAAATGTTGTGGCGCGGCCGCAGTAAACAGACGTATATTTGCCTACGTTTCAAATTCTCGGCGCATTCGAACACGCAGGGCATTTCACCTGCCATAGTTTATTACCTATTCAGCGGACTCGCACAAATAAAACTGTATAATGCATAAGCGAATGGCGAGTTTGATTTACGAGCGCGCGGCGGCGGCCGGCGAGTCGCGAGCTGAATAACTAACGCACCTAGGGGCTATTCAAATGCCCTTATCCCGTGTCCGGCTGTTGTTACACTTCAACATCTTATTATTTTAGTTTTGGGAAACTATTTGCATAATGTTGGCTCTTGTTTTAGTTTCATACTTCGAATTTAACGTTGGCTTTAGAACTTTCCAAAAAGAACACATTGAAAACGTTACTTCAATGTTTTATACGTCTGAATAAAATAATTGTGCGCTAGCTTTCGATTTCCGTTTCAAAATGCTAAATAAAATTAAACAAGTTTTTTCAATTAAATGGTCTCTCACGTACATGCGTAGTGTCCATCTGTCTGCATTATATTTATTACTAACGGCGGATACATATGGATAGCTTATTTAGTGGGCATCATAAAAATGAATTTATGGCTACAGTAACTTTTTGCCAGGACTCTGTGAAATTCATATTTTATTAGCTAGTTCGTTGAATCTGTAATGCCAAATGATATGACAATGTTGTTTGTAGAAATGAATAGATAGTGCAGTTTAAAATAAATTGTGTATAAAATACGAACACACTTCCCACCACAAAAATATTTTCAAAGAATGTAAAGAAAACTACATATAAGTTTGAAGCTCCTATTTTCTGTCATTACTACACTTAGTGAAAAAAAAAAACCTTATGAAACACAACAAGGATCTGCTATTTAGAGTTCATCTGTGTCCATATCCATTGTTCCAATTTCAAATGCTTGTTGTATGGTCAAACCTTTCAGTTGACCCTTACGATGCGGTTACTTAAAATCCCCCAAAGGATCGAGAGACACGGTTTCGCTTTTACGAAAGCATTATCAGAGATACTAACTTTTAATACCACATGTGCTATGGACATACATCAATGAAATCTGACATCTGCTTCATATGCATAAATGGTGCTTTACCTGATTAATGTACACTTACTGAACCACACTGTGAAGCCAAAAAAATTACCACTCGAACCAACAGACGTGATGAAAAGCTATTGGGACATTAATGTAATCAGAAATACAGCTAATTTGCTAATGGAGCCAACCAAGGTGGCGTAAACTCTGCGAAGATTGTAATCTGGTAACCCAGGCCTGTGGTTCTTTACAGTCCAAAGACCTTATGAAACTATTTTATTATCTCGTTATTACGTTGAACACTTCCCGTAAGCGTGTATGTGTTTGTTTTAAAACAGTTTCAGTACGCAATTTGAATAAGTAAATAACGATATGGCAATAATGTGGAGCTTTGTGATTGCATTATTTAGGTACCTGGATACATTTTCCCCGGGAGTGGTGTTTGAGTTCCTAAGTGCACATAAAAACGTAAGCAATCAAGGGGCCAGATGTTTTTGCAAAGCACATAAACGTGAATGGCGTGAATTGCAATTAAGCTCGAGTTTCGATACCTTCAAAATATATGCAATAAAATTTATATTACCTTACCGAACAAAATCTATTGCGAAAGTAGGTAGATGGCATAATACAAAAGTAACGTTAAATCGTTAAATTCGTAGCTATTTAAGTTATGGGATGATTCCAATTTTTACTGGCTTTCAAACGATTATTAAAATTTCTTGCGGAGATCGAAATCGAGTATTCTGTTGTGTTGTGTATCACATGTGTAGGAACGAGATGAATGGTGGACACTCTCTCCTTAACCTACCTATAATTTCAGGCAAATTCGATACCTAAGTATATATTATAATTTATTTATAAGTCTAAGCTCACTGGTAGTAATACCACATACAAAGCCAAAACACGACCAAGTAAATTGATTTTACTAAAAAATAACAAAGCAGAAACCACAGCATCTTAGTCACTAGAAAATTTCGGTCACAATCCGTATTCCACAAGAAAGTTATGGTCAATATTATAAAATATCGGTTTTGTTACAACCATTATAACATTATTGTAGAACAGTTAAACTTTATTACCGATTTATTTTTCTTTGACATCACAGATTTCGTAATGTTTGTCTTTTTATGGGCTTGTGAACAGTTTGTGTAATCGCTCTTTGATAGCGGCTATTTATTTCGGGTTCGCGCCAAAGTACCGATAAACTGTAATGACGTTGGAGCAAATGTATTAAAGTGTTTTTGTTTGTCACGTTCTGTCTCTGCCAGGTGCCATAGGAGCACTAGAATAAGCTCAGCAGCAAGCTCCTATTGCACTTAACTAGAAAACGATTTCACAAAAGTGCTACTTTACCGTTGTTTTATTTATTCGCAAGCTCGTTCATTTCACAAATCGTACATCTTTGGATACAAAATGTTGATTACAACACGGGGTAATCAAAACAAATGACTACTATTCTCGCAGAAATAAATTGTTTTCATATTTTTGCCGACAGCGAACTAATTGATGTAAAATGTTCTTTTTGAGGGATGGTACTGTTAATAATAGTTACAATATTTTATTACAATGGTGACTTCGGGCGCAGTTCGATTCCGCGTGTTGGTCGGCGGTCTAGTTTGGGGGAGCAGATGCTAACACAGTTTAGAGGAAAAAGGGAAACATTGTGCTAACGATACTCCAAGGAAGATACAAATACAGTAAGAAATATTTATGGAGGTTTTTCGGAATGAAATCCCTAGGGATAGCGGGACGCGACGGCTTGGCCTCCGCAAATAGGGGAAAACACGTTTCAAATCCCTCGCCACGTATAACTCTTAATACTGGGATTATAGAATGGCTTCTTAAGTCTTGGGTGCTAAAAGAAAGATAACAAGCAATTAGGATGCGGTGATAAAAATAAATAATCACATATTTGGAGGCGGAATGGCTTTTTTCGGACCTAAAATATTTTTTCACTTCATTCTTTTATATTCATACGTTAAACTTTATTTTTAAGCTAGGGATGAGTTTCGTAGTAATATTGCGTTAAACTAATATTAAAATCGGCCCCGATGAGGTGCTTACGTACGTTTTTTGGTTCACCTGGGCCTCGTAAATATTACCCTCGACCATAAAATGCATTAGTAAAGTCTGGCTTTGAATAATGCTAGCGCCGCGTTCTTTCCTGTGGAGGAAAATAGCAGTATAAAGCAAGGTCATACGTTACTTGTTACGGTTCACAGAAGTTTAAAAATAAAAACTCCGTTTGGGAGTAGTTGCACTTAAGTTACTATGAAGAGATGCTTTAAGGCGAACTTGAGAATAATTATTTTATGTTGTTTCATGAAATTTTGGTGTTGTATGTTCGGTTATTCGATCAGTGTCATTCGATTCCTACCATAGGTATCTGTTTCAAGTATTCGAAGCTGAAGAGTTAAGGCCCCTCCCGCTGAGGAGTATCAGTTGAAGTGTCATTGTGTATGTTGATGTGAGTGTCATTTGATTTCCGATGAAAAAAAGTTGTTTAAGGCTGACATAGAATTTTGAAAAACACCTATAAAATAATTTACAACGAGATACATTGGTAACGATAGCCAAAGATTATGCCAATAGTAGTTCAAGATGTCAAAGGCTATCTTACCACTTTTCTATGTAGTTTCGGCTACACACGTAGGTATAAAAGTAAGTAGTCATTTATCTTGACGTATCTAGTGGAGGTCGGGACCAGCCCATGAGTAATGTTAATTAAGTAACGACACCTGCGGGACACATCGCAAAGGGTTAACTCTAATTAATTAATGACCATTCATTCCTCTCGATAACTTTGACGTGTTGTTTTAAACTCAGGTTGAGAAGCGCTTCGTTTTTTTTTGTTTTATTAAAGTAAAGTTGGAAGAATAAATGAAAAACACTAAAAAGCAAAAAAAAAAATACTTTTAAGTACATCGCTCTAGAAGTCGGTGTCAAGAAGTTGCAGCTGTAGGTATTTATTTGGACACCGACTTCTAGAGCGATGTACTTAAAAGTATTTTTTTTGCTTTTTAGTGTTTTAGAAGTCGGTTTTATTTTTTTGTAAAAAGTTTATTTTTTTATTTTTAGTGTCAAGGTCCAAAATCGTTTGTCGTCATCCATTTATACACTCTATATCTGTCAAAGTTATCATAGCTCAACTTAGTGGTAAATTCTCATTAACCAGCCATAAGCCGTTCAAGAGTTCCCTGAAATGTATTTCGTCCCCATCATCAAACCCACAATTGCAATTAAAACCCATATCTCTCATATGTTAATACAGGATACAAAATATATCTATCCCGATTTTTTGTAGTTAAACATCTTAACATAAATAACCAGATTTGTGCTTATATATGAAGGCCAAAAATAAAATCGGGAAATAGATTGTGTTATGGAAATAAATCAGTTCTGACAAAAAACTTCCTCTTCCCGGATCTCGCACTGTATAAATAGTTTGAGAATACATAAGTATACATTGGACAATATTATTAGAATAATAATATTTATAGAAATAGTATTTTATTTCTAACATATACGTGAAATGGAATGTAATTTAAATTAATGATAGAGTTTGAGCTAACGGAAGAGAACCCACATTTGATGATTTGTCACGAAAAAAAAGGGATAGATAATATAGTATGTATATATTAACGAATAAAGTTGTCGAATATTTTTAGTTATTAGTTCATTCTAAAGATTTTTCGCCTCGTAATGCTTCTTGTAAAATTCAATTTTTATACTTAAAAGAAACTACGCCGAAACAGCGCAGAATAAAAATATTCCAGACGGATAAAAATTTATAGCGAATCGGTTCGACAGGAAATATTGAAGAAGTTAGATTGAGGAAGTGACGACATTGTTATTATCGCCCCAATCCGCTCGAGCTCTGAAACAATCTTTGGCATTCTCGCTCCAATCGCTCGTTGAGCAGTAAAATCTCTGTTATGATTTCCATCGTCAACTTTCATCCTTAAATATTATTATTATCAGTCTGAGAAAAGTAAAGGTGTCGTCTGACTGTAGGATACAACTCTATATATTAGATATTAAAGTACTTAATACATGAAAGTGGCTTCATTGTATTCTAAATAAAAGAATAGCTATGTTTGTTCTTTCGCGGGAAATAATTTTTCAAGTTGAAACAATTGGCCTTAGTTTAAACACTGCTTGCTCACAACTCAAGAGGGCGGAAGCGAAAATTACAGCTTTTTCACAGCGAATTTTTTGTCGTACTTATACCTAAAACAAAGCGTAATGACCCGCACGGCACGCATTTGTTCGGGAACAATCCGAATAGGCCATTTTTCATGTGGAACAATTGAGGGCGGTACTCCGACACAATTGGCAGAGTATTTTGTCAAGCGGTTGTCGTACGCGACTCGAGCGCAGAACATAATAAGTGCACTCCACACGCCCATTCGTCGCTACGAGACCCGGATGCTTACCTTTATTTATTAGAATATTTATTATTGTTGTTCACCTTTCAATCGTGTATCGATGATTTACTACAATAGCCTATAAAGTAATGGTTATCAAGAAATTAACCCAATTGACATAAACCAGTTCGCTTGCTGTTTTGTATGCTTATAAAATGGATAACTAAATTAATGGATGGCTGCCACTAGAATAAGAAAATCAGAAACACAGTGCCGTTGTTTTAAAACCCAATGCTGAGTATATCAATATATAACAATATCTTATTTATTTAATTCCAAGAAGAACCACACGAGGCTATTTTCGACATTAATCACCTGATGAAGTGTGTTGGCCGATAGGGCATAAAATCTCGACTCCTATGATTTCATGGCGGCTCGAGGCAGTGCGCTGGAATTTTTCGTTTTATTTTATGATGCCAAGCACTGTCGCAGAGAAATATTGGCTCAGCGGAATAGCTCGTAAAGAAAGCCGTTTTCTTTCCACGGGGTTACGCACCGCAACTACATCGCCGCCTTCTGCTTACATTTTATTATAAGTCCTCATCCAGATTTTATGTCATATACGAGATTTTGTTTTTAATTATGGCCGCATTAAAGATACGGTTGCTTAATTAAACATTCGGTTTGTTATTTTCTTTCACTGAAAAAGAATTGCGCATCAAAACGAACAGTTCAAGATTAAAAGGAAAGTTCTACATTAGTTTTTCAATCGGTGAGTTCGACGGCGGCGGGTGGATTGCACGGAGGTTCGCATTTTGCCGGTTCGGCTCACCGATCCTTTTTCCTCGCACATCATTATTCAAGTTAAGTGGACAGGCCCCGGTCAGGTTAGTGGATGAGTAACAAAAATTCAGGGGGTTGAACACAAATCGGAATACCGTATCATGAAAGGTCAGATACATAATGTTGGGGTAGAATTTCTTATTATATTTCGAGAGATTGATGCGGAATAATGGGTTGAGAATGTGTGTATGTTAAAAAATCTACATTGTGTATTTAGTTAGGCAGAATGTAGGATCTTTTCAGAGAGAACACCAGCACATCTTAAAGGAAAATTCAAACAAACCTGTCATATGGAGTCTCCAACCAAACACACCATCAGTCTAGACCCAAGTTGACACGAAGTCAGTAGTGTAGTATACACAGCAAGTACTTATTCATGAGACAAGTAATAGTGTCCCTGATCCCCTAGCTGTCACGACTCGACTCGTACGGTGTGAACGGCACAGGCCATTTGCGAAAATTCAACAATACCATTGAATTTCTCTCGAGACCGCTCCTCACCGTCTCTATAATAAGCTAAACAGATGTAGCGTAGATATGTTGCTCTAAGGTCGATACTCAAGTAATTATGGTAGTAGTTGATAATGTTAACTGTTATGTGCATAACAGATACTGTTTAAAATTATGTTAAAATTTGGAATGTCAAGTACAAAGTAAAGGGTTTTCTAGCATTTTAAAACGTTTTACGTGTACTAAATAAAATTTCATTAGCTAGATTCGGGGACATATTGATTAATAAATTATGGTGTTATTAATTGTCAGAGCTTAAACTTTTATTGTCTGTACCTTTTTGAACAGAACGCGCCGCCGACACGGGCCTGTCGTCCTTAGACGTACGGACGAGATCTACCCACGCTCACCGCCCACAAACCCGCGCCTACGGTGGTCGGGAGGCATCCCTCGACACCCGGCGCCCGTGGTGTCGACCGGTACCAGCCCTTTATTGTCTATCTGTACCTAAGTCAGATAGGCAGTCGCTTCTTGTAGAACACTGATACTCAGCTAAATCCGGTTAGACTGGAAGCCGACTCAACCAACATAGTTGGGAAAAGGCTCGGGAGATGATGATAACTTAAACTTTTATTTCCCAATTAATATCTTCTGCTTTATTCGTAAATTCACACCTGGCAATTAATTCGTGTTTCAATATTTTTACTATAAAAAACATTTGTAAATAAATTATTATCGTCTTCATGTAAAAAGGTCGTAAATTATCTGCTATCAGAACTTTCATTAACCAAAAATATTGGCTCAAGCAGAAAAATAACTGCTAATCAAACATTATACGTACATAGGTTAGGTGTGATGCGGCCTAATGTGTTATTATAAGGTACGAACGTCAGGCATATGGGAACCATTACCGTAATGTACAAATGGATGACCAGAGATGTGATCGGATAATTAACTTGCTAAGCGGTCTCAGATTATCATAGCGAGATTAAATATTATTATGTCAGAAGGCCATTTATTGGAACCGATGTTTATAGAAGGCTAGGTGCGCAGTGATTGAATTTACTTTTTCTAAAAACCCGACGCAAAAAGAAAAAAAAGAGAGAAAGGTTTAAGTTTTTTCGCTATGTGTCCATATATGATGCGCGTCTCGTTTTTGGATTCATTACCTACTGAATGATTTTTTAAAAATGAAAATTAACTTAAAAATAAAAAAAAAAACAGTCTTTAAATTCTTATATTTAAAAAGTTAAAACTAATAGGGACTAGTTACTAATAGATTACTAGTATTAGCTTTTTGCAATGGGGTATATTTATAACTAATTTATTTTTTATATACTTTTTAATCATCAAATTTTATAATTATCTAAAAAACTTAGTATTTATTTTAATACTTATTTACAAGATTAATTCATAAACATAAAGAAGCCACGTCCCACGGGCAAGATGGCCGAGCGGTTATTTTCAGTTTGGGCCCGCAATCGTCCCCAAGCATTAAACGCCCCGTCCATGTAAACATAGCTTTATGATCATCACAATGATTTTGATTGCTTTGAGCATCTTGTATTGTCATGAGTTTGAAAGAGTAAATAGTAAGTCAATGATTTTTTTTCGCGTTTTAGATTGTTATCTTTTCTAGTGTACCTACATATATCTGCAACATCAAGTACCTAAAGATACCAAGTACAGCACGTCAAGCTACTACTACAATAAGTCAAATTTAATTTTTAACTTTATCGTTGAAATTTAGGCTTCAAAGTTAATTGGGAAAATTTGACAGTTTCTGGTAGCTCGATGTGCTGGCGTCTGTACATATTCAATGAGACATTGTGAAATGTGTGAATATAGGTAAATTCTAATTAGTATGCCGAACGTGGATGATGAATTATCATCAACATATTATCTGGTATTCCGCATACGTGTTCCCCACCCGTCATTCAATTTATCCAATCAGTTTGTCCAGCCTGACGTATATGTAAAAGGAACTGATGCAATACTAGGTTTGGGACCAAAATAATTTAAATTAATTATTTAAAGAATAATAAAGAGCCTGTAGCAACATCGATGTCTGGAATCTTAGAGCCAAGGTCTGCTGGGCTGCGAGTTATACGTGAGTTACCGTGGAGCTGATACACGGGGACCTTCAGAAGGAATATAGTGGGTTTTAGTCAGTAAGAGCGACACTCCCTGTAGCTGCACCTTAGCGGGAGGGTTTATTTGATGATTATCCACGAAAAAAAAAATGTCATGAGATTTGGTACTTACCTATCTGTACAACATTAATGTGTAATTCAGTCTTTTTCAGATTTCAATGTACCTAGATAATGTCACAGATAAAAAAAAATAAACCGATATATTAGATGTCCTAAAGAAGAAAACATTTCCAAATAAAACCAAAACATAAAAGCGTGTTCCCAAGTGTTTACCCTGTGTATTTAAAAATACTGAACCTTTTCGTGCGAGAAGACAGATCCTTGCCGAGATTTATAGAAGGCGAGGTCACTTGAGTAATGTCTCCCAAATGTTAATTATGTACATCGGAGATACATTCATTAATTCGCCTTAAGGGCCTTTCAAAACGTTAGTACAACAGGACAGGGGAGAGTGAACACAATTTATTGAACTCGTGAGATATTTCACATGTAATAATAAACATGCACTAGCTTCCTTTGATTTCGGAGAACGAAATTTAAAAATGTCTCAAAAACCTGTTAATTTAATAACAAATGATAACATGAAACGGAGACATAATAAAAAATACAAGGTTAAAAAACAAAATAATGTAGAAGAAAATAAAATCATGAATAAATCTCGCTATAAAAAAAATATCATTTCCCTTCCCTAGTCCAGTAGCATCCCATTACAATAACCCAAGTAGTTTTTCTTCCATATTTAGCAATAGTTTAGCACAAACCGGGCGTTGTCCTTGGGTATATTTCCATAGTGCATCCAGGGATAATCGTCGGTTTTGTGTCACCATTACATGACATTAAAGTTGTCTTAAAAGGGCCTTCGCCTTCCAAAAATCCGGGACTCTATAGTCCCGTGGTCGGAAAAAAAATCATGTACTAGCTTACTTTGATTTCTGAGAACTAAATCTTAATGTCTCAAATCTCTTAAATTAATAAAAAATGATAACATGAAACGGAGACATAATATAAAATACAAGGGATTTGATAAAAATATGTACCTAGAAGAAAATAAAATCATGAATAAATCCCGCTACAAAAAGAAAGTCAAAAACCATAAAATGTTTTTCATGTAAATTTTCAGCGTTATTCACTACAAAGTAACAAAATGCTTTTAATCGTTCATTCCAGTAAGCCTGTAATGATTACGTACAAATAAACGTTTGTAAGTCCTTAGCACATAACGCAATATCACGAGAGCTCTCCCGTTTAATTTCTCAACACTTAATTATTTCAATATTTGCAGCAGAAGTAATTAAACGCTGTGGAATTACTTAATTATCGCTCATGTACGAAATATGGAACGAGTCTGAGTTATGTTTTTTACAACAACGAGTATACCTACTCGAAATATTGACTCTTGAGATTGAGAGTTGGTTTATATATTGTATGTATAGGGGTTAAAAAATATGTCATAGACTCGGTTATCAATTGTGTGATACAATATTGTGTTGAATGCTTAAATTAGAACGGGTGCGAGTCTAACCAAGGGGTATTGGGTTGCCCAGGTAACTGGGTTGAGAAGGTCAGATAGGCAGTCGCTCCTTGCAAAACAGTGGTACTCAGCTAAATTCGGTTAGACTGGAAGCCGACCCCAACATAGTTGGGAAAAAGCTCGGGAGATGATGATGATGATTAAACGTAGAACGGGTATCAGGTATCGTTTTACTGTTTATGTGACAACATCATACAGGTACATTTATTTATTCTCATTCACAACATATTATTCGATTTTGTTCATGCTCAGCTGTAAGATGTTATTGCAAAGAAATTCTAAGTTCCACGTATGTCAAGGGTGTATTTATATAAAAATCTTACAAACCCTGTAGTTGGTCTTATGTCAACATCACTTTTATTTGACTGTAATAAAAATAAACCATTAAAATTTAGTAGTGTCTTTCAGGTATGCAACCATTAGCGATTCATTTAAATGGACGAATGCTCATAGATAAATATAGTTTGAATGGATACCGATAAATTCGGTTTCACGGCGGAGGTTTATTCGTTTACGTAAACTTTGAGATTGGCTTTAACAAGGCTGGGAGAGGCGGAGAGAACGCCGGTGATTTCTACTCTTAAAATCCAATTTAAATGCATTCCTCTGTGCCACAGGAGGGCCCGCCGATACGCCCCGGGGGCCAATTAACTTATTCATCCTTAACATTTCATTGCTCAACTTGGATACTACTTACGCTTTAGGTACTTTCCACGTCTCATCCTTATGGGTACGCTATGATTACCTGCCGTTAACTCCTGCCTTGTATTTGCATAACAAAAATACTTTTAAGAACTTCTACGTTTTCTTGTACGACAAGATTCACTGGTTTTTCGATTAATTTTAGTAGCAGTACGGTTATATTGAAAGAAAAAAACATATTCTATCTATTAACTCAGATTATCATTTCTTTAAAGACTTTCCGCATTGAAAATCTTTCACCTTCAGTCCACCTCATTAACGCGGCGCTTATATGAAAAAATGTTAAAATAAGATATGTAGTGTTCTGAAAATTCAATAATTTTAATGTTTATTATCCAACAAGAAGTTATCAGCTGACACGCCATGTCTCCAAGATATCTCCCCGAAGTCTCTGGAAGTTATTTAAAATGCAATTTGAACAGCCTAATAGAAACGTTCTCACTAAGAATTGTTGCAAAGTGTAATGGGTTCAGGTGAAATTAACGCAGAAAAATAGGAAAAGTTAGAACGAGTTTCCCGCCAAGGTTTTTTTTTACCTTCGCCAAGTAGCGCTGTGATTGTAAACCGGTGAATTTATAATGCTATTTTCGAACTCCACTTCATCGAGAAGTTTTAAACCGGTTCATAATTTTACTTGAGAGTACGTAACGTTTAGTATTGGAAGGTAAATTCAATAAGTACGAGTTGGGCAATAAAAACGATTTATTTGCGTACATTGGGGGCGTCGATAATGAGTTGAATATACTGGCGCCGAGCGGAACAGAACACACAACACATTCGCGGGGACGCTTTGCCTTGTGAGCGCCGTGCCTAATGTGACGTATGGCTTCCTGTACTGCTGAATTTTCCAAATGACTGTTTCCGTGTCTGCGCGGTTGGAAAGGGTTGGAAATGATTTATCTCGTTGGAAAAATCACAAACATATTTTTATTAAATGCAATATTTTCGTATGCAAATCGAAACTGGTAGCATAAATAGCAAGATTAAAGGTATTTGTGTGGGAAACTGGTTACGATCGGTGGGGTCTTTGTTATTAATTCTTATTGTGTATGTATGGCCTTTTTGTTAATTACATACTTAAATAACAACACAATCACGGTCATCAGATCATTAACTTATCCATAACATCAAACAGTCGTCCCTAAACATCAAAAAGTTTATCTCAAACACTGAATAAGGAAGACATGGACCTAACCCGTAAAAAATCTGTTTGCAATTGAATTATGGATAAAAATAAAACGTTGCTTTTCAGACATCTTTCGGACCCTATTTATTTGAAAAGGATGAGATGACTCAAGCAGATTCGCGCGATAGCTGTGCCCTCTGTGGATTACTTTGCAAGTCTTTTATACGAGAGGCCAGTATCATCACTACTTAGGGATATTAAAATCCCCTATTTGTGTAAGGAGCTTGTTTTCTCGCTGACTGTGGAGCGTTTATCGAATAATCCTGATAAAGCTGAGTGAATTGAGCGTGTACAATACTGGTACAGAATAAATAAAATGCAGATACGAAAGGGATGCTGCATTTCTGCGAACTTTTATCCGTGAATCTCTGCTGGAATGAAATTTGACTTTTATAATTAAAGAGAAGATTAGTTTATCATGGCTTATGTTGAACTGAACTTAAACTTTTCTGTGGAATGTTGTATGATTAATTTGATAATTCAATGCTGTGGGACAGCTTAGGTGTACGGTAAGTATGGAATTTATTATTCATATCTAGTTTTAATTGTTTGGCAAGACAACATAGTTGGGAAAAAGCAGATGTTGATGATGACTTGTTTGGCAAGACAAACTGTTTTAATTTTGCTTGCTATTTATGAGCGAATCTAATTAGTGTATTATTTTGTACGTACTATTTATTATACATATGTATATTTACTATAATAAATAATTAAAAACGCAATACCATTAAGACATATTTTTTTAATCTCGGCCTTAACTACGGATAAGGAAAAACATCAAAATAATATAAAGATTACTTGGTCACATTTATTGCGAGCATAACGTAATATTACGCATATTGATTGAACAGTATACCTAATAGTTAGATATCGATTTGTTAGAACATAACTTCTATATTGGTACTATCATAATAACCCCAGTGACCCAACCTTAGAGTTAAGTAAATTTGACCCAAATTATAGTGATAAATACGAAAATTCAGTCGATGCAAATCGGTGGCACTGACTGCTTTGCCTCACTGAGTTCAAGTGACGTTTTGTGAGAACCAAGTTACCGGAAAGTTACCTGTGTTGCGGGCTTTTCTGTATGTATTTCGAATTTATATTTTACTAGAGAATTTTCTTATTTATCTCATCATCCTCCTGCCCTTATCCCAAGTTTTATTTTGGGGTCGGTGCACCATGTTTTTGTCTGCCACGATGTTCTATCTGCTCATCTATCTGATTTTCTTATTATCTATTTTGCATTGATTCTGCTCGTAGTAAATGTATAGAAGCACTTTGTTTCGTTATCTTGTGGAGCTGTCGATCGATCGATTCCTATGAAGGAGAATTATTATAATTTAGGTATACTATAAGTGTCTTTTAAAAAGCCGCCATGACCGACTTTTGGTTTGTTTGTTTGCTATTATTAACAGAAGGTATCGTGTTTGGCTATTAATTATGTTTAAAAATATGTTTCCTTAATTCTCTTGTGATAGATCATATAGGATTGATTCCAAATGACTCTGTGCTTTTAGGTGTATAGGCCTTTAAGGTGTGAAATCTTTAGACCTTTAATGACAGTCGCGCAGACATATATGTAGATACATGGTTTTGTTATGTATTCATAAACTGAGTACGTTAACATTATAAGCATTACATTTTTAACGATTCAGCAAATTAACAAAAGGTCATAACTCGTACGTGTTGCGCGTAATTTTGATATTGTTTTATTATTCAAACCGACATATTTGTATTTTGTGGTGGTTATAAATCTAAAATACTCATTCGCCAAAACAGGTTTTACTAACAAATATTTTTTTTAAAGGTAAAATGAACAAAGTGCTGTTAATACTGCTGGCTACATTAGCCCTCCTGGCGATGACTGAAGCGAGATCCTGGTGAGTTTATTTATTTTACTACTGGTTTATTCGATACTAGCATTTCCACTTTGTATGGCAATGCTTAGCTGTTGACCAAGACACTCCCGTTGGCGTTATGGTAACCACGTTGGACTGCCGGGCTGAGGGTCCTGGGTTCGATTTCTTGTATAATGAACATAATTTGTTCGAGGAGCTTGTTTGTTGGCTATGGTCAGGATATTATAATATGTATTTTATTACTCATAATACAAGCTAATCAATAACTTATCTTGTGCTAACCCACCGCGTCAAAAATGTATCGAGTGGTCACGGGAAGTCTTCCTACTTATGTTTTGTAAGTGTTAGCGTTCTTAACGGTGTAAGACTTTTGTTCCATTCCCAATACCTATCCTAAGGCTAAGTGTAATTCCCACTTCGGACAAACTGTAATTGGGTTTTACGTGTTTCTCAGCTTGAGATTGGAATTGGAGGTGTATCCAATAGATGGTGATTATCACCGCCTTTAAAAGTTTAAGAGATCGGCAACGTGGGTACTGGTGATTAGCTCTAAAAGTCCATTTTTAGGTTTAGAGTTTAAAGAAATTTTTGAAACAAAGGAATGGGACCTTTTTAAAATTTAATTGATAACTCATAATGATCTAATACATAATCATCATAGTGTTTTTTTATGTTAAATTCCTCTCTATATGATATGCATTATTATTTCTGTTGACACAATATTTCCGTGTAGTAAACTGCATAGCTTTTAAATAATAATACCTCAAATAGTGACGTCACGTAATGTTACTTAGTCTCACACTGACGTCCACTAGATTATCTAAATATTTAGTTTTATTTCTTTAAAATTCAAAACAGGAGAAATAGCTCTCGTTCTTAGTAGGGTTCTCTGCAGAATTTTACTCTAGTTACAATAAATTTTCTTAATTTTTGTTCCAGTGGCGCACAGCGATCAAAATGTGAAGATGTAAGTACTGATATGCGCAGGAGTTTAATATAAGTTTCCTTGAATCAATTGCATGCTGACTATGATCTTGAGTCATCTGTGTCACCCACGTGTTTCGTTATATAAAGTACCTTCCTTATTTATTTGATATGAAAATTATTGTATTGACGTAGTACATACTTTATGAAGTTTTTTCAAAAATAAAATTAGCAGTTCTTACCTTATCAAAAAAAAAATATTTTTTTTATTTTTTGTTCGAGATATTTTTTAAAATAATTTGTCATTAGCTGCCCAGCCTTTTCCAATCTGTAGGGCTGATAATATTGGGTTTGGCTTCCATTCTAACTGGATACAGCTGAGTATTAGTGTTTTACATCCTCTTTAACATAGTTACTTAGGCAGACCGACATGCCTTAATAAGCTTGGTT